>CAKLNU010001061.1:0-1200000 GCA_922788865.1 Poeciliopsis turneri | reverse complement strand
ATATTTCAGTCAGTGACTTGGACTTTTACCAAAGTCATATTTTGGAGCGGTACCTATACTTTTCTTGACTCTGAGATTTCAGTACTTCATACAACACAGCAAACAGAGTATACACAGCAAACAGAGTATACATAGCAAACAGTATACATAGCAAACACAGTATACAAGCAAACAGTATACATAGCAAACAGTATACACAGCAAACACAGTATACATAGCAAACAAGTATACATAGCAAACAGATATACACAGTAAACACAGTACAGACAGTAAACACAGTAAACAGAGTATACAAATTGAAGCAATTTTTGATATTCTGTTGTATCTAGTTGTGCAACTGTCGTTCCTGTACAGCACTTTGGTGCAGTTCTATACCTGTTCTTAAAGTGCTATATAAAAAAATTTGACATTGACATTGCAAACACAGTATACACAGTAAACAGAGTATCCATAGCAAACACAGTATACACAGTAAACAGAATATACACAGTAAACAGAATATACACAGAAACAGATATGCACAGCAAACACAGTAAACACAGCAAACACAGTAAACACAGTATACACAGCAAACACAGTAAACATAGCAAACACAGCAAACACAGTAAACACAGTAAGTGTATACAATGGGTATTTTATGTCAATTAAACACAGTAAACAGTAAACACCAGTGTTGTATAGTAACGAAGTAAAAATACTTCGGAGTATATACTTATATTTTGGAGTAGCAACTTCATACTTTCCTCGGGTTTGAAAATATTTGATAACTTTCACTACACTACATTTCCAAACTTAATTGCATACTTTTACTCCGATACATTTTCAATGTGTGGTTTAGTTACTCGTTACAAAAATAGAGAGAGAAACCTAACTGTTTTTACACTACCTACTGATCGCCTGCAACTAAGCCTGCTTGCCTGGGCTTGTTCATCACCACCAATAGGATACACAGGTTTCGCACCTTACGTCAAAAAGTCCAGCAAACAGTCTGATTGGTTAGTGCTGTGTTTGTGTAAGTTTGTGCCATTAAAATTTTTGTTTGTGCAGCTTTGGTTTCCGAGATATTAAAAATGATTTTTTTAGGCCAGTTACCATCCCCCCATTTTGCTCCAAAACAAACCAAAGTGGGCTGGTTCGTTAGTGCTCCGTTTGTGCAGGTTTGTGCCGTTAAAACAAACGCAGCAAAGTTTTCAGTTTGGATTTTGGCTATTCCAATATCCGGTGTGCGCGGCGTCTGCACACCGGATAGCTCAAGGTTTATCCGATTCATTAACGCTAATTTCGGCCAGCCGTTCTCTAGGTCTCCCCCTTCCTCAAGCGCTCGGAGTTTCACTCAGGGAGAGTCAACAAATTTTACATCCAAACTCTCTTGAGAATACACAGGTGTCAAACTCCAGTCCTCAATAGCCCCTGTCCTGCAACTTTTAGATGTGCCTCTGCTGCACCACACCTGAATAGAATAATTGGGTCATTAGCAAGACTGGAGAACTCTACACGAGGAGGAGTTAATTAAGCCATTTCATTCCAGTGTTTTGTACCTGTGGCACATTTAAGAACTGCAGGACAGTGGCCTTTGAGGACTGGAGTTTGACACCGATGAATGGAAATAGATTTCTTGCCTTGTGACCAACTGACACAAAATTCATGCTGTTACACGAGACACACTGTTCTCTTGTGAATTTTTAGTCATACTCAATATTTTCAGTAATTGTAATCTTAAAAAGTATATATTTTGGATGGCCTAAAAAAATAATTTTTAATATCTCGGAAACCAAAGCGGCACAAACAGAGCACTAACAAATCAGACTATTTGCTGGATTATTTGAGTAGGTGGGTGTCGGCTTCACGGAGGTCTATTACCTTTTTCCCATTAAGTTTAGAAAAAAGCTCTCCCTCTTCAGATGCCAAATAAGCTGCATTTCCCTCCCAATTCTTTTTTTCTTTTGCATAATGACCAGTTGTGTGCACCTATAGTTTGTGAAGTAGAGTAATCGTAACGGCTTTTTTTCTTCATGTTGGCCTCATTTTCTGTACTGACTATTTTTATTTTTTTTCATTTTCAGCACTGACCTTACTGAAAGGGAAAACTTAAGGCTTACAAAAACTTTGTATTTTCTGTCCTGGAGGATTTACTAAGAAGCTGGTTCAGTTGTAAAGCAGGTTAAGTTAACCTTATGGTTTAGGTAAAGCACTTAATTTTCTTAACTAAATGATGCCTGCAGGTATATCTATTAGCAGGTTTCATTTTTCCTGCACTTGGTTGTGTACATTATTTTAAGTGTATTTGACAAGTTTACCAAAATATAAAAAATGTCATTCAAACTGCATTTGCCCTGTTTTACTTTTTACTGATACTTTTCATTACATTACTTGAGTACATCCATTTTTACAGTAATTTCCATACTTAAGTACAAGACATTTCAGATACTTTAATACTTTAACTCAAGTAACATTTCAATCAGTGACTTTTACTTTTACCAAAGTCATATTTTGGAGCGGTACCTATACTTTTACTTGACTCTGAGATTTCAGTATTTTATACAACACTGATTATATATATGAAAACTAAATTGAATTAAGTAATAATAAATGCCTCATTTCAGATATCAGCGGTGTCACCTGTCACATGTTCTAACGCCCAAGCAGAAGGGGGCGCTAAAGCAATAATAATGAGACTCTTATATTTGTATATTTAGTGATTTCTAAGTAGTTTTTATTAAAATTTGTAAATTCAGTAAAGAGGTCACATAATTGTAAATACTGGCTGCTGTTTCTGACTGACAGATAATTAAAAAGAGGCGAAACTAAATATTTAAGGCCCACCTTCGCCAGTGGAGCTACTTCCGCTTCCTGCGGAGTTCCACTCGAGTCTGCAGTCAGACGCCTCTCTCTCCTCCGAGCGGCTCCGCTGCCTGTGTTTCTGTCTCTGTCTCCCTCTCTGTCCCCCTGACAGCCCGCCCGGCCGGGTCCAAAACCAGACACGGTGAGGTGGGGGTGGTTCTCCATAACGGAATAAGCCGGTGTTTCCTCCGTTTCCACCGGGGTGCTCCTGTGTCCGGATTGGGGCTCCGGACTGGCGAGCTGATGATGCCTGAATGAGCTAACCTCCGGACTGTCCTCACAGAGCCGTCTCTGGGACCGGGACTGTTCGTGGGACTGCAGGTAAGCTGCAGCAGACACGCAGCTGGATGCTTCAGTGTAGCATGTTTAGAACCGGAGCGGGTCCAGCTGCTGGCTGTCATCATAGTGTCAAATATGAATGAAAAATGCAAGTAAAAGCTGCATTTTTATGCAGCTTTTATGACAGTTTTATGCACTTGATTGTTTCGGTTTTTACATTCTGGTCTGAACACGTTTAAAAGTAGGATTGTGTTTAGAAAGAAAATAAACTAAATAAAAAAATAAAATAAATGTTTTTATTTACTGGCACACCGGGACAGTCCCATTAGAGGACCCATGTTTATCTCCCCCTACACTCAGTGAGGGGGGATGGGATGTTCAGGTTGGGAAAACCCAGTTTAAAGTTCTCTGCTGGAGACCTGCAGCAAAAAGAGGCTCTTAGGTTCATCACATCTCCATGACAACCATTAGACTCCCTCTACGTGCCATCTGGTTTTTGTGGTGTGATGCCAGGGAATTTTTTTTTTTCCTACCATCACAAACGTAGGCATGTGGAGCTTCTAACCTCAGTCAGAACTGAGACACAAATTGAGTTCTCTAGTTGCTTCTGGTTGATTATGTAGAAATAAACCTTATCCACATCTTTACCAGAGCTCCCAAAAAAATGTAGATGGAAAGAAGGAATATATTCTATTTTTTGTGTGCATCGTTTATACACAACCCTGCAGTTTGCTTTTAGAAGTGAAAGTACAAACAGTTGACCTCCAGTCAGAAAGGATCAAAAGCAAACATTATTTTCATTCATATTACAGCTGAACAATATACTGAATCACAAAAATCAATCCAGTATTAGTTAATGATCGCAAACGACCCTGGACACCATATTTGGTAGAATATTAAAGTATATTTCATTGACATTTCAATAGTTGTGCTTTTAAACTTGGTGTCAATAATTAGAAACTAGGTTGAATAAATGTAAAATTCAGTAAGCATAAATTGTGGGCTGAATAAGATTTTAAAATGACAGTTTTATGTAAAATGGACTTTTTTGAGATTTACAATATGTTATAATGTTAATCCTTTGTCAAAAACACCTGGAGTGTTGCTTTGATTCTTTCATGCATGTTTGAGAAATCCTTGAATCTCCATGGGAACCATTCGGCTGTGGAAAACTCGCTGGTGATGTTTGAGGACCTAGTTTCTCCTCAGAGCTGCAGTTTCTGATTCTGCCTCACAGAGCAGCCCTCCTCCATGACTCCTTCACGCAACTCCTTCAGACTAGCCAGCAACAATTAGGAACACCTGTTGGAATGATGCATTAGCTTAGCTCATTATGGGAGCTATTTCTTAATGCAACACTGGTAAAAATATTAAAGGGTCATAGAGGAGTCATGTTGTGATGACTTATTGATGGCAGAGTTTCAGAAAGAGCAAGAGTTTTATTTTTTAAAGAGACAGATACCCAATTTCAAGGCTTTGAAATATGAAGTCTAATTTCTTTTAAATCACATTTCATACATAAAGCATTTTTATAACAACTGAAGTTAACATAATTACTTTATTGTGCTTTAAAATTATTCTATTTGGCTGGAAAATGCATAATACGACCCCTTTAAGACACAGTGGTGGTCTGCTGCAGTCAGATGGGAGGCGTCAGGAAGGTTCCTCTATAGATGTCTGGCTGATGTTTGCTGCCACCTGCCATTCAGAAATCACTGTTCAACCCGACTGAATGTTCACCTCCATGTGACCTGTGGTCAAGGTGCTGCAGGGCCGTTGTGAAGCTCTTTACATGAATTGTGTTTCAGACATCTCCCTTTCATTATTCCTTTCTAAGAGATGTCAGGAGAACTTGTTTTAGAGTATTCGCTACAGAAACAATTGTGTGTGTGCTTTTCAACCCTGTAGCCAGCTGGTCACATGACCTGGAGGTCGTCTCTGCATCACAACACAGATGTTTACAAGACATTTTTTGTCATTGTAGGTCTGTTTTGTGGAACTGAAATGCTGTTGTCTCTGTGAACACATGAGGACAATGAACACCAAAACAAACCATTGTGCCCCTATTGAATTGTACCGTTCACTCCTGATTACATGAGATTCTGATCTTCAGCAAAGTCAAAGTAAAAGTCAAGTCCCTAGTTTGTTTTTGTGACTTGGGTGCAATTCAAGTTCAAGTCTGGACCTGCTTATTGTTTACTTAACAAAAAGGTTCACATGATGACATACTTCTGTTTCTTACAAGTTAGCTAAATAGAAATAATCGGAAGTTGTAATGAAGGACAACCGCGTCTGGGTCCATCTAAAGGTCTTGAATTCCTAGCAGGGCCCCAAGCGTGGGTTCACATAGGAGGGTTGCTTTCATAGCACACCTCCACTTTGATATGCGCTTCTGGTCTTGTCTTCAGAGCCATTGAGGGGGATTTATTTGCCTATTTTCTTGTAACTGCAGTGCCTCTCTGTGAAGGAGACCGTTCAGTTGCCTTCTGGGAATATTTTTCTAGGAGGAAATAATTCAGTTCAGTACTTTGTGGATATGGAAACACATGAATATGAATTGATTTGCATGTTTTTTTTTTTGAGCTGGGTATATTCAGACCCAGTGTGTGGTTGAGTGCTTTGATATAAAGGCAGCTGTCTGTTTGCATTAACTTCATAGCGTTCTTCTGCAAAGATGCATCCAAATGTTTGTTCACTGGAGGTTATAAATGTGTGGGTTTCTTGGTGATCATGTCAGAACGACCTGCTCCCCTAACCTTGTCCCAAATGTCCCCTCAGCAGGAAGTACGTCTCGGGTTAAAACCTATGAAACTCTTCACACCCCTGTTAATATGGCAGTTTTTTTGTAACGTGAAAAATGAGACCACGATTAACCTTTTCCAGATGTTCACTCAGCATTTTCCACCGACTTTAACCAACTTTTTTTTTGTTGTTTGTTGTTTTATTTTAATGAGCTATTTAGAAATAAAGTTCTGCTTTGGATTAGTGGCTGGATTCATATTTAACACAAACTTTAAAGGCTTTATCTCACCACTAGGAACAAGAGATGAAAGGGATTCTGACGCCTTAACAGTTTGTTAAATATATGTATGACACTTGAGGTCACCACTGGGGCAACATGGTGAGAGGAAGAGCTCAGCTGTACACACAGCAGCATATGGCTCTCTGCTGAAGTGTTGGAAATGAGGTGAGCTGCAAGGTTTTCATTAGAGGCTGGGAATTATTAGGAGGATCGTGATGGGGGTATACTGACACTTTGCAACTATGTCAATCATGCTGAGGCACCAAGATGGACTTAAAAAATGAGGGATACCGGTATTGAACCAAGTGACTGTGATTGTTTTCCAAAGTTGTTTTTGACAGTGTAGCTACGGCTTCTATTTGTTCAAGTGGAGCTAATTTGACTCAACAAATAGTAGCACAACGAGCTGGGACTCATAAATGGCGGAATTTACAATAGTTAGAAATAGTTAGCTTAGAAACTGACCCACACCTCGTTCCTCCTGGCATGTTTGTTGATTTGATGAAATTTGCCTGAATTCACAGCAGAGCAGATTTAAAAGTGTACAAAAGTCTGGATGCTAACCTTTTTCCCTAGGGGGTAGGCTACATGATGGTTGGGCATTTTCTCCTTGGTTTCTAAAGATTAGTCACGTAGCTTCAGCATAATGCAATATTTAATTGTATCTTACTAATCTTATTTATTTATGAAGTATATGAAAATGAATCTTCTTGTAAAAAGTGTTCACTGCAATTCCATATATACGGCGATTGTCAGTCCTTATGATTGACAGAGCTATCCATCGCCGTCTTCTGTCTCCATCAAAAGGTTTAGGATAAAATGACAAGTTTGATTTGCACCCTTATCTGTTTTGTGCAGTCGGCCACTCAGCACTCTGTTACTATCTTTACAATAAAATCAACTAAGTTAATGTGATACTAGACAACAAACTGTCTTTTTTTTTTTTTTTACAAGCTTGTTTTCGCACCAGATAGTGCAGTGGATTTGGTTCCAAATTGCAACCAGGACCCAAATTGCAAAATTCACTTTCACACTGCACTGACAAACAATGCAACTGAAAAACCTTTTCACCCCCTCGCCTGTCGTGGTGCTGTGCCAAGAACTACGGAAGAATATGAAGGATATTACAGAAAAACCTCAGAAGGACCAGAGTTTGCTTTTGTGATCCGCAGCAGAGTTCGATTGCTCATTCACAACTCCCCAGGTGAACCGGACTTTGTAGACAAACAAACTACAGTTCAGTTAAAGCGGACTAAACTGGGCTGGTGTGAATGCACTGTTACAGAAGTTTAGTTTTTGATGTTCATCATGGCACAGTGGGCCTCTTTCTGAAGAGTGTGATGTCATGTGCAAAGGGTCTATGAGCCACAAAACTGGAGCTGACTGAACAGCCGATTGGTGAGATATTCTCATTTGTAGTCAATTTGCTATTCATGGGAAATAACCATTTTGCAGATGCAATGTTAAGAAACTTCACTATTAATTAATTAGTCATGTTCATCGTACTAATAAGTATAAAGCATGCTTGGGTCTCTCAGAAACAGTGTAGGTATTTACAGAGCGATCCCAAACTGTGCTCCTTATGGCTGCTTATTTACCAAGATTGATTATTTTTCCCTTGTCGTTTCTTATAATAAGACTGAATAATGTGACTGTAGATGAATTTACTGGACAACAGCTGTTCGCAAGCCAGTTAAGAAGAACACAGCTAATGAGCTCCTGAGCCACCACAAAAACTGGGAGTCCACTCTAGTTTCTAAAACTATCCACCTGCCACAATTAGTTCTAACTGTTTATAGACTGTTTTCTTATCTAAAATCAGAATAATTGTTGTCTCCATCAACATTTTTGTTACTTCTTTGCTCTGTAAGACGTCTTCTGAAGATGTACCTGTGATTGTAGGAAGATGTGTGTTCTGTACTCCTGCAAGTTTACACTTCCAACGTTGACGTGTAAATCTCAGGTTGCAGCGATATCTTTTTATGCATCTCTCTCTTTAAACTACAGGTTTCTTTGTTTTCTCAGAACACTCAGGTTCAGTGGTGAGATGCGGTCTAAAAAAAAAACCTGCTGAAATGTCGCCGTTTCTGGCAGGTTGTCAAGTGCTCCCAGGGTTTCAACATTATTATTGTGAAAAGTCCACTTTTATAAAAAGTGTGTGCATTCAGATGACAGTGCAGCTGAAAAATAGAATTTAGCCAATTGTTCATGTCAGTGTGGACAACATGTTCTTGAGCTGCTCCTTTTCTCTCCTTGTACGTTATAAATATGGCATCAAGAATGAAATCTATTTCTGGGTTTCACCTGTTTTTCTATGATAGTTAAGGAAGGTCGCATCGCGAATTGTTGTTTTAAGTCTGTTTATTCTGTTCTTGACAGCTGGGGTTGCCTTAGCAACCAGTTCTAACAACTGATCTGTTATGTTTTTACTGTTGTTGGATATGGCACTCACCGCTCGCTGCCCGGACATCGCTGAACGCTGTCCGTGCCAGAGCTAGAGGCCAGAAGCCGCACAGTTCATTGTGAGAACAGCTCAGTTTTTGTTGTAATTCCTCCGTGTGCTGGAAGGAGTAAAGTTTCTGCAAGAGACCCTTCGTTTTTTGTCGTGTGTCTTCAAGTGCCGACACGCCTCCTTAACGGCGGAGGTCCAAAAGCACGACAACTGGTGTCAGAAGTGGGATCATCTACAAGACTTTTGTGAGTGAATCCAATCGTAAAGACAATATCCAAGCCATCCTGAACTAATTACAACTTAAAGACAAGCTACAACTAGAGCAGGAAAAGAAATCGCTGAGACAGTAATAAAGCTGCTGCAGTACTGCCGCGTAGCACTACGGTCCAGCCCTTCACAATAACGGTAACAGTAACAAAGTTGGCACAGCGTTGATGAAGGCTGTTTTTGGTCAGTATTCTGTCAATATAAGAGCATGAGCGAACTTACCAACTAAAAAAAATAAAATAAAATAAAATGACAGAGGATTTACAAGGTGCTACAGCTGGCCCTGGAGAGGCAGACACAGCTCCAAAGTGGTTACAGGCTTTGCTGGAAAACCAAAATCAACAAACAAGACACTTTCAAATGATGTTGGCTCCTGTCCTTTCACATATTACTGGACAATCAGATGTACAGCAAAACCAAGCATCACATACTGTTCCTGAGAGAAGCGATGAGTTAATTCCAATTCATTCTACAAGAGAAAGGCATACATGTGAAACACATGCCCCTTTGGATGTGACAACTAGACCACGTATTCGCGCTCCTTTTGCAGCTGAGCTGGAGGTTATAAATGAAAGATCACGAAGCTCAGGCCCAGTGAGACGAACCACCACCCCTGGACCTGACCCAAGACACAGAGACATCAGGGACAGTGAACCTGAGGCCCAACACACTTTTACCTACAATGATGAAAGAAGGCAAAATAATACTGGAGGCCATTATAACAACTGGTCAGAGTTTCAGAGGCCTAAATTAGCCACATATGATGGAAATGAGGACTGGGACTCTTTTCTGATGCCGTTCGAACGCCAAGCCAGGAAACACGGATGGAGTGCTGCTGAAAGAGTGGACAGGCTGCACGAGTGTCTGAGGGAGCTGCAGTGCGCTACGTTTGTTCATTACCAGAGCGCACAAAGGAGGATTATGTCCTCTTGGTGGAACAGCTCACTCAACGCTTTGGGAAAAAAGACCCTCCCACAACAATACGAAGAAGACTGGGAGAACCGACAGGGGCGGGAGACATCCGTTGAGTTTGCAGAGGAGGTAAGGCAGCCTGACCACCCTTGCATATCCAGGGGTAGATCTCCTGCTGCAGGACCAATTGGCAACTGATGCTTTCCTCAAAGGCTTGAGAAACCAGAAAGTAGCATACGAAGTCATGAATCGTGACCCAAGCTCCTTCGTAGAGGCCCAAAAGTTTTTGGAGGCTCATGAGGCATAACTTTAGAGCTACGGTGGGTCGGGACACAGAAGTAAAAAAACAGAGCAAGGCGCATTTCATGGGTTGATGAGGGGGGACATGTGCGATGACAGTGCAACAATGTCCCGCAGAGTCAGTACTCCCCAGTATGTCACAGCTGATCAGTTTGCTGCGTTGGCAGAACAAGTGAAGACCCTTGTTAGCACCGTGGGAACCTACAGCTCCAGGTTGCCAATTTGCAGCCCATAAGTGTCGGATCCCAAAACTCCAAGGCAGCCCAAAGCCCTGAAACAGAGAAAAACAAATTTATCAGCCCAGCAGAGGGCGTTCTCAAACTTCAAGTCCAAATCGTGCAACAACTGGCCCGTGTTTTAAGTGTGGAGAGACAGGGCATTTTAGGAAGGACTGCATTAGGGCTCCCAGTCCTGTGACTGCAAGAAACAATAGCGACAAGTATATAGACAACCCGCTGCAGTCAAATAGAACCGCAACCTCAGATTACCAACTACAAGGCAGACAGGTTGGCTGCACTAAGAAGAAGGGTGAGAGCCTGCAAATTCTACTGACCCTAAATGGCATCCCAACGCAGGCCGTAGCTGATACTGGAGCTCAGACAACTGTAATATCAGAGGAGCTTTATCAGAAAATCCTGAGCGGTAATTCTGCACCCGCGAGACCTTCACCATACCTACCTACTAAATGCAGGAGTCGGAGATGGCATGAAAGCTAAACATGGACTCACAGTGACCTTCCAGATTGGGTCCAAATCCATAGACTGGGAAGTGCATGTAGCCCCTATAAGAGACTCTGTCCTCCTTGGATTGGATCTGATGAAGGCCCATGATGTTGTCATCTATACCCAAGGCAAAGTTTTTATTGGGGACGAATTGATCCCCTCAAAAATTGTGCGAGATGATGGATCAGACTACTGTGTGGCTAGAGTAATTCTGGAAAGAACCTCAGTCATCCCAGCCAAATCTGAATGTGTTGTGTGGGGTGAAGTGGAGAACCCACAGCCAGGAGTTACAGCATTATTGGAACCCTTGAACATTGCAAACAATGTAGCCTCTGGAAGTGTTGTGGTCACCATGAAGCCAAAGGTACCAATCAGAGTGTGCAATTTTTCAACCAAGAGAGTGGCTCTACAGAGAGGAGTGTGTCTTGGACTCTTAGTTGAAGTTTATCCTCTGCCCCCATTTGCACCAAAACCAGATGCAATGCCTGCACCATCACTGGTAGTTGGGAGAGTAGCAACAATCTCTGACATTCCTGAGCACCTTCAAAGTTTGGTGGCTACCATAAGTGAGACCCTCAGTGAGGAACAGCAACAGCGATTCATTCAGCTACTCCTCACATACCAATCCATCTTTGCTAAAAGTGACTCTGACCATGGCTACTTATCTGCTGTTACACACAAAATTGACACTGGGTCTGCCAGACCTGTGCGTCAACCTGTGAGAAGGACCCCTCTTGGGATTTCAAGGCGAGGGAGGAGCGCATCTAAAAAAAATGCTGGCGGAGGGGCATAATCACACCCTCAACATCTGAGTGGGCTTCTCCAGTGGTCCTAGTTCGAAAAAAGGATGGAGGAGTACGATGGTGCGTAGATTACCGCTGTCTGAACAACCTAACAATCAAGGATGCTTATCCATTACCCCAGATCGAAGAATGTTTTGATGTTGTGGGTGGAGCCATTATGTTCTCTACTCTCGACCTTCAATCCGGCTATTGGCAGATTGCAGTGGATAGTAAAGATCGAGAAAAAGACAGCATTTATCACCAAATGGGGCCTTTATGAATACACTTTCGAATGCCATTTGGACTATGCAACGCTCCAAGTACATTTCAGAGAGCAATGGAGCTCGTTCTCAGGGGCCTTCAGTGGGAAACTCTTCTCATCTACCTGGATGATGTCATTGTCATCGGAAATGGAGTAGATCAAAGTTTAGATCGGCTCGAGCAGGTTTTCCAGAGGTTTCAAAGCTATGGATTAAAACTAAAACCATCAAAATGTCATCTGCTGCAAGAAGAAGTTCTCTTCTTGGGTCACGTTGTGAGTGGCAAAGGAATCAGTCCAAATCCAGCCCTCATAAAGAATGTTCAGCAGTGGTACTCCCCCAATAACTTACAGGAGCTACAAACCTTTCTTGGACTGTGTAACTATTACCGGAAGTTTGTTCCCAATTTTGCAGAGCTGGCAAGCCCCCTCCATACTCTGCTCAAAAAAGGGGACAGTGTTTCTATGGACTGATGAGCAGCAGTCTGCATTTATGAGGCTCAAGAGAGACTGACCACTGCACCAGTGTTGGGGTATCCCCAAGCTGAAGGGAAGTTCATTCTGGATACGGATGCCTCAAACAACAGCATTGGTGCAGTTTTGTCACAAATACAATGGGGAGAGGAACGAGTTCTGAGCTATGCTAGTAGCCGCCTTTCACCGGCCCAGCAGAGGTATTGTGTCACTCGTCGTGAATTACTTGCTGTTGTTCGTTTCACACGGCAATTTCGGCATTACCTACTAGGTAGAAAGTTTCTACTTAGGACCGACCATGGCAGTCTGACCTGGCTTTTTAGGTTCAAATGTCCTGAAGGACAACTAGCCCGTTGGCTTGAAGAATTAAGCCAGTATGACTTTCAGATTGAACATCGAGCTGGCAAACAACATGGTAATGCAGATGCCATGTCACGGATGCCAGGAGAAGAGGTGGAGAATTGTGATTGTTACCAGGCAGGGATTAACCTGTCAGACCTGCCATGTAAAGGGTGCAGGTACTGCCAAAAAATTCACATCCAGTGGGCTAAGTTTGAAGATGACGTGGATGATGTTGTGCCTTTAGCCGTAAGGTGCATCCAGACCAGAAGCAGTACCATTAATGGATCGCACACATTAGGGGATCAGACATCTGTGTCCCTACCAGAGAGGCCGGAAGTCAATTGGCTTGAATCCCTTAGTCCTGAGCAACTGTCAACACTCCAGAAAGCAGATCCTGTTCTCGCGGTTCTTCACAAATGGAAAGAAACAGGGACACTCCCTACCAAAGATGAAGTGGCGCTGGAGAGCCCTGCAGTGAGGAAGTTCTGGCTCTGTTGGCCTCAAGTCACACTGAGGCAAGGAGTGCTCTATTACTCCTGGGAGAGAATTGGAGATCAGCGTCCAAACTTGCTGTTATTAGTTCCCTCGTCCATGCAGAAGGAAGTCTTGGAATCATGCCATAACCCTCCATACTCTGGCCATCTAGGAGAAACCAAAACCCTGGAGCGTGTGCATCAGAGCTACCATTGGTTTGGCATGGGTGGAGATGTTCACCTGTTCGTCAAGAGATGCCCACATTGTAGTGCATGCAAGGTCACAGGTCCGGCAAAGAGAGCAAAACTGCAAAGCTACCAAGTTGGAGCACCTCTGGACCGTCTACATCTTGATATCCTCGGGCCATTCCCCATGTCCAGCACTGGGAACAAATACATTCTTGTTATTATTGACCAGTTCACAAGATGGGTTGAAGCTTTTCCCGTTCCTGATCAAAGTGCTGAAACAACTGCAAGGAAGCTAGTCTACGACTTCATTGCCAGGTTTGGAGCTCCACTCGAGCTACACACAGATCAAGGTCGTAATTTTGATAGCTGTCTGTTTCAGAATGTCTGCAAGCTCCTGCAGATTACTAAGACCAGAACTACCCCTTACCACCCCCTCCTCCAATGGACAAGTAGAATGTTTCAACAGGACCTTATTACAGATGCTTCGATGTTATGTGAATCAGGACCAAAAGAACTGGGACGAACAACTGCCACTACTCACAGCAGCTTATCGCAGCTCACGACACACAATGACAGGGTTCACACCCAATAGGCTTATGCTTGGCAGGGAAGTCCACCAACCACAAGACATCCAGTCTGGCACTGCAAACCTCAAGGTTGGTGCACTGGAAGCTGGAGATTTCTTATACAACCTGGAGGAAGGCTTGAAAGAAGCACAAGACCTGGCAAGAGTCCATCTTCGTACTGCACAAGAGCGACAAAAAAGGGTGCATGACCTCCGGGCCAAAGAACACTTCTACAGTGTAGGAGACCTGGTGTTCGTCAAAGATGATGATACAAAGAAGAAAGGGTTAAGCCCTAAACTTCAGAAACAATGGAAAGGCCCATTGATTATTGCAGCTTGCCGTGGTCACTGTGCTGTATGAAATACAGGGCCCCCAAACGCAGCACAGTGATGCACCACGATCGGCTCAAGCCATATGACAGTGATGTGATACCAGTCTGGGTTTTACGCCAAAAGAAACAGGCTGCTAAAAATTGCCAAGACCAAAAATTCACACCAAAAGAAGAGGATGTTCCCCTGGTTCCTCTGCTACCGCTGTCAAATGATCAGGATGAAGACCTCCAGCCCAAGGACCCAGGATGCCAACCAGATGGACGACAGGCGGATTCACATGCGTCTGAAAAGACTGTTAAAACATCTAGTGGTCGTTTAGTCAAAAGACCGCAGAGATTTAGGCACTAGTTAATTTAGAGAGTTAATTGAATGTTACAATCAGATAATTTAAATAACTTAGTCTGTTTTCTTGCCCTTATGGCACACATGTTTCAGTAGTTAAGTTCTTATAACTACTACTTCTTTCTAAATTTTGGCTGTATAAGCTGTACTGAAGGGACTCAGTATTCCTAAAGGGGGGGATAGTGTAAGGAAGGTCGCATCGCGAGATTGTTGTTTTAAGTCTGTTTATTCTGTTCTTGACAGCTGGGGTTGCCTTAGCAACCAGTTCTAACAACTGATCTGTTATGTTTTACTGTTGTTGGATATGGCACTCACCGCTCGCTGCCCGGACATCGCTGAACGCTGTCCGTGCCAGAGCTAGAGGCCAGAAGCCGCACAGTTCATTGTGAGAACAGCTCAGTTTTTGTTGTAATTCCTCCGTGTGCTGGAAGGAGTAAAGTTTCTGCAAGAGACCCTTCGTTTTTGTCGTGTATCTTCAAGTACCGACACGCCTCATAACAACGGAAACCCAAAAGCACGACAATAGTTTAACATCCAGACAGCCGTGTCATTGTTGGTGTAAAAAGAATGACAGGCTGCTCAAACTGAGGTGCATAAAGATGCACTAAATAATCAGAAACAGGACAGAAACTGGCAGTACCTGTGCTAATACCAGTGTCCTACTAGAGACCAGTGTCTCTCGGTGTGTATGCAGGAGACTTGGACACCGTAGTGGAGACGTGTAGTTCTTGTTTTGGTGCTACGTCTCCACATGCTCCTCCTGCTCTCTGCTGGAGTCATGTTCTACAGGGGTTTTTGCTGACATTTCATTTTCTCCCTTTTTGTCTCTGTCACTTAAATGTTCAGAAAAAGCCCACAGCAGCCCATGTACTCTGAGAGGAAAGACACCATAAAGCAGTGTGCTATAAATCAAGCACTTACCCTTAGCTTGCAATAGACAAGTTGTCAGATATGTGATGTGTCAAATATAGACCATGGGGGTTTTCTCACACTCAGTGGCTGTTATCAGGCAGCCAGTGCTTTTTCCCGTCTCTTCCTCTGGAGCAAATTGCAAAGCTTTAATAGTCTGTCTGGACATGAAAAAGAAAGGGATGCAAAGTGAGAGAACAGGCATGAGACTTGTCTTGGTTTAACCTGGTAACGGCTGCTGGGCCATTAATCCTCCATGGTGCCGGCAACTTGATCCAAGCTGACATTCCATGTTGAGGTCTCGAAATAAAAATAACATGAAATAACGACACACTGTCACAGTCAGCAGGTGTCCAGAAGGAAGGCGAACACTTCGGTGAAAAACTCAGTTCCGAGTTGACCGTTG
This sequence comes from Poeciliopsis turneri, assembly GCA_922788865.1. Lineage (NCBI taxonomy): Eukaryota > Metazoa > Chordata > Actinopteri > Cyprinodontiformes > Poeciliidae > Poeciliopsis > Poeciliopsis turneri. The sequence goes on along the minus strand of CAKLNU010001061.1, from coordinate 1,184,131 downwards.
CTTTAGGGACGTTTTGAGCATTTATGGAACTAATTGAAAAATGGCAGCTATGGGTAAGTGGTGTAGAGGAAAAACAGTTGGGTTGCTCCAAAGGAGGAGGGCTGGAAATCTGGGTGTGACCATGCACTGCTCCCCTCCCAGAACCCTCTGCCACTGCTTTCCAGGATTCTGATTAAAATGCATTAGACCCTCCAGGCTACCAAGCACCAACTCTACCAGATCATTACAGCACTTATCATCTCTACAACAAACAGACAACTACACAACAAATTATAGTTCCACACTAACCAAGAAACCATTGTGGATCATTTTGTTCTTCCTCTTCGTACAAGTCGATGTCCCTAGATCCAGGAGCCTCTGTGCTTACAGGACATGCTCTGTGATTTATGGATTTATTGGAACAGGGTTTACAACTTGCAATATTCACCTGAGCAATGCGTAAAGCATGAGGCTCAGTTTCTGTTGTGATCCTCATGCAGCCTTTTTTAATCCATTCACTTCTTTCCAAATTAGCTCAGCTGTTGGTCATCCTCATCATTTTATTATCTGCATCAGATTCTGCTGATGAACGATTGTCAGATTAGTGCGACTCTGGAAGTCATTTTGGTGCTGCATCTCCCAGATTATGTATCATCAATGTATGGCTGCAGTTAATACCTTAAATATTAGTGTATCGTGATAATTATTAGTTTAAAAATAGTTTTGAATAATTTTCAGTTTTACCATTAATTTTTCTATTTTGCGGTGTACAAAAAAACCCCCCAGTGTCCTAAAATATTAGTTGAACTCTAAACATTTGGTCTTGGAGCATCTTCATCTTGGTCTTGGAGGTTCTGGAACCTAGACTGAGACCACATCAGTCTAGGTTCTAATCTGTTTTATGCATCAAAGTTAAGATTTATGTTTTTTATTTTTCTCAATATTTTTATTATTTCCTGTTTATATTTCCTATAAACAGGAAATATGTGATCAGTCATTAACTACACTTTTTAGTTAAATATTCAAGATGACCATCGAGATGTGAATCTTTCTGTAGTCTTTCTTAAACCCAGCATTTCATTGCTTCATTCTTACTGTGCCTGTGTTGTGCCTGTGTGTTTCCCTTGGGTTTGAACTAAAAAGGTGACCCTGTTGCCAGTGACATTGCAATTGCATGGATGTCAGAAATAGCTCAGAGACTGAACGGAAACAGTAGGGAAGAGACTGCAGCAGCAGAGCGCAGCAGCATGACGGCAACAAGGGCAAAATGATTCAGTGCATGTGATAAAGGGGCATTTTGTTCAAAGCTTAGTGAATTAATTAATTAAGATTTCAGTGTTCACACTCTTGCCGTAGATGGGTTTGAACCCCTGCTGAGAGACCAGCTTCTGACAGACACTGCAACATTATTAGTGTGCGCTTCCATTTATCCTTATTAGTGATTGAATGATGATGAATTGAACAGAATAAACTTGATGTAAGTCTGTTTAGCTAAATAGACTAGCACTTAAGGGGATATTTAGCATGCCAGTTGCTTTGTGTGTGCAGGCAGCTGCTGGCCATTAGCCGTTCCTTTGATTTGACGTCTCAATGACTCACTTGTTCTCTCAGTATGCAGATGAGGAGAGCAGAGAGCAATGTTCCTTTCTGTGCCTGCTCGCGGTCTCATTTGTCCTGACGTATCAGGGTGGACATAAGGTGAGAAGAATTGGTTTGCGAAAGTAAAGGGATATTGTTTCTAAAGGTGAGAGCGAAGACCACATGATGGATTTTTGAATCCATCTTATATAAAGATTGAATATGGTCTGTGTATTGATTTGTTGGGTTTGCTTCACTAAAATACCCACACTGTATTAGTGTCTTGCCCATTTTTACTCCGAGAATTGATTCAGAATATTTGTAGATGTTTTTCTTTGGACTAGTATTTACTCTCATTAGCTTACAGAGTTATCCCAAATTGTACGAATGTGTGTGCAAAATGAATTTCATTCTTATTGAAGGAGCCTAATCTCACACACAAAATGGAATAAGAATCAGAGTTGCACAATATCAAGAAATGTTTTTTTAATTATGTATATTATTGCTTAAACCAGTTTCTCAGTCCTGGTCCTTGTGGCACTCTGCCCTGCATGTTTTAGATGTTTCCCTGTTTTAATACGCCTGATTCCTCTGATTACAGTTCAGCAAACACTTGTTAATTGAAATCATCTGGACTGAAGCAAGAAAACAGCTAAAACATGCAGGGCAGCGTGCCGTGAGGACCAGGGTAGAGGAACACTGGCTTAAACATGATACAGACATGGATGAGAATTATTCCAGTTTCCTCACACTGTCCCTTCTTTTCCAATACACATCACCACCAAACAGAATTTCAGAGCCAAATATTGTCATTATGCAGAGTGTAAATGCCTGACAGCTGAAGTGTTACTGAAATATAGTATTCTAACAAATATTGTGTCCGAGCAGTCACTTGCAATTATTTTATTGGCCTTTGCAATTTAGTACATTATGCAACTGTAATATGAATGCAAATGATGTTTATTTTGATACTTACTGACTGGAGGTCAGTTGTTTGTACTCTTTCACATCTAAAGGCAAACTGCAGGGCAGGAGGAAAATATGTATAGCTCTGTTTAGATATGCATAAATGATGTATTCATGCGTAACAGTCACAGAAAATGTTCCTACTTTTCATCTACATTCACTGATGAATGTAGATGTAGATGATGGCAGCTCTGATAAAGATGTGGAAACAGCCTCCAGTTTCATTCACATTTTATTACAGCAGCAGTATAAGATATGTTAAGTGTATTTATTCAATATTTTCAAAGCTTATCTCATTTTAAAGTAAGAAAAACAACAACAACAACAACAACAACAACAACTGATTAGCAGTGACAAAATTATTGGCACCTCTGCTGTTCCACACTTTATTAAACCTCTTTACTGTTGAACTGTACCAAGTCTTCTACCATTTCCATTTCATAGCATTGTAGCATTTAGAAAGAGGTGTGTTTGATAAATTTTTCTAGATTATCAAACATACCTCTTGAGCGTTTCCATTCTGCAACTTTTTGATGTCTTTGTCAGCAAGTTGTTCAGTACAATGACGCTACTGCAAAAAGGAACATTTTTTTTGCTGTTCTTTAACGCTAATCCGTATTCTCTTCTCTGTTTCAGGTCATCTCTTGGCACTTAATGTTTTACCACTTCCCTCTGAGGTTGGAGGCCAGCGGGAGTTGGGCGCCGGGTCCTCAGTGGCTGCAGTGATGCGAGCTTCTGTGGTGGGCTGCAGGATGAGCTTGGGTGCGCTAATTAACGGGTTACTCGTCTCCGTGATTGCAGCCCTGCTTTGGAAGTACTCCAAGCTAAGCGATCATGCAGCCTCCCTGGAGGAGGAGTTGCATATGACACAGCAGTCCAAGGAGCTCTCTCAGGCCCGCATCGACTACCATGTTGCCCTGCAATCTCTCCAAGAACATGGCACCCGCATGGTGTGTACTGGCAAGATGCACACCGACCGCATCTGCCGCTTTGACTATTTGTGCTACTCCTCCGAGGCAGAGGAGTTTGTGTTTTTCCATTCCAACTCCTCTGTCATGCTGCCTAATCTTGGATCTAGGCGTTTTCAACCTGCCCTACTAGATTTGTCCTCAGTAGAGGATCACAACACCCAATATTTTAACTTTTTAGAACTCCCAGCTGCCGCTTTAAAGTTCATGCCCAAACCCGTTTTTGTACCAGATGTGACTCTGATCCTCAACAGATTCAATCCGGATAACCTTATGCACGTATTCCACGATGATCTTCTCCCAGCTTTCTTTACTATGAAACAGTATTCCGACTTGGATGATGAGGCACGTCTCGTGTTCATGGAAGGCTGGGGTGAAGGCCCACACTTCGACCTCTATCGACTTCTCAGCAGCAAGCAGCCACTTCTTAAAGAGCAGTTGAGGAACTTTGGAAAGCTATTGTGTTTTACTAAATCTTATGTTGGTTTGTCCAAAATGACCACCTGGTACCAGTATGGGTTTGTTCAGCCACAGGGGCCCAAAGCCAACATTTTGGTTTCAGGGAATGAGATCAGACATTTTGCCAAGGCTTTAATGGAGAAAATGAACATAACAAGGCAGGATGAGGCAGAGAAGGATGGAGGAAGCTCAGAGCAAGAGAAGGAGAGAGACAAGAAAGATGAATACATCGCTGTGTTTAGTCGCTCGACAACAAGATTAATTCTGAATGAAGCAGAGCTAATAATGGCCTTAGCCCAGGAGTTCCAGATGAGAGTGGTGACGGTATCCCTGGAGGAGCAGTCTTTTCCTAGTATCATCCAGGTGATTAGCGCTGCTTCCATGTTGGTCAGCATGCATGGAGCTCAGCTCATCACCTCAATGTTCCTCCCCAGAGGTGCAACTGTGGTAGAGTTGTTCCCCTTTGCTGTGAACCCAGAGCAGTATACTCCATATAAAACCCTGGCCACTCTACCAGGCATGGACCTTCACTATATTTTTTGGAGGAATTCTAAGGAGGAAAACACTGTCACCCATCCAGGCAGACCGTGGGAGCAAGGTGGCATTGCCCACTTAGAAAAAGATGAGCAGCAGCGCATCCTGGCAAGTACAGATGTCCCAAGGCACCTGTGCTGTCGCAACCCGGAATGGCTTTTCCGGATCTACCAGGATACTTTGGTAGACATTCCGTCATTCCTCGAGGTCCTCAAAGATGGCATGAACAGTAAGCCTAGCCTGAAAAAAACAAAACTAGCCAGCACAGTTCACCCTGGCCGGGTCAGAGAAGCCCACTGTCAGACATCAGTACAAACCCCTAATGAGGCCAAACTCACAGTCTCTTGGCAGATCCCGTGGAATCTAAAGTACCTGAAGGTGAGAGAGGTTAAGTACGAGGTATGGATCCAGGAGCAGGGAGAAAACACCTACATGCCTTATATCCTTCCTCAACAGAACTACACTTTCTCTGAGAACATAAAGCCCTTTACTACCTATCTGGTGTGGGTGAGGTGCATCTTTAACAAGAACCTCTTAGGTCCGTTTGCAGACGTTCTAACATGTCGGACCTAATAAACACAGGGCTACCCTGTCAATTTCTACAACCTCACTGGAAGGAGCTGCTTGAATAGATTTTGATTAGTCTTGGTAAATAAATAGGTAAATAACAGATCTTTGCAGTTCCAGGACAGAAAAAGCCGACGTGAAGACTCTCTCCATCTTCACTGGAGGACTCCTCTACTACTGAGTGATGAAAACTGAGAAGTTTATTTATTACACTTTCAAACTCCTCCATTGATATTACAAGAATTTAAATGAGCAGATGTATTTATGAGAAGAATATTATGAGATTTTAGGATTAGTCTATACACTGGATTCTACCTTTTAGAGTATGCAATGTAGCTTCTGTGTTGTAGGTGAGAGATGTTATATAGATAAGCAAGGGTTTTACATTTTCTGACTTGTCTATAGTGTGTGTGCGAATGGATGATTCCACAAATTACTCATAATATACACAATCCATCCAAAATCAAACCAACTTGTTCTATATACTTAGTTTATACCTGCAGTGTTTATTTCTAACTTAAATAAACTTTGTTTCATCAGTCTCTGGACTGATGAAACTGATGAAGGACAGTCAGTCCTTTAAAGTATCTGGAAAAAATTTCAGTAACAGATTTTAGCCCATGCTACAAAAATCCTTCTTTCTAACTCTATGTAAAACACTGCCTATTCTAAGCTTTGTTGAATGTTATAATTTACCTTGATGTGAAAAGTACATACCTCCATATCTGCTTCAGTGTTTTTTTGTTTTGTTTTCTTGTCTCATTTAAATATTTTAAATAATCAAATATTAATATCTGATAAAAAAAAATAAATAACCAGAGTGAATACAGAAAAGACAGTTTGCAAGTAATGGTTTCAAAACTTATCCAAACCAACTATTTACCTACCAAACCTAATGACTGTTTCCTCCATCCTTTCCAACAACTGACATGGTGATAACTGGTAATGAGTCTTTTCATGACTGGAATCTAGACTTTAACTTGGCCACTCCAAAAAGCCTTTTTAAAAGCATCAAGAAATTGACTTGCTGGTGTGTTTTGGATCCTAGTTCTGCAGTTTGTGCTTAAGTTCAGCATCACACACTGATTGCTAGACCTTCCAGCATTTTCCCTACCATTATCCAAGGGAGGCACCCCGTCTGCATGATAGAAGATCAACGTAGGTGTTCACAGTTGGGTCAGATCACTTTGTGACATATTTCTGATCCTATGTGGTAGGTCTGCTACTTTCAACTCTAAACTCTCAAACTAGGTTTATAGTTAACCGATGGATGGACAGTGTTACTACTAACCATCGACAGTTTTTCCCTCGACGGTGACAGTAGTCTTTGAAATAAAATACATGACAGTTATTGAAAAAAATGCAGTACATAAAGACTGAAAGATAGAAAGAGACTGATAGAAAAAGTTATGCACATATATATATGTACTGTATATTTAAATCAGTACATATAAGATGAATTAATGATACATTATCGGTTTTTCCCCGATGTTCTGTTGAATATGTAGACATATTCAAGACATGTTTAAGTACTGCTTCAATAACTGCTAAATATATTTTGTTTGTATTCATTCTCAATTGTTCTACAGAGTGATTATTAAAAGAAAGTAGGGGCAAATACCGTTCACAGCAATGTACACTTTAAATATCGAACCCTAAAGTGCTTTTTTTTTTTCTTTATTTGATGCTAATCACAAATAATAGTCATTCAGTTTTTGTGCAGTATTATTTCACCTGGCAATATTTAGTATTAAAAGATGCTTTCCTCGACTCCAGTCTGTGCACCATTTTCATTGTAATAAAACTTACCAGCCTGACAGATTCCCGTCAACTTAATGGTTGCCTATCAAATGCTATCATTTGCAGATAAATTGCAGTGCTATGCTTCTCCTTCATGTCATTGAATTAAAGTGTTTAGTAGATGAGATTTAGCAAGATGGAAATACAAGATAGACAAACACTACCACCAACATAAATTCCTTGTTTAAGAGATTATTTGAAGACTTTGCAGCAAACGCAGGTTGTGTTGGATTAGATGTGTGTGTCTGTGCTGTCTGTTAGTTTTCATTCTGTAGATGTGATGAGTAAAACCAGAATGTCTGTTTTCTACACTAGAAATAGATGGATGTTTTTTCCCCCCGCAAGAACTGTGAATCAATAAATAGTTTTTTTTTTTGTTACAGTATGTGTCTGCCTATTGAATGAGTTATTTAGTGTGTAAATATATGTTTCATGAAGAACTTTCTTCTACAGGCATTACCAATTATTTTCTCAAGACATTGCTGCAGCCTACGCATCCTGCCACTAACACCAAGAGGCAATACATCTTAAAATGTGATTAAAACACTTATTCAGCTGGAGCTCTGATAAAGCTGGGCCTTTGTTGAACTCAATAAGTTTACACAGTGGAACAAGACATATTAATAATACATTTTATTTGTAGGTGCCTTTCTTGACACTCAAGGTTACCTTGCATAATTTAACATAAAAACAAACAAAATTGAAATACATTGAAGTACAAAATAAGATTTAAAAATGCAATTCAAATCAAAGAACACAAGCCACTTGAAACAGATGAGTTTCAAGTGGCTTGAGTCACATTTCAAGCGACTCTGCCACTTGAAATGTGGCAGAGTCGATGTTACGGAGATCGGATGGGAAAATGTCTTTATTTTGAATTGTTTTTATTTTAAAACCTGATATGGAAAGAAAACAGTAGCTGACTTTCAGCTTTTCCTTCCTTTCTCTGGCTTCTGCCACCAGAGAAAGGAATCAGTGCTGCTACCTGTAGGTCAAGCCAAAAACAAAAAACAAACAAAAAAACGCGCAAAAGTGGCCTGTTTTGATCTCATTGAAGAACAAACGTTTGAATACATGACGGTCAGGACTTTCTCTCAAGCAGTGGGACATTTTTGTATCTGTAGATTTAAAAACCAATCAAAAGTGTGTTTTAAATTGTTTTTCCACACAGTCCGTTTCTTTCATGCAATGCATGTATGTGAATTCTTAAAGGTGTTTTGATTTTCTGTGTTTGTTTTGATAACCTTTGGATATCCTTATTTACAAATGATGCTGTTGAAATAACCAATAACAATGATCATGCTTTTCATGTACTAACATATTCTCTCATTGCCCGTCTTTGCATATATATGCACTGAATCTTCTGTTCCCTGCATAATTTTGCGATATCAGTCAGTCCATTCATGTTTTCCTTCCAGGCTGCATTATAGTAATCCTGTTAGATGTGCAAATGTGCTAATTCCCAAACAACAGCATGCAAAATGACAAAGTGACCCACATATTACTCCACCTGGAAACTCCAGGAGACGGTGACACTATCGTGAGTTCACCAATCTCAGCCACAGCAGGACACCATCATTCAAGTCGACAGCAATAAAACAACACTACACATTATTTACTCATATTAATCCTCTTCTTCTCTGGAATCGGACTAATGGTCTGATATCCCCTTCTTTTCAGTTTCTGTCAGAAACCTCCCGTGAAACAGAAGAAGAGACATAACTAGGAAATAAACCTTCCTGTTTCCTCATTCTTGTTTTGCATGAGAGTCTTGAGAAGGAAAACAAATAAAAAGGAATGTCAACGTCCTGTGGTTTAGTGACACAATAGGTATAAAGACAGACATTTGTTTTCAGTTAATGTGTTGACAACAAACACACGATGTTTTCTTTTCACCTCATCAAGTTGAGAAGCAAGCAGTAAATTCCTTCAACTGTCAGGAACCAACAGAAAGCAAAATTATGGCAACACCGCCATCTAGCGTATGAAGAAAGAAAAGCAGCAGTACAGTGTATTCTGTTTGACACATTAATTACCGCAACACAAAAGCTTTTCTAGATAATGCATGAATGATGAAATATTTAGCATAATGTGGAAGAAAATATAGATTTATTTTTAGAAATTGAGTTCATAGCATAAAATTTTGTTTTAGTTTATCTTAACCAGCAAAAATTTTACCAGCAAAAAGTAGCCTGCAGCAAATGTGGTGACTCAGATTCATTTTTCTGTTAAAGCTCTAAAGGTGAATTGCCTCTCTGTGTGCGTGTGTGCGCGCGCGTGCGAGCTAAAACAAAGGAAGAAATTGATTACAGGAAAACACAAACCAAACACCCCCCATTGGTCACCGCCAGCCAAATTTCTAGGCGTGCACATCACAGAGGACCAGTCCAGGGATAAATAAATAAATAAATAAATAAATAAATACAAAACACGCCACATTACTGGCAAAGAAGGCCCAACAATGTCTCTACTTTTGTGGAAGCCAAAAATAGCAGAAGCTCCAGTCTCAATCTTTCTCGTTTCACTGTGCCAGGAATGAATCTGTTCTTTTCAGCTGCATCACGGTGTGGCTGACACATCTTCACTGCCAGGTGAGGATCAGCAGAAAAGATCATTAGTGCCTCGTTCTCTTCAATGGACTGGCCCAAAAAGCCACAAAGCTTGTTGGATAAATCAATTTTATGTGCTGCAATCTAATTAATCGGTGACGTGTATAAGGGGGTATTGGGTTTACAAACCATGACCACTAAGTTAAAGTGAGGATATGGTGTGACGGAGGCGCAGGAGGGATGCTAGTCTGATCTCTTGTAATTAGATGAACATATCTGACTTTTCGTCTCTGGTTGTCGCTGCGCGCTTTACACACAATAACGTGTTTGGTCTGGGAGGAAATTATGCAACACCACAGAGACATAAAGTGTACTGCTTATCATCACATCGGAGGACATATCGATATAAATATGGGGTGTTGTGCTTCACGTATCCCTATAATACATTTTAAAACCTAAATTACAACGTCATTATGGGCTAAACAGTTTTTATTAAAATTGAGCTGCTTGTTTATCCTGCTGCGGTCTTTTAACATCAAAAGAGTCCCTTTGACGTCAAAGCTGAATGCGGTTGATGATGCTCCTTTGCTGCATTCAATGACATCTGGTAAGATCTTGTGGTTTAAGTTTAAGTATGCAACAAAATTAAACGGTATCTTAAGCTTCTGTTGATTAACAAATGTGAATGGATTTAAAATATAATTTTGTTTTCTCCGCTGAGGTCGAATAACGGGAGTAGTTTAATAGCAGTGAACCACTTTGTAAATTATCCCGAGTAAATAAGGATGTCTGGAAATATCGACACTATGTGAAGCACCTGAACGTCGCTTCTCTGCCCCCTGCCCCGGCTGGGAGGAAACAGCCATTCTGAACAGCGCAGCCGTTGCTAACGATGCGATGTCCCGTCTTACGGATGAATCTTGGGTTTAGAGGCTTCATGGGTGCCGCGCTCACCAAAAACAAGGTGCGCTGACCTTTTCTTCTTTTCAGATTTTTTTTATAAATGGCAGCAAATATCTGTCGCGAGCTCTGGTAACAGGCGAAAGCCAGGTCCTGGGTCTAATGTGTGCCGAAGAGACTGAGGAGCGGAGCGCAAAGAACCGCAGGAACTCTAGCATGCTAACAGCTACACGATTACAGACAGCAAAGCCTCAGTGTAATATCTGAGGCTTTGCTGTCTCAGAGCTCCTTTGGCCGCGGCGGTGTAACGCAGTTGTAAATGGTTTTGTGTGGTTGTTAGTGTGAGCTTATGTCTAATAAAGAATCTACTTAACTGCAATTGGTCTTAAAGCTAACGATTTAAATCAATGAATACCGGAGCTAGTCGGTGGTAATGTTAGCCTAACTGTTAATTTAACTGAGCCAGCAGACTATTGAGCAAGCTTTGCCAACACTTCTGTGCTTGGACGGTGTCTGTTTGGTCGCTTATGTCCCTTAAAATTTAGTTGCGGTTCCCAACAGGAGGCAGCGGATGTGGAGTAGCTCGTAGGCTAATGCAGCTGCCATCCTGTCAAAACAAGCCCAACCTCCTCACGGCGACCGGAAACAGAGACATGCTGTGTAATAGAATGGATTCAGCTGCGGCCAGACGTTGACATCAGCTCATAAATGTGATAAGATTTATGTTTATGATTTATGATGTCTGTTCTGTTCCTAGAATGTAATAATCATACGACAAGCATCAGTGGCTTTTATAAGCAAGAATTGGGTGGAGACGTTACATTTTATTGTGGAGAGAGTAATCAACTCAGGATTCTAATTATACAAACAGTTGAATGTTAGTGATCGTTGACAACACCTCTGCCAGCTCACTGTTGATTTATGGGTGAGTTTTATAAATTTATAAATGGTCCCAATTTATTATAGTTCACTAGTAAAGTGAACTAGTAAATTTTTTTTTGTTCTGTTTACTCTTGGACAGTTATTATGATGTGTAGCTGTGGCAGCAGTGTATTGTTTTTGCAAGTAGGAGCAGCTGATTAGCATCTCAACAGGTCAAATAATATCTGAACTGTGACCCCAAATTCCAGATAGGATATTTGCAGAGGGTAATGTAATGAAATGTCAAAATATTTCTGGGTAAATTATGTTACAGAAAGACATCACCACTGAAATGCTGTTTAAACCCACAACTATAGAGTCTTAACAACAACAAATCAAAAAAATACAATTAAGATGAATATCAATTATTCGCACTTTGGTTTAATCCAGATTAAACCAGCAGCTTCTTAAAGTGCCCCAAGCCTTTAGGGGCCCATAAATACTAATATTTTGACACAGACCAAGGATATATAAATGTAATAGAAAAATCTTCATAGTTAGTTTGGTTACCACAGCTACAACCTGATCTGAGATTAGTCTTTGAGATTGAGCTCTTTTTGATCACAAATATATCTCAGTAAACGACAATTATCACTGATAGCTTTTAAGGTTGGCCAATTAAACTAGATGTTCTTCTCCCATAATTGACTAAATCTCTGTTGAAATGCTGCTAGAGAGGCCCGTAAGTCAAATTCTGCTCCAGGTCTGGGACAACGTGGGACCGACCCTTCATGAAGAGTTAAATCCGCTGCACTGCGCACAGGACTGCGCAACAAATGGGAGATTTAATTTAATGCTGCTCATGTGGTTTTAGTAGCTCTTCCATTTTGTGTCTGTTGAGTTTTTACATGAGTGCCACAAAGACTGTTTTGGTTGCCTGAGCTTTATGGGACAGGTTTTTCTGATCTCTGTGCTTATTAACTCTGTCTGACTAAGTGGACAGAGCATTTGTTATGGTTTGATTCAGAGAGAAGGAGGAAGTCCATCATAAAGGTCAAGGACAATATTCCCGATTCCAACATCTCTCTGCCCAGCTTTCTGACCATACGGCAAAAGCAAAGGAGGTGGATTAGCAGAGCTTGCTGATAGAATCATTCAGGACACATTATTATGAAATATTGCTTCTGCTGCATGGATATCCAGCTGTTTGCATGTCATAGTAATTATGATTGTCATACACCGAAAATCTTGTTTGAAAGACCGACTGCATGAAACACTCATATCTTAATCCTGCCTTGGACATTTAGTGAAAGGAGATTTGGCACAAGTTCAAGCCCAGTTCCCAGATGTTCAGTTTTGGAGGCTGGAGGAAACCTTAAAACATTATTAGTTTCTGAAGACTTCAGTGGTTTTGATTTGTTTTGAAATATAATTCAAAGAGAAAGTATTGTGTAGTTAAGACTTCCAACTGAAGTCTTAATTACTATTTTAAAGCTTATTGTTGTACGTTCATTCATATCACTTTATTTATTTATTTTAATTTGTATTGTCTGCTATGCTAGGCAACCACCCTCACCTCCCTTTAGGGGATCAATAAAGTATTATCATTATTATTATTAAAGTACTTCTGAGAAAGTTCCACACTAAATTCAGATTTGTGCACCCAGTGGTCAGGTTTAAAAATCTTTTCTGTTTTGTGTTTTATATCATAGGGATGAAATGATTAGTCAATTTAATTAATGTTAAATCAATTATTGAAATAAACATCAACTAATTTAGTAATCAGTTACCTGGTAACTGAGGAAAATTTTTGAGCGGTTCTTAAAAACTTGCAATGTGATTCTATTAATCAATGTCATTGCTTTTAAGTTTTTAATTTGTTTTACTTTTGTGACCAGGTTGTTATGTTCTGCAGATCTCTGTCTTGAATTTTAATTATTTGCATCTTTTAAAGCTACAGTGTGTAACTTTTACAAACATATATATCTTCCATATCTATTAAAAATGTCACCATGTCATAACAGTGTAAAGTGAGCGAATCTGTAAAAAAAAGAAACGAGATCTCCCACCTCCTCCCTTTTGCAATCTGCAAAAATCACCACTCCCAGTCAAAAACAACCAATCAGAGCCAGGAGGCAGGGCTTAGTGTTGTCAATCAACCTTCTGTACACACTGCTAATTGTGGAGGAACAACTTACTATAGAAGGAAAGCTGTTTATACACCATCATCTGTGACTATTATAACTAGCCTTAGGATTCTTGGCAGGCCAAGAATCCTAAGGCCTTCTTAGGCCTTTTAAAAAGCCATTATTTAAAGCAGGCGCGTTAAACCAGGGAGAGAGATAAAACATGCAGGATGCCCGGCCCTTCAGGACCCACGTTGGGCACCAGAGAGACTGACGGCGCTGAAGCCCTCCTGCTGACTCTGATTGGTTGTTTCTGACTGGTGTTTTTCTGTAGTTAGTACTGGGAGAAGGCAGAGAGCACTGTCACCACATAATGATGATTTTAACAAATTTCTTAAAAAATTTTTTTTCATTTAAAATGACATACTGCAGCGTTTCTAATATAGTTTAAAAAAGTCTTATATGACAAAATCTCCAGAATCTACACTTTTTTTTTTATCCGATTAATTGTCAGAATAATCAATAGATTAATAGGATAACTAAAATAATCAGTAGTTGCATCCCCAGTGTAATCATTCCAGTCTAGAAAAAGAACCCTTCAGTAAATCTTTAAAATCCTCAGACTGATAGGCTGAGGAAATGCCTGACCTAACCACACCAGGCGTCGTACGCTTACTTTGTGTCTCTTTCCCTTTAGGAAACTGGAGCCATGGGTTTCCTCTTCAGGCTCGGATGAGCCGAAATAAGCTGGACCCACAGGAGCCCAGCGAGCTGCCCCGGCCTGCAGGGGGCGCTCCCCTGTGCCCGACACCCTCTACAGTCATGGCGGGCTTCAAGCGGGGATACGACGGCAAAATCGCCGGCCTTTATGACCTGGACAAGACGCTGGGGCGGGGCCACTTCGCCGTGGTCAAGTTGGCGAGGCACGTCTTCACCGGGGAGAAGGTGGCGGTGAAGGTTATCGACAAGACCAAGCTGGACACAGTGGCGACGGGCCACCTCTTCCAGGAAGTGCGCTGCATGAAGCTGGTGCAGCACCCCAACATCGTGCGCCTGTACGAAGTGATAGACACTCAGACGAAGCTGTACCTGATCTTGGAGCTGGGAGACGGGGGAGATATGTTTGACTACATCATGAAACATGAGGAGGGCCTGAACGAGGAGCTGGCCAAGAAGTACTTTGCCCAGATCGTCCACGCCATCTCTTACTGCCACCGACTGCACGTGGTGCACAGGGACCTGAAGCCTGAGAACGTGGTGTTCTTCGAGAAACAAGGACTGGTGAAGCTCACTGACTTTGGCTTCAGCAACAAATTTCAGCCGGGGAAGAAGCTGACCACCAGCTGCGGCTCTCTGGCATACTCGGCTCCTGAAATTCTCCTTGGCGATGAGTATGACGCTCCAGCCGTAGGTACGTAGCAACCCAAAGTGACAGTCCGCAGTGAGTTACGCTGTTAATTAGAGGAAATTATTCAAGAGTTGGAGCCCACAAGCAAACAGGATGTGAGCCGTTTCTTTACAGTGGATGTATATTTTCCCCCAGGCATAAGGTCAGTGTGGTTTGGATGATCAACCTTCTCTCGCTGGGTTTTTTCCACCCGTCAGCTCCAGCACTAAACGGATCCATGTTGGTTTAGCACTGGTTTGTTGGGTTTCTTACCTCCAGAAACTCTGGATCTGTAAAACCATTCCTTTTTAAGCAGTAACATTGAGTTGAGTCAAAGGAGGGAACCGCTTTCATCAGGAAAAGGAAGTGAGCTCATGGAGACGGAAAACTTCTCAAGATATTTTATGCATCATTCTTAGTTTTATATTCAATGTACGGAGATAACATGAGCTCTGTTCCTCTTCTGGCAGTTTATGTAAAGAAACCTGACTGTTTGGTTCAGTTTTTATTAATTCACAGATTTTTGTGTGAATCAAAGCTCCAAATTGTGGAAAATTTGTCTATTCATGGACTTTTTTCAAAAAACGTATCTGAAATATTTTTAAAAAATGCATCTCAGAAAGCCGGAATATCTCAACAGCCTGTGTGGTGTGCCTGTGTTCTGATGGGTTCTGTGTAACAGAACCTTTGGAGCTGCAGGATGGTGCAGGGTGCTGAGCCTGACGCTCATCTCATCTGTGGTGCAAGGTCAGCTGTGTTCAATCTCATCATGTCTGTGGGAGTCCCATTGCACTGAATTAACTGTCTCATTGATTTCCCATGGAGACCAGTAGAGAGCAGACACTACTGTTGTCCTTTCATTACAGGACATCATACCTTTCACACCAACCTGTTCTATTTAAAACAGAAACAATATGGTCGGTTAAACGTTGTCTTTTGTTTTTCTTTTAAGTAAATGTGTTGTGAGATTGCCACTGATGCTGAAAAATCTCTCATCAGTCACATGTCAGTGCAGTGAGTACGTTTAAATTTAGCCTGCTGTATTTATCAGAAACTTGAAAGGTGCAGCTGAGGAAACTGCGATTACATCGTAGAAATTCTTCCTTAAAATCCCAAAACCACATGGACTTCTCTTGAAGACATTTCACTGTTCAGGAACTGCATGTTGCTCTGAAGTGTAATGCCAGTAAGGAGATACTGGAATATTTAGCAGCCAAGTGGAGGTGATGTGCAGAAACCCTGTGGTAAAGTTTGAAACATCTCCAGCAGCACAGAATTAGGTCACATTTTGCTTTTCAGCAAACTCACGCTTTTCCTAGCAAGTACTTTTTGTCACATGGACCGAAATCATAAAGTCAAAAGGACTTAAGGACCGAAAAACATTTTTGGCTTATTCACTCAACAGTAACTAAGCATTTAAAATTTTAATTAAACAAGTAAAGTAATCAAATTTGCATCTGGGAAGGAATGTGTAAATTACAGTGTTTTGCAGGGTTGTTTTTATTTTTTTTTATTTTTTATTTTTGGGAAGAAATTTGACACATTTTCTAGGTATCAATTGGAAAAGAAGCAGTGGTCTCCACTATCCCACCATGTAGACAGAAATAGGTCCCCACAAGTATATGAAAATCTGGCTCACACACACATATGCATGTGATGATAAAAAAAATAAAAAAAAATAAATAGGTTTGGTCGTACAGTGTGTGGTGTCAAGCCCCAAGGCAGGAGGAACACACCTCACACATTATATTTAGTGAGTCAGACGGGAAATCTCGTAAAAAATCTCGAGCAAATGTGAGTTCAGGGTAAACAAACATGGCCGACTGAGAAGAAACTATGGTGATAATATGTAGAGTATGTTTCAGAGAGAAAAAAACAATAGACATTTCTGATGTCCACTTGACTTTCAGGCGTGCTATGGTCGTTATGTCGTTATTTAGAATTTCCCTCCATGTTTCCATCAGCTCGCTTTCTGATTGGCTAACCGTCACCAGCAGCAATTAGCAAACTTCTCAGTGCAACGCTGGTAAAAACATTAAAGGGTTCACTGAGGCGCCTTGTTTTGATGACTTCCTGAAGTTTCAGAAAGAGCTAGAGTCCTTAAAGAGATACAGGCCCTATTTCAAGGTGTCATTATGACATTCATTATATAAAGGCATTATATATTTGCTGTATATAAATGCAAATATAATGTATATATATATTTGCATTTATATATATAATGTATATATATATATATTTGCATTTATATACAGCAAATATAAATGCTGTATATTTGATATATACAACATTTGATATGCTGTATATAAAATGCTCATATTTGATCATATACAACATTTTATAACAACTGAAGGTAACATAGTTACTCGATGGTGCAATTAAATGGCAAAATATGGCTGTAAAATAAATAATACTGGCCCTTTAAGACCAGATCCAAAGTGGGAAAGAATTTATGGCAATAATAATTAGAGAAACCTAGAGCTGACTGATGAGTTCACATGCAAAGAAAAACACATTCAACAAACAGTGATATTAAAATGAATTTAAACAGTCATGTGAGGACTTCTGAAGGTGGAATTGTTTTCTTTAAATTTTCCTGGATGTTAAGCAGAACATGCTGTTAACCAGAGCATTACAGGCCACAGTGACTGTTCTCCGTTGTGGGATCTGTTCTGTGGGATGCCAGCACATGATCACTCTGTTGTGCACTAAAAACTAGAATCAAGTCCCTGCAGCACTAGTTATTCTGTTAGCAACAGGAGCTCCAGGCTGCAGTCTGCAGATAGAACATGCCGACCCAGGCTCTAGTAACCACATGACCCCATGCAGCAGTAACCTGAGCTCAGCGGATGTGGTTAGCATGAATGTGCGGAGAAGCAGATGTGCACGAAGAGCTCCCTCCTATCAGAGGAGGTTCACTGATTGCAGTTTCCTGGCTTGACCTGCTGATTCTGAATTTGGCCATTACCAATTTTTTTTTCTCTGAAATGTTGCTAAATATAGCAAGAATGTCACTGAGTTGGTAACAGTGGGGTAACTGTTGTTAATTGCAAATGCGCAGACATGACCTGGTGGACCGGGCTAACAGTCAAACCTCTCTAAAAGCAGAGCAGAAGAGGACAGTGTCAGATTTTTAGACCTTTGCTGAGGTAGATAAGAATGTAGAATAAGTTCTGCTTCACATGTAAGCCTCAGCCACTCACATCTCTCCCAAAATTAAGGAAATCAGCAGCGATAAATTGATGCACCCCCAGTTCATGTGAATATCTCTTAGAAGCCGAGAGTTTGTGAAACATCATATGTTTAGCAGCATGCCATGCTGCTAAACACGCTTTAGATGCTAACAAGTCTGATTCACCATCCTTTACCTAAAGAGGCTGAACGTTGGAGTTGTCCCGGTTACCAGTTCAAGTTTATTTCCTTAGCTCATTTCAGCAGTTTAGTGGCTTATGTCATAAAAACATCACTCAACCACCAGCTGTGCAAACAAACATTAAACGTTGCGTTTCTGTGCTGCACCAGGTTTTGTAAGCAGAGTTCTCATTATGTTGTGTGAAGGAACACATCAAGAGGGGTTTGGTCCTAGAAAGACAATGTGAATAATTAGACTATTTATTTTCTGTAAACTCACCGTGCTCTACCATGGAGGACGCAAACTACCAAAATTCAGAAATGATGTGTATGTCAACCTTATAATAAAGTTAGATTGTTTTGACCGTTATCCCCTTCACAATGTGGCCTAAATAGATATTTATTCTTTTTTCCCCTAATAACATGTCTATATCACTAGGTTACTAGGCAAAGCAGCTTTATTTTTATAGCACATTTTTAGCAACAAGGCCATGCAAATAGTTTTTTATGATATGAAGGAAATGAAAAAGGCAAACAAGCAACAAACCCTGACATTACAGTGGTAAAGTAAGGGAACTGTTTGACATTGTGGTGTGGGTTTGTGTTCAGATCTGTGTATGATGTAAATAAGTTATAACTGCAGTTTACAAGTAATTTAGTAGTTGGTTATTCGGATGATTACTCAATTAATGGGATACAAAAATTGGCTCAAGCTATAGACTTCTTTTAACCACTTATGCTTACTTATACAATATTGAAAGTAAATTAAAATATGTAAAAAAAAACCAGCAACAACAACAAATAGTTCAATGCCTTTTTAAAATGAGAAAATAAACTTTTTATTGACTAAAATAAATAACAGCATTTCTTTAGTGAACTCTTGATCATTTGTTGCAAATGATGCATCTGCAGCAAAACAAAATCCATCTAACCTCAACATGTGAAAAACATGTTGATTTCACCTAGACTTGCGTCTCAGGAATAATAATTATGTAAATTATTTTTACATAATTTGAACCATTTGAAGCTAAAACCGCCACTTCAGGAAACCTGGGTAGAACAGATTTACAGACAAAGAAATCTGTACATATATATATCTATATCTATATCTATATCTATCTATATATATATATATATATATATATATATATATATATATATATATCCATCCATCCATCCATTTTCTGATCAGCCTTCTCCCTAACGAGGTCGGGAGTTGCTGGTGCCTATCTCCAGCTGCGTTCCGGGCGAGAGGCGGGGTACACCCTGGACAGGTCGCCAGTCTGTCGGATATATAAATATATATATATATCCTTTATTCCTTCAACCAGTTTTAGCTTAATTATAGTCTGACGGTGCTGCTTCAGAAAATTGAATGTTTTAGTCAGTATACTCCAGTTAACGATTAATCAATTACTAAATAAGTTGGTAATTATTTCGATAATTGATCAATCTGGTTAATTGTTTCAGCCATAATCTGTAGTTGTTTAGTAAATTGGACAGGGAGCCAGTTCCATCAACGGGGATGAATACTAATGCACAGTTCACAGTTCAGATTTTTTATAAAAACAAACGAAGCCATGTCTTATTATCAATTCACCTAATGATGTCAGACAATATTGCTCCATCTGAGGAAATCCCTTTGAAGTTTAAACTCCGCTGAGGTTTGTGGTTGTCAACTGGAGAACGTGTTGAAAAGCTAATCCTGCCTGTCTGCTGAATTGAGTCATTTCTTGATGCTTCATTATTGTTGTTAGCAGATGCAGTTTCCTGTTTGTTTGGGCTGTTAGCTGCAGTGTTTTATGTATTAGCTGTGGCAGGGAGGTGTTTGCTGTCCATGGTCTCTCTTAGAGTGATGGGAGATTCAGGCAGTTCCTCTGTTTGTCTTCCTGCCTCAGACATCTGGAGCCTTGGCGTGATCCTGTTCATGTTGGTTTGCGGCCAGCCGCCTTTCCAGGAAGCAAACGACAGCGAGACTCTCACCATGATCATGGACTGTAAATACACTGTACCGGCCCACGTCTCCAGCGCCTGCAGAGAGTAAGTATGGATCCGCCATCCTCTCCTCTTCATTCTGCATCCACCGTGAATGCATTTGTTTACTTATGTATTATTTATGAAGGTGGAGTTTTTTTCTCCACTTTAATCCGAACGTACCTTTGAAAAATTATGATTATGTTACTGGAGGACATTGCTGACAATACTTAAACCCACAACTACAGAATATTTAAAAAAAAATAAAAATAAAATAAATACAATTAAAATAAATATCAATTATTTGCACTGCTGTTAAATCCAAATAAAGTCAATGAATTTAAGCACGATGTAATGCTGATCACACTGAGAACCGGCCCAAAGCATAAACAAACTAAGAGGACATTGATACTGTTAAATTTGATTTAATGGTTTCAGGATAGATAAATTAAAAAATGATCAATTCTTTAACATTTAAATTTAAGATTTTAAGGTGCTGGCAAGTTTACTTTGTAAAAGTTCAAAGATTGATTGTTTCGTTACCATATCAACAATCTAAAGCTCTCAGTTTAATCTTTAGCTGTTCATTGATGGTTCTTAGTAAACTAAAATTATATTTGACTGCTTAGTCAATTAAACTAGGCCTCTCTCCAGGTTTCACTAAATTCATGTTGATGCTGATGTACTTAGCACCAAGAGGGGCCCCTAAGTCAAATTCTACTCAAGGCCTCATTCAACATTGGATCAGCCCTGCATGATGAGCTAGACCCGCTGCCCAGCGCATTTCTGCAGCTTAATGTAGAGGGACAACAGGAGATTTAATTTATGTTGCCTTAGTGCTAATTCTGCACTTAAGACAGCAAATAAGTGGTTTTCTCTGATCCAGGTGAAGACATGATTATCACGTTGTGAAGGCCAGCTTTTCATTAATGCAGAATAAAACAAGACTGGAATTGCTCATCTTGTTTTCACACTGAGGATCAGGCTGCACTGAGCAGCTAATTAGGAAGAGATTTGAGCCATCTGATTGGCTGCAGCTTCACAGCAGAAATGTTGGGATTTGCACCAACAAAATATCCCAGCTGCTTCAGCTACAACTGTACACGTCCTCCACTTGTGGTGATAGTCTTAGCAACATGACTTCCACATTTTAACTACTTCTGCTGTTTATGCCACTCTAAAGGCTTACTCCATGGCTCCATTAGAAAAAACCTTTGTTTTCCCTCAGTGGGAGAAATTCAAAATGCAAAATGAAAGGTGCATGGAAGCTTTCAGATTCACAAAATAGAAAACCAAGAAAGAATAAGAGCTTACATGACATTGTGTTAGGGACATTGTAGATAGAAAAAAGGAGTACATTTTCACAAAACATTTGAGACTAATTTCATAAATTTTTGAGAAAAAAAAAAAAAAAACGGCAGATAGTTTTCGCATCAACAATCGAAAAAGAATGGTTCTCCATTGCCAGTGGGGTATCTGTACTGGTGATGTCAGGTATCCTGAGCGTATATGTGGTAGTAAAATTCACAGATTTCCAAAATCAGAAGCAGAATGCCTTGCTTTCAAAGCTTGTATACGACCGCATGAGCAGCTTAACATTCGTAGGATCAACAAGAACATAGGAGTGTGTGCTGGTGTAAGTATTATTGATTTGCTTTCTTTCTGTCTGAAAAAAAGCAAATCAATAATAAACACATCCATCATGTTCTCCTTTTAGCTAAGTACGGCATAATAATGACAGTACTAATTCTACACCTTGAAGCGCGTCTGCTACACAGTCTTATGTTAGCGAAACAGATCAATATGCAATGTGTATCTGGCATACATTAAAGATCTTATTTTAGAAGAAAAGGCTTTTGACAGTTCATAAAATCTTTTATTTCTGCTGAAATAAAAGACTTTATTTTAGCAGAAAAGGCTTTTGACTAAACTGTTACTCGTCTTAGCCACTCTAGCACCGAGTACAGCATATCAAGCCGAGGCACACTCAAACATTTGCCAACAAACAACAGGAATCACCCACTGATTTCAAAAGTAACCTACAAAACGATGAATGCCCGACTTACCCAGCCTTGCAAGAACAATAAGCATCAGTGATCTTGCCCACAGCTGTATTGATGCTGAGGTTTATCACTGCCGTTTTCCTCATCGACCGAAAGCATTTTGCTGTTCCGTCCATAATGTTGGAGGCATCCCGGCTCAAACACCTTGATGTCATCCAAAAAAGATGACATGAACTTGTTAGTTCCTCTTTCCATTGTTGTAGCTGATATTTGGTGAAAATCCAGCAGAAAAGATGCACTAATCGACTCAGAAATACTAGATCAGTCCTAGTGGAAGACCCTATGTTTACATAGAAACAAAGCGACGCGAGGCTTTGTTTGAAAGACTTGCGGCCACGTGGGATTTTCTAGGTCAGTTGTGGGCTGAGCTTGGTAAGGTCCATTGGGATCCTGGTGGGAGAATGATGTTCACACTTCTCCAGTCTGAGATATTTATTCTTCTCCACCAGCTTCACTTCTCTCATGATGGAAACGGGGTTTGATCTCACCCTGTTTCTTCTGACATTTACAATCATCATCAAGTTGAGAAGATTTTTCCCACACTGTAACAGAGAGCGGTGCACCAGCTCTCTATACTCAGCCTCTTGTTCATCTCTGATGGCGCTCTGCCAACACATTTAGTAGAAACCAGACCTCCAGAAGAATTGTCCCCATGCCTGAGCTACCTGATGGTTTTTATCTGTTTTCTGTTTTTCTGCTCTGGTGACATGTTCCCGGTTTTGCTGTGGCGCCAGACAAATGCTGTCATTTTTATTGATCTTGTTCAGTGGTGATGCAGATGCGTCTTCTCTGGATCGTTCCATGTTTCTGTCCTCCGCTTGTCTCCATGTTAGTGGAAGCATTTATCTGTCCCCTATTCCCTGTTGACCAACCAGCTAGTGATCGTCTCCTGATCCGTTTGTTCATCAAAAACATTTCTGCCTGTATTCTCTCGCTGCTTGTGGCTTCATGGCATCGCTCACACATCCCTCAGAAAATGTGGTATCTTGTGATTTTACACTTGCAAGTGTGTTACCTGAGGTGAAAGATAATACTAGATAAGACAACTTTCTGTGTGTCAGCAGTCTTGCACTTCTCCCTCTGAAAAGACAGAAAGGACAGATGTTTGTTGTTAAGTCACATTGTAGGACAGAGTTAAAGGTGAATCGCATGTACAGGCCTGCCACAATAACAAATTTTGCTGGACGTTCAATTTTCCCGGAAATTGTTGCAGTAAACAAAAGTATCGTTTTGACACCATTTTCAATTAACATAACGATAACGGCATAATGCAAGTTTGCCCTCTCAAAGACTAATGAACTATAATTTTGCTGGAACTGGAAGATATTTTAAATATCCAAAGTAAAACACAACCAAAAACTGTAAATAATAAAATAAAATATACCATAAAAACTATAAATACAAAGACAAAGATAACACAAAATGTTTTTGTTTGAGTGAGACAGTGTTTGAGTTCACATGCTGAGAAAAACCTCAGATATTCTAAAGATAAATGTTTCTCCAATAAAAACCTCTAAATCTGTCACTGGTCCTGAATGTAAGGTCTAAACTCTGTGTTGAGCTGCAAATGGAAATTATTTCTTCCAATGAAAGCACCTCTAAAAGAAGCCAAAACACTAGAATAAATAACTTATGAAGAATTAAACCTTTTTCATATAAAGTGTTCTTAGAACGATAAGACCTGGAGACTGTATGAGCAGTCAGATGACATCTCTTCCTCTTCTGACCTTAAGTGCATCATATCCTGCTCTTCTCAACATGTTCTCCATCTCATCCCAGTCTGATAGACCACATGCTGCAGAGGGACCCCAAGCGCCGAGCGTCACTGGAGGAGATTGAGAGCCACACCTGGTTGCAGGGGGTGGACCCCTCACCGGCCACCAAATACAGCACTCCTCTGGTCTCCCACAAAAACTTGTCGGAGGAGGAGCATAACAGCATCATCCAGCGCATGGTGCTGGGAGACATCGCTGACCGAGAGGCTATAGTGGAGTATGTTTCATTTCCCTCTAAACTAATGCTCTGTTATTTGTTGCTCTTTATACAACTGTCATGAAACATACTGCAGTGTTCACTGTTGGGTAGAATCCACGGTTAATGATAATGGGAAGTCAGCTATTTGTATGGTGAGAGGAAAACTGTTAGAGGCTGCTAGAAAACCAAAGTTCCAGCTTTTCCTTTACAGAATTTTTTCTTTGTAGAAAACCGTTTAAAACCATGAATGATTTTCCTTCCATTTTGTAGTTTTGCACTGCTTTGTGTTGCTGTTTTACGTAAAAGCCACAGTAGTCTTGTAAGTCAAGAACAACACCAGAGTGTGTTGTGACTGAGACCAAGACCAGCTCCCCCCACAAATATTAGGTGACATTAGCTTGTACACCAAGCTAGGTGGCAAACAGCTAACAATAAACGAAACTAGTTTCCAAAACACATAGTATGTAACTAGCTTAGTATGTGTAGCTAAGATGGACTAAATCTCTTTGTGTAAGGACCAGGTGAAAAGTTTTGTTACAGAGGCATATCGCTAACATTGGCTAGCTAGCTTTGCTGACATCAGTTTCACATACTGAAACTGATGTCAGTATGTGAAACTGTCAGTATGTGAAACTGAGATCAGTTTCACATACTATCACTTCCTAAATAATGGCCAAAGTCATTGTTTCCCAAAACTGATTTTATCTAAACAAAAAGTTCCTCCCTTTTTATTGTGAAAATGTGATTTAGCCAAAAAATAAAAAAATAAATCACTGTCAAAAAATGACAAGTAATTATTTAAGGACAGTGATGATATCTTGTATCAATTCACAGTGTATTTGTTGGGCCCTGTATCCTCTCCTCATCATGTGTGTTCTGTTCCAGAGCCCTGGAGACCAACAAATACAACCACATCACAGCAACGTACTACCTGTTAGCAGAGCGGATCCTGAGGGAGAAGCAGGAGAAGGAGGTCCAGACCCGCTCCTCCAGCCCCAGCAACATCAAGGCACAATTCAGGTAAAGGCTTCCTCTGCTGCCGAGGGAGACGTCAGGAACCTGTGGTAGCTAAACATCACTGTCACTGTCAAAGTAAAGATCTGAGTCACTCGCTTAATTTCCATTACAGATGTGGGCAAAAACTTTGTCAATATTCTGCTAATGTAGAAAGATTGTGATTTCACAATTGCTGTGTTTCCACTAAATAAGAAACACAATTAAAACCACACGTGAATAAGTTTGTCCACGTGTTACTTCATTAGAAAACATCTTTCAACTACTTCCTATAGCCAGTGACAAGTGTTGGTCATGTGACTCATGTGATGCAGAAACTAGTGTTTCCACTGCAGTTCTGCAAAATAAACCAATTTTGATCTGACCAAAAACAGACCTTTTTATTGAAAATCAAGGTTTTTTTTCCAAATTGGTGTGCTTCCATTAAACAGATTCCTTTTCGAAATGTCATATTACATAATTATATGGTCAGTGGAAACGCAGCTGCTGTGTGAAGTGTGGAACTGCCCTGTTGTTGTCACAGCAAGCCTCCACCTGCTTGGATCAGAGAACTGGAGCAAAGAAAACCTCTGAGCTACAGAGCAATCTGTGTCTCATCATCGTTTCCATCATTACTTCTAATGTCTGTTAGTTTCCACATTCCTCTTAGTTCCCAGCAGTGCTAGTGATAGCTTGGACCTTGGCCATTACTCACGCTGCTATAAACTAAGACGATGAGTCCTTGTTTGGTTCATCCCTCAGCTATTTGCTCCATGCTTCCTCTCCAGTATTGTTGCTCTGAACATTAACAGGATCACACATGGAGACACATTTTGCTCAATATAACTGGAAGAATCAGTTTGAAGCAGCTGTTCGTTGCCATGGTGACCTGGATGTCCAGGTTCTCATTAACGGCATACCTGCTTTAAGACACCGGGGAGAAGGTGTGTGTCAGCAAATTTTCCAGTTCTTTGTACATAGCAACTGTAACCTAGCCAAACACCACACTGACATCTGGAGGTGTGTGTTGTGCTTCTTGTACCCAAAGTGGGAGTGTTTTCTTGCACAAGAACCTGAGCCCTAATGTCACAAGTTAAAATATCGCATATTTACACACCGAGACAAGATGGAGATTGTATCAAAGTAAAATATTCAAAACTAACTGAAAACATGATTTTCTTTTATTTGAAGCAAAAGCAATAATAACATGACTGTAATAATTTAATACAGTGGTTCAGTGTTCGCAGGGTTCACTCCTCAGTCTCTGCAGGATTTTTAAATTCTCAGTCAATTTTCAAAAGCTGAGAGAAAACACAATATTGTACAGGTATAACAGGTTTGATTGTACAGTGAGTGTTGTCGAGCAAAACAGCAGGAGGAACAAACCACACACACACACCCACACACATGTGCACACACCGATTTCAGATGTGAAACCTCGCAAAAAGTCTCAAGTGGATTATGTCTAACAGAGACAAAACGATGCAAAGACATCAGCTGAACTTCTTTCTGATGAACCATGACCATTGTTTTGTCTTCTTTATTTAAAATTCACTCTGTGTTTCCATCAACTCGGTTTCTGATTGGCTACATGTCACAGTCAACAGACTGCATCCTTGTTTGTCCTCAGGGAACACCACACACGCTGCCATATAGGGCAAAGACAATCCATCATGTTCAATATCAACAAGCGGTCCTGGTATCCTTCGCAGCAGACAAGGACCACCACACATCTCCTAAAATGATCTTAAAAGCCATCCTGATGAATGTATTGTCCTCAAGATTGTCGGAAGGAAAAATTGGCATAAAAATCTTACCATGTGAACGAGGCATTTAGGACCAGAGCCACTCTTTAATAGCTTAACTGTGAGATCTCCTCTAAAACTGCTTGAACTGTTTGTTTTGATAGTTTGCTCTTCACATTTACCTGAATATGCATGAGTAGAGGAGAAGCCATCTTAGCAGTACCGGTGAGGCGAGCAGCCACTGTCTTCCTGATCTCTGCTCTTGGGGTTTCAGCCAATCAATGAAATGATTCAAGGACCAAGTTGGAATAAAATGTCACTGTGCTCCAAAGTGATCAGATAATTATTGGTTGAAACAATAAATGAAAGCAGGTCAACCATTCGTCTAATATTCAGTTTCATGCAGCCAGCATGCTGAGTTCAGTGACTACATGAAATTATCTTTTATTTTTTAAGTCTGGCTTATCTGTTCATCAAGTTGTGTAGTAAACCAATGCCAGAGTTGTTTTCCTCCACCATCACGTCTTCCTACAGCAGTAACAGTGTGATGGAAGCATGAGCGTCCAGGAAGTAGCTGTCTGTTCCTCCCTGACCGCTACATTTACCTCTTTTTTCAAAGGATGGTAAAACAGCCTCATTTCAGTCCGATGACCAGCAGTGTGCAGGGTTGGAGCTGATTTCTCCGTTTCCTGGGGCAACTAACATCTCTTTTGAGTCAGCTCAACATCCTACAACATTAGTTAACGTTATTTACGTCAGAACTAGAGGAAAAATGAGCTGAAATCACAAACACATGCAGAGATCTAGTCGTTGGTTTAAAGAATCTGATTCACCACTAAGTTTGGATCACTTCCTCCTCTGGTGTTGATTTGTGGTTTATTTAATTAGAGCAGTTTTGAAACCGCTAACAGCTCTTGTATTGATAGACGTCAGTAGTTTTTCACTCTACCCAAATGTAATGTGACAAGGTTTGACCCAGACCATGTGTGTGTGATGTGTGTTTGCAGGCAGTCCTGGCCAACCAGAATGGACATGCATCAGGACATAGAGGACTCTCTGGCTTCCTCGTCCATCTCTCATGCCGGGGGCCCCCAGTCCCCGGCCCGCAGCGCAGAGAACCTGCTGAACGGACACCGCTCCAAAGGCATGATGGACCTGGGCCGGCGGGAGGAGGCCACGGTCACCGACTCAGCTCAGGTTTTCATCATGTTTCACCTCGCATGTGCAGAAGTGATTGAAGGGTTTTACTGTGACTAGACCAGACCTGTCCTTTAGATTCAAAACCGTAACAAAGCCATCAGATGTAGTAATAATGGCACTGCAAGATGTTCCCTCATGATGCTGCCTCCTAATCAGTGGACATGTGTAGTTGGTTCTAGGAAGACCAGGAAGTATATCTAGATATTACTGAAGATGAATCAGACAAACAATAGACACAGAAGCTCTGATACAGAATGTTTTGTCTTTGAGTTCATTTTATAGATGAGTTTTTTGACAGGATGTTTCAAATTTTAAAGGGGCAGTAATATTTAACATGTAACATGCGACTTTGTCAGCTTCACATCATGTTATGTTATTTACTCATCAAAAACATATATGAAGTGTTGCTTTGACTCTGTTTGAAAAATCTTGAATCTCTCATAGAAACCGTTAGGCTGTGCATAATGCCTTAGTGGACCTAGCCCCGCCTTCAAGCTCCTCCTCACAGCTGAAGTTTCCAAGCTTCTGCCTCAGAGTAGGCCTCCCCCAAAAATTCCCCACTCAGCTCCTTCAGACTAGCCAGCGGCAAATAGCAAACACCTGGTGGAACTGCTCATCTGCTGAGCTCATTACAAGAATTACTTCTTAGCTCAACGCTGGTAAAAACATTGAGGAACCATGATAACGTCTGAAGTCATCATGGATCAGAAAGAGCAGGAGTTTTTAAAGACAAAGAAGCCCAATTTTATTATGTTTAATCAGAAAATAAAAATAATTAAGTCATATATTGTATATACAACATTTTTCTAACAATTGAAGGTAACAGTGAGTGGATTGTGCTATAAAATGGCATTATGTGCCTGGAAAACACTGCCCCTTTAATAATATTCTGGAGATGAACAAAGGGAATCCCATAAACCTGTTCAATATGAGATTTAAATGGATAAAATGACTCTGAGGGTCTTTATCATCCAGATGAGCTGATTGACTGAGCAGGTTCAGGCTGCTCTTGTCACTGACTGATTTTCTCTGCCTTTGTAAATAGGGGTGTGTGTGTTATGATGCTGCCTGTGCCCCTGTCACAGTGTGTGCGTACATGCATATGTGTGTGTGTAGTTCTGTAACACTTGTCCTGTGTTGTGTTTGCTTCAGGGAGCCTGTGCAGCAGCAGCTTCTGGTCCTGCTGCTGCTGGCACCTTCAGAGCTGCAGGTCCCTCCACATCAGGGGCCAAGCAGAGGGTCTGCCTGTTCAGGTCAGAGTTCACCTCAACCTCCTCTCAAATCAGAACTCTGCAGATCCAATGATCTGGTGTATTTGTTTCTCTTTGATCCTCTGCTGATTTGGCCCTGTCTTTTCTGCACGGCTGTTAGGGTGGAGGAAGATGAAGAGGAGGAGGAAGAGCAGGACCCGTCGCCCCTGCCGACCCAGGTGATCCTGCGGCGGAAACCTCCCTCCATCACCAACCGGCTCACCTCCAGGAAGAGCGCCCCGGTGCTCAACCAGATCTTTGAGGAGGAGGGCGAGTCGGACGATGACTTTGAGATGGATGAGGGTCTGCCACCCAAACTCAGCCGGCTCAAGATGAACATCGCCGGCGGGGCGGGGGGTGTGGGCTCCGGGGCCACCTCGGCCGCGTCCCCCGGCCCGACGCAAAAACGCTACCACAGGCGCAAGAGCCAGGGCCGGGGGTCGTCCTGCTCCAGCTCAGAGACCAGTGACGACGACTCAGAAAGCCACAGGAGGCGCCTGGACAAGGACTCGGGTTTCACCTACAGCTGGAACCGGAGGGACAGCAGCGAGGGGCCCCCCGGCAGCGAAGGTGGTACTGGGGGGGGCAGCAGCTCCGGTCAAGGGAAGCCCCCCTCGGAGGGTGGCGGCTCCTCTGGCCCCGACAGAGGCAGCCCCCCTGGTAACGGGGAGAGGGAAGGTGGGAGCAGTGGAGGAGGTGGTGGTGGGGCCGGCGGGGGCCACCAGGGACAGGATCGACCCTCCAGCTGCTGCAGCAGCTCCACCAAGCCGGCCCTCAGCACGGCGAGCCGGCCCTCCCGTACAGCGAGCCGCAGCACCGAGCTGGTGGAGAGTCTGAAGCTGATGAGCCTCTGCCTCAGCTCTCACCTGCAGCAGCGCAGCGGGCGTGGGGGCCGAGCCGGGGGCGGGGCCAAGGTCATCCTGGATCCCCGGGGCGTCAAGGAGAAACCGACATGGAGGATCTGCATCGGCTCCACCGACAGCCTGGACTCCATCAGCCTCCCCGCCGTCGGGCTGCCCCGCTCCCACGCCGTGCTGCACCTCCGCCAGAAGGGGGCGCCGCCCGGCAGCAGGGACGCTCACGGCAACATGAACGGCCTGAAAAATGGCGTGCTCCAACTACCTCTGTGTGAGAAGAGCATCTCTGTTAACATCCAGCATGGCTCCAGAGACGCTCTGCTGTGTACCTCAGCTCCAGCCAGCTGCTGCCAGGTCATCTGAGGCCCCGGCCCCTCACCCGCTCAACCCGCTCCACCTGCTCCACCCGCTCCACCTGCTCCACCCAGCTCCTCTCAGCTCCTCTGTTTTAAACGGCTGTTTTTAGCTGCTTGCTTGTACCATTTTCACTCGTTTTTTTTGTTGTTTCTTTTTTAACCAACTGCACTTTATCGTTCTTTAGCTGAATGTCAGAATTGAGTCCATTTTGATAAAGAAGTGAAACCACTGTACATCGCTTTTTATATGAGCTTAAGCAGTTCACAGTTGAATTTAGGTGAAATGAAGTCTGTCGATGGAAGATCTCTGCTACTTTTTGGTCGTCAGTTTTCCAGGCCTGGGTCAAATCTGAACTGTAACGTGGAATGTTGCAGGATGTGATGGAAAGCAGAGCTTCAGTCAGATTCAGATTCGGGTTCAGAGTTCTGGGTCTGGTTTGAGTTTCCAGTCAGACCCGATTCTTCCTGCTCTGTCAGACTGTCTAACATTCATCCGGTGCTGTTAGGCTCTACAGCTCTGGGAGTTGAAGCTGTGGAGGAACCACAGCACCAGAACAGGTTTCATGGTTCAGACTCATGATGAGGTCAGAGGTCAGCCTAGGTCCCACTGACACATTCCAGCTTGTCCAGACATTAAGTACAGCAGCACCAAAGTGTCCTCTGTGTCGCTATAAACCTTCTTCTGATTTTACTGTTTTTACCTGTAATGAGGCAGAATTACAGAAAGTGTGATAATCTGGTTCTGGCCACTTTTAATCCCATTTCCACAAAGCTGTTTGGAATCCTGACCCAGTTAAGAGTCTATGCTGAAATGGAACCAGTGACCCACCAGTTTGCTTGGGTGAAAACTGGAGGAACTGGTTTAACACTGGACCTGGTTCTGGTGGAAAGGCCTGCCTGGATGTAAAGCCATAAATGACATAAACACTCCCCTTTGACCTTTATTAATGAGGACCTTTATTAATGAGCGTGAAGTTCAAAGGTCATCATGTTCCATCATCAGGAGGAGGGACGTCCAAGGCTGGCTGGAGTGTCAGGCATTAGGACAGCAACTTATTCATATTTTTACTAAGATGTGGATTTCTTCCATTAAAACAGTTGTTTTTGCAGAATCTCCTCCTGATGTTTGAGTCCAGACACAAACATCACCACCTTCACTCATCAGCTCTGCTTTTCCTCCTGTTGCACTCAGACAATCTGCAGCTCCTCTTCCTGTCAGACTTTCCTCTGCAGCTTTAAAGCTCAGATCAGAATCTACACATTATGAACATGAATGATAATAATATTGGCTGCTAATAATTAGAACCGGTCATTTTTCAGGGAGGGATTATTATACAGCTGCAGGATGATTTGAAACAACTGCTTTAAATTATTTTCCTCTGATACAGGCAGATTTAAAAAAATAGACATATACACCGGCATTAATATTATGATGATGACTGCAGTTGTAGAATCTTTCAACCCTAGACTAAATGAACAATATATATATATATATATATATATATATATATATATATATATGTACATATATATATATATATATATGTATATATATATATATATAAAACCCAGGTCAAATACATCGGCTTCAGACTGACATTGGTATGGAATATAAAAAAAAATAAAATAAAAAATTCAAAGGATTTTGACATAATTGGAGAATTCTGAGGGGAACAAAAATCAGAATTTTGAAAAGTCAGAATTTAGATGTTTTATTTTTCTTTTTCTTGAGATTCCAACATGGTAACACTGTCATAAGCAAGATAAAACACGCTGTCATGGACATGAAAGAGTCTTCATGAGTCATGACCATTTTAATGGACTTTTAATTCAAGTTTCAATGCAACTTTATTTACCGAATGACACTTGATGACAACAGTCGTAAACATTCATGAAGAGTCCTTCATGTTCATAACAGGTGTTAAGTCATGTTTATGACAGTCAAATAAAGTGTCACCTCTAACTTTCTTCTTGGGATTTTGACTTTTTCTTGGATTTCTGATCTTTATACAGAATTTTAAGAAAAGTCAAAATCCTGAAATTTTAAGTCAGGATTTAGATGTTTTTCCTCTCAGTATTCTGACTTTAAAACATTAAAATTAAAGTCAGAATTCCGATTTTTTTTTGTTGTCAAATTTGTCAGATTAAAGTCAGATTTTTTTTATTTTATTTTATTTTCATTAGCTCTAACCTCCTTCTTTACGTTCATGAATACATTGGATAAAGTTTTCTGACTTACAAAGCAGCGTCTTCTAACAGAAACATTTAATCTGCAGCGTTTTGTGTAAATTCCTGCATGATGTTGCAATGAAATCTCACTTGCTGACCAACCATGAAAAAATAAGCTGATAGATTTTGGTTTTCTCCTCCTCGCACCGGAAAGTCTCCCAAAGCTCACTGCTCATGTGGCTGCTGAGTCATGTGTTGTGTACATATAGCGTTATGGAGATGAAAAATGTATTTTTTAAACATGTACATTTTATGAAATGTCTGCTGTTTGATTTTTTTGTTGTTTTTATTCGTTTCTTCCCGGTGTGATTTTTTTGTTTTGTTTTTGTTTTTAAAAAATCAGCCATATGAGAGTCAGCAGAAAGTGGAGGAGCGGCCATGTTTTAGGGCATTGGCAATAAGCTATAGCATGTGTTGCAGCTATCTGTACAGAGATGTTTCATTAGCTTCACTTTTTCTGTCGATTCCAAACATGAGCAGCTTCTCAGCGGCCGCCGTCAACTTTTAGTTTCATCAGAGATTTCCCGAAGAACCAAATGTACATAGAGTTGTAAATATGGTGCTCTCTTTACCTAGAACATTTTGGTGCATAGTTGTACAGTAAAACTAGCCTTATAATGACCGTAGTAATCCTGTATGGATGTGTTAGTCGCGTGGGCAAAATGACAGTTCTCTTCATACCGTCAGGTGTCTGACTGTTGTCTTTACTCAGCTGTTTTCAGGTGAATGATGTGCATGTGTCTCAGTGTTGGAGCAGAATCAGCCACAGAAATCCTACTGGACCAAAAGGCAACAAACAGGAAGAAAAAAAAAAAACATCACTGTAATATTCTGTAGTTGATAACTGTTGTCAGACAATACATATAGCTCTGGTAATATCCCAAAAAATAAAAGTTGATTTTTGTCTTTTACATGTGATCTTACTGTATTTTTTTTGTGTGTGTTTTATTATTTGGTTTTAGATTTAAACACATATCAAGCAAATCAAGCTCACTGTACTGTTAAAGGGCCAATATTCTGTAAAATCAACATCTTTAAGCCTTATGTTGTGATGTTATTCTTCATCAAAAACATATCTGGAGTCTTGCCTTGATTCTTTAATGCATGTTTGAGAATTCTTTCAATCTCCATGGCAACCATGCAAAACGCCTGGGTGGCCCTTGCTCCGCCTTCGAGGCGCAGCTCCTCCTCACAGCTTCCATCTCACAGAGCAGCCCTCCTCCACCACTCCTTCAATCAGCTCCTTCAGACTAGTCAGCAGCAATTAGCAACCACCTGATGGAACAGCCATGTTGTGATGACTTCTTGAAGACAGAATTTGAGAAAGAGCAGGAGTTGTTTTTAAAGAGCCCCAATTTCAAATAATGAAGTCGTAGCAACTGAAGGTAACATATTAACTTGAGTGTGTTGTAAAATGGCACTATGTGCCTGGAAAACACAATAGCTCAGTCTTCATCCCATCAGAGATGGTGCTTTTCTCCATGGTGTTTGGAGCTGGAGGTTTCAGTCCAGCCTGATGCACATTTGGGATTTTCTTAGTTCAGTCCTTTTTAAAGGACTTGAAGTGGAACAACAGGATTCCTTTGCTGTGTGTGTTTCTGTGAATCTCAGCCTTACCTTAAAGGCCTGCCAGTGTTGCTCTGGATAGGAGAGCTGATGAGTATGAACAGGAGAAAACGGAGAAGTGCCGACCCGGCCAGAGGCATTCCAGCTCTGCCTCCCAAAAGGTCAAGCAACCCTCCAGCCTGGGTTTCCCCAGGATCCGCGCCAGAGATCAGGTTGGGAAGTGAAAATCCGTCTTAAATTCCGACAGGACTGACGTCACTTCTCATTCTCATAGTTCATAAACTAAATTGTTTCTGTCTGTCCTGCTTCATGGACCTCCTGCTTCTCTGTCCATTCGGCTCCAACGCTGAGTGAACTTTGTTGGTCTGTCTTCATGTGATTCAATTGGGGGCTGTGAGGGTCTCTGAATGACACTCAGAGCAGCAAAAGGTGTTGAAAAGCTTTCAGCTGCATGGCGCTGAGGAGGGGCTCTCTCTATCAGATCTCCTCTCGGCTCAAATGACCCAGAAGCTTCCAGAGCAGCTGGCATGCCGTGTGCTCCTCACACACACTGAGGAAGACAAACGGTCTGGTTTCCTTCAACACGTCATGGCCCGCTGGACACAAACTCTGTTTCTGACAGCTCATGTCTCTGAAGATGAAATCAAATAATAGAAGGAGAGTTTGGAAAATCTCTTCTGTTGGAAGAGAAGAAAAAGCTGGACTCATGCTTAAGTTCCAGGATTGTTAGTTTATTGATGCCCAGGCTGATCCAGAGCAACCTGCTGCTGCAGCTTTGGTACATTTTATAGAATAAACAGCAGGGAACTAAGGCACCAGGAGGTTTCAGGAGTGCAGTTCATGTTTTGTGTATGATGTATCAGGGCCACTGTAGAAAGAAAAATAACAGAGTGCATTTTCAACCGAAAAACTCCAAAATTTTATTGGTTTCTCTAGAAGGTTTTAAGGAGTGTCAAAAAATTTGCTAAGTTTTTTTTCCTGACATTCAGTTTCAAAAGTTTACCATTTTCAACTTTTGAATTACAATTATTTTCAAATTGTAGACTTTTCAAACTCAGAAATTTCCATGCTACTTCTAGAAAATTTCTGAGATCAATCTTAAAATGTCTGAGTTTTTTTCTCCCAAATTTCAACTTTTGGAGTTCAGAAGTTTCTGTATTTTGCCTGGAAAATTCCTGAGATTATTCTCAAAGTGTTTTTGTCAGCTGTCTACAATGGCCCTCACACGCCGCTGTGTATGTGTCCCTAACCTGGATGTGAACAACTCATAATTTAACACACGGTGTGATTATTTAGCATTCTGCTGTGGTTGTGTTTACTGGTACAAAGAAAAACCGAAGCATCTGCATGGAACAGTCCGAATAAATCCAATTCCAGCTGGATCTGGTTCAGATTTTAAAATGAAGTCTGATGTTGCTTTCAGTGGTTGCATCTTTAACTTTAACAGTTATAATTAGAACATGCTAGTTTGTACTGTTCTGAACCAAAATACTGACTGAACACAAAGTGACTTCAGTGGCTGAACACGAGAACGCCAAAGCAGCTTTTTTCATCAACACTCTTTGGAATAACTGAATATGTTTTACAGTGGATCATATCTGCAGAGAAATTGAACAGCAGCTCATTCATCCCATCATGTTTCTAGTCGTCCATCACCCCAAACCCAGAACCCGTTTCAGTGCTCAGACTGTTCTCCACCACAATGAACCTCTCACACACACATCTGCCCCACTCATAGTAAACCGTATTTTCACTGTGCATAAAAACGGTAAACTCTAAAAAAAACAACAAGGATGGGATTTTTAAAGCAAACAAAAAGGGAGTGTGGGTTGTCAGAGTCTGCAGGTCCTCCTCTCCTCACTGGACGCTCTTCCTGAACTCCGCACCTTCCAGCATTTTCTGAAACACACACACACAAAAAAACACACACACACACAATCATGTTCATTCAATGTGATACACAGCGTTTGATTGAGACAGTTTCACACATTTCCAAACGGTGAAGCGTGATAAACAATCCATGTGCAGGAAGGAGACTGACAGACTGTCAGGTGTTTGTCCGGCTGGACGGTCTCAGATCTTCTGCAGCCTCCAACACTGAAAAAACACAATGCAGCTCCAACGTACAACAAATTGGAATTAACACTTTTTTTTAAAAGTTGGACCCATATTCTCTTTTCTTCAGAGCAGGTAGTTCTGGATTTACCTTCGTCCAAATTCCCATCAACTCTGAGCAGCCTGCCCGCTCCTACTGAAGAGCATGATGCTGCCACCACCGTGTTTCTGGACTCTAATGACTGAAGAGGTAAATTCTTGCACTCGTGTTGGGTTTTCGTAGTTAACCATGCCCGACATTTCTAGATTTATATTGCTCAAAATGACAGATGCATCATGATGACAGTGATGCAGAAACACTAATTAATTTAACATGACGATATTTCTGATGGCGTGAGGAAGCTGGAGTTTGTGAGGAGAACCCATGCATGGTCCGGTGGCGCCTCACCACATTTTCATCAGGCCAGTGAAAGTTTTAGGATGCCACGTTTAGATTTGACAGGTTCAAAGGAGACTTGAGTACCAACAGTCCAATCAATGACATTTCTGCTCCTGAAAATGTCAGTAGGGAGACCTGGACAAAACATTGGGTCCAGCGGGAACATGGGTCAGCTACTGCATGTCCGGTGTGACAGCAGGTTGGAGGTGGCGCTGACTGATCCGCTCACATGGTGCTGCACAACCAGGCGGTGTGGAGCCAAGGAATCCTTTCATTGGCCTGATCGAGTGTCTCATGGGGGAATGTGAACTCTGCGAAACTTAAAACTTCTCTGTGCCTGAGACTCAATAGCCATCAATTATCTCACCGCGTTATTATTAGACACGAAAGGAAGGGAGCCGCAGCTTACGGGACAACAATCTGATGACACGCTGTATTCACATCCTACTTCAAAAATACTGTTGATCCCAGAGGGGAATTTAATTTGACTGCTGCTGCATATTACTGTGAAAAAATGTTCAAGTGTGCATGCAACAATTTGCATGATCACCCCGCTTGTTTTTCATTAGTTATTTCAATTTCAAAATGGCCACCATTTTTGAGCCTTTTAGGCAAATATGTCATCTTATTCATACAACTTTAAAGTAATAACATGTAGCAAAATCAGAAGCCATAAACAGAGCAGCAGTCGTCTTAGTGGTTCATTTTTTAAGCCTTAAGCAGTTTAGCGTTAGCTTTCGCTAAATTCTTTACATGTTTGGTAGTTTGGTGTTAGCGTCCGCTACATTTTTGTACATGTTTGGTGGTTTAGCATAGCTCAAATTCTTGTTTATTTATTTACTATTTAGTTAGTTGTAGTCGCTGCTAGCAGCAGCCACAGCCAATTTAATGCAAACATATTCTGCTCTGATCCGCATTAAAACAACACAGCATGCTGCCGTATCATATGCTCAAGCCTAACCTGTTTTTCTCTAAAAGGCCTTTTAGTCCATGCTGATAAAGATACTCTCCTATTGGCTTCAGCCAAATGATGCAAACATGTCACTCCAAAAAGCATGGGGGCCATTTTGAAAAATGTAAAGAAAAAGGAAACACAAGTTCAAGAAAATATAATTTCCATGGTTC
This sequence comes from Poeciliopsis turneri, assembly GCA_922788865.1. Taxonomy (NCBI): domain Eukaryota; kingdom Metazoa; phylum Chordata; class Actinopteri; order Cyprinodontiformes; family Poeciliidae; genus Poeciliopsis; species Poeciliopsis turneri. The sequence goes on along the minus strand of CAKLNU010001061.1, from coordinate 1,146,280 downwards.
AGAATATGAAGGCGACGATTCGACAACAAACACAATCTAATTAGCGATTTTAGTGCAAAAATAAAAATTTCCATGACACAGATGGGAGCCATCTTCAAAATCAAACAATTATTGGCAAATATAATGCATATGGATCCAATTATTACGTATGATTTGACACCAAAATGTATCATTTGTGATTAGTAGTGCCAGTTTTAGTGCAAAAATAGATTTTCCCTGATGGCCATGGTGGCCATCTATAATTTTTCTGATCCAAACATTTTTTTTTTTATATAAAGCAAACCTCTGGGAACATCTGTGCCATGTTAGGTTCTTGTGTCTGTAAAAGAAAGATTTTTGCTTTAGACACTTTAACCACAAAAAGAAACATCAAGTAAAATATTAATCTGCAAATTTATTTACAGGGTATCAAAGTCTTAACTTCAGGTCAGGACATCTGGCTCTGAATCAGATTTAGAAGTTTAAACTATCAAAATGAACTCTGTAAAGGATCTTATTGGCCCTAAAATTAGCTCAAAATTAAAGGAAATTAAGCATTATTATTGATTCAACAACAAAGCAAATACAAAAATTGTAAGTTCAAAAAAAACAAAAAAAAAATATTTTCAACTTTATGTGATTTAATCTTCTCGAACACGTAGATATGACTTCATCAGTCTAACTTCTCTCAGACATTATGGCTTGCTGCAGGTCGCTGGTATTGATTTCATTTCAAATGTAAAATCTTAATGCTATGTGTGCATTTCCTCTCTCAAATGTGACCTGGACATCCAACCCCTGGATCAACAAAACAAAAAGACACAACAAGCTCTACTGTTAGATTTCAGTCCATGCTGGAAAACAGATCAATAAGTTCATCACAGCTGCAGTAGTATTACACTGTGGAGCTTTAAGGGTTAGATTATAAACTGAGTGAGGGGTTTAGATATTAGAAAAGTGTGCAACATTTTAGAGTATTAACGTGTGATTACTGTGAGGGGGAATCATTGGTCAGAAATGATGGCAATCAAAGTGAAAACCAACCCGAAGCTACTCACCCTGCATTTATCTGCCTCTGGAGAAGCAAGAGAACAGAGAACGACTCAATGAGCCAAAAACCTGCAGCTGGAATGAGAATCTGGGCCTTAAACCCAAAGTCACAGGAAGAAACGCTGTCAGTGTTACTCTGAATGTGGCACTTCTGATGTCTTTCCCTCCTCGCTTAGTGTTTAACACACACCTGCATGCTCCAAAAAGGTGTTCACTGAATATATTGTACTCTACGTTAAGAGATGAGGAAGCATCGTGGCTTGATTGGTACCTTGGTGCCGTAATTGTCCAAAAATGAGTCCTCCTGCAGGGTTCATAATGCCCTACAGGTGGACCTGCTCTGCAACGCCGCCTTTCAAATGGTTTGGTTAGAGTAAAAAGTGGCGCGCGAGATCCACAAGCACAAGCAGATGCAGTGACAGTGCTGGAGATCAACCAGCAGGGAGGAGATGGAGCAACTGGTTCCTGCCCCAGTTCTTTGAGTTAACTGTAAACATAGCCATTAAGCTGTCTTTGACTCGCAAAATAACTTCTTTACAATAAGTAAGTTTACTGTAAACCAACTTATTTAAATAAACTTGTTTACAATAAACAGGCTAAGTAAAGCTCTCCCACAGGGTTTTACTTGTAGGGGGGCAAGTTAATGCCTGGTGGGCTGCCAGGTTTACCACACACTGGGGGAAACCATGGAATAATCTCGGTAATGCCAACTCACTGACACACCAAAGATAATCTGGTTTAAAGTTTGAGTCATTGCCACTTGATAATCCATGTGTTAATAGTTCCAATATGTGATTTATTTTGATAAGATGACCTCAGGTGAATTTTTCTAGAGTCCAAGCTTCAGTGTAGGTGTTAGAAAAATGGAACCTGAAGTCACTATTTCTGTTTAGTGTTGGTTTGTCATGTTTGACTTGCAGGATTTCTTTCACTTTTCTCTAAACTTACCATTATTGCTGGTCTGAAGTGTGGACTTACTGTTTAAAGAGTGTGTGAGGCAATCAGATCTAAATTACTGTTGAGCCATTTAATAAGCATAGCTAAGCTAAGATCAGGAGAAAAGCTACACCAAGTTTTGGTGTCGTTGTGGGTTTGTTGGTTCTGAACATGTTTTGGTGCACAGCAGTGCTGAGGCTGTTTTGGATTCTTAATGCTTGAGATGATGCAGTTTTCCTCCGACAAAGACGTTCAGTTTCGGGTTTAAAATGCACCAGGATGAAGTCTCTGGTGTTTTCTTTAAAAGGTGGAAGCCTCAAAGATCTGCTCAAAGCTGTCAACATGTCTTTCTACTTCAAACCTAAAAAATGTTGACAGTTTCAAAGAAAAAGCCCAAAGTTTCCAAACTGAGAATGAGAAGAATTTAAGTTACACAGATTCTAGCAAAAAGCCACTCGTGGTTTGTTATCTGGATCCACCAGACAAACATATGAAGCTAAAAAACTCATTCTTTAATTAGAGCTGTGGTTAAGTCCAGTTTTTATCATTTGAGGCGATTGGCATCAGTGAAATCTTTTCTTTCCAGGCAGCATTTTGAAACAGTGATCCACGCTTTTATTTCAACTCGATTGGATTACTGTAACTCTTTATATCTGGGAGTCAGTCAGTCACTGCTCTCACGTCTGCAACTGGTTCAAAATGCGGCTGCACGACTTTTAACAGGAACTCGAAAGAGAGAGCATGTAACTCCTGTCCTGGCCTCACTTCACTGGCTGCCTGTATATTTTAGGATCCGTTTTAAAATTCTTATGTTTGTTTTTAAATCACTACATAATCTTGCCCCAGTTTACCTCACTGAGCTTCTTCACCCTTACATACCTTATCGGTCTCTCAGGTCTGCAGATCAGTTGCTCCTGGAGGTACCGAAATCTAGAAGGAAGCTCAGAGGGGACAGGGCTTTCTCTGTCGTGGGTCCTAAGTTATGGAATGACCTGCCTTTGCAGGTTAGAGAGGCCCCTTCACAGTCCACTTTTAAAGCTCGTCTTAAAACACATCTGTTTTACTTGGCTTTCAACTCCAGCGAGATCTAGTTTTACATTGTATGTTTGTTTGTTTTAAACTGTAAGAGTTTTTATTTGTTTTTATTGTGTCAGCACTTTGTATCAGCTGTGGTTGTTTTAAAGACACCAAGGCCTAACTGAGAAAAACGTTTCAGATGAAAAGGGAAAGATATTTAAGAACTAAGAAACGTCCAGATGTCCCAGAAAATCCAAACCAATCGATTTACCTTCTTCTTCAGAGCCTCCAGTGACTCGAACTCAAGCCGGGACAGTTTGATCTGGATGTGTTTGGGGACATCTGGGATAAGGAACGTCAGGATGAACTTGAAAGCCAGCAGTCCATGCTAAAAAAAGTAAAAAAAAAAAAAAGAAAAAGTCAAAGAATCAGAATCAGAGAGCAGGTTTAATCACATCAGAGTACATCATCATCAATGTTTATTTAAATCTGCTTTTGTCAACATGAAGTAATGGGAGCTTAGTTTAAAAGAAATAACACAGCAAAATTCTGTTTTTTGTTTTTTATTATTATTGAGTTGTTCCACTGCTGAAAATCAGAAAGAGACAGACAGACTGACTGACTGACAGACAGAACCTCCATCAGCTTTACCAAGACAGATCCTGCAGAGGTCAGAGAGGTTTTAGTCAGACTGATCTGATCATCATGACCAGCTGCCCTGTGTTCAAACCTTTACCTACTCTGGTCATGATTATGAATCCTATTGAATCAAGTATGTGACACAGGATGAGAAGCACAGGTTTCTGTATTTCATACAGGATCAAAATGATACATTATTTACATTTATGAATCACTGGCTAGTTATGCTGTGCTAAGAAATGTTAGCTAACATAAGACAAGTGAACAAACACCAAGAAAAGAGTTGCTAAGGTAAGCCAAAAAATAGAGGTAAGCCAAGCCTCCACAGGGAAGAACCAAGGAGGCATCCTGACTCAACTGATGCAGGAAGCAGTGGTTCCACTCCGACTGTGTGACAGAAAGTTCCCCCTCATCCCTGAAGCAAAGCCCAGCCATCCAACAGAGGAAGCTCATTTCAGCTGTCTGAGTGTGGGATGTCACTCTTTCAGTCATGGTCTGTATCTCATGATCACAAATGTGACAGACCAGTAAATCAAGGACTTTCTTTTTTTCCTTTACAACAGAGCAGAGCAGCACCTTCCTTCCATACAATCTGCCCTTCCATACAGAGGAAGAGCCTGCTGAGTTCAGGAGAAGGTAATAAATGAAGCACCACAGGGTAGAGTCTGTTTTTGCTTTATTCAGGCTGGCATATCGTCAGGAAGTATCTCCAACACTGCCAGAGCCAATGAGGAGATGCTGATAAGATGAAGGAAGACTAACAACCCTACACCAGAGTTGGTACGCTGTTTTAACAAGCTTCCTGGTGCCACAAAGTCTGATAGGCTTCCAACAGAAAGTAAATGCTTCACTTTGCGCGGCTTATTTGCTTCGCATTAAACATCAGAAACTGAGTGTCTCCAAGGAAACCACTTTTTACTGACATTAGGCTTCTATTTCTAATGCTGGTTGTGTTTGAGTACAAAATGGAAAACTAATCATTCTTAGCCAAATCTGAGATTCAGTCCATGTGTCCAATAACTCTGAATCATAACAGTGGTGGACAAAGTGATAAAGCTTTATCACCGATCTGAAAGGAAAATGACGTTAGCATGCCTCTCAGAGCAGCAGTGACAGAGCAGACAGTGTTTGCAGTGTGAGCACTTCCATTATTTCAGGCAAAACACACTTTATGATCTGTGCCTGAACATCCTCAGGGTTCAGGGTAACCTTGAGCTGCTGAACCATCAGATATATAAATTAGCTTCTAACAACATGAGCAATCAGCTAAGAGCCGGAGTGTTTATTGTGCATATTCAATCAATGTGACAACTCGATAAGACCAGAGAGCTCTGTTTGTTGATTAGGAAAAGTGCTGCACTGTGCTGACTGAATTAAACAGCATCCTTCTTGATGCTTGTTGTTTTCCTTCGCAGTGTTGTTGTCTCACTATTTAAAGCCACAGTTATCATTTAAAGAATAACAGCAGTGTGATAGATGGCTGATGTGTTCAGGTTTTATCCAGGCACCAAGTCTGAATCTGCTTTCTGCGGCTACTGTATCTTGCATCAGTCCTGACATGTATGCGTGTGTGCGTGTAGGTGTGTGTGTGTGTTAGTGTAGGGGAAATGTCTGGTTTAGGCATAAATGCAGTTATAATTGGAAGTCAACTCAAAGTCCTAATATGGGTTTAAATACAAACGTTTGTCTGTGTGTGTGACAGATGATCTATCTGGGAGGAAGCACGCCCTGTGACTTCATCTGTGCACCATGTCACATTATTCACATATTTTGTGAGTCAACACTGAAAAGATTCAGTTCTTCAGACAGTGGAGTATGCGTGGAAGTGTTTTCTTCTTCTCTTCTCTGTAACTGTAGCTGTGATGCTAGCTCTGTTTTGTCAGCCTGACAGAACCTAACAACTCATCCCTTCCTTTGGTCTCCCAGCAACCAGCACAATCAAACTTAGGCACAATTTGTAGGTGAGTGAATGTTTTCATGTAGGTGAGAGCCGAATCATGACGACACTGCAGACATTTGATGAATGTGCAGAACATACTTTAAGTAATCAGTCCTCAGGTTTTTAATGCGACCTTAGCAGGAGTTCTTGTTCTGACCACACAGACCGAGATATTTGAATGGAAATTATTCTGCAGACGGCAAAGAACCTGGCCAGGATAAAGGGAGCTAACTGCTGTTTGCCTTTGTGAGTTAACATGTAGAATCACCTCTGAAATCAGACTTTTCTGATTGCCTAGACTGTCCTAACTTAATGTGAATAAATAATCACTTATCAGAGAAACATCTTGTGTACATGACATGGAATTTTAGGAAGCTCTTAAGCCAGAGATTCACCATTTATGTAAAATAATTGAACAGATAAATCCAGGTGGTTTTCTATCCTGAGAAGTTATAAACAGCTTGACTTCTGAAGATTCTGGCAGAAGTTATACTGCTATATCCACTGCTCAGTACGTTAACATGTCACCCACCCATGTTAGTGAGAAAATTAACCTTTCAATCTTGTTCAAACTAATACGGCATAAACAATGTAGCATTTACTGTCAACCTGACAGAATGCATTTCTGCAGGCGGGGCAGTTTGGCTCAGGTTACAACTCCAGATTTCAATGTCTTACTAAACGTATGAATAAAAAGGATCAAACATGTTTATCTTAAACCTTATTTATGTTTCTATTCTCAAAGAGGGTTTCTGCAAGGACTCAAACCAGCAGAGCGCTTACCAAAGTGGAAACTGATATTATCTGGAGGCTTTAAGTAAACAAACCAATGATGAGGCATAATTAATATTTTCATGTTTCGCATGGTCCGCCAACACACAGTGTTTGAATGCCAGAACCTTCTGGGCACTGAATGAAAGAAAATGAAGATTCACCAGTCTGTATTGGCCTGAGGTGGAACACCATGATGATGATGATGATGATGATGATGATGATGATGATGATGATGATGATGGTTCAGAATAACAGTGGTTTCATCTCATTGGTCAAAAACAATGAGATGAAACATGATAAACAGGTAGCGGAATATTAACGCATATAGAATATTTTGCTTTCTGTAGAGCTTCAGATGTTTGAGATAATCAAACTGATGTTAATATCAGACAAAGATAAATACAAAAAAAATCAGTTTCCAAAATATAAGCTAACCTGAGTGAAAAGGAACTACAACTTTTCTTAATTGAAGATGGTGGAATCTGTTGAGTTTTTGATTTTTGAGGTTTGATTCAAAAGATTATGGTTCAGTTTTTAGGGTCTTTAGATTTTGGCAAAATCTGAAAAATATAAAGATATGATGAAGCTGCATGCACTAAACTACGGATCAGGTCAACCAATACTAAAAAAAGTCCGAATCAACAAACCCAGACCCGTGATTTTTATTCCCCTCTTGATGTTGTTTGGTCCAGATGAAAACAGCTGGCTGCTGGTTGCTGGAGCTGCACACTCTGCTCAGAGGGTTTGCTCTGTAAGCCCAGCTGCTCTGAAAGGAGACAGCTCTGTGACTCTAAAAGAAAATCTCTGACTCTGAGACAGCCCGGCCTGTTGCCTGGTTACTGCTCAGTGATGCGAGGAAGCTCCATACAGTAATTACCCAGGTATCACAGCACCGCCGCCAGAAAGCTACAAGGCACCCAGCAACCGGGAAACCCAACCCAACTGGGTGTGTGTAAAAACACACATCCAGCTGGTCTTCATTCTCTCAATCAGCAGAGGCTCCGCCCCTTTGCTCTGTTCTAATAAATGTGCGTGATAATGATATTGATAAAGTGCAAACATGTTCAACCGTCACAAACACACAGGATGGCTCTGATTGGTGCATTACAGGTTGGCTGCATGCTGGTTGCTGTCCTGGTTCTGCCTGGGCTCAGCGGAGCAGCATCCCACCTGCAGCCAGAACCCCAGGACAGCGTCCATAAAAGTCATGTTCCAATGGGTCCAGGCCAGACGACACTTCAGACAGAAGAGAGGCAGCGTGCTGTCAGAGTCCAACTAAGCGGCTCCGGGAGCAGTTCACGGTGTTTACAGAGCTGCATTTAGTAATAGTTCTTCTGTTGTACACTTAGATGTTTCACATCATCAAACTAATTTTATGATTCAACATAGATAACCTGACTAAAAACTAGTTAAGTTTTTAAATTAAGGGGACTAAGTTATACAAAGCAACCCTCAGCAGTCACACACTGGCCTGATTACTGTCAGAAATTTGTGTTTTAAAACCACATGCACTAAGGACCTGTGTGACAAAATGAACGGAAGAAAGTCTCTGACACCAGTCAGTCTGGATTCTGGAAAGAGTTACAAAATCATTTCTAAAGCACTGGGACTCCAGTTAGAATCAATATCCACAGATGAAGAAAACAGGATATCTATATATATCTATTAGTTACAGTGAGTCAAATCTAAGACATTTTAGATGTCATCGTGATTTAAATTTAAGACACAAAACATAAATATAAGGAATCCTGCTGTTGTCGCAATCAAGCGTTGCATAAGTTGTGAAATGTCTGTGTTTTTCACACTGCATAAGGCTCTCTACAGCCTGCAGTCCAGTATAAAAGCTTTTTTTCCCAGAAAGCACAGTTTCCAGTCCACAACCCATTCAGTTGTATGGGAGAAGTGAGCCAGTGGAGAAAACGACCGTCATCCAGTCTATTGGCGATAATTTGTGTGCCCCCATGATGGACTCAAAAAATCCTAGCAAGCAAATGTATGTCAGCAGCTAACAGGTTACTAAGTGGTGCCACAGAACATCAAATTTTGTCTGACAGAAAACTACATACATTTGACAATATACGAGTCTTAGACAACAAAATTTAAGACGTATTATTAGTGCATTGAAGGCCTTCAGCAGTGGAACAGTTTATATCAGCAGTAAAAACAGAGATTTTAAACAATGGCAAAAACAAAACCATGTGAACACTAATAAATAACAGCATACACTGTTGTGGAGAATTAACTTTCTCTAAGATGCAATTTCATGTTTTTCTTGTTTGTAGTCACAGACACTTAATTCAGTGACTTTTAATAAAGGTCCAACCAAAGACTCGGTTTGCAAATTAGCCTATGGTTAGAAAACGTAAGTATAACAAGGTACCTCTGTTTTTAACATGTGACATTGTTTTAATGTGCTGTCCTTAATTAAGTCAATTTTAATTGAAGGCTAAATCCTATTTTTTAATTATTTGAAAACATTATATTACATACAGCCAACGCTCTCTCACAGAACCTTTTCTCATCTGAACCAACCTGGACTGTGGCTCCATCTAGTGAGAGAAACTCCACCAATCAATCCTTGCTACACAGTGAGGCGTGTCCTGCTTCTGATGATTTTCAGAATAATTTGGGGCTTTTACTTATTCCTTCGAACAAGTCAATTCCCAGGATGGCCTCATGATACAACCTAGCACTGTATTACTCCCTAAAAATGAACCGAGTTCACCAGTTTGAATTCATTGTGAAAGTTTTTCTATCTGTTCACTCAAACCAAAGAGTTCAGTTCATGTTTTCTGTGTAGTTTCAGCATTTAAGCTGCAGAAAGAAATAAGAGCAGCTTGTCATCATGGTGTACAAAACCGTTCCCATTGCATGTCAGTGACTTATTCGGTGCTTCATGCATCCTCTGTAAGCGGACAAGCTTCTCTTTGTTCTGAACTAAGTCACACTAAAACGATTACGATGTTAGTGATGTTCCAGAACACAGCACTGGAGCTGGCATGAGTCGTGTGGATTTACCTCGATGGCCACCGTCCACAGGATGAGCTGGGTCTCAGACTCAGGGAAGTATGCTTTGACTTGTGGAGACATGCCAATGAGCGCACAGTTGGTCACAACAGCAATCACACTCATGGTCTCAAAGGCGAGCTGCGGAGAGTCAGAGGCACACAGAGAGCAGCAGCAGCTGCTTTGAATCAGCCTGGCTGACTGTTTAAGGACGACAGGTTTGATATTGGAGCTAAGAAGATGCTCTGGGTTTTATGAAGCCATTCAGAATCAACATCAATTGGACCTGAAGTAAAGTCAGAACATTTTAAAGGAAGAATGAGGGATTATGAAAAATGCCTTTTTTTTTTTTTTTTTAACTTTACATTATGTTATAATGTTTAGGCCTCTTTGAGGAACCTGAGCATGCTCACGTTAAACAGTGAAACAGATTTATTTACTATAAGTGATTTGACTTTAGTTTTCTTAGAGCTTATTGTTTATAATTATTGACAGGAATTAATAAATAAGAGCAAACTGAATTCAAGGGAAATCCATCTAGTACACCTCAGCTTCCAACCAACAACCTAAAACATTCTCTTCACATAAAGTTGGATGCCAACATAAGGGCAGTTCTCCTCTGTTTTCTAAACCTTTGCTGTTCCCTCACATTATGAATAACCCCAAGGTTCCTCTGTGCAGATAAAGCTGACGGAAACCAACCTGCCAGACTCCAATGTTTGCAGCTGGGTCTGCAAAGGGTCTTTTGAACACATTACACATCTTGAAGGCGTCGGAGTAAATCTCTGTGACATTGTTCAACACCACCAGGACAGCAGCCAGCGGGTAGACGCAGGAGAACAGGCTGACGTAGCCGAACAGCAGAAAGAGCTCCAGGTAGTCGTCAAATGTTCCCTGAGAGAAGCAGACCTCAGAGATCAGACTGTGCAGGGCTGATTGCTGCAGCTTTCATTGGAAGACGTGAGCTCACCAAGTACGTGCTCATATCGGCCTCCAGCCGGACCTGCTCTGCCAGAGGGAGCTCTTTGTCCCCGGGAGTTCTTCTCTTCTGAACTTTGCGACTCATCTTCTTGTTGCGTCTCCTCTGCAGCCAGTAAGGCAAGAAGGCCTCCATGAACTGATTCAAGATCTGACTGGTGATCAGTAAGGTGGCCAGACTCTTAACAGCAGGAGAGGAGGAAAAGATGTCAGATGGTTCTAAACACTGGTGTACACGGAGAAGCAAATAAACCGGAAAGGAGGGAACACACCTGACTGAGCAGCACCATGTCCTGCATTACAAACGCAATGTAGAACAGCGAGGCGAAACAGTTGAAGAAGTTAAACTAAACGACAAGATGAGGAGATTAGATCACTAAGAGCCTGAATGTGGGAGCAGAACAGAGCAGATAACAGCAGATCACTGCTAGAAACGAGCGACAAACTTCCAGAAAACGGCAAAACAGCTGCAACACTGAGTTCCTTTAAATCCAGGCCCATTTGTTTACAACTCCCTTTGATTCATAACAACTGGTATATTGATCAATATTTTTTATGCAAATTTTGCTTGATCATTTTGATGACAGCATCATTTGACAAAATGTAATGTTTACAGCTTGTTTCATAATTGATGACTGGGTGATGTTTTTATGATATAAAGCAGTTTGAGCTGCTTAAACATGGCATACAAACAAATAGTCTTTACTTGAATAAATACCCTGACTGATTGCTTCTGCTTTTTGGCCACTTAAAGGTTCCAGATCACCAAATTAATTTTGATTTCATATAAACAGAAAGAAAAATATTTCTCAGATGATCATTTTATTTATTAAGGGTGATAATTTTAATAACCCCATAAGCCTGCAGACTGATTGCTGTTAGTGGTCACACAACACATCATCATTTATACTCACAACAAGAACTTTAAGGACCAAGTGGTTCTGATATGAAGACTCCAGGCGGTGATTTTCTAAACGCGTATCAACAAAAACATTCAGCGAGTCAGCATTAAACCATTTTATATGAAAAAAAAAACACAGTTCAGAACTGCTTAGAACGTCATGCAAATAAAAATCTGAACACTTTCTATTCTGATCCAATAAATAAAATCCAGAGAATGCAACTGGCCTCATAAGTGGCTAATCATTATATTAAAGAAAGTGTCATTTAATCTCAGAAGTGTTTAACTGCCATAGGCTGGAAAAAAACAGTCAGGAGCGGTATCTGGTTTAAATGAGAAAAATGTCCCATTTTAAGGAGATTTTTAAAAAAACTCGTAACACAATTTATGTCTCATTAACACCAAAATATCTTCTTGTCCAAATAAGAAAGGTTGAACAGTTAAAGAGCGTCACTCCTCGGGATTTTTAAATGGCGTCTAGAGGAAAAGGTATGAGAAGGAGAGTCATGATATGGTAGAAGAAGAAAGAAACAATAAAATAATATGAATTATTTTATATAGCATTATATAATAGTTTTTCATTTTAATTTGAAACCTCATTATGACAAGATACCACTCCTGAATTTATTTCCAAACTCTGGCAGTGAAATGCTTCTGTACAGAATGAACTACTGATCAGTTTTAGATGGTTTAGACCTGCTCACCCCATTCTGTGAGGAACTCAGCAGCGTATCTATAAACGAGGTTCATGGCCTCTATCACCACGGCGTAGATAATACTGGGGATGTAAAGGAGTACTCCTGTCCAGAACGAAGGGTTCTGGTCATGGACGGATAGAGCCCAGCCTTCCATCTGGAAGTAGATCATCATGACGTACAGAGACAGGTAGAGGCAGAGCAGGACGAAGGGCAGTGACACCAGGTAGATCCTCAGCTGGCGCTTGCTGTTGGGGTACAGAGGCTCCTCCCGATCCGTCACCGGATTGTACCCAAGGACGCCATGGAACCCAGGCCGAGGTTCTTCGAAGGCCTTCTTCCTGCTTAGCGTGCCCCAGTGGTAGGCCAGGGTGGCGCTAGTTCGCTTCCACAGCTAGAGGACACAGAAGAGAGAGAGTCTGATAAACCTGTCATGCTGCTATGGTTCTGAACAAATAATACTACATGTTTCCTGCCTGAGATGTACAGGATAAAGAATCTCATTAAATGTGGGAAAAGTTTGTAAATAATTTATCATGGTTTCATATTTCACACACACAAAAAAAGGAACACTTTAACAGAGGTGTGCAGAAACCTGAGGTTCAGTATTTACAAAACCTCCTAACAAGTTTGAAGCTTTTATATTTAAGGAGCTAATGAAGGTTTACACGAAGCAAGTTTTTCTGAATTTTCAAAATCAAGACTTCTTAAGACGATTATAAATGGAATTTAAGATCTATATTTACACAGAAATGTACAAATATCATCCATCCAACCGAAAATAAATATGCACTTACCCATGATAGAACTAGGGTATGTTAGAGCCACACTCACAAACACACATTTGTGCACCAATACAGAGACTAGTAGGAAAATTGGGATTAAGTGCCCAAGTTTCCTACCACATAAACATGCGAGTTAGAACTTAACCTACAACAATTTAACCTCTGATTGCAAACAATTTCACTACCTACGAGCCACAGCTTCATGTCCTAATAATCGTTTTCCTAAACTCAAATCTAGCATGTTCTGTATGCTAGGCTAGGAGACAAGAGGCTTCTGACAATAATGACCTTGAAAATGTAGCTATAACTAACATGGAGCTTCTGTTTCTGTTATTTCACACATTGATCTGAGGTAGATTTGTTGCCTAACTGTCTTGTCCTCCATATGGACATAACCTCTCAGTGTTACAGAGTGAATTTCATCTGTTAACTACCTGATAAGTCCTCCCAGATTGATGGGAGGCAATGATTCCTTCTGAGGGATCATTTCTGCCATCTTTCCTCTGTCATTGTGCTGGCACAGACAAAACTGCTTACTTCTGTAGTTTTTTTTGCTGTGTAAAAACTTTCTTTAGTCAGTAAAATCAGTTTTCATACCTCCAGAATAATTGTGCACCAGACCACGTTGAAACCAGCAAAGGCTACATATTTATCATAATCCTCCCAGTCAAACATGTAGTAAGGCACTCCAAACAGAGCCATAGGCACCAGGGCAAAGGTGAAGTACTCCAGGAAGCCAAAGTACAGTGCCTGGCCCTCACCATAATAGTGTCTGATTTCATCTGGAAAGAGAAAGAGCAAAGTACAGACCAGAGCAGGAGTACTGACAGCGTTTCAGAAAGAAAAAGGACACATTAAAACATTAATATTACATGGCAGAGGAAAATGGAATCCATCACATTACATCACAGTCTCTGAATATCTACTAACTTAACAATAATGCTCAGACATTTACTGATGCTTCAATCAATCTGAGAGTGATTGAACTCAGCCAATGTTCCTCTGATGTTGATCAGTATATTTTCTGTTACTAATATTCATTAAACTGAAAGCTTAGACTTCATTCAGTCTATGGACATATTCACAAACATCAGGTTCTGCGTTTAATGAACGCAGGCGATGAGTCTGCCTACAGGAACGAGGTGGAGCGACTGAGAACGGTGCACAGACACCAACCTGATCATCAACACAGCCACAACCAAGGAGATCATATTGATTTTTCGGAGAAGGAAAAGAGACATTGAACCACTAAACATCTGCGGAGAGCCTGTGGAGAGACAGTCAAACTTCCGTTTCCTGGGAATTCACATTATGGATAACTTGGCCTGGGATGTAAACACAGCAGAACTGGCAAATAAGGCCCAGCAGAGACTGTATTTCCTGAGAGTCCTCAGGAGGAACACTCTTTCTCAAAACCTGCTGGTGTCCTTCTATCGATGTTCTATTGAAACCATCATCTGCTACTGTCTCTGTGTGTGGTTCCCCAGCTGCACAGAGGAAGACTCTCCAGAGAATCGTAAAATCTGTTCAGAAGACCATCGGCTGCTCTCTGCCGTCTCTTCACAGATCCCGCTGCCTCAGGGAAGCCAAGAATATTTTAAAAGACTCCTCACACCTCGGTCACAATTTGCTCCAACTGCTGCCATCCGGCTGCAGATACAGGAGCATTAAAACAAAGACAAACAGGCTGAAGAACAGTTTATACCTTGGAGCCATAAGGACATTAAATACCCTAGAGTACCATTTTCACCAATTTTGTCATAATCTATGTAACTTATTGGATGGTTCTATAATGACAATAAAGATTGTTATTGTTAAACCGCTAGATGTTTTAATGCACAAATAGGGAACATTCCTTTGCTTCCACTGGGATTTAAGACTGCTGTCCTATCAAAGAAGCCGATGTCACTTTGGATGAAAACAATGCTGACCCTCATCAGGATTTAGATGTGCCATAGACCAGAGGAAGAAAAACATCAGTGAACGTTAGTTGATACATTTCTACCCGGTTTGTGGTGGCAGATGGCCGTTCACACTGAGCCTGGTTCTGGTTGTGCTGCAGGTTTTTTCCTGTTGAAGGGGAGTTTTCCTCTCCACTGTCGCTGCATGCATGCTCGGTATAAGGGGTTACGATAAAGTCAACGAGTCGATGCAAACTGTTGGGTTACATTAAGAACATTTCTAACTAGTTCGAATAACAAACTGAATTTTACTGCAGTAACTCGGATCAACGTATGGAATCAACTTGGAATTTGTGTGATTGGATGTAAATGTACAGTGACTTAAGATGATTGGCTGGACATTGGTGCAGTCAGTTGCATTGTTGCCTTATAGCAAGAAGTTTCTGGGTTATTTAATTTTCCATTGGGATCAATAAAGTATTTTTGAATTGAATTTGAAATCCCAGCCCTTTCTGCATGCATGCATGGATTCTCTCCAGGTACTAGGTTAGGTTAACTCATCTCTCCATTTTGTCCTTAGGTGTGTGTGTGTGGACGGATGGACTCCAGCTGACCTGTGTTGTGCCAATACATGTGCTATAGAAATGAACTTGACTGAACAGGACATGATGAAATCAGCTTTACGTACCTAGAGGCTGAAGCGACAGCCTGATTTTTTTATACCAAGAAAAGGAGAGTCTCTTCAGTTCTTCTTTGTGGTGCAGCGGAAACATCTGGATCAGGATTCCTTTGGACAGCAATCTGCGTACTGAGATTTTAAAATAAGAAAAAAAAAAAAAAGTGATTTGATTCCATTCTTCTTGTCATCAATTTACAGAACTGTCTCTGACGTACTATAAATATATCAAGAAGGTCCAGACAAGGATTCTAGTGAAGATGAATATGTCCAAGTGGTAATAAAGACAAATAGTCCTGCTTTTCTCTCCCTCATGTCTAAACAAAGATGGAGCTTAAACTCAACAGCTCAATTCATTGCCCAAACCACTAATTGCTGTTGTGCTCAAATGAGTCATTTATAGAAAATGATGGCATTCTGCTAATGGACTATTTGTCAAACAGGCTGCTTAGTGTCTCCCTCTGAGGTTATTACAGCATATTTGCATATTCATTGTTTTCATCATTCGAAAACAGGACAACTGTTTATCTGCCGTCATGATTGCTTCTTAGTTAAAAAGGCCTGAATGTTGGTCAATTTGAGCTTCAGTTTAGCAGATTAACAAACAGGCCATTTTTTAATAACCCTCCTTTCTGCTTCGTTATCACAATTATGCTCAAACAGACGTTGAGCATAAATGACAGTTTAAGTAGTCAAAGACAGTCACAAAGTTTTGTTTAAACTTAGCGACTGTTTAAACAAAATAGGAAGGTTAAATATTCAGCTTCATGTGAAATTAATCTTACTGATAAACTAACGCTAGTCTAGTTTCTCACATGCAGTGAAACAGACTAATTTATGTCCTAAAAGTCATTTAAAAAGACTGAAAGTAGACAAGTCCTACAATTAGATGAGAAAACAACAGGAAATCCAAGAGAGCAACGTGGGAATAGATTAATAAGAATGTCTGGTGTTTGAGTGAAACGCAGAAACGGAAACTGAAGCTGAATCCATGCAGTCAGACACTCACTGATAGATTTCCCTGGATAAAGTTTAGCGTGGCTGTATCCGGGTACATGAGTCTCATCTTTGGCTCTCAGTGTCTCCAGCTCATGTTTGATGATGTACTGACACTCAGCCATGCTCAGGAAGCCATCTCCATCCCCTGGAGGTAAAAACAATATCACAGATGGTTTCCTTTGTGTGGACCAGAGGTTCTGCAGCAGCTTGTGACGGGTTAGTGGGGACACGTTTCTCAGTAGAGGCTACAGAAAAGATTAAACTGGAGAGAAGGGTTATCTTCCGCAACCCTAAACACAGAGCCAGAGCTACTACAAATTTTGTTACACCGAAGCATTTGTTACAATGGCCTACTCAAAGTCCAGACCTAAATGCAGTGAGAATCTGTAAGGATAGAAAGCTGCTGTACAGATGCTTTCTATCTAACTTAGTGATTTTTGAACAGTTTTACAAACACCAGCAGCAGTACCAGTCTGCAGATGGTAGAGACAGAATCCAAAAGTCCTGCAGCCAATTAAAGATCATTTTCTTTACACTTCAATATAATGCACATTGAGTGTATGTTTTTGGAGGGCTCTTGTGATCATCTGAATTTGTCCTACTGAAGTAGAGTATTTAATAAACTCTGAGGTGTCTGACATAATGCTGCTGTAACCGTGGCAACAAGAAAGCTGGTTTTTTGAAACATTGAAACATGACAGCTATGGTTTAGACTTTAACGCTTTCATCTCAAATAATGAATGTGATTGACTTTACGGAGTTAAACATTTTTAACAAAGTTTAATCACATTATTTGATTTTTTTTTTTTTTTTACATACAAAAGTCCTGAACTGGAACTTTCATATTTGCGTGTTTCTGGTATATCTGTACACAAGCGTCATTGACAAACAACATTGATGGATAAGGAAGCCGCTTCTCTTGGCCCTGCAGGGGTTAACTTCTGCTTCAAAAAACGATCTGATTGGACGCTGGAAAGGTCTGGTGTTGTGTTCAAGTTGTGCTAAAAGCAGTTAGCCTATCAGCGAAGCTATTCACAAGCACCTCAATGCTAAATGCAGATGTCCCCAATAATGTCAGCACTCACAGTGTGCCCTTCTAAAGAAGGGTTATTTTTTTTTAAAAGTTACATGAATGACATCAAAGAAATATCTTTGTTGTTAAGCTTATGTCTCTATTCATTCAATAATTCACAAGCAAGTTTTTGAATGGAAACGTTGCTTATTTCTTGTACTTTAAAGACCTTGAAAGTCTTTAAAATTGTGCTTGTTGACGCAGGTGAAGCCTCTCATGGAGCCGTCACTGTACTCTTTGAAGAGGCCCACATCCTCAGCTCCAGACAGCAGCCTCTCCCAGGACGCCCCCACCAGAAACAGGTTGGGGTTGTCCTTCTGCTCAGTGCCGACTCCAGGGCTCAGCTGCTCCACCAGTAACCCAGCACCTGAGTGGGAGACAGAATGTTAGTGACGATGTGGAATCTAATGGAGAGCAACCACTACCTGACTGTCACACCTCCAGCCTGCTGTGGGGCTGTGATCCTGCTCAGCAGCCAGGCGATGGCCTCCTCCTTTGGTGTCAGACATCAACTCCAGCACCACCAGAGGGTTAAAGGAGGGGGCGCCGCTGTCATCTGACTGCTGCATTGTCCCATCGGCTGGAGTTCCTGCAGCAGAAACAGCAATAGTTGTTTCAAAAAGCATTGCACTGAACTAGAATGAATCAACAGTTTGAAATTAAGGATCTTTTCACAGGTGATAGTCCAGAAGCCTCGGTTCAGCTGAGGACCAAAACTCCAACCTTTGTTCCATTTTCATCTGCTGCGGTCAAACAAAACAAAACTTTTGAAAAACCAACCTGTTCACCTCCTAAAACATTGGCAGCTGTACCAAGAACCACTGAGGGAAACTACACAAAATAACAGATTAGGAATAACTTTCTCAACAAAAATGGAGTGGCATCAGATTTTAGCAGTTGGAAGATTTCTCTTTTGTCTTTGGTAAAAGACCACAAGGGTTTTTTTCCTGCTAGTGCTAGGCTCACGGGTTACTTTTGGTTGTATTTACCCAGAATGCCCTGTGCTGTAGTCTACTTCCTACTTTTGGAGTGGTCTTCGGTTTGCTTAGCGTTCACATATGCATTCAAACCGCACCAGAGTTCATTTTTTGGTCCAAGTCAGAGATGGATTATGTATTCATACCTCCACAAATAAACTGGACTTTCTAAGCAACCAAGCCAGAGTTTGACTAAAGCGGACTGACAGAGCTTTTGTGAAACAGAACCACATCAACTGAAAATGGAACAAATATTACAATTTTGGTCCCCAATCGAGTCTACCGGACTATCAGGTGTGAATGAACCAAAACGATCCTGAATTGGAGCAGACCACGACAGGACAAGTGGGCGCTATAAACAAATGTAAATGTACGCAAAAGACAAGATATAACATCCTGAAATATAAAAAAAAGAAAAGATCTTTAGCTTGGCCAGAGCAGTTGCCACTGGAAGTTAATCCAGAGAAGTCAAAGGAAAATGTTCAGAATATCTCTCTGGCATTCCTACTTAAGGTGTGTCAGGCGGACGCTGTTCACGGAGAACATTCAGGAATAAAGTGATCTTTTAATCTATGTTGGGACTTCTATATGTTACACCAGCTATGTAGTGCTGAACACGCGTCATTCAGCAGAAACTGAAAGGAAAGAGTCCAGCAGAGCAGACTGACCCTGGCAGAAGTAGACAGACAAATAGACATACATACAGACAGTTGGAGGGTGGAGCCTCTTATCAACAGGATATTAATAGCTGTGGCTCTACACGCTGATTCAGTCCTACCTCAGCTTCTCTGTAAACACACGAACTTCACTGTGTAGTAGATCTTAGAGCCGGAGCCCAACTGACCTGTGAAAAGCCTGGTCAGGAAGACAAGGAGCTGTGTGTGTGTGTGAGTGTGTGTTCGCTGTGTATATTTCAACTGTTGGGCTCTCAGCCCACAACCTGGTGTGGGCTGAGATTAGTTCATCTGGTGGCTCCTGAGTTAAAAAAAGATGAAATACAGAAGGTTCCAGTCATGATGCTGCCCCCTGCTGGAATAAGATGCCTATGAAAGTGTTTTTGATGTAGCTGTTGAGCAGCTGCTCCATATCCAGAGTCTACCAGTCATCAATGCAGTAGAATTCAGATAGTTAACTGACCTGATGCACGTCCTTCCTCCGTCTCCCTCTGCACACTTCTGTCTGATTACTATTAATGAAGCCAACTAATGCCAGAGAATAAAACATTTTCTTAGAAATGTTGCTTCACATTCACTCACACTTAAGTATTCATTGATAGTGTCTAGTTCTTTCTATTGCGAATAACATTTGATCAAATCCTTGATTCAATATAACAGAATTTAAATAATGCATCAATAATCTCACTTTTCCTATGTTTTCCTCTCTATTTTGGACTGAGGCTGTGTGGAAAACTATTTCAAAAACAAATTAAACTGAAATACATTGGGCACCATCAAACCAACATCAAAATCAATGTTGTGTAATAAGAACAATGATCAATGTTATAGTAAAAATAATAACCAGCTGTAGTTGTATAATATTTTGTACTATCATTTATTATCATTTTTTAAATATACATGTATTTTTTTATATTTCTATTACTGTCATCACAAGATAATTTGTTTATTATTATTATTATTATTATTATTAGTAGTAGTATCATCATCATCATCATCACTCCTACTATTATTATTATTATTCACCTAGAAAAATATGGAAGCAGATCTATTGGAGAAAGTTGAGTAAAGTAAGATTACAAAAATGACATAAATGATTTAAAAGTTCATCACGTACACATTTATATTCTGGAAAATTATTTTTCCAAATATTTGGGAAGCAGAGCTCAAATGAAATTTGCATTATAGTAAAACAATTTCTTCCACGTTCTTTGATTGCAGTGATTCTGTATTTTCCCAGGTTGAAATATGTAAGTGAACTGAGGATATGAGCCTCTAATTTCAAAAGTAAGCATCTGAAAGTAAAGAGCAGAAAAACAACACAAACAAACTCCAGCTCTGTAGTTCAATGTTTTACCCGTCTAGATAATTCAGTTTGGTGTAGTTTTTAAAAGCTGCATTCACTGAAACAGAGGAATCTGCAGCTGGAGGCAGGACATGGTCGTGGACGTGGACAGGGACGGGGACAAGTTAATGCTACTGATCACTTCTGAACTGCTCTATTAAATCAGGCATTGAAAGCGTGACTCATACTCTCATAACTCCTAATTTAATCAGATGATCCCACTGAAACACTCACCACAGTCCTTATTCCTCCTCGGCAGTTTGCAGGGTTGGAAACATAAATGTCCACTTCCGCAAAACTCAGCTGTCAGTTCAGGATTTGTTCCTTTTTCCGCCCAGATGAAAACCACCACTGCGGTCTAACGCCAAAGAGAAGAGGAGGGTGTATGGCCGCCCGGCGGAGCTATTCCGACCGACAAATCGAACGGCCACAATCTGACTGAGGTACCTCCGTGTCGGTGAGAGTCACGTGACAACAACTACAGTATGGCGGAGCGGGAGGAGGCGGTCAACAGTGGGTAAGTTTGTGCTGTCAGTGCAGAGTGTTCTAATTTGGTTAACATGTTTTTTTCCGAACCACTCTGAAAGTTTTCGTGTGGTTCTGTTTTAAAGTTCTGCTTGTTGCGATAAAAAACGAAACAAGTTAAACCCGAAGAGTTCAGGTGAAGCGCTCCAGCCGGAGACTTTGGCTGTCATTGACCTGTTTATCATGGACCAGAACTCTGAGTCCACCTCTGAAGGTTTAATTCACAGGTTTGTCGGCCGTCGGGTCCGGTCCAGTCCGGTCCGGGCCGGACCATGCGATGCATTTGCCTGTTTTTGTTATTGTTATAAATATTATAATAAACCAGTAATGAATAACTACAAAAGCATCTGTTATTTTTTTGGTTAAAATGCAAAATATAAAATTGAAAAGACGATTTTTTTTAACAGTGGAAAACAACCACCATCAAACTAAATGTATATTTAGTATTTAAAACAAGGATAAATCGGCTAATTCCCTTAGATTCTATCAACATCCACACTACAACTTGTGCGCTCCCTGTATGTTTAACCCCTGACGTCACTGAGAAATGGTGTCATCGACCTGCATAACATTTTTACTTCAAACTCTTATCAAAGCTAATCAGAATTTTAGCAGTGTTCATTTTTCCATATTAGATATGTGGAGAAAAACTATCCAAAATAACCTGAGGTGGTTTGCCTGTGCTGTATACATAGGCTGCATTTTTTTTAGTTTAAACATAAAAAAAAAAAAAGAAATAAAATTTTTTTAAAATAATCCAACGGCCAAATTTTTACATTTTCTCTCATCTGAAAAACTGTTTGTACTTTAAACCTTTTGTTTTGTTTTGTTTTAGAGTAAAATAAGTCATTTTTGTTCTATCAGTTGTTTCTGGTGAGCAAATCCAGTCACCGGAACATCCACAGAGAAAACCATTATCGTTGGCAAATTCAAGAAGTGATAGCTGCTGATTTTTTTGTTTTGTTTTTTATATTAAGATTTCAGGTGATTAACTTAATTACTAATTAAAACCTGTCCTATATAACTTACATAAAAAGTGAATATTTCTATCACTGCTCCTTGCTGTTTCTGATTTTCGGAATTCTCTCCAACATGCCAGATATGTTCTTGTCGATCCAATCCTGTCAGACAGCCAGAGACTCATTCTTGTCTTCTTTAGTTCTTGGAGTTGGTCCCACATTTTCTGAGCAATGCTCTGATCTTTTAGCTACTTTATCACGCCAGCCATGTGACACAGAGAGTCATTTTGCTGGAAAGTTCCCAGTATTGACTGTTGTTACTTGCTCTTGTTCAGACGTGATCTGGTGAGTGAGTCTGTCAGTCAGTCTTCTCTCACAGCAGAGCAAACAGGGACAGCGGCTGATTTTCTGACTTTTGCAGAGCTTCATATGATCAGTGGATAGGATTGTCATGTTAGTCATGTAAGTATTGCTGATCACAGGTCTTCCAAATTTTTAAAAATCTGGGCAGATTTATGGAGTAGCTTAATATATCGGTGCACTACTTCTTATCTTTAAGAACTCATTTATAGTAGGAACCTGATCTTAACTCATGTTGTTCCCAGTGTTCCAGTACCTGCTCAGTGATCTCTCCCCTTCTCCACCTCTTCTTCTCTGCAGGATTGTGCAGAGAGTGTTATCTGTGACTGGACTTCCCAAACTGGCCAGCGGCATTTGGATCTATGTGGGTAACGCCATAAGGTAATTCCTGGTGTCTGCAGCTGCCACAGGCTCCTTTCACAGTCACTGAAATTGGTGCAGGTCTATATTAATCATGCTTTTGTAGGGTAGTGACAGATGTAGACCTGAACCTTGAGAGTCATTTGAAGACAGTTACAAAGTCAATCTTCTGTCACCTGAAGAACATTTCCAGGATGAGAGGACTAATGTCTCAGCAAGATCTAGAGAAACTCATCCATGTGTTTATCTTTAGCCACATTAACAGAGTCTTTACAAGTCTGCCTAAAGAAATCAAACCTCCAGCTGCAGCTGATCCAGAATGCTGCTGCTGGTGCTCTGACTAAAACTTTAACAGCTGGTATACAGATGGAAAGACTCTAGAACATCTCCCAGTTCTAGAGTCCTTCCCCTGAGAGAGAATAGATTTTAAAATACTGTTGTTAGCTTATAAATCACTCAGCGGCTTAGTACCGCAATATATTAAATATCTGCTGGTGTTGTATCAACCTTTCATACCTCTCATATCCTCTGGTTCTGGTTCTGCTCTGCATCCTCAAAACCAGAACCGAACATGGAGAAGCAGCATTTAGCTTCTATGCACCACACATCTGGGACAAACTTCCAGAGACAAGTTCCTTGAGTTCCTTTAATCAAGACCAGGACCCAATTTCTTTGTAGCTGCCTTTGATTAATAGCAACTGCAACATAATTTGTTTTAGTCTGGATTCCAACTCTTCATTACTTCTCTTTATTTTGCCAATGCAGTGCAATAGATTTCCTCTTTGTTTGTGTTTTTATTGTGCAAAGCACTTTGATTTGACTTGAGCTATACTAATAAACCTGACTTGACTTAACAAGTGAACTGGTGTTACACAGTGGTCATTAAACCTGTTTTCAATCATACAAAGTACAATAAACTGATGAGGATGTGAAACTGTCTTAAAAAGGAACAGGGCATTACTTTCTTCATTTCCTTTCTCTGTAAGATGTTTTTGCTTCATGTCTTTGGATATTGTGATTTCTGACTGAAATCTGTTTTGTTCAGTCAGATTGTTGATTCTCCTGCTTCATGAATTCAAGACTGAACAAAGATCTGCATCAGAAAATCCTTTCACCCAGGCACCAGCAGAACAACTTACTGTCATTTCACTAAAACTGATATTGAGTCATAAAAAGATGATATTAGGTAATACACGCACAGTAAAGTTTTCCTCTATGTGTTTGTAGGTGGTGCTGGATCCCTGACTGGCTGCCATCATGGTGTCCCACCTCTCAGAGCCAGCTGAAGGCTGCAGAGGACAGGATCCTGAGCTGTAAGGATCAGAGCTGTCCGTGTTTTCTTAACCAGTCACTGCCCTGGGAACATGAACACATAAAAAGGATAGCACTTTAGTTTTCTTTCTCTTCGCTAAACTCCAACTTTAGATCTGTGTGCCAGATATCTATGCAGAGTTGATCCTTATGGACCTAAAGCTGATTAAAGACTGTTCCTATTAGAATCTGATCATAGAAACAGATGGTGTTTTATACCTTCCTCTGATAAGATCTCTATCTGTAGCATCTGGACCTGCCATCATCACAAATTTTACTGGGTGATAAATTGTAACAGACGTTATTGTGATAATTGATAACAATGTTTTGAAATCATTTCCAAGTCATAATAATGCAAGATCACCTTCTCAAAGTCCAATGAACTTTGATTTTGAACAAAACATGCCACATTACAACTGGAAGACATTTTCGGTATCCAAAGTAAATCATGACAACCAAAAACAATTAATAAAAAGGAAGAAAAAACTATAGAACTGAAACATGAATGAATGTAAATGGAAGTACAAGCAAAATGGCCTTTCAAAAGATATAAAATCACAATAGAACTGATCAAGTTCTTTTTAACTTATCATGCGACACATTGATCAATTGCTTATTGCAGCAGGCTAAGGAGCATCAGATCTCCTATTTGCCTGTCGAATTACTCACCCACTCTACCAAGTGGTCTAGTCCATGGTTGTTGGGAGTATTCTACATTGATCCTCTAATCATTTTTCCTTCTCTGTCTTATGGCTCCTTTTGTTGTTTTCAGGTATCAGAACTGCATTTACCAAGCAGTTTGTCCCCGTCTCCTATGGCAACATGTTGTGGACGCTGACTTTTTGCAATGACGGTGTTAAGGATAAAACCCCCATGGTCCTGCTGCACGGGTTTGGAGGTGGCGTGGGTCTGTGGACTCAAAACGTGGAAACTCTCTCACAGGATCGGCCGGTCTACGCTCTGGACCTGCTGGGCTTTGGCCAAAGCACAAGGCCTGTCTTCTCCACCGACCCTCTGGAAGCAGAAGCTCAGTTTGTGGAGTCTATTGAACAGTGGAGGGCCAAAGTGGGTGTGGAGTCCATGATAATCCTGGGTCACAATCTGGGAGGATTCCTTGCTGTGTCCTATGCTATTAAATATCCAGCCAGGTGAGTTCAGATGAAATCTTTTCTGTTATCCTCATGAAGATTAGAAGATTTAGATTTAGATTCTTAGCTAACCTTCTGAAAGGTTTCATTCTCTTACATGTTCTGTCCTGATTCCATCCCAAATAATAATGTGCTTTACTGTATAAAACTAACACTGAGTATTTTCCAATTTTGAACTGGAAGGAAAAACTTAGAAATACATCCAACTGAGAATCTGTACTAAGACTTAAGAGTTGATAATGAGAGACATTCTCCATCCTATCTGAGTTCAGGATGCTTTGGAAAGACGTAAAAACATTTCAGAGTAGATGTTGAAGGGACAGTATGAAGAAAAAATGACTTTTTTTGAGTTTTACATTATGTTATGCTGTTATTCGATCTTTAAATACAGACCTGCAGTGTTGCCTTGGTTCTGTTATGCATGTTTGAGAAATCCTCTAATCTCCCATGGCAACCATTCAGCTTTGCAAAATGCTTGGTTGGACCTAGCCCCGCCTCCAAGACATAGTGCTAATCTTTACACAGAGCAGGCCTCTTCCAGCCCTCCCACACTCAGCTCCTTCAGACTAGCAGGCAACTATTCAATTAGCAAACACCTGGTGGAACTGTGCATCTGCCAAGCTCATTATAGGAGCTACTTCTCAGAAACTTTGTTAAAGGGTTAATAGAGGAGCCATGTTGTGAGTTTTTAAAGAGACAGAGCCCCAATTTCCAGGCAGTAAATTACAATGTCAATTTTTTTTAATTGTATGATATATAAATACAATTTTTACATCAGCTGAAGCTGGCATAGTTACTTAAGTGTGTCATAAAATTATACTATGTGGCTGAAAAATGCATAACACTGTCCCTTTAAAGCTGATGGAGACACACCTCTGAATGCAGTGAACATGTTGGTGTCAAATATGCACTAAGCCTGTTTTCATTCCATGCACAGAATTACATTGATGGGTTGTTTGTTAGCAAAATGTTGAGCATCAGTGTGTTAGCAGAATGCCACCTCTTTATTTGTTTGGATGGAGTTGACGCCCCGGGTCCATGTTAAGCTGAACATTTCCTCCCAAATACAGAGTGAAACACCTGGTACTGGTGGAGCCGTGGGGTTTTCCTGAGGTTCAGGAGATGGTGGAAGCAGACCGCCCCATTCCAGTGTGGATCAAAGCTCTCGGAGCGATGTTCAGTCCCTTCAACCCGCTGGCCGGCCTGAGGCTGGTCGGACCCCTCGGTAAGAGTCCGATGCACATTAAACTGGGGTTCCAACTCTGGCATTAACTGCAAAGGGAATGAAGAGATGAGGTTACAGCAGTGATGTTGCAGCTGAGGCTGATGGTGTCTCTGCAGGTCCTACTCTGGTTCAGACACTGAGACCCGACTTCAAGAAGAAGTTCTCCTCCTTGTTCTCAGACAACACCGTGTCAGAGTACATCTACCACCTGAATGTCCAATCTCCCAGGTCTGCTTCCTCCTGCTCCTCTCTTCCTTCCCTAACACCACCTACACCACCCAACATCACTTACCCAAACTTTTGTACACTCACAGTGGAGAGACTGCTTTTAAGAACATGACGGGTTCGTGCGGCTGGGCTAAGAGGCCCATGCTGCAGAGGTTAGACCAGTTGCATCCTGACATCCCCATCTCCATCATCTACGGCTCCCGCTCCAGCATAGACAGCACCTCAGCCGCCTCCATCAAAGAGATGAGAACAAACTCTCACGTGGAGATTATTGTGAGTTAATGCTCATTGTCCTCCAGTACAGTGGTGGCAGTATCATGGTATAAGGAGTGTTAAAAGTGTACATTGTACCTCGACACAGGAGCATTACTGCAGCACAGAACAGGATAAATGTGCAGCATTTCAACTGTTCAGTATCAATGACAGTTTATCTATTTATACTCTTAAATTTAATGTATTTCTTGTATGTAGGTTCGTTTTTTTATATGTTCATTTTATCTTCTATTTCTTCTATCAACAATATTCACTTCACTCTTCCCAACTGAGCAACTTGGTCACTATATTTAGCATTATTTTATGATCTCCCTTAGCTACTGGAAGATTGACGGTGTGTTGTAAACTTATTACGTTATTAAAATAATTTTTGTCAGCCAAAATCAGAATCTGTGATCAGCCAGAAAACTTCAATAAGTGCCCCCACTAACAGGGCACTAACAGTGCACTTCAATAAGTGCCCTGTTAGGAATCTTAGTTTGGAATCTTAGTTTTTTTTTTTTTGTGATTGCATGCTGAGTTGCTGTATTTGGCTGCCAGTCTTCCTTAACAAGTTCCTTTGTGACCAGTCTCTATCTGTCTGCTTCCTTCCTGTTCCTGCAGACCATGCGTGGAGCTGGACACTACGTCTTCGCCGACCAGCCCGAAGACTTCAATAACAAAGTCTTGCAGGTGTGTGAAAAAGTGGACTGAGAACAGGGACGGTCTGGATGTGAAACTGTGGAGCAAAAGGGGAGCGTGACTCACTAACATCACATTCTGATCTGCTGTGGGACCTCCTTAAGAAAAAAGGAACAAGTGTTTTAGAGAGGAAAAAAGGAGCATGACTTGGATATGAGGACATGGTTATAATCATCAGACCAGTGATTCAGTGGTATTCTTAGAAAACCGAAAAATCCAGCTGATGCCATTCATCTGATCGGTGCTATTTAGCAGCAGTCCCAGTACGACCCAATAATCCCATTAGACCCGAACCGGGTGGTTCATTTGAATTACGTGTGAGCGCCACATGGAATTGTGTCACTATACATTCCGGATCAGAGAGCAGGAGGATGTGTTCCAAACATCCATCTGACTGAATCCACATACATCGTCACACTAAAGCTTCTAAAGTCTTATGAAAAAGGAAAAATTACTCCATTTTCTTTTATTTTTGTTCTAACTCAGCATTTGTTCATAAATCCTGCCTGTGCATAAATGTGGGATGTTGAATGAAGAAGTTACTTCCACTACAACATTGTTTTCATTCTCAGTTTTACTTTGTTTCTCACACCCACATCTTTACTCCAGCTCTGACTGATGTTTCTGTGCTGAGCCTTGGCAGTGGCCTCTTCTTCCTCCTCTGATCCAAATTAAGCTGTGAGGATTCAGGGAAGTTCCTGGAGAAAATGTTTTCCATAATACAAAGGTTCTCAAGTTAAGCTGAAATGTTTTAATCTGTTCAGTATTTAAAAAAGTGGAAAACTGTTGAATAGCAATTTTTTTGTGAGTAGAACCATTTATATGTGATAAAATTGGTGTTTTCTAAAAACGCATCTCATTTACTTTTTTTCTGAGAGTATTGTAAATATTGGATTTTTATGTTTGTAATGATCTATTTTAAAAAGTGCAATGTACTTGTGTTCTTCCTGCTGTTTCATTTGAGCCTAATTAACATTATAAAGCAGTTTTCAGAGCCTTTGTCTGAGCTGAACAACCTGGGATCAGCTATCTCTTTCTCACAGGGCTAATGTAGGGAGTCACAATCAGGAAATTATCTTTCTTGTCATTTTCTTTATTTGGCTAATGCATCTGTGGATTTCGGTCCACAAATGGTCAGAAATCTTGGGACCAACATATTTCAATGCGTTCTGGCTTTTATCCACACGAAAACTGTTTTATGCAACTAAAAACAATCATGAAAACACAGACCAAAGTGGAGTTTTGAGAAAACTTAATATTTGTGTTTGAGTGTGTTCATAGTTAACTGTAGGGTTTGCGACAATATGTCTACATATTTGCTTTCACATGATTCCCAATCGACAACATCTTGTTTTATTAGCTTTATATTTTAATACGGAATTCAAAAGTAGTTCAACCTCCATTTATGTCCACACAAATGAACTTAATGGTGCCATATTTAATTCTTAATAGGAAGTTGTAGTTAATTTGAAGGATTGTGATTGGCTGACACAGGTTTGAGCTTTGTGCTACACTGCCCCCTATGGGTTTGGCATGTTTAAAACAATGCTTATGGGCAGATTTGTGCTGGATTATGTGAATGGAAACTTTTTTTTTAAAACGATGTGGCAGAAATATTTGTTTTTATAAAGACCCAACAATATGTATTCTAGGCATTTTGTTTCAAAACTTGGATTTTCCTTTTTGATAAACACACAAGTTGTTGCACACTTCTGTGTGCAACAACAGGTCACTGAAACCAGAATTTAGCACTTTCAGAACTTTACTGCCTCTAAACAGACTTTCGTCTAGGCATTACTGCAAGGACTCTGCTGTTTTATTTTTTCTATTCAGTTTGTATGAATAAATTGAATGCTTGACTCAGCCTTGTCTCCTTTACTTGTGTGATTCTGTTCATCTCTGGGTGTTTGTCATACAAAAAAGAACTGAAGATTAGAAAGATAAATTATTATTATTCATTTCTAAATTGTGATAAATCCAATCAGTTAGGTAGATCATAAGCATGTCTTGACAACATAAAAAATTAGATGACTAAATTTTCATCTTGTAAATAGAAAAACAGATTTTTGGACCACAGTTTTTGAAAAAGAAATCGCTTAGTCAGAATCATAACCTGGATGGCATTAAATTAGTCTCCAGTAATAACGTAAAGACCTTATTATTTTTTACCATGGCATGTCATTTAATTCCCAAACTAAACAGGTTTCTATTATTTACTTTTTTCACCTCTGGAATATTGCTAAAATTTGAAATATTCTGTCCAAGAGTGAGACTGCAAAACTAGTCCATGCATTTATCGCTGGACTAGCGTAAATCTTTACTATCCGGTTTTAGAATATTTTAGCTTTCCTTCATTGGCTTCCTGCAAAATCCAGAGTAGAATTTAAAATTCTCATTCGCACGTTTAAAGCCTGTAATAATCAACTCCATCGTGCATCAGAGACCTGATTGGTCCAGATGTTCCTAACAGAACCCTTAGCTCTCAAACCACAGGTTTACTGCCAACTCTTACATCTGTAAGACATCCTTTCAGTTTGAAGCATTTTTTCAGGTAACATCAGGCTTTCTGCATTGAGGTTGTCCTCCATTTTTGTTTTGAAAAGAACAAAGAGACTCAACCATCTGCATTTAATAGATAACATGATGAATTGTTTTTATTACACACTTACTGTATGGGAAACAGACAGACTCTTCATTCTCTCATGGCTGTCTAGTTAAGGTTCAACATTTAGGTTTTGTTTTAACAGAGTAGCAGATGATTAGGGGAATTTTGAAGAATTTTGAATTAATATGAGTTACAACAACATTCATTTTCTCTTTGGGATCCATAAAGTATTTTTGAAATGTAATAACATTTTTATCCCAACTTTTCTTCACATTTTGTTTTATTTTCTCATCCTGCACCAGAAAAATATTCATGGGTAGGTTCAGCCCAGGATGTTTTTAATTCCCCACATGTCCACTAGAGGACGCTCAGATATTGAGGTAATACTTGTATAATTGTCCAGTCATCCGCCTGTTCTTTTGTTTCATTAGCAGAGAAACAGTCTAACACTCTACAAACATCTGACAGGCTCCATTTTTTGAATCCAAATATCCACGTTAATATAAACACTGATGCTTAGATCTTCCTGTTTCATTCCTGCTTGTAGGTTAATGGACACAGCAGGTATTTCTCATCTTTACCCACTCAAAGAGTGACGACTATTGGCTGCAAAAAGCTTTTTTGTATGCTGCAGGGTTTCTGATTAGCCTTAGAGACCTTTAGTGGGTTTTTTCTGATACTGGAATCCTCAGCTGACAGTTTAGACATGAACATGTTCCACTCCCACTGAGGCTTTGCTGGATGGCTGATCTGTGGCATTAACTGGGTAGTTAGCTATTATCCTTGAGCACACCTCAGGACACACACATACACAGCAAGAAGACAGTGATGCCATCCTTCCTCTGACATGACACCATTAAGAACTACATGGCAGGTTTGGGACGCTCCAGACCTGTGAGTCATTCGTCTGACTTCAGCACCCACTAATGAATCACAGGGCTGATTACTGGACCTGGAGTTTGTCAGATCAGGTCATCCGCTCAATCAGATTGTGGCGGTGCATCATTAGGTGTAAATATGGATCTAAAATGAAATCTGTTGATCCAATAAGGCAGCAGGTGGAGAGGTGCATTTTAGAAATCATTCATTTTTCTTCACCGTATGCCGAGCTCACTGATAACTTTTCCCCAGGAAGGTATCAGGCCAGATCTAGTTTCTATAGAGAAAACAACAACTGAGAAAACATAAAGTTAACAGTTGAAATGTCTTCCAGCAGCATTTGTTATCACAAACACCTGAACTTAATGACAAGCAGTTCATGGATTTTGGAGGTAAGAATGGGCCGATGTACGTTTGGACATTTGAGGACTGGCTCATCCAAACACATACATTTTATGGCACCAACTGAACAAAGCAGAATAACGTGTGTCTGAGAATCCTGCTCGGTGAAATTAACTGGGACAATGTTCAATGTTTGATATGAGTGAGTTGGACTGAGGAAGAGGAAGAGAGGCTTTGGAGAAGGACTTTTTCACTGAAGCACAAACCAGCCCAGGCCAGGCTCGTCTTGTTTATGTTGCTAGGAAACCGCCATGGTTTGAAGCCTGAACCAAATGTATTAAATTCATCCTCTTGCTTTTTCTGTATCTCTGTTGTTCTCTTCCTGTGTCTGTCATGCTCATTCGCTTGGGCCCTGTCATGCTTTCTCTATCTGCTGTTATCTTTTCCACCTTCTGATGGAGCTTATCTCCCTCCTCTCTCTCTCCATTCTCTCTTCACTCTCTCTCTCTATTTCTGACCCGTCTATGTGTGTGCAGCAGTATCTGCTGGTCGGTCTGTCCTTTCCTCCATCTTAGACCTCAGACAGCCTCTGAGACAGTGCCACCCCCGTATCTTTCGCACTGTGCTGCCTTCAGGAAGACCATTCCCGACCTTCTGTGACTTAGTTGGCACACCAACACATACCACATTATCAGATGTTGTCTACCTGGAAACTTAAAACTAGATTTATAAATGCTGAACCCCATGCACTTTAGTGCTGCACAATCTGTGTAAATAACTGTTATATTATTTAGTTTTTATTTTTAAAACCAAGTGTTTAACAGGAGGCAGATTTTTCTTGTGACTTGGACTCAATGACAATCAGCACTGCAATCCACAAAGCTGTCTACAGTACAGCACTTAATACTGTCTGTGTACTTTGTTATGGTTTGTTTGAATCTTTCATTATTGTTATTATTTTTGCTGAGTTACTGTCTGATTGGATCAAATCCATTTTTTGTTTGTGCTGCATGCTGATATATGCAGTACAGCTGTTTTCAGCCAGATAAGTGTTTGGTTCCAGACGATAGCTGCAGCTGCTATCACACTGTTTCATCCATGTAGGTGTATGCAAAAATGTGTCCTACATGGGTCTCAACTTGAGGACATGAAGCAGATTTTGTGACAGTCCTGTCACACATTTGAAGAATTCACTCCCAGTTTGAACACTGTGTGTGAGTGTGTGCGTGTGTGTGTGTGTGTGTTTCAAGATCTACATTGTCAAATTCAGTGTTCTGCTGCTTCATGTGCATTATTTTCCCTATTACTTTGTGATTTTGTTTTGTTGTTTTTTTCATATTGAGAAATGAATCCGCCATCTAGCAAATGTACAATTTTGCAATTTGACATTTCAGAAACAAATTTGCTTACAGGCAAACACTGCAATTTTGAAAAAACTCTTTTTTGGTAAAATGTTTTTCTGGTAGTACGAGGTTCTGTTTCTTTGGTCATATCATAATTGGTTTGTTTTGCAAAAATGCAATTGAGAGAAAAAAAATCTCCTCACATGGGTCACATGGTCAACAACTGTAGTTGCCACTGGCACAAACCACAAAGAAGAAGATGACAGGAAGTGGGAGGAGGACCATTTTGTGGTATGTTTTTATTGACTTATCTTGTGAACAAACTTATTCTCTTGTGATTTAAATTGTGTTTAAATTGCATTGTGTTTTTACAATATTAGCGAAAT
The DNA here is from genome assembly GCA_922788865.1 of Poeciliopsis turneri. Taxonomy (NCBI): domain Eukaryota; kingdom Metazoa; phylum Chordata; class Actinopteri; order Cyprinodontiformes; family Poeciliidae; genus Poeciliopsis; species Poeciliopsis turneri. Next base: position 1,113,312 of record CAKLNU010001061.1, on the reverse strand, counting down.
ATTGACAAAGTTGTGTGCATATTTGTAATGGAAACAGAGTTTATGTCCAGAGTGAATAGGACAAACTTGGAATTGTGTTGGGTGTGTGGAAATCCCACCAGTATCTTTCTTGAGACAAAGTTTATTCTTCGGATGGACCATTCTTTGTCTTCTCGTCACAGTCTTCATGCCCATTAGAGGCATTCCTCCATTTGCCACAAACCGAATGCAAAGACGGGTGCTGCTGTTGTCAGCACACACCCATGAGATAAAGTACAAGAAACCTGAGTTTTATGAGAATGGAAATGGCCTCTCAATGTTATGTCTGGAAACAGTGAAGGAAGAACTACCACCAGCAGAGACTCCTACTTTTAGGTAGTGGAGGAAGATTCCATAATTTCTTTGAAAGTGAAACAAACAAACAAAAAAAAAAAACAGTTAACAAAACTACTGGCCGTCTTCTAGTTCCATGGGGAACATGAAGTCTTTCACCTCTGTCTCTCAAAAGGAAACGAGCATAGAGCTCAGGCAGGTTGTCTGTCATGAGGATGTAAAGTGATCATCCCACCTGCACAGCTGAAAATGGTGTACAACTCTAGGCTAAAATCCATAATACATGATTTCAAAGACACAGCATATGCATAGAGCAATGGAGTCACCCATTTTTATGTCTGCCAAGCAAGGCACCCAAGGTGACACGCCCACGTATAGACAGGATCTCCATGGTGATTTCTCCCTGGCTGTAATTATGATGTTAATCGTTAGACTGGAAATGCTCAGGTGAGGCGCACTGAGAGCCCCCCTACACTAGTATGGTCACTATGACAACAAGGGGAGTCCCATCTCACTCTACAGGACGTTACTTTTGACACAGACAGCTATATAGAAAGATATAAGTCAACATAATAAAATCCTTCCACAGCCTCTTGTTCCATAAATAACATGCTCATGGCCGTTATGTGTGTTGTCCTGGTTCTCAAGTTTGATATTGTGATATATAGAAAAACTGAACAGTTTGTAGCTAACATGGTGAGATAGGCAGAAAGGATGCAGTTATTTCAAGAGAGATCTTTGAGATCATTTTTCTCTCATTCTTAAATTCTTTATTGTTTCTGGTTTAAGGAGCCGTCATTTAGATTTGATGTCATTTCAGTCTGTTGTCCTAATGAAAGTTTGTTATTAGTTTACATGGATATGGTTTTATATTTGCATGCACTTTCATTCAGGCAGTGTACTGTGCTTTAGGGTTCAAATGGTCTTTTAAGACTCTTTATGAAACAAAAGTTGTAACTCTGTGTTATGGTTGGTCAGTTAGTTGGATTGTTGTTGTTGAATGTAATCCAACTGTCACACAGTAATAATGTGTTCATTTTCAAAAGTCACACATTGCAAAATGTCCTGCTAAACTGTTCCAGCTCTGTCAGGTACAATGGGAATCAGCTGGGAACAGCACTTTCCAAGTCAAATTGTCTATTAGTTAGAGGTCTTTGCTTTGACTGGGCCACTCCAGAAAATCCCCTCTTGGCTTCAAACTGTTTCTGTGTTCTTTCAGCTGGATGCTCTGATTCGTTGTCTTTCTGGAAAACAAATGCTCCATGAAGAAGTAGTTTTCCAACAGCTGGAAACTTATTGTGAGGCAATGAGAGGTGCCACCACAGGAGATGGACGTGTAACATACATGATTTAGTGTTTGTACTCTAATTTCAGATCAAAGAGGAGTTTAAACAATCTCGAACAAACCTTTTAGTGCAGATGAGACGGGCACAAAACCACACTCCTGGAGATATTTCAGAGGAAGCGCCGACGGCAGAGACCAAAATAAAACCAGTAAAATTTCAAATAATTTTAATTCTATAATATAATGATGAGGTCATGTAGCTGAAATGACATCATTTGACCGCAGGGCGCCACTCGGACCTCGAAGAAGCGTCAAATATGAATTATGCTTTAGCTGCTGTAATTTGTTAATGTCAGTTTTATGGTTTTTGTTTGCCATAGTTTTGTATATGGGCAGCACTCTAAAAGCTGTCTAATAGCCGTTGGTATAAAGCAATAGAGCTGGTGTTTGTTATCAGTCTGTTTCATTATTAGCAAACACCATCAGCAGAAAAGAGAAGGAACAACTGGTCAAACTGCCTCAGTCGCTGTGAGCAATTCATCACGGTAAGTAGCAGCTCTCTGCATTAATTAACTGATCAGTGTTCATGGTGTGAAGAATCCTTTACAACCAGCAAACATTTTATGCAGTTTTCAGAATATCTGTATATCTATGCAGAACCCCCCCCCCCCCGACTATTCTGACTATTCTGAAACAGAACTGCTGTGATGGATGGCATTTTGGCCTCCTCCCTGCTGGGGGGCTGGTCCCTGCAGACGCAGGTCTTGTTGCCTTGCTGAGCTTTGGCTTTGCTGCCCTGGCTGCACTTTGGTAGGCTACATAAATAGAGATACACACACACACACACACACACGCACACACACATACACACATACACACACACACACCCACACCCCCCCACACACACACACACGCACACGCGCACACACACACACACACACTTCACAAGAGCATGCATGAACAGATGAGGCTGAACTCTAACACAGAACCAGCTTCCAATCTGCTGCATCTTCATATAATGATAATTCATCAGTATGCATGCATTACAGAGAGAGAAAAAAAAGTGTGTGTATGTGAATGTGTGTTCCTGCCAGGCCTGCACTAATAGTCTTAATGCTTCCTGAGGAGTTGCCCAGAGCTGCATTAGCCTCTGGATGGGCCATTGATTTGACACAAAGAGCACCAGACAAAACGCACACGCAGAAACACACACTCTCCACCCATCCCGCCTCTTAAAGTTCTATATGGCCAAGACTTCCTGTCTCACGCCCACAGGGTTATCTCCCAATGCAATTAAGGTGCTTTAAAAGTGCATTTTCAGGAAGAAGAAGCATGAGGGTAATGAGGGAGAGTGCTAGCTGGACAGCTTCTCTGTTGAGTGGGATGGGAACCTCCACCCCCACTCTTCAAGAGCCCTGCTAGACAATAAGATGGAAGGACACACCCCAAATAATAGAACAGCACTTGGATGAGAGGAAACAGATGCATTACTAGAAGGGGAAATGTGTGTGCACATGTAATATTAGAAGGGTTCAGGGGCTTATAGTGTAATAATACTTATTGAAAAATAGGTTTTACTACCATCTTTTTGCTGCTAGAGTAAAAGCACCTACCATCACTGTCGATGTGCCAATCAATATGCAATTCAAAGCTGATTATATCATGCAGCTAATAGAATTTATTGGGTGTAATAGCTCCATCAGATGTAGTACAGCACTTATGCCAGGCCAAAGACCATCTGTCTCATCTCTGTGGCTTCACTTTAGCTTTAGCTTAAAGCTTTCCTCAGAAGAGGCTGGAAGAGTCTGGATTGAAACCTGGCCACGGCCCTTCCTCTGTGGAGCTGGTGATGTCTCTCTGAGCATGCGTGGGTTTTCTCTGGGTACTCCGACTTCTTCCCACAGTCCAAGTACATAAACAGCTGCATTTCCATTGGAGACACATTCAAAACCTTTTCAGTATTCTGGGACAAAACGTTTCTCTTTGCTGTGAGAACCCTGGTGGAGCCGGCTTAGCTTAGCCATGTTACTGCTATGTACAAACTAGTGAGTCTTGTGTGATGCAAGACTCACCAACACATTTTTACAAAATACACCAATTCTGATATGGCTGAAAAACCACATCTTAAAAAAAGCTTTTCATTGCAAAATGAACATGTTTCCATTTGGTTAAATTATTTCCATTATTCCAATTTGCACAATTTTATAATCGGTGCAAACACAGCTATTGACATTTGACATGCAAGCTGCTCATTCTAAACTGCACAAACAGAGTAAGATAAGGGATCATTAGCTGCATTTTCACTGACTGTATAACTGCACATTTGAAATTTTGAAAATATATTCACTTAATGGAAACATGTTAATTTTGAAAAAAAAGTTGTGGCTTTTTTGGTCAAATCAATAAAATTGGTTTATTTCAGTATGTTAAATTTAAAACAGTTTGTCGTGATTCAGAATCAGTCTCAGATTCCACCCCTCCCACAAGCTTGCTAACAATTTAGCCCTAAGGACACGAGAAATGTCTCCAATACCCATTTATTTCATCTCATCATGTTTTCAAACTGTTAGTTGTCGGTTGTGGTGACAGCATATCACACTACCGCCGTCAGTGTGAGAGATTAGGAATTAGGATCCCACAGATGCGGGCGTACTGTGCGCCTGTTATGAAGCCGCCTGGACTCTGTGCTGTTTGCGGTCTTTTGTGATTTTCATTTCAAGCAAACCAGATTTCACCCGACAAATCCCAACATTTCCTGCAACTCCTGTGGGCGCAAGTTTGATGAGCTAATAGGGCAACCAGGACCGTTTCAGCATGTAGTTGGAAAACCATGTCTTTTTGTGGCCTATCGTGTGAACAAACTTATTCACATGTAATTTTAATTACCTTCCTTTTTTAATGGAAACATCACAACTAAGAAATTGTGTGTTTTTGACATTGGTACATCAATCTATGTCATTTTGGTTGCTGCCATTTTGTTTTATCTTTAATGTTATCTTTAAAGCAAGTAAAACCACAGAATGAACCCCAGTGGTTGCAGTTAGTAGAAACACAGCCAGTCACTGTAACATCATCCCACTGATGTTCTGAGGGAAGGTTTGCAGGAACGTTGCAGGGATCGGGTTGCTGAAGCTTTGGGTCTTGGGCTCACATCTGAAAACACAGCAGAGAGCTACGAGTACACAGACAGAACGAAATGAGAGAATATTTTCGAATGCACTGTGAAGAGAATATGAAGTCTCATTTCTAAGCATGGTCATTAAAGGACTATCTTCCTGGGTTTTTTTGGGAGCAATTTCCTATTTAAGAAGGAAAGACACATCAGGGTTAACAGGCTAATTACTGCAGCTGCTGCAGCTCTGTTACTGCATGTTATGCAATATGTGGGAGGATTCAGACAATTAGGTTTCAGCCTCTGACACTGATGGAGCGTGGCTGCCTGTCTGCCTCCCTGCTGGTCTAAGCAGTCACCCAGTCCAGTGCTGAAAGCGCTCCAGGTTGGGAACGGGTTGGATGTCTTTCTGAGCAACGGAATCAGCCGTTTGTCTCTGGATGCAATTTCAGCCTCAATAAATCTTTTGGGCAAAAAAGCAATCAAAACTCGAAAGCTGGCTATACTGACAGATATTTAGAGCTTCAAACAAGTGAGACATAAGAACAATGTAGACCTGTCGGCCTCGACAAACACTGAGAAAACAGCTGTTCTCATCCAAAGACGTGAGCTTAGTCTTTTATTTAATTACATTTTTTAAAATTATAGGTCAATTTAAAAAAAATTTTATATAAATTTTAGAGAAAATTAATAAAAAAACTCTTCAAAAATTTGGTTTTATAGAAAACGATTTTGCAACAGAATCTTGTGACTCAATTAGCAGCAGCACCTCCTAGTAAATCAGTGAAAACAGCCCCGAGTGTTCCCTTCAAGAACCACTGGGAACTTCAAAGACAAAATGGACAGAGACTATACTACTGACCTGACAGGACCCTGACTTTTATGCACTTTTATTCGGAGGACAGAAAGCAATTATACCACACTTGAGAGAATGACAGTTACTATCCCATACAACCTGGAACAGCAGGTTGTATGGATTGTAAAGCGTTTTATACTAGCTTACCATTAGATTCATTGGTGTGCATTTGAGCTCATATTCATGCAAAAAACAGTGAAAGCATCAATACTTCAAGTATTTCACTCTGTGTGATGAGAAATGAAATGAAAATATTAGATATTTTTCTTATTTTTAAATATTTCGAGCTGCGCTGTTACAAACTAAACTTTGGGAAAACACTTGCAAAATAATCAATGAGCAAACAATTTGATAAGAACTGTTAATATATTGACTGAAACAAATGAAGGGGTTAGTTAGTATTTGTATTCCTGAAAACAATATGCTCCCACATATGCAAAATGAGGTCAAAGGAAGTTGTGTCATGAAACAATTTCAGTGGCTTATTTCTTGTATTTCTGTGCTAATAAAGTAAAGCCCTGTGAATATATAAAATGTAATAATTCCTACAGGTGTGAGTTGAACATTTATAGGCATTGATGGTTCCTGTCATTAACGGAACAACCCTGATAATCATGCTTCTCATTACAGGCGCCTTTGCTGAGTTTTGTTCTGTGTTCTCTTTTGCTTTGGCAAATGACCAAAGTTTAAATGCAGGTGTAATCAAAGACAGAAAGAAGGCAGACATTACTCATGTCCCCAAGCAAGTAAAACCACAAAAGAAAAATGACAAGGAAGGAGGACATATGCTCCAGCAGATAAGGAGGAGGTGGCGCAGGTTACACACTATTAGCTAATAAAGTAGGAGTACTCTGCTCTTCCAGCCAGCATCTGGTCCTGCTCTGCTGCTCTCAGTGAAACAGCAACTGCAATCAATAGCCTCATAATTTTACCCAAATAGCTGCCCTAGCTGCTGTGAAATGGCGACAAATCATGAGCGCAGCCGTGGCAACATAACTGCCTGGGCTTGCTCCGCCCCTCCACTTTGACAGGGAGCCAAATGTTACATTTATTTCCCTCCAGATTGCTTTATGCAAACTGAATAGGATTAGTGAGAAAAGGCAAAGATTTGTGTGGAAGCACAGGAAAAAAAAGGGGGGGAATGTGGCTCTTTTTTACGGTGATTATACACACAGTGGAGGTGATGAGGTGTTTTTTTTTTTACCAGTTGGCTTAGAAGCAAACCCAGCGCTGCTTTGTTTCAAGTCTAAGCAGATGTCTTCTGGGGGGAAGCAGCAACATGGGAGCATTTTCTCCAGTCACACTGGAGTCTCACAGCTCTACAAGTGAAGCTGAGCACTTTGTGCATTAAAATGAAAGCAGAGTAAGAAAGGAGCATATCAGTTTGCTCAAACCCAGCCGGCCAGAGCAGCTATCCTGCGACATGTATCCTTGTTACCACAAACTAATGTACATTCCCTCATCATCAGCAGTTATTCAAGCTGTGACAAACATTATACTTGGTCACCATCAAAATCATCGATGCACATCATATGCTGATCAGTGTCCCATTTATTATGGATCAAAGGCAGCGCTAAACAGGTGGGCTTACGCCTCCATTCAAGTGAACTCAGTGTTTCGGCTGTTTTGCAGTTTTCTGGAAGTTTCTTCCAGATTTGTGGTGCATAGAAGCTGAATGCTGCTTCTTCATGTTTGTTTCTGGTTGTGATGCAGAGCAGAACCAGAACCAGAACTCCTGAGAGGTCCGGAAAGGTTGATACAACAACAGCAGATCTATGATGTGTCGTGGTGCTAAACCGTTCAGTGGTTTATAAACTAACAACCGTATTTTAAAATACGGAGAGAGGAGCTCCCTGAACTTCAGAAAAAAAAACAACAAAAAAGTTAATTTGGGGTTCAGTTACTCTTCCAGCTCTGTAGAGGCCTGCTAGTGACTCATTCATTAAGTTCAGGTGTTTTGGAAAAGAGATGCATCTAAAGCAACAGGACAGTAGCTGGTTTTAGACATCTGGTTGTGAGCCTTGAAGTACCAAGTTTTGGCTGCTTTCCTAGGAATGATTAGCCCGTCTTAAGAGCACTGAGATTACATTAGGAGCTGTTACAGAGACCATAACATGGAACAGCAGCAGTCCAATACGTTGGCAGTAGCTCTGCTGCTTTATGGAGGGCAGGAAGTGATGCTTTGAGGCTCATTAGTCAACATGAACCTGATATACTGACAGGTCGTGGCATTAGAGAATGGATGGAACACACACCAATGGAGACTTAGGAACATCGGCACTCAACAAGAATTCTAAGATGCAGCCTGGTTTCAAAGCGAGTTTTGTGGTTTGCATCAGTTTGCCTTGCTGGCCACTCTTTACTCTTCCAAGCCTTTACCAGATATGATTATAATCACTGTGGTCTCTCATATCCCGTTCATAGAACTCATTTTGTTCAGAAAAGTTCAAGAAATGAATTCTTGTTCATGGTTCACCACCGAAACATTCTGGACCAGGTTCCATGCTCCAACTATGAGATAGTTTTGCTTCATTTATCACATTTGATCTCAAATAGAGTTTTAAAATAATCTAATGCATGTCATGACATTACTCACCATTTAGCGCATGGATTATGTCATTGGCTAACATCCATTTAATTCTCTCATGTTTAACTAATGCTAGTTAGCTTAGCCAAAGATGGCAATGGATAAGCAGTTTTTCTGTAATGGTAAGGTATTTCTCCAATGTAAGCACATTGAGCAGCTTGTACACAAAGTTGATTTTCATTCATCATTTTTGCCAAGATCCTGGATATCACTTTGACCTGAGCAACTGAGATCAACGCAGAAGAGTTTGATTTTAAGAGCCTGAGCCTGAGAATAGGTAGTGAATTAAAATGATTTACTTGTCTTTCTTACATATGTTTGATTAATGTGTCTCATTGAAGAGTCTCAAAAAACATGTGCAGGGTTATTCTGTCCAGTGTGCGTTTGGGTAGTCAAGTCCATTGACTGCTGCAGATGGGAACTTCTATCACTCCTCTTATGACCTAGAAAAGATACGGAGGGAGAAAATATCTTTATTTCTAATCTAAATATTATTTTCAATCATCCACATCTTTATTTTCAACTTAGCCTTAATGTTGGCCACTTTAGTACATCTTTGAGATTGAATAACACAATCCTGCCGTGTTAAATTCGCTCAGATGTGGGTCGGTTCAGGCGTCGTTTCCTGCTTCACGGAGCCGAGAAGTCAGATTCAAACTCATCCAACATCTATAATGAGTCTGAATCCTTACAGCTTCAGAGAGATGAAACCCAACACCAAGGGAAATACCTCCATAAATCTATGTTCATTGCTGTTTTAATATGATATCTAGAACAGAACAAAACAAGAGAAAGTCATTCTCAGCTGAATACAGTAGCTGTGCATTGTGCTTTCCAAACAGTACATGAGCAACATTGTAATTTCAGGATATCGGGGGTTTGAAATAGAGCATTTATATTAAATATAAATAACAGGAGTCAATCTTTCAGTGCTATCTGACTGATTTCCTTACATTTTTTACTTTCTCCTTGTGAATTTCCAGATTTTTCATTCAGTGCACACAGTCCTTAACAGTGGGGTAATTTGCAACCCTGCACGATGCCAGTCTTGATTGATTGTTTCCATGGTGTTTCTCGATGCACATTCAAGCATAAAACAGCAGAATGCTAAATACTTAGAATTTCTGCTGCAACCATTATATCGCTGGTGTTGAAGAGGACTCACTCTGTCATGATAGCACATGGCTGACATTAGGACTTCAGAGTTCAGGAGTTCAAATGAAAATCATGAGATAACAGCAAGAAACTTTTCATGATCAATCAGATATTTCATAGTAAAAAACGATCTTTTCCACATAAAAGTTACAAACAGTTAAATGACCTCTGGAAATATGGACAATCATCCTCTAGAATTTCTAAAGTTTGAAAACATTTCATGAAATCCCAAATTACTGCAGTGTTATATAGAATTATCCACCAATAAGCTCCATATTAAAGTGAAACCGAAATGATGTCTTAAAAATGCATGAATAGATATGATTAATAATGTCAAATATAAAGTCATAAAAATTCCACAGGCAAACAAAAATAAATTTGAAGTGAACTTTGCACTTTGAATATTCAATAATGTAAAATATTTTTGAATTTTCTATCCCAGATAGCCAAACCACTAATAAGCATAGTAAAACAGGTTGGAAAAATTTGAATTATCAGTATTTAAACCACAAGGAGGAAGAAAAAAAAAAAAGTTTAATCAAATAAATAAAGGTGAAATTCTACAGTTCTGCAGGCAATTGCTGTACATTGTGACAGTGTGTCAAGTCTATTAAAATGCAGTGTGCAGTAAGTTGCATTGACTTATGCTGCTTCATGGTACACATGATTACAAAATTAGTTTACTTGGAGACAAAGAGAGAGAGAGAGAGAGAGAGAGAGAGAGGAGAGAGAGAGAGAGGAGAGAAAACGGAAAGATCTAAACCAAGAGAGGAGGATGACTCACCAGCAGGTAAGGAGAGAAACCAGATGGCAAGTGGACAGCAGGAGGCTGGAGTCTGTCATGGTAATGCCAAAGTTCTACTGGCAATCTGAGCAGAGAAGTTTGCAAACTCACTGCTGCATTCAAGTCATGTCACTTTTACATCAATGAGCAACGAGATGTCAGGACAAAACTGCAGATTCTGCCCAAGGTACTGACTTGTGATAAGCACTGGAAAATGTTCACTTTAAATGAACTTAGTTGATTTTTTACTCTCTGCTTTGTGACACTGGTCACAGATGACAGTCCAGAACTGAAGAGGTTAGGTGATTCTGAGTTATCTTTGTAGTTATGTTGTTATAGTTGAAGGATGCTGCAGCACAAACTAACCACTTATCTCCACTATTTTCTTCTGCTGCTCTCAAATTTGCATTATTTGCTGTTGTGTCAGTTGTTAATTTTATCAGTGTCAAAAACTGAAGACATTTTTCAGAACGACATGCTGCTGCTTTTATTCTGTTTAATGAATTGTGTCATTACCTGTTTTGTTTTTATGAGCTGCAGGGTCGACAAATGGCTACAAAAGCTCTCTAAAATGTGAAGAGCTCCCTAAAGAGCCACATTCGGCTCTTTGTTCTGTGGGCACATAGTGAGCAGCTGTGTATTATGTCAGATATGTGAATGTGCACACTGCTGCCTATGTACATCTGTGCCCAGCTGTATAACGAGTGTTTGCTTTCTGCCTTTGTTTCTCAGAAGGTGAGCTACTCCACGATCCTTTCCACATAGCAACCTCTGGACAGCCTGCTGTGGACTTGACATGTTTTATTCTGCGTGATGCATGGCCATATGTTCATGTATCCATCCAGGTGTGAATGCTCTGTACAACAGAGTGACATGAATGTGAGAGCAAGCACATCCTCTGCCAGTTTCCATATTTAATGGAGGATGTTTGTCTGGTTTCCTACATAACATAGCCACCAGATTTGCACACACACAAATACACAGTAAAATTAGACGTTTTTTGTAAAATGTGCATTTCATTGTACTTTTTTTCTTTTTTTTTTTTTACATGCATAAAGAAACTGCATATAATTATACATTATTGCTTCCCTTTTGATATTACAGTCTGCTCCAATAGTGGGGTTTCACATTAACTGTCACAATGTCTTTTCATTTGCAAACACATCTTAATTTCTGCAGCACTGCAGCAGAAAACAAGATGTTGAAGAAATATATAAAACTCTGAGTTTGTCAGTTTCAATTATTTATAGTTCGTACATTTAAAATTAATGAACACTGAACAAATTGATTTATGATAAAAAAAAATCAAATAAAAAAATAAAAAATAAATGTGAGAATTAAAAATGCAAAAAAAAAAAAGAATAAAATGAACTCGTTCATGTTAAGAAAATTATTTTATCCTGTGCATTTATCTGGATCCAGAAGTCCTAAGCTGTCTCCTAATGAGTCACTTCAACATCCCAAAACTAGATCACAACAACCAATGAAGACAGTGTTTAGGATGTTTCAGTGTGTTTCTTTTTTTGTGCACAGCATTATCTAGTACATGTAGCCATTTTTGCTATCATTACTGTCACACAGATTTGCATGGATGAGGCCATTAGTGGATTCCATCTCTTTTACGAATACACTTGCATCTCTCCAACAAGGCTAATGGGATAGAAAGCATACCAAGAATAAACAGAGAAACTCAATGATGGTTTCTGACTGATGAGCTGTTTGTCAGCCACATGTAGCTTTTTAAAGTCAAGCAGGTGTGTTAGAACATTGCTTACCTGGACTTTATTGTATTTACCAGTGTGCAGTTTAAAAGGCTCATTTTAATAAAATGGCCAAAATTGAAAAAAAAAAAAAATAAAGAGAAAAAAAAATCACTGATATTTGTGGGCATTAGTGGCCTTTATTCAACAGTAATCTGTGAGGAAACAGACTGGAGAGAGAAGGGGTCGACATCTAACAAATCGGCTGAAACTGGGAATTGAATCCAGGACCACAGTGTTGAGGACTGCAGCATCTACCCACTGATCCATCCATACCCCAGCTTTTCAGTGATATATCAAGCAGATCAGATAACATAGTTCACCTATCTACAGTCATATAAATCACAATTTATTTCCAATAAATTAAAATATACATCCCAAATAGTCATGTTTATCAGAATAAAAGTACCTTTTGAAAATAACCTTTAAGCATTTATTATGCATACTTTTCATCAAGTCCATGTGTATAACTTTATGTCTTCACAAGAACTTAATATTGATTTCTAATTATGTTTCATCCATTTCTATAGCTCAACCTTATCTTTAACCTTAAACCAAAGCGTTACTAGTACATGTGTAACCCTAAACCTGACCTAAACTCAATTCACACCTTAGTCCTAAACCTAGCCCAAACCCAAAATTACCACTGGTACAGTCAGTCCTCACTATATAGGTATTTGTTGGAAAATGGGTCTTAGGTGAGAAATGTTAAAACACACTTATAAACACACACACACACACACACACATTTCCCATGTCTCCTCCTTTCATGCTTTGAGTATTCATTCAATCTCACTACCTTCACTTTTTCAAAAAGACGTGCAAACCGTTGCACATTAGAAAACCTTACTGCAGCAACATATTGGAGCAGCCTGCTGCAGCCATATGCTGCAGGTAAAGTTCAGTTTATGAACCAGAGCAGAATGGTCTGGCATATATTAAAATCACAGCTTTGTGTAAGTACTGGAAAGAATTAACAGCAACCATATGGCCCTTTTAGAGAAGTATAAAAAGAAAGATGGAGGACAGTTTGAAAAGTGGATAATGATTTATACATTATATTCACATAAAGACAGAGATGCTTAAGAAAGCAGGCTAGGTCCTAGGAAATACCAACGACTCCATGACATTGAAACTCCATCTAATGGTTTGAATGGGTAATGTAACGCATCATTAGGCTCACATTTTGTATTCAAATATAATGATTATATTCAATTAAACTGACCTCAGAGAGACACGATGAGTTGAATTATAATAGTGTCTAAGAGAGCTTCTTGGACTCAGACTTATATGTCTTTTGGTGTTTTATTCTTCTCTTTTGAATTGAAAATGTATTTTGCGTATTCAGCATTTTTCCTAGATTGTACGGTCATTACTTACGTTTCCATCCAATTGCCATGCTGATTTTCAGAAAACTTCTAAAGTGTTGGGAAAAAACACAAATTAGGTGTGTTTCCATCTACTGGTCTGGAGCGAATGAATCAGGCCATGCAAAGCATGATTTTGTCAGATGTTGATGTTATGCATGGCTGTAAGAAACAGGAAGTAGAGATTGCTAAATACAGACCACAAATTTCAGACAAGTGAAGGGAAGTTTTCAGGAACGTGTTGTAGCTTTTCTGTTCTGTTAACTAATACTAGCGATGTTACATGATGTCCTGAGATGTTGAGAAAGAAATGCAGCATCAACAGACACTGACAATAGACACAGCTGGACAGTTGTGAGGTGAATGTTCACTACGTCAGTACTTATTCAGTAAATATGTTTCCAACTCCCCTTCAGCACATTAACTCTTTTTCGGAAATACCAAAAACCAATTGAAAATTGCAGAATTGAAAGGAATCTTGTCATTTTCAAAGATCTGCATAGAAAAACATAGATGGAATCATGGTTATTGCCATAAAACTAACCAAGTCACTTCTACCCCACCACCTCTGGAGTTTGCTTCATAAGTGTACTTGGTACCAGATCCCATTGAGCCAAACGTCACCAATCAGTTTTATAATTACTACATCAGACCTGCTGTGTTACGTCAAAGGCACAAAGGCAAACAGAGAGGCAAACCTGTTATTTGTTCACCTTCAAATTGTTTTACGGAAATTTCAAAAGCCATCTCAAAATTTGCAAAATAGATTAAGTTATTTTCAATTTTGTCATTTCCATCGATACTTCAAGGTAAGGAATTGGATCCACTGCCAAGGGAGGCTTCAGGACATGGATAATAATAAGATCATCATTTCTGTCTTGCTATGTCTGACTGGAGGCTTATAAAGCCATATTCCATGGATCTAAATGAAAACAAAAGGAATTTTGTGGGAACATTTAGAGAGAACATCATAACATGAACAGTCCTCAACTTTAGCGATTCTTTGGACTGAATGTCTGCTAATGGTTTTCTGGGTTTGGAGCCGACTGAGGCTGAATAGACATCTGCTGAGATGACAGCTCTGTGAGACAGGCAGCTGCCCCGTCGCCCTGGGAACCAACCTCTCAAAGCTTCCTGCCCGTTTTAAACCTTTCCGCAGTCGGCTATCGGGTACAAATAGTCCTTCTGTTCCTGTTTGTCAAACATTTTATACCTCTTGATGAAATATTTCAGGAGCTCAGATTCTTCATTGATTCCATCCTCCACCCTCCCAGACATCCCATCCGCTGTTCATCCCTTACCTCTTCCTTTTCATTCCTCATCTTATTCCCACACTTCCTCCTTCTTCCATTCCGCCTCTATCCATCCTTGTTTCTTTCCTCCCTCCCTCCCCCCGACCTAAAAGAGAGGATATAGAGAGGCGAGACCTCTTGTCGGCGGTGGGAAAAAAGGGAGAGACCATCAAGGCGCAGACACAGGGATGAAGCGAAAGTATAGGTTAGTAGGTAGCAATATAGGCCTGTTCAATCCTCCCTCCCCCTCTCCTCGCGCTCTGCTTCCCCCCTACCCCCGTTCACTGTGCCAGGGTGGTATGAACTGCTGGATTACAAAACAGCCCTCCCATGTGTCTGCCTGTTCTCTGTGCCAGCCGAGAGACAAGCGATACCATGCTCCCGGAGCGCTGCTGAGGCTGAGGGGTGGGAGGGAGGGAAGAAAGAAAGATGGAGAAAGTGAAGCAAAGAGTGAGAGAAGCAGCACGAAGAAAGTGGGAGGACAGAGAAATCAGATGAGCTGGGATGTAGGGACAAGAAGGGTGAGAGAGAAAGAGACAGATAGAGAGAGGGGAGGGAAAGAAGAAGGGAGGTTGGGCGAGGAGATGAAAGCTTTGGGAGGAGCGGAGCACTGAGCAGCATCAGCCAGCGCTGTGAGAGCATGTTGAGCCTGCAGGGACAGCCGGGGGGTAAGTCACACACCACTCAGCTAAACATGCAACACTCACAGCTGCCTGCCGTTCTCTGCGTCTCCGCCCCGTCCTGGGAGGCCAGAAGGAAAACTTTCACACGCAGTTTGAAATTAGACACAGGTCTTAAAGCTGCAAGTCAAAAACTCAGAATCACCCGTCTACCTGGGCGGCTACATTATTTTCTTTTCCTGTCGCTTCCACCCAGGACAGCAGTATGCTGAAAAGGTAATGTGAGCAAAAGAGAAGACTCAGGAGCAGAGTCATCAGGGGATGCAGATGATGGCATGGAGAACGGAGAAAGAAGCCCTGTTTCCTGGAATCAATTTCAAATGGTTGACAGGCTGTCAGGAAATCATTATGCAACCTGCAGACACAAAGACAAGCTTTAAGAAACGGCATGCATGTGTGACGAGCCGCTGCTTCTGCACACGTAATCCTACAACGCACAATCAGCCCTTCTCTTCGCTGCACACACTCCACTCAGCTCTGAAACAGGCGAAACCGCTGGGCCTTAACTGGGTTAATGCTGCAATCCAAACTATTTTTCTACCCTGAGTTTTTCCCTTCAGCATGCAGCAGGTCAGAATCTCCATTCGGTGGGTGGGTGCGTGGAGCCAATCGGTTCTTGTTTCTGGAGGTGAGGGGTCACTTGTGGAGGGTGAAGTGGGCTTTATTGTGTAAAGGAGAATCGCTTCCTGTGATTCCTCTGCATTAGCCCCCAGCAGTGACGGGGTGTGAGGAGGTGAAGGGGGTTCAACCGGCCTGGCTCCGCTGCAGCCCAGTTAGCTACATTACAGGCCTCCGGAGGACGGCTGGATGCCAGAGGTCGTCATGGTGAAAGGGGTGGTGGTGATTCGTCATGGTAAGTGGTTGTCAAGGAGACTGTGGATGTGTGTGGGGACCCCTGTAGAGGGGGCTCACCTGGTGGAGTCCAGATGCTGGTGGTGACAGAGTGAATAAGGCGGGGTCGGGTTGATCTGAGGGAATCAGCGTTCTGCTTCTGTCTGACCCCGGTGTTCACAGCTCACACTAACTCCGTGTTAACCCTTCAACATTGACACTAGAAAAACAGAAATTAGTCAAAAATTCCACACATTAAAGGCTAAACTCTTTTTTTTTTTTTTTGGGACAAAATTTCTGCTCATCAGTATTTTTGCTCTATTTCATGAACATTATATCTTCACCTTCCTAAAATACTGGTCCAAGTCATTTTTGTCAAAAGTGATCTAGGCAACAATGACAACAGCAAACCTCCCCACCCATAAAAAAACAACATTTTTGACTACAAAAACAATGGAATAAAACTGGATAAAACTGGCACTGCCCAACTGTAATGCTTAGATCCTCCAGCAGGGGGCGCGAGGCCAGTGTATGATGTGATGCAGGAGATTTTGGAGGAAAAAGCGACTTTGTTAAAGAGGAAGCAACGTCAGATGAACATGTATCGAAGCAGTTTCATTAACTTTAGCAGAAGCTTCTGACAGACAGTTTAACAATAGTCTTGTTTGAGTATTTGATGGTGGAGCTACGGGCGGTAGTGTAGGTGTGTGTGTGGGGGTGTGTGTGTGTGTGTGTGTGTGTGTGTATGGGGGGGGGGCAGGCAGATTGTGCAAATCCTGAAACTTCACCATTTATTTAACTAGTTTCCTTTTCCCAAACTTCATATTTGCCTTGAATTTGCCTGGACAGTCTGGCACTGCGCTGCATAACTAATGAGAAAGCCAAACCCTCCAAATGCATCACTTTACACACATGAATTTCTTCCTCTATTGTTCAGGCTTTATCACAGTCAGAACACCGTAGGCCCCCTGCTCCCCCTCTCCTCCAGCAGCATCTTTTATCTGAGCTAATAATGGCCCCCGGCTCTGATAGCGACCCTGTTTGTATGCTTTTGCGGCATGAAGCCTCTGCATTCTCACATGTGCTGGCAAGTAGAAGATCGTTTGAAAAGCACAAAGCCATAACAGTACGCTACTGAGTAATGCACCCCCTACCCTCTCTCTGCAGTTTGGCCATTAAAAGCGGTTTGGTGGCTCACCTGGACTCTGGGAACATGAGAGGCTGTCAGCAGCAAGAAAACCCCAGAATGATTTGAGGATGAGGCGTGATTGAAATGGAGGACAAGAATTGAATTAGTTGTTTGATCAGCAGTAATTCAATGTGCTGGTCTGAACGCTTGCTCATCCGTCTCATGTATCCACGAGGCGGAGAGGCGCCACCCACATCAGGCCGCCTGCACCGGGAACCTGCAGAGGGAACGCAGCAACTCCACCAGGCTGGGAGCTGCTGCGTGTGTTTCATACCATGATGCTCACTGCTCGTCTATTTGCCTTTAAAACAGAATCAGACAGCGAGCACCCGCAGCGCTGGGGCCTGTAAAGGCCTCTGGGTGTGGCTTTGGACTGAGGAAACACAATTTTTCCAAATCAGGTGCGTTTAAACTGAAATTGCAACAGAGAAAATGTATTTAATTTTAGTCATGTTGCTATTCTGCAGTTTTTTTGCTTTTTCACAATCTCTAGACTCATTTACTGTGATCATTGAGGCGAGTCACTCACGTAAACAGAGGCTTTGACTTTACACTTACCGTCCACCACAATTTCTGATAACAGCTGCATAAATATATTGCTTTGCATGTTTTTGTATTTGATTCAAACGTATTTGCTAATATTTTCCTTTATGTTAAAGGTGTAGTATGTAACTTCCATCCATCCGTCCGTCCGTCCGTCCGTCCATCCATCCATCCATCCATCCATCCATCCATCCATCCATCCATCCATCCATCCATCCATCCATTTTCTAACACCATTGTCCCTAGTGGGGTCAGGAGGGCTGCTGGTGCCTATCTTCATATGTAATTTTCATTCTACTTTTTTTTTCTAGTATGTATCTTTTAGAAAAAAAAACAACATATATATATATGCTTGTCTAAATATATTTAAATATTTGTTTCAGCTTTCACTATGTCGTAACTGTCTGATATGAGAAAGATAATCTTTGAGCAAACCAAGCTCCTCCGCCTTCTCCCAGTGTGAACATCCTCCCACCGCAGCTAATGTGCTAATGGTGGAGAAGCAACTTACCTTTACAGGAAAACTGCTTCTCCACTGTCATCGGTGGCCATACTTATCAGCTTGATCATTCAGGGTGGGAATTTGTAAGCAATGGACACACTGCCATGATTGACAGTGCTAAGTCCCACCTCCTGGCTCTGATTGGTTGTTTTTGGCCAGGAGCGATGCGTTTCTTCAGGGAGGAGGTGGAAGAAAGATCATTTTACAGGTTGTCTGTCTCCTAACAAACATAATGAGACATAATGACATAATGAGACATAATGACATAATGACATAATGAGAAAATATGAACAAATATGTAAAAAAAAAATTTTTTATACCAGTTACATACTGCAGCTTTAACATGAACATTTTCATTTCAGGAGAAAAGGTTTTGTGTAGGTTTTAATTTTAATTTTTTAGAATTATAAATAAATTCTACTTGACTACATATACAGTATATATGTAAGGTCTTGTCCAGTCACATTTCTTACATCAGATTCTGCTCAGACATCCTTCTGGTGAAACCTTGTCTCTTGTTTTATCTTCATATCTTCATATTTCTTTATATTTAAAGGACATTTAGAATGCACAACATAATGTATTTGAATATTTATTCAAAATACTATGTAATATATATATTTTTTTAAATATACATTTATTAATTGATTTTATCACTGATGACAATCCCATTTCTAAGAAGAAAAAATATCTTTTAAATAATTTTTTTATTTTGCACCGGACCACTGTCCTATCTTAAAATAATGAAATAAAATACAAACAGAAACTTTTCTTTAATTATTTCACATAATTCTAATATTATAATATTTAGGAGGGAGGGTTACGGGTTAAATTTAAGTTCAACCTTTTACCCTCAGAAAATACAATGGAAAAATATCACATGGGCGGGCGTTCCCCTGCATGTTAAGGGGTGTTAAAGACATCTGTCACAAAAGTGAGAAAAAATACTTTCATATATTTATTTATTTTACTCCTAATTATAATACCACTTTTAAGGAAAGTTTAAAAAATAATTAACTTAATTTGTATCTTTACTTTATCCTAGTGAAAGCCCAATCTTCAGGTGATAAAAATATTTGTTAAATGTTTTAATTTATTTTACATCTGTAAAGAGATCTGTCTTTGAGAAAAAAAATCCATGACTTTCTCAAAAGGAAAAAATAATCTGACATGGATTAGGACATTTTTGTACATTCAGGTTTTTAAACTTGTATGAAAAAAAATATGGAGGCGAACAAAACAACCACAACCGTTATTTCATTTTATTCCAGAATGCAGAGAAAAAAATGATTTAAAAAAAAATTAAGAATATTTTGGGTTTGTAAGATGTTATCTGCAAACTGTGAGTCTGGCCTGTAAAGACAGATGTGACATTTGTCTCCAAACGTTAATAAGCAGTTTGAAATAACATTGTGATAATAAAAACATTTTCAGGTGGAACAGTGCTGTAGCATTTAATATATGCACCACAGAGCTGATGGCTGCTCCTTTCAGCAGAAATCTGAGTCCCACATGGGAACATGTTCCCTCTATCAAACACGTGTTTTTAAACTTCTGCTGATCCCAGAGAGGACACTGCAATCTGTTATCCTTCTAACCAACAATAAAGATATTTAGATAACTTTTAAACTCATAGACTATGCTACTTTTTTCTTAAATCAACCAGGAGATACACTATATTGTCAGAAGTATTGACTCACCTGCTTTGACTCACATCTGACCATAAGCGTCATCCCATTTCTAATCCGCAGGATTCAATTTGACGTTGACTTAGGTTTTACTCCAGGGTTTTACTTATGAGAGTTACTTTCTTTGTGTTTGTCTTTAATCAAATTAGGACTTGTTCAAATGTCAAGAAGAGTAAGTAAAGAACATCAGGGCTATGTTGACTTTTCAAACAAACATGATCATGTTTAACTGTAAAAGGTGAGCTCAACTGCTTCTATTGAAGGAAGTCCAAAACTTCAACAGGATTGTTGGTGAATTCCAACAATCCTGCTGACTGGAGTGCAGCTAACAGATACTTTTTCTTTCCAAAACTAATCTCTCGATCTGTAAGAAGAAGCAGCAGCTCATTGTTAGGCATGTTAAGATTATGTCAAGATTAAGAGCACAACTTCTACAGACACTGCAGAATTACTGTACAGTTATTCTGAGGGACTTTGACTATTTCTCTCCATTTTGCTTAAGAATATTTTTCCTTTACATCATGAAATCTTTAAAGCTTAATAACAAGTGTAAAGGCGAAACTTGCAAAACATATGGAGATAAATAAGATGTAAAAAAATTCAAAGGAGAAGCTATAGAGAGGAAAATATATTTAATAATAATGTCGAGAAAAATGCAGCATTTTAAGTCATTTTTTAAATTAAATTGAAAATAAGTTCCAGAGTGAAGAAAAAAAAAAAACTATAATTATAATTGTAAATATTAGTGTCATCATTTTAAGTTTTTTTTTATTTTTTAAAGATTTATTTTTGCCATGACAAGGTTTTATAAAATAATTGAAATTGCTGCACATAAGGTGATTGGTCAATGTTCAGCTGAGTTGCAGTTATTGGTCCGATTTGCAGTTTGCAAAAGTTGCGATGGTAGGTCTTTCAAAATTTGTGAAAGATAAGTCAGATTATTCAATATTTCTGTGTTTTCAGCAGCTCTGGTTTGACATAAAGCGGTGCGTCCCATCTCCATGCATGCTTCGCTCTAATTGGCTGATGAAGAACTACAGCAGAGCAGCACCGCCACTCTCTCTCTCTCTCTCTCTCTCTCTCTCTCTCTCTCCCTCTTACACACACACACACGCATTGGACATCACGCGCTTCACATGATCCCTCTCTGTCAGTGTGACTGTGCTCTCAGAGAAGAGTGTGGATGTGATGGAATTCCTGGAGAAAAGGGAGGGTAGGTGTGTGTGTGTGTGTGTGTGTGTGTGGGGTGTGTGTGTGTGTGTGTGTGTGTGTGTGTGTGAGGAGTACTACTCCTACATATTCCCATCCAGACCGAGCTACGTTTCCATGTGGGAGGAGTTACGAGAACAATGATGAGTCCTCGTCTCTCCCTCCTCATGCTTGATGTGTGTATAAGACATCACGTGTGTGTGTGTGTGTGTGTATCCGTGTAAGTGTGTGTTTAAAGAGCGGCAGACTGTCACATGCAGCAGAGGAAGTGAAAGGTAAGCCCCTTTTTCCTTGTCTTTGTCTCCAGATTTCTTTACTCAGATGATTTATGGAGCAAATTTCAGTTTTGATCAGCTGGATGTTTGAACGTTGGGGACTGCGCTAGTTCTTCTTTGTCCGCTAATCTTTCGTCCACTTTGAGCACTTTTGCTGTCAGGACGGCTGATCGGGATTCAGTACATTTAAACGATGAAGGGTCGGTCGTAACTCCATCATCCACACCTCCTGTTCATGTGATGCTGTGATGAGTGTGTGTATCAGCTGTGGGCTGCAACAGGCCCCTCTGAGATGATGTATCCTAGGTCCCTATTTGTCAAACTGCTCCCCGAGGATACACCTTCCATTTTTCATTGTCTTCCCACGCTTCTCTCTCTCTCTCTCTCTCTCTCTCTCTCTCTCTCTCTCTCTCTCTCTCCCACACACACACATGCATGCATGCACACATACAAGAGCCATACTGGGAGGTAAACTTTCTATTAGAATGTCTTGCCGGCTAACATCTGGTCCTGGGTGAGTGCTGGGGCTGTCAGATGGACTGAAATGGAAAGGTGCTTGAGGGGAGGGGGATTGTCAGGGACAGACTCAGGGAGAAGAGGTGAACATGCCTGAAAAAGAGCAGAAACTAACAGAAAAGGAGGAGGAGAGACAGTCGGTGTGGAATATTTTCACACGGCTGGTTGCCCCCCACCCCCAACCCCACCCCCACCCAGGCTGTGTGGACAGGCAGGCGTAGCGGCCCTTTGTTTGACACATAGCTGCACACAAAGGCATCCACACTTTACTAGGGCAAACACACATACACACGCTGCCTCTCATCAGGACCACTTGTGATTGGCTGCAGCTACACTTCATGCCTGTGCTACAGAGCAGTGGCGGAGTAAAACAAAGCCTTTTGGTTAAATTGCATCTTTCCCTGCATGTGTGCCCAGAGGAGGCAAAGTCTTTGGTCCTGCATGTTAGGAGCAGATAAGATGAAGCAGTGTTCAGCAGCAGCTGTGGGAGACCTTTGTTCCTGCTCAGACAAAAGGGAACATGTTGACTCTAGAAAGCACATCAGCTCACTTTGAGATTGCTCATCCTGAGGCATTGTGACTCGACTGTCGCTGGAATATTTTCCCAGACGCGACGTGATTCATTAGGCTGAGCACGCACACACACGTATCAGCAGAGATTTTTATTTTGTTCCGGTGTTGTGCTCTGAAATCCGACCTGAAGGGAACGCCATGGGTGGGAAAAGAAAGGTTTGCCGCATATGAATTCTTGAATATTTTAACCTATGCAGAGCTCTGTTTAGTGCAGGAGCAGACTACAGACAGGACTCAATGTTTCTGATGTGATCAATCAGAGCTTAAATACAGGGTACAGTGTGAGTATGAGGGAGAGTGACAGCTGGATCTTATGCTGAAATAACAAAATGATCAACTTTAAATATTTGTGCTCCTCACAGAACGGAGCGCGTCTCCAATTCCAGGAAACATGAATCTCTTTGTTTCTTCAGTTTTCTCTTTGTTAGAATCCAGGAGCTGTTTCCCGTTCTACATTCATTGGGCTGGAGTTGCACTAAAAATATCTTGTATTAACTTGGATCATATTCTTTTCAGTGGCTTTGTAGTTACTCATATATGTATGCATAATTGTTATTTGTTTCTGTGGTTTGTCTTTTTTTTTTTAAAGTTTTTTTCCTCTTTCTGCTGATTTAGAGGCAGACTTTTATGCAGACTTGTATTCTCGCTATCCTTCTTTCTCTCCACTATTCTTCTTCCCCTCTTTCCCTTTAAAGTTTTTTCTCCACCTCTCCCTTTCAAAGCCATTTTCACCAAAGTTTTAGATGTATTTCAAGTGGAGCGTCATATCCAATGCCTTAATGCTCCACTTGTGAAAATAAATTTGTTGAGCTTCACTTGCAGTTTTGCACTCAGACACACTCGCCACACTGGTTGCATTCCCCTTGTGAATGTCTGCAAAACTTTTTAAATATTCTGCTAATGCCAGAGGAAACGTTGGCGTCTTATCCACGGGTTGGAGTGACAACATGTTGGCCGCCTGCTCATTCAGGCGCTCCCATATACGAGATGTTTTGAGGAAATAGTTCCCGATTTCACAGAAGAGTTATGGATTCAACATGTTCGAATGACAAACTTGACATTTAATGAGCTCACAAAGAAGTGTGTTGCTGCTGTGTTCAAACTGGCATGATACAAAAAAATTGTGATTCCACTGCAGTTTTACAAACGCCATCTGTTCCTATACAGCTGAAAATGTTTTGTTGAAAAATTTGTTTTCTTAAATTGCATTGTTCCAATAAAGCAAATTTATTTCTGTATTTCTAAATTACACAGTTGTATGGTTAATGGAAACGCAGCGACTGAGGGATTAGAAATGTTCCAAATAAAAGCGATTGTAGGAGCTGCTTTCAATAGGCACGCCTGAACGTTTTTTAATCCAAAGGAAAAATACAGTTCACATTACAAGTTAATATTATGTAGTTCTGGTGTTTTACACCTTCAACACAAAACACAGTCAGTAAGCTGACCACAGCTTCACCCTTTCTCTCTTCTTTATTGCTGTTGTGATAACAGCTGATGAATCTTTTCCATGACAGTGGAGGAGTTTTGACTTACTGTGCTTCATGGTTTTGGATCATTGCCCCGTTCCAGAACGGGGCTCAACCTAAGCGAGGTTGAGCTTAGGCTCCCAAACCAATAGTGGAAAATTCTCCTTCAGATTTTTCTGCTAGAGAATGAGTGAGGCGGCCCCAAACCATCACACCACCACCACCACCATGTTTCGCTGTTTTATGTTTAAGCTAAGAGTAGCCGAACTGAAACGTTTAGTTATGAACACAAAAAGCAAGAATGGAAGAAATCCTTAACAGTTAACAATTTCTCACAGTACTGTATTTCAGTTGGATTTTATTATTTTTTAAATTCCGGTTACAAAGTTTCAGTGGGAATCTGTGGTTGACAGATTTCACACTTTAAGTCACATAACAAGAAATTTAGGGCAGTGGCTGACATGGCTGACTCTGAAATGTCATCATTTTCCAATCTGCCACAGAAAGCAGGACCACGGCATTCTGACACGAACAATGTTTAAAACAGTTCCTGGCACTGAGCTGACAAAATTCTGCACAGATGTAGGGCTCGCAGGATTGGTGGTTATGCAAATAAATCTAATAAGGACAGACAACGCTTCATTCCTGAGCAATAGAGAGCATGTTACTGTGCACATAAGGAAGCCCCAGTCTTGCACTTTTCACTATGCAAGTTATTACCACAGAGCCTAATCCAGCACACTGTGCAGAGCTACTTAGAGATAGGAGGACGTGCAAGTCTGGAGGCGAGGGAGAGGGAGAGGTGAGGCTTTAATTCCAGCTGAGGATGGCAGGTGTGTTAAAACCTGATAAAACGCAACATTAGCTGAGTGACAGACTTTGCTAGTGGCTTTTATCAGAGAATGTGTGTGTCTATGTGGTTGCGGGGTTGTGATAAAAAAGTATGTGTGCGTGCGTAGGCGTGTGTGTGTGTGCGTGGGTGTGTGTGTGTGTGCATGCATGTGTGTGTGTGTGTGTGTGTGTGTGTGCATTTGGTCTTGGCAGGCTGTCTACCCCTCCATTGTTTTCTGTCTTTCTCTGCTGGCCTTGTTTGCTAGAGCTGAGAGGAGAGCAGAAGTGAACCAGGTGCAGCTTCCACTGAGAACATCAGCAGAACCTGCCCTCTAAACGGGGTGAAGAAGAAAAAAAATCACAAATTTATTTCTTTACCCTCCTTTTGTACGTCACCCGCAGCGCTGACTAGAACATTTAGAAGTTTAGAGACGCTCGCGTAACCATTACCACCAGTATTTTTTTGTGCTGTGCACTTTGGTCATATATGACCCATTTCAGCTGGTTTATGGGCTCTCTGTGCCTCACTGTGTGTCATTTTCTTGATGCGTTCTGTCATTTTCCCTCTTTCATTCTACTTCATTACATATTATTTCATTTATGAACCACTTTTTTATGATCAGTTTGTAATTTTAGTGTGCATGTCAATGGTTTCACCACCACTTAACACAACTTATCTGTGCAAACACAGTTAAGAAAAAGAAATGCACTGAATGCATATTTGACCAAAAATTGTATATATTTCAGTAACTTTTTATGATTTAAAATGCTATTTTATTTATTTTACGAGTTAAAACTAGTTGAGGTTTTTAATATCTGTATACAGTGGACCCTCACCCACATTTTTCTGTGAAATGTAACTCCAAATTATTTGTGGAAAACTTGCCTATTTGCCAATTTTTCATTGAGCATATCTAAAATGTTTGAAAGAAAATATGGCGTTAGAAGTTAAAAGACCTTGGTGCAATGCCAATTTACACACTGTTGATCAGTGATTGGAAAGCAGCCAATCGATGATCCATAATCTTGTGAATATCAGGGTCCACTGCATTTTGAGATTGTTTTTTTTAATTGTCATATTTTTCAGAGCCTTGAACTACATTCAAATTCTTATTTTATTTGAGTAGTATTACTTGTTTTTGAGTTCATGTCATATTTTTGAAACAATATTTAAGTTTTTAAGATGTTATTTTTAAAGGGTCTTTTGGGGCTCTAGTGGCCTTTATTTGATGGTGGTCAGACAGGAAGAGACTCCGGTGTGATGTCACATCCAGCTCCACCTTCCAAGGTCAATGGAGATGATCACATCACCATGTTAGTTTGATTGTTGAACAGTGCTGCTTACAGTCAATTAGTGCCACCATAATCATTAACTGAAATACTCAGGAGTGCTGTATCAATCATCTTATTAGTCAATTAATCAAACTTTATTCGTGTGTTCAGTAGGCCAAAGGAAGAGAATCTTCATTGGTGCAGACAGAGACTTTGTGTATTGCTTTATTGGGTTGTGTTCTAACAATGGCACATAAGTTGCTATGTTTATTCAATGGAGTTTAGACCAAACACTGAGTGAGGACCTGGATCTGTAGATCAGATGACATGCTGGAGCAACCTGAGGCTCTTTAGGCTCCTGAAACGGTTTAATACATAAACATCATAACTAGGCTGGTTAAACCTGTTTAATGGGTTTTAATGGAGGGATGCATAGAACAGACTGATACTAAGGATATAAAGGTTGTTCTTTTGCTCAGGCTGCAGGCTACTATCAACAGACTACTGTTGATCATTTTCTATCTATAATTCAAGACCATTTTTACATTCTCTCTATTGTTTTTTTTCCTGATTGTTTAAACTAGTAATAACTATAGCTTATTTTAAGTGGCAGGGATTTAAAATACATGTAATTTGTTATTTTTATTTGTTTCTGTCTCTACATAAAATCTGTTTAGTATGTTTAAGAGCAGAAATGGCTCTTTAGATTGTAATAGCTCCCAGTGCCTGTGCTACATTGTTAACTAGGTTAAGAAGCATTGCTGTAACATTTTCTTACCGCTGAGTGTCTTCTTACACCGGAGAAAGTAAAGGCAGAGATGAGGTTAGAGTTTGAAATAAGCCATGTACATAAATGGAAGTCATCCCATCTTTCGAATAAGGACAGAAACATGTATCAGTTGTATCAGTGTGGCTGGATCCGCCTCAGTCAGGTAGCTTCAGCAGAGCGGTGAGGACATGCTTCCTTCACTGCTGAGGGATTTGTGAGCGGACCCCAGGAGCCTCCATTCTTATTTGGGCCTGCCCTCATTTTTTATCCTCGTTTCTCCTGAAGGAGATGAGAGTGTTGTAATGCAAAGCGCAGCGTTCACCATGAAGCCAGCAAAACACATCCATGTGAGCATAACACACCTCTACCTGCTGTGTATCCGGCATCGTTTCACACCACAGTACTGATGGATGGCACTTTAAATGCTTTTGCTCTGACAACATAGAAATATTGTACCATTTTTAAAACTGTGACACACGAGCATGAATTTATTTTCAGCTTTAGCTTGATGCAACATTTTCAATAAAACCATGTCAATTACATAAAAACATTATTAGCTGTATTTGTTTGCATTGGCCTGATTAAATGTTTTTTTATTTTTTGATTGTCACATTGCTACTGTAATATTTTCAATTTTACAAACATAGTGTTTTCCTGATTGTGCACTAATATTAACACAAAAATCAGTTTAAGCCCATAAAGTATGAGTGAACTGTTCTCATTGTGCCATGAGGAGCTGCTTCAGCCTGCTAATGTGTGACAGGTCACATGATCGCTGTGTGACTTCCATCCATCACTGGGAACAAACAGACACAACCCAACTGAAAATGATCTGTTAAAAACTCACAACAGAAAAAGTGAAGAGAGTTTAAATTATGATCAGACTTTTCCATGAACCTTTATGGGGATTTGGTTTTATGACGATATCTGCAACAAGGTTTCATTTAGGTCCAAATTAATTCATTTCAATGGAAACAAAATTAAGTTCAGTCCAGGATATTACTGACAATAGTCCAGGTGTGTGTAACACTTATGCAGCTTATTCAGCAGCATGCAAGAGAAAAGAGGCAACTGGGCAAAGAGTGGAAAAAATATGTTGCCTTTTTATTTTTAGCAGAACTAGAGGCAGGGAGGGAGACGATCTGCTCCAACAGGCTGAAGAATGCTCGGGTTACTGATGGTTAGCATGAAGGAAAATCTCAGCTTTCTATCAGTCTTTCTGTGAGCTGCTCAATTTAAAATATGGTTTCAGTTCTGACTTGATTGCCATCATTCCTGCATCTTTGAACAGCAACAAAATGTGAGTTTTTCTTGTACGGACGCATGTCCTCCTGACGCTCCCACTGATAACCGTCTCCTCTCCCAAGAAAAACAGGCTGATTTCATCCGGCCCCCTCCAGCATTCAGCTGCTGAACCCTCCCTGTCTTTGCTATCTCTGATTCAGAGCAGCGGCTGCTTCGTCCCCGAGCTAATCAATGCTGATCATCATAGAGGCATGATTAATGAGCTTATTATCAACGCAGCGCGGACCTCATCAGCGCCTCAGAGAGACAGAGGCAGCGCAGACAGACAGCACTCACACATATTAAGCATACACGTCAAACATTATTGCAACATAGAAATCTGTCATATTTCTCCAAAACTTTGGCTGTATAAATGGCAGTCCAGTATTTGAGAGGCA
Source organism: Poeciliopsis turneri (assembly GCA_922788865.1). Lineage (NCBI taxonomy): Eukaryota > Metazoa > Chordata > Actinopteri > Cyprinodontiformes > Poeciliidae > Poeciliopsis > Poeciliopsis turneri. The sequence continues at coordinate 1,084,773 of CAKLNU010001061.1, read as the reverse complement.
GATTATTTTTCTTACATGGAAAGGATGGCAAATAGATCCTGTATATTTCAAAAATATGCAGTTGAATTCTATACACATTTCAATACAACAATGTAATTCAGCAGAGTAAGTGATGTATAGTCATATTTGGTGTATTATGCAAGTTTTGCCCTTTGAACCACTCAAGAATTTTTTCTCTCTGTCAATATGTGTACATGTTACTTTTTTAACTTCATTTGTTTCAGTAAATAAAAAATGAAATGAAATCATTTTTTCAAAGACTCTGACATCTGCTCTGACCCCACAGGTCAACTGTCAGCCAGAAGATTACCAGACTGAAGTCAGCTGCGTGGTAAGAAAACTGCTCTTCCTACCTACTGAAACTCACCATCCTACTGGTATGAACTGGTAACAGTCATACCAGTTCTGCCATACATGAACTGGCATGATTGTCCGTTTCCCACTCAGAAGTTGAAAATTGCAGGTTTTAGGTTGAATAAAAGCTAACTGCAGCACTTTGTGAATTCTGACTTGGAAAGTCAGATGTTTCTGTAACAACCCCAGTTCTTGGGTAAGACACAAGAATATCCTCGTCGCCTGGTGGTGGTCAGTCGGCCCAGTAGTGAGTTGGCCCGGGTTGTCAGTCGGCCCAGTAGTGAGTTGGCCCGGGTTGTCAGTCGGCCCAGTAGTGAGTTGGCCTGGTGGCAGCCTCACCTCTGTCAGACTGATCCGGGACGGCTGTGGTTACTGTCCAGTAGCTTACCACTATCTGTGTGTGTACGGATGAATGACTGAATGTAGCATGAAGCGCTTTGGGGTCCTGTGGTGCAGATGAAGTGCTATACAAGTACAGCACTTCATCTACTGTACTTGTATAATACAGCAGATGTACCATTTATCTGCAGTGCAGGCAGAGGGTCGGAGGGAAGAGGGCAGTTCTTTTGTGGATCTTAGGTGTGGGTGAAGAGTTGTGAGGTGTGAATGGATGTTTTCTAACCTGGTAAAGTCAAGCCTCTTGTTCTATGCCTTGCTTCGTCTGGAAGGTCTGGATGTTGAGAAATGATGGCTGGCTGGAGGCGCGGACTGTGTTGAAGTTTGAAACAACTGGATCTAGTTCTCCAGTTCAGTGTGCAGACTCTGTAGCTGTGGTCCACGGCTCTTTCTGGATCACTGCCAGGGACTGCCTGGTGCCTGGGAGTTGCTCTCCAGTGAAACTAACATGAGAATAGCAATAAAGTGTATTTGAAATGTAGAAAAAAACAACTGTTGAGTAAACGTAATGGCATTCACGGTTTTCAGATTAACACAAGCTGTTGAGCCAGTTTATCAGTCATGTTTATCAATTTTAAACCTTCCTTCCTTCAAGCCACTGAATACAGTATTAGATTATAATCCTTTAATTTAGCTGAAGGTGATGAGCAAAGAACTGTAAAAACTAAATGATGTACTTCCTTTGATCTGAGGAATCATAACCTCCCCCAGCTTTGAAACAAAGCAAGATGAAGGTAGTTACTTTTTGCAGGATGCAGTAAATGAACAGGGATTGAAATAGGTCAGTAGATTGACTTCATTCGGAAGAATGGACTGGAGGAGATGATGACAAGACTTGCTCTGGTTGGTCTTATGGCTCAGGTGCCTCCCATATTTGTTCTTGTTCAGAAATGTGTCTTTAAAGCAAAAATAATACAATAAAAGAATAAAGTACTTTTGGTCAATTTGCGAGAACAGGAAAGCCTAACCTTTCAAAGATGCTGTGGTTTTATTACCAAGTTACAATATGAAGAATCCTCTGACTGTTTCTTAAGGTTTTCATAGTTATTACATTATAAAATATTGATGTAGCAAACTTTCAGGATTCTGCCTACCATCCACAAGATGGGGCCAGACAGTCAGTTATATAGGAACTGTTTTAGTTGATCCGGTGTGGTAGTAGTTGAAATAATTAATAAACAATTAAACAAATAAATAACAAAAATACACAACTGAAAGTTTAAGTCCCAACCTTTAAAAGACAACTGAATATTTGTTCTATCTTGGATATTTTGGCTATAGATTTACTTGCTAGATTTAAGGAATCCAACCATATTTTAGAGTAATTTTGCAAATCGTCCTCTGTCATTTGATTCAAAAACTGCATGTCTCTAAAACAAAGTTATTTCCTCCTGTAAGGACCCACCTTATGATTTACATCTGGAAGCAACCAAATCCAAAATAACAAGGCATTGTATAAAACCATCTAGATGAAAGTAACTATTAATATGAAAAAAAAGTTTCAAATGGTACAAAATAATAACATTGAATACCTGAAAACTAGTAATTGCTAGTAAATATCTGAGGCAGTGTGGACAGGGCTTAAGTTAAATACATTTTAGACTGTCCCAAGTACAGTTGTCCAACTAATCAATATTTAGATATAAATGGTTTTTAAGATTTTTTTTTTTTTTTTTTACATAGAAAAACAGAATCATCAACTGAGACCTTTTAATTTTCCCAAGTTGGTACACAATGTCACACATCAGGGCTGCATTTCTTGTTTAAGATGCTTTTGCTGTTTTCTGTGAAAGGACTGAGTTATCTGGGGGCTAAAGTCTAACAACAGGGATAAGCTGCTCTCCAAAAATATTCAAAGGTTTTCTAAAGGCCAAAATAGGATGCATTTCAGCCAACTGTGTTGTATGTTGTTTTTACTTCAAACTGTCAGTCGCACTGTGCAGCTCTCTGAAGCAACCTCCGTTTTCTACAAGCAATCCTACATTTCCGAGACTCACTGGCTTCAGTTTGCATTTAATCTGAAATGTTTCGCTGCATAAATGCCTTCACCTAATTTTAGTTATGGCAAAATAACACATTTAGATCCTCGTCCTCTTAAAAGGGCAATATTTTGTGTTTTCCGGGCACATTCTGTCATTTTATAACATAGTCAAGTTACTTTGTTAACTCCAGTTTTTATAAACATGCTTTATATGTCAAATAACTTAAAGGAAATTTAATATGATATTTTAACGCTTTTAAAGTGGCTTCCTGCTTTTTCTGAAACTACACGTTTGGGACTCATCACAACATGGCTCCTCTGTTAACAATGTTTTTACCAGCTTTTTGCTGAGAAGTAGCTCCTATAATGAGCTCATTTTAGGCGCTCCACCTGAAGTTCCACCTGGTGTTTGCTAAATGCTTCTGGCTAGTCTGAAGGAGTCAAGTGAAGGAGCTGCTCTGTGAGGCTGAAGCTTGGAAGCTTGGAAACTGCTGCAGAATGGAGCTGTGTCTCAAAGGCAGGGCTAGGTCCACCCAGGCGTTTTGCACAATTCAATGGTTGCCATGGATATTATAGAATTTCTCGAACAAGCATTAAATAACCAAGGCAACAGTGCAGGTATGTTTTTGATGAGGGAATGACATTATAACCTGATGCAAAGTTCCAAAGCAATGATTCTACATAATATGGCTTCTTTAATAAAGTGATCACAATCTGGTTTCATTTTTCTATCAGCGCTAAAGTAGGATTCATATGGAGAACTTTCTCTGTGCTTTCCTTATTACAGAGGTTATGGTTGAGGTAGTCACCAGACCTAATGAGTGTTTATGACAGTGAAACATGTTGTGTGTTTCCTCCGGAGGTAATTGGGTGAAGCAACAACCTAACGGGAGCCGGTCATTTGGCAGCTCTGGCTCTGTGGATGACAGCTCAATGTGCTGCTGGTGCAAACAGAGGAAGATGGTGGGAGAGGAAGCGAGGATGATGGAACCCTGCAGAGCATGACATGACATGTTTGTGTATTTGTGTGCACAAGACATCTGTGTCTTCCTTTTTTTTTTATTCTTTGCTTCATTCTTCCTCCACCTCTTCAACTCTCTCTCCTCCATCTTGCTCCCTGCATCCCCGTCTGCCTCCCTGCGTTGCTCCCTCCATTGTCCCGGCTGTCGGAGGGGACAGCAGCTGCTTCGGAGCAGCTGTGGCACAGCAGGCCTGTCAAACTTCCAATGTACAGTCCTTGTATTTTTGCTGCCTCTCTCTGCAGCTGCGAAATAGCATGCAGCATCATAGAACGAGCCTCGCCCTGCGGCTGTGTGACAGGCCACTTGGCCTCATGGTGCCTGGGAGGTCCAGGCAGTGACAGCCGGAACGCTGCAGCGCTCTGTCAGGGCTTTGCTCCCTCACAATTCCTGAGAGGAAAAAAGAACAAGAGGAAGATTGTGAATGACAGCAGCTAAATAAGCGGCAGAATTAAACACCGGCCGGAGACTCCAATGAGCAAAGGTTAAAAAAAATTCAGTTCAGTTCAATTCACTACTCGTCGTCTCTCAAAGCAAAACTAATTCAGCTATTTTTTCCTGATGACGTCATTGGGAAAATTAATCAAATATGTGAGTTGAACTCTGCAAATCAAACTGCTCCTTACCAGATTGCTGCCAAACTTGACGGCATGCTGAAGATGTGGTTCAGTAGTTTGATTGCAGCAAGGCAACGTTCAGGTTTCAGAAAAAACTTCCCAGTTTTTGTTGAAATCTGATTTTTGCTTTGTTTTGTTTTGCGTGGCAGTTTGTAAATATGACTAATATCACACTGCTGTGTGGATGGTTGTGGTCCCAAAGTGATGTCTCACATTGTTTACAGAAGTTATAAGAAATTAGTCTATGTTTCAAGTTTCAAGTTTATTCAGCAATCAGAGCTGACAGGACTGTTTAATTCATAACAAGATGATGGAAGCGATGAAAAGAAAAGATGACCAGTAGTGATGGCCTTCAGTGGATCGTTGGCTGCATGCAGCTTCTGTTTGGGTCTGTAGTCAGAGCCAAAAGTGGTGGATTGTGATGGATGCTGTCCACTGACCCACACTTCTTTCATAATTTCATAATTATAACTTTCAGCCATTGTTTACATCCAGATTAACACGTCTGAATTCTTCTGGTGCAAAATCATTATCTGAGTGAAAATGAAAGTCGTATGAAATGTGATGTGATCATTCAGACAACAGGTGCTTTGAAAACAATCAAATATGTCTCTGATTTAGATCCACATACAGAAGTGGCAAAATCAGATTTTTTGTGGGGTGAAAAGGCTGGAACTGGGCCTTTAAGACTGAGATGGAAAATTTGGATATGTCCGCTGTGTGTCCTGGTGTCAGGGCTGAAGGTGGCGGCCCCTCTCCCATAGCATGTAATTTTTTTCTTCCATTTACTTTCTTGTCCAGATCTAGTCCAGGATGTTTCATTCATGTTCATGCAATATTTCTCTATGATTTTTCTATGATTGGGTTAAAACATGCTGGCCTTGCGTTGGCCTGTGATGGACCATGGATGGACAGGCGGCCGGTTCAGGGTCTACACCATCTCTGCACCATCATAGATAGAAGGCAGCATTAACAGGTTCATGGCGGTCCTTCAGGGCAGCGAGCTTTGGACAAATAACCGTGAGGGACATCAGGCTGTGTCAAACATAAGCATTTGCTTGATCCACTCCTTGCTGTCACAGATTTCCTGGGGTTGTTGGATTTCTTCTCGAGTGTGTGTGTGTGTGTTCTACTCATGTTGCTGCAGTTTTCACGTGTGTCCCTCTATACCGCAGAGACTCGGCGAGCAGCCCATGCAGAGCTGCAGATCCAGCCCAGTGCCTTCTCCTAATGAGCAGGCTGTTGTTGGCCTGCCATGGGGACCCGCTTCAGGGCTGGCACGCCCTGCAACACTTTACAAACTAATTAAACTCCAAAGTCTCCTCTTGCGCTAAAGTCAAGGCAGCTCTCATCTCAAAGAAAATCCAGGAGGAAAAACGTAATAGCTTTTTTTTCTTCTTCTTCAAACTCTATTTGACTTTAGTTGCACAACCTTCAGCAATAGAAGCGATACTTATTGCTTTCTGCAGATCCCTGTAAAAGTACTCACAGCCAGTGAACTTTTTAATATTATTTTCACTTTGCAACCCAAAGTGTCAGTGTATTCTACTATTTTACACAATAGACAAACATGTAGCAGATCATAACTGTGAAGTGCAAGGAAGATTCATGTTTTTTATAATTTTTCACTGTCTGTCGCAGGGCAACACAGAGACAAACAGGAGAAACAACCATGTACACACACACTCACACCTAGGCAGAATTTACAGAGACCAGTTAACCTGACAGTCATGATTTTGGACTGTGGGAGGAAGACGGAGCACCCGGAGAGAACCCACACATGCACAGGGAGAACATGCAAACTCCATGCAGAAAGAACTCAAGAAAACAGTGCTACCAACTGGGCAACTGGGCAGCCATAAACAGCTTTAGATCCTTTAAAACAAAGGTACAGCTTTTGTCACACACTTACGTCTCAGAATAACCCCCATTTGTTACCCCATCTACTACTGCATAAAGAATATACAATGTATTTTCATTATTTTTATAGACCAACATGTTCACATTAAGACACAATAAAGCTAAACAGATTTGACTCATGTAACAATTTAAACAACATAACAATATTATTTTCCAACAACTTCCAGAATCGTTTTATTTCAGAGCTAATAGAGCTGTTATTATGTACAGATATGAAGCAATCTGTACATATTAACAGATCACAACACCTCCTGTACAGTAGCTTTATATTTCAGCTAACTAGAGCTCTTTTTCCTCCCTGCGCCCTTTAGTTCAGTTTACAACAGTAAACAAAACACAAAAGGACTTTATCTCCTTCATGGTTTTATGGCAGAATAAAGATCATTTCCACAAATTCTCCCATCTGAGGTGTGAAACTCTGGAGCCTTTCAAAAATTGTAATGCTGCATTTAGGGGTAGCAGAGTAAAAAATGCTGAGTACAAATCTATGCTAAGCCTTTGGTTAAAAAGAAAAAGAAAGAAAAGCATGTTTGACTTTTCTTCTGCTTGATAATTGTACAATACTTCATGTTGGACGATCGTTTAAAATCTCGACACATTGAAGGAAAGCAAGAAACCGTAAAAGTGTTCAGAGGGTATGGATACATTGGTAAGGTTATGTGACATAAAATCAAGAAAATTATGGACAACCCATACCATCCTCTTCATGAGTCTGTCATAGAAAAACAGTGTCTTCAGTCGGAGGCTTTTTCAAATTCGCTGTAATACAGACTGCTACAGGACATTGTTCCTGCCCACAGCAATCCACAGGAACACTAATTTGATTTACAGCAACATAAGTATTTTTGTAGTTAAATTTGATTTTAAATAATTAATTGAGGTTTATATAAGGGATTGATTCATTTTGTTCCTGACAGCTTTGTACTTGAAATTTGTTATGTCTGGCTTATTTATTATAAAATAAAAACAGAACTGTCTTGAAGGAATGAGAGTTGGGGTCTGTCTATATATATATACTGGAACTCTTTGGTCTCAGCAGTGATAGAGAGAGAAACATGCTGGATTTCACCCTAGAAGACAAAATATGGTTTGAGTAGTTTATTTACATTTTTTTGGCTCTAGTGGCCTTTATTTAAAAATGCTCAGAAAGGAAAGTCAGCCAATGAGAGAGAGGGAAGATAAATCTGAAAGGTGACCAGGCCAGGAATAGAGGACTAAGGCCTCCATATGTGGGTTGTTCTGAACTCCGGAGCCACCACAGCATCCTGAGTAATTCATTATTAAATTTATTGAAAACTTATGGTAAAAGAATAATTTGCGATTTTCACCTTCAGCATCTTGACTTTTTGTACGAAGACATAAATGGGTTTAAACCATCCGATCAGAGTCATTCCACATCAGTTGGGCTTTCTTGAATATTTCCATATGAAAATGTAGCATTTCCTCCGTTGTGCTGCCTCCAAATTTCGCTCGCTATTGAAATCCAGACAGGCATCAGATTGGCAGGCAGCCCGCTGTGTAGCATCATCGCTCGCCAGCCAGCTGCACTTCCTGTGATAAGGCTGCCATTCATTCTGGGCCCGAAAGTGCTGGATTCAATCTGGCCATCTGCCGATTGCTCAGCGTTTCTGTCTGTCTCCGCAGAAACTGCAGCACATATTTCTGTCAGTCAGGACCTCCACAGTGTTTACTGCCTTCGTTTCATTTCATTGGCTTGAGCAGAATAATCAGTGGAATAAACTCAGAAAACCCCTCAAACCAGGGGGAAAAAATATTTTTGAACAAGTTACATATGATGAACAAAGCTTGATTTAGCAGGCAGTGATTACACAGAGCAAATATTCTGAAAAGTTGACGAGTGACTGAATGCAGTGACAGCCTCTTTCCTTGTCACCCTCAGCCTGTGAGAAGAATGATAAGTCGTTGAAGCTGGTGTCTGATCTGAATAAAACGACCAGGACCTCCAGTAGAAAACGCTCAGCTGGCTCTGGGCGCTCATCTTTTTCTGTCTCTCTGCAGAGCGGAGAAACGGCGGGGCGTTGGAAGAAGCTTAAAAGACAGACGCCTTCAACAGAGATGTGAAGAGAGTGTGTATCTTTCTAACGACACAAAGAGGAGGAGGTATGAGGTTTCAAGTGGTTTTAAATGGTTTACTGTTTCAGAATAAAGGTGCACCATATTGAAAATATCAGAACCATGTCTATGTTCCTGATGGAGCCTCAGCTCTAACTGCGCAGATCATCACAACCTGTAGAGACTAAGGAAAGACTTACCAAAATAATTCACATTCTAGATATTATATACAAAGAATAAAACAAAAACACACCTTCTGGTACACATGTGGAATTGTTCATTGTCCCATCATTTTACAGAACTTTTCATGGATCATATCTGATATGTTTAAAATAAAATGCAGGCTTTAACAATGAAACACCCAGACACAATGCTACTGACATGCTATTAACATGTCAGCAGCATTCACTTTCCTTGCTGCCGATTGGTTGTACTTCCAAAAGCAAAATTCGGGAAGGCAGTAGATATTACCTTCTATGGAAGTAAAGCGTAAACGTTTCTGATTCATGGCTATAGCAGGTTAGCAAACAGAAGGAGAGTTTTCCTTCGAATTACTATCTGCTTCATTAGTAAATATCGCAGTAACACCTCAGACATTAACAGATGTATTGCATTCGATGCCTGCATAAAGCTTTTATAAATGCAAATGTTGAAGTGCGGTTAACGCTTAGTTTACGCGCATGAAATTTTGACGCCCAAACATCACACATAAACATCACCTAAAAAAATGGAAAGTTATTTTTGGGGGAAAAAAAACATCACCACCTCTTTTATTGCCAAATGATGATAGAGGCAAAAATAAACATTTTTTGACAATGAATGACTTAGGCCATTATATTGGAACGGGGGCGATAGTTTACGTGTGGTTTATTTGTTGCACAAAAATCACACGAAATCTTCATGCATGTTTGTCCCAGGAGACTTTCCATAGAGGTGCCTGTCAAATAAGACGACCCTCTGCACAAAGTGCACTGATGATAGTATATTGGTCAGCATGGACTCACCAGAATTAAACTGTGAACTTAAATGAATCCATACATGTACAGCTTTAGAATTCAAACAAAAAAGTTGATGAAACATAAATGAATAACTGAACTCAAATTATAGACGAAACAATGAAAAAGGTTTATGGCAACAAAACTATTTATTTACTGTGTCCTAGATTTTTCATGTAGGAGATAATCGTAATCCTCTTAGTGAGAACATGTTTTTCTCATCATGCCTGAGGTGTCTGCTAAGCAAAATATTATCGGAGGGTGTGAGAGTTGGGGAGGGTGTGGGGGGGTCTAATCAGGAAAAAAGAATCAGACAGACAGCAGCTGGCTTTGCTGCAGCACTTTGTTCACAGTGGAACAGACTGGGATTGTAAAAATCTCCTGACAACTAAATGTTATTGCTTGAGGTATTGTGAGGCAGCCGCATATGAGAAATATATATGTGTTTATGTAATCAAAGTCAGGCGCAAAGATATTAAACTGGAGAGCTCCTAAATGAAGATGCATGCACTGCAGTAACCCTCTGTGGTCTGTTTGTCTGCTCTTATTCCAGTTAGACGCCTGAAGGTCCAGTCAGTTAGGCTGAACTCAATCACAGTGTGAATCTGAATTTCATTAACTTCTGGAATAAAACAGCCAGTTTAAGTTTTTTAATTGAAAAATACTGACAAGACTTTTAAGGCAGTGCCAGTAATTTACAGATGATAAGCATGATCAGGTTTAAGCAGTCTGCTTTGTAAAACATCAGCTAAGGGAAAATAAAATAAATCTCTTACCCAGATTGTCTGGGTGATTGTCTTACATGTAGTTATTGAAAATATTTAATTGTGTAAAGCTGAGCAGTGACTCTTAGATCATTTGCAAATAATTTTTGTGCTGAATCCAGAATCAACATAATGCAACATAACTGAAGCACGGAGCGCTTGCTGCTTAGAAAGGATGTAAAGCCTCTACATCCTCTGGAGCTATTAATAGTCCCTCATCCTACAGAGAAAGATTATTCCCATGTGGAAAGCATCTAGACGGCTGCCAATCTTTCAAGGAACGCTCGTCTCAGCAAAAGGGCTGCAAGGTCAGACTGAAAGTTTAAAAAAATTGCAAAAAAAAAAAAAAGAAACAAGAAACCAAAGAGCTTTTTCTGAGAGTTCTCACTTAGCACGCTAAACACGTCAAGTTCATAGCAGAACAGTGAGGAGAAGAGCATACGGTATTACTTGGCTTAAAGTTTTGAAGGAGAAAGCTTTGGATCTGAGTAAAACACCAGACATTAAAAAATAAAAGGCCATGTTTTGTAAAATGAGTGGAGCACGGAGGTGGAGGGGAGGTTATTTGGACTTGTTCCACAGCTACTGGTCTGTGTTAGATTTATTAAGTTGACTTCTGTTCACCAAAACCATCCTGTTGTCTAATATGAAGTCAATCTGCTTGACAGATGAGGTTTTGGGATCATCAGCGAGTCAATGATCCTCAACACAGCAGCTAATCTACATCAGCATGACCAAAAAAGATAACTGACAACATGATGCAAAAGTCCAGGACTTATCATTGAGCTGTTCTGATGACAAAAATAATGAACAACCACAAACCTCACACTGAGATTATGTTGAGTTCCATTTAAATCCTGGGGTGTGTTGAGCTTTTTACCCTGACTGGAGTCAGTAGTCATTTGTCCAGTAGCTGCATTTCCATTAACCATAGAACAGGAAAAGCTGAAACAATTTCGCTTAATGAAAACACCAATTCCGTAAAAATTCACATCTTTTGAGAAAAAAGTTGTTGTGCTGGGATGAGGTGGTTTTTCAGCTGCACCAAAACAGATGAATTTCGCAAAGCTGCAATGAAAACATTCTTTTTTCCATCTCACGAGTCACATGATGGATGTTACTACTGAAACCCTGAAAAGAAGACAGGAAGTAGTAGAAGGATGATGGTTTGTTTCTGTTTCTTTTATGTGAAGCTGGCTCCACCAGAACTCTCACTGCATCTCACAACTGATTAAAAGTTGCGTCATTCCAATGTGTTAAATCCATAGCTCTTCTGTAAAATCACCAAATTTTTTCCAAAACCCCCAAATAGAGTGAAATTGAGCCACTCCCACATTTAAAGGAACGGCTTGTTGTTCCAAAGCCTGAACAAGCTATCTCATATAGCTATTTACATCGGTCTCTGACAAGGTCACATGAACAAGCCTATCCATGTGCAATTTTAATTTTGTAAAATTAAAATTTTACAAAATTTCTTATTCAATGGAAACACTTCAAAATAGTGAAATAGAGTTATTTTTTTATTTTTTATTTTTTCAATATCTGCAGAGTGTAGACTTGTGCACATTTGCAATGGAAATGCAGCTACTGTGCTGAAATGAAGGCACCAAAGTGTATTGTTTGGAAGATCTGGACAACGATAGCTTCAGAACTAGTGAAGGACAGATTAACAGTAAAGACAGACTGTGGCAGCTGCAACAGTAGCTGAAAATAATGAAACAAAAACTCTGTCATGTTTAGATGAGAAGGTTAAAGGAAACTTCAAAAATCATTTAAATAAGCCATCATTGAGAAGATTCAGACCACTTCCACCTTTTCAACTGGCACACCTTTTTGCCTCTAACTGAGCCTGTCTGCATCCCCGCTGCCCCAACATGCAGACGCTCCCTCTTCCTCCTCCAGCTGATAATCCCTCAGGCTACTCTTGATTGTTACTTCAAATCTTTCAGCTCTCTAAAAGTGCTTGTGAAATCAGCTAAACTGTGAGCAGAGTGGCTGGGTGGGTTATTTCCCCCCCACCACTTTCCGCACCTCTTCCACCTCTCCTTCACTCAAGTGTTTCCATTCATTATGTGCATGACATTCTTTGTCTGAAGGACATTGGCGGTCAGCCAGGAGTCTCCGCTGAGCCAGTCCAGGCGTTTAATTGAAACCATAAAAGAACTTTCTGTTGGCACAAAAGCCCTCATGAGGGCTTTGTTGCAATTAGATAGACCAGAAAGGCCAGTGAACCTGATGAAAGGGGATTAGCAGGAATGTGTTGCCTGGATATTATGTGAAGTGTGCCGCGGCAGCTTTCAGAAGAATTAGTAAAGGCTTGACCTGTCCACCACCGGTCAGAGAAAAGGATAAACTGATGACTAATGGAGTGAGAAAAGGCAAAGCTTAAAACCCAGCTTCAGTTCCCGGCCTGCAGAACATTGGGCACGCTGCTGCTAATCAGCTGCTCCCACCTACAGCCCAGCAAAGCACCCTGACATAGTTACCGGCAACTTCATTATAGGAGCTGGCCCAGTGTGAAGGTTTAACTAACACAGCTGCAGAGGGGTCACAGTGCTGGAGGTAAGCCTCTAGGCCACTTAGAACCATAAAGATACATATGGTGAAACTGTATCTGAAGCTGGAGATCACGCTGTTTTTGATGCCTGGCCATGTTTCTCTCCATTTTTCATAACTTTGGCGGTTTTGATGCAAATTAATGACATTTAGCCAGCTTGTGAATTATGCAGGTAAAATTAGACAAATTTAAAAGTTAAAACAAGATGATAATGATAATTATAATGACACATTATATGGCAATTAAAAGAGTGTTTGTGTGGGTGTGTGTGTGTGAGAGAGAGAGGCCTCTTTTTTTCAATTGAGGCAAAAAAAGAGGCCTGGGAAAATGTCCTTATTTCAACCAGTGTCCCGCTTTGTTGGTGATAGTGGTTATAGCCCGTTAAATGCCGTGTATTCATATTATTGCCAAAAGTATTTGCTCACCTTGACTCATATATGAGCCTAAAGGGCATACCATTCCTATTGCCAGATGGAGACAAGCTGAAGGTCACATGAAGTTCACAATATGTGCTTCAGCATCCGCTGATCCCACTCCATCAGTTTACATGACCCACCACTTCATGGCTGAGTTGCTGTCGTTCCCAAACATTTCTGTTTTCTTATAATACAGCTGACAGTTGACTGGAATATTTAGGATTGAGGAGATTTGTTGCACAGGTTCATCCTACCATGGATGAACCTGTGGGCTGTGGTTGGGTGAACGTCCTTGGGGGATGTTTATTATTAATGATTTGAAATAAACAAAATTATTGTTATTATTGCCATACGAAAAAAATAAACATATGAATTACTACCACTCCTATGAATAACTAATAAAACCAAACTCTATGTTTGTCAGTGCCATTCACTAAACCAGCAGTTGTTTACCTCTTTACCTTGAACATCAGTAATTGTGGTACCAATTAAAATCATGTTTTCCTGCTGAGTGTATAATCAGAGGGATCATCCCAGATTCTGACTGTTAGAAACCAGATCTCAGGCCTCCCAGGGATGCGGGGTTACAGTTTTACTAAATCTCCTCTTGCTGCAAACCTAGTTTTTCTGACATGATTGGAGTGTTCCCACTCAGCGGGGCTGCTTCAAGGTGGATTAGGGCTTGCTGCTGTGAGACCAAAGTTATTCTCAGCTTCATCATAACCCTGTCCTCAATTCCAAAGCACTTTATAAATAGATGAACAAATAGAGCGCTGCTACATTTATGGGCCGGGCCTTTTGTTTCACAAGAGCAACTCTGCAAGATTTTTTAAAATTGGGAATTTTGTAAAAGATGAACTGCTGCAGTGCTGAGGTCAAGATTCTAAATGACATATTTCCAACATTTAATTGCTGATTAAATTGATTTGCCTTTTTTGTCTTTTCTTTAGGTTAAATCGAGGTGTGTGTGTGTATGTATGTGTGTGTGTGTGTGTGACCTGTTTCACGTCAGATCAGCAGCCTGTAAAATGTGAAAGCAGAACTCGTGTGAAAACTGCCCCCCAGTGGAGAGACTGTGAACGACGTGGAAACTGGTCCCAGTATGTGTTGAGGCTCCAACATCTGTACTGCTACAGTTATGTGTATGAAGGTGATCCAGGACAGAACTGTACTGCAGAGGGGAGATGGCTTCAAATGTTGCAGAATCTTTAGTTGTTCAGCAGGTGTCGTGTGTGTGTGTTACGTTTCTGTCCGTGGAGAAAAGTTCTCGTCACACTGCCTCTGCACCATCTCACAGGGCCGTGGTGGAGGCTTGTGTGGGTGGGTGGGGAGGGTCAGCTGGTGTTGTGAATCAGGCCGCTGAGGTGTCAGGGACGGCTTCTTCACAACACCAGGGTTCCTCCCAGCCATTTCCTGCTGGAATACATCAGTGATCTGCAAGAGAGCTGGCCTGAAATAAACCCTGAAGTCATTTCCACAATTGAAACAAAATGCATTTTTCAGTCTGATATAAATCGACACAACGGTCTTGAGTTTGCTTTGATTTTTGCTGGAATGTTGATATTATTGAAAACTATTTAACCAATATGATTTATAAACTGAACTTGACTTCATTAACTGCATTTCCACTTACCATATAATTGCAAAAATTGTAATTACAAAAATAAATTAGCTTAATGGAGACTTGCCAATAAAAAAAAAAATTATAATTAAAATATTTAATGCTTGATGTGCTTAAATTAGTGTATTTTAAATTAATGGAAACACTTTTTTGCATCATGGGAGTGATGTGATCAGCAGCCAGATGTTACTACTGGCAAAAAAGAAGACAACGACAGGAAGTGGGAGGAGGATGACAATTTTGCATGGTTTTTAAATCTCACGTGAACCGACTTATGCATGTGTGATTTTACTTGTGTTTTGTATTTAATAGAAATACTGCAACTGCAGAATTGTATTTTTTTACGTTAGCAGAATACTGATAAAGTTTTGCGCACATTTGAAATGGAAACACATCTACTGTTTGACAACGATGATAAATGTGGAGTGGATATAATTGACTCGGAATCTGTCTGTATGATTGAATTAAATTGATGTTTTTTGTAAAGTGTCTTGAGAGGGTCACATATTCAATAAACTCAATAGAAAACAATTGGGTATTGATCAACTTTCTGACCAAGGTCCTCGTTCAACTGGCTTCACCAGCCTGACTCCAGTCAAGTTGCAAAAATGTCTAAAGGATGATCAGATGAACCTGATCTCAGTTCTGAGTTTCATAAAGAGTGAGACTACTTATGCATGCATTATGTTTATATGTTTAATTTTTTTTTTATTATTATTATTTTTGTAAATATCTGATAAGGAAAATGAACCTTCAACTTCTATTTTAATAAATGCCTCAATGAACAATGTGGTTTTTGACTCCTTATTACCACTTATTATACAACATGACAATTTTTTTTTACAATTAAAATGTGTACACAGTTGGAACATTTGTTTTATTTTTATTAAATGAAACAAATTTCAGTGTACTACAGTACTGCATGATCTAGAACATAACTAACTAATTATACATATTATACATGAGGAGGGATAAAAATAACCAGAAGAAACAAGGATGGATGGATGGATGGATGGATGGATGGATGGATGGATGGATGGATGGATGGAGATGGAAGAATAGATAGATAGATAGATAGATAGATAGATAGATAGATAGATAGATAGATAGATAGATAGATAGATAGATCTTCCTTTAAGATCTATCTTAAAGATCTTAAAGGATCATTGTGTTAATCATTAACACAATGATTAACACATTAATCATTGTGTTAATGATTAATGTGTGATCATTAACACAATGATCAGTGTTAATGATTAACACTGATCATTAACCAGTGTTTAATGATCAAACACTGGTCTTGTTAATCTGGGCGACTTCATTCAGGTAGGCGATGAATAACTTGGTTCCTTCGATGTAGTTGTACCTGCAAAATAAAAAAGAAGTTTACTTTGTGCATTTATTAAAATTATTCAACTCAGTTGCACGTTCCTTTGATTCAGACTACGCCATTTTTAATAACTGCTCAGTATTTTATTTATTAATTTTGCCCTTACTGCACACTGTTACTCCTAAATTAATTTTATATATTGCATTATATTTGTTATCTTTATGTGAATCTACATGCGTGATTACCTGTTACTTCCCTAATGTTACACCAGATGTTCCCCACTGTGGGACAGTAAAGCATATTTCTATTTAATCTCTCATTCAGAAACCTCAGTGAGTTTCCACATGCGTCTACATAAGAATGACTTCAAAGGAGGAAAACTAAACTTTTAGAACCGACTAACCAAGTGGATGAAATTAATCTGAAATAAAATCTGTGGAGTCACATGAGGATAAACAGCTTTCAACAGTGCAGTTGGGCAAAAGAGACCAAAACTGAAAATAATTAAGCTTATCCTGTGAAAAAAAGAAAAGTAGAGTAGTTGTTAGGCATGAAGTGTGTAAAACCTGCTCATTTTCTCATTCTGGGAGTGCATTCCATCGTCAAAGCCTCCAATGGGCATCATGATGATGCTTTTCCCCGTCACATCCTGGAAGGTTTTGGCAATGGGAATGGTCCCACCTTCACGGATTAGATCAGGATCCACATTGAAAACTGAAAGAGAGTCAATATGTATCATGTAAGTATAACCCAAATGCAAAAACTCTTTGTCTACTGTATGTTCTTCAGTGTTGGAAAAAAACTAACAACAAAGCATTTTCAAAAGCCCTAAATACATTTACAATTTCACAAATAAGCACAACATCTCTTGTTAGGTTAAAAAGCTGCTGTAAAGCCAAACAGTTCAGGTAGAAGAGAATTGAAGTAAAACATATAGCTGTGTGCAGTAGAGATCTTTTTTTCTGTCCATAATGGCTCTAAAAGGCTGTTGTAGGATCCAGTCCGTGGAAAGCTGCAGTAACTTTCTTACCCCTCTTGATCGCTGCCTTTCCAGCCTCATACAGAGGGTGCTTAGTGTCAGCCAGCCAGGGCTTGGCCCCAATTACCATGGTAACTTTCAGCTTGTTAGGACTCTTTCTCTTAGCAAACACATAGTGAAGGTAGTCCGTCACCTATAGCACAAAAAGGATACTTTAGTAAAGCCAAGCACTACATAAATCAATACTGTAAAGGTATTGATTTATGCTACCTGTTTCTTGACCGCTGCTGGGTCCATGTCAGGGACTTGTCTTATTGAGAACTTAGCAGTAACCTTAGCAGGGATGACCGTCTTTGTGCCGGAGTCAGAGAAAGCCCCCTCTATACCATGGATGGAAACGGTGGGGTAGCGCCACCTATGGGCCAACAAGTCCACCTTTGGAAGAGCAAAACAGAGGCAATCCCTTGTTGAGTCGAGCGAAAACGCTTGTTTTTTTTTTCCAACTTGACTTTTTACTACCTTGTTGTTGTACATGAGGTGGCTGACGCCAGTCTTGTTCTTGTAATTGTCCACATCAAACTCAATATCCTGATACATTTTCCATTCTTCATCCGACAGAGGAGCCACTGCTTCCCGGATCCCTGGAATCAGAATCTTTCCACTGGGGCTGATGAGTGTGTCTGAGAGAAAAGGGACCATAAAGCAACTCAGGTTTTTTTTAAACAATTTTTTCTGTAATTTCCCCCAATATAAAACATTCGCTGAGGAAAGTATACAAATATGACTATTAGTTTACAATAACTAATAGTTGTGGTTCTCTGGAATCATGGTTTTCTTTCCAGGCCAGTACATCTCAGTAACTTTGTTTTATCATCTTTATTAGCTTTATATGTGATGGGTTGTTTTTTTAAAGTCTTTTAGCATATTTCATGTTGACAGCAAGGTTCTATTTAAGTGATGTTATTCTACAGGTTTGTGATTAATCAGGTCTGGGTGTACTCACTGAAATTAAACTCACTGTTTTAGACACAGCAAGTTTTTTTTAAAACATATCAGTTAATTCCTGATTTAACAAAAAAGGGTTGCAATGACTTTATTATAGGGTGAGTTTGGTTTAGATAGATTTTTCCCTTGATGAATGAAATCATTGTCTGAAAACAGTTTTTTATATTTGCTCATGGCATCTTTGAGAGTAACATTATTTGACCGTCACAAACATTATCGTTTGAAAAAATTTGGAAACCAACGGCAGCTAAATACACCAGATAATTCATTGCAACAACATGTAGGTTTGAACATTTTTTCAAAATTATTATTTCTTACTTAGGAGATTTGTCAGGAGGCTCTTGATTTTATTTTTAGATCTGACAAAAATGTTTTTTTTTTTTTTCAAAATGTACAAAGCACAAACTACTGCAAAACATATAGGTATTACATTATAAATCAATTCAGTTATAATTTCTCTTATCTTAACTGGTCATTTCTAAACACGCCAGTATTTTAAGGGATGTTTTCCTTAGAGATCAAAGGGTACTGCTCCTTCTGCCCTTCAGCTAGTTCACTGGGGACAGTTTCGATGAGAAATCTTTATTCTTAAAGGAAAACAGCTGCGTAAACTACCAAAGGGAACAGAATAGGGCAAAGTGTGAAGATCAAAGGGAGACGCCCTTTAGACCCACCAAGAATGCCAATGAGGTCAGTCATTGGTTCAATCACAGTGCCTCCATAGACACCAGAATGTAAGTCTTGTTTTGGCCCTTCAATCTACAAACACACAACACATTAAGAATCAGATACAGAGAGAAGCGTTTCAAGAAAGATTTCTACAACCTCAGCAAAGAAGTAGCAGTTCCCTCTGGTGCCATAGGTTAGGGCTGGCCGTCTGCTCAGCCAGCCACAGTCAGAAATGACGATGTAGTCCACATCGGAGAAGAAGGTGTCTCTCTGCGCCAGGATCATTGCATCCAGTCCGTTAGAGCCTGTCTCCTCCATACCCTCAATGAGAAACTTCACATTCACTGGCAGGTCCTGGTGGATGCCAGCAGTAGAGTTTAAGAACAAATGCAGTAATTGTTTCACATACAGAATTATAGCCATTTGAAGTTAAAACTATGTTTATATAATACATAATGTTGTCTCTTCAGGGTTCGGTGTGTTTTCTCTCACCATACTGAGAGCTTGGTAAGCTTGTACAGCATGGATCCAGGCCAGAACTGGAGCCTTGTTGTCTGATGTTCCTCTTCCATACAGATTACCTGAAGGTACAGTGGCATAAAACATATTTGTTTATGACAGTATAACTAGAATTTGCCGTAGGTCAGGAAAATTTAAATGCAGATCACAAATGATGTAATTTTTGAGCTGTTTCAAACAGACATAATAGGTATATTTGGACTGATGTGTGAAAAATAATTTCGTAGGAAGAAATCATCATTTAATCAGTTAAAAATCTGGTAACAAGCTGTATTAAGAACATAACTACCATTGATGTCTGTCATGTTGTAGGGGTTGGTAGTCCAGCCGTCCTCCAGCTTCGCCGGCTGAACGTCCACATGACCATAGACACACACTGTGTGTTTGCTGGGGTCACTCCCAAACTGAGCTGTCACTACTTTTGGCAGTGCTACTGTCTGTCCACTTGGAAGCTGCATTTATAAAGGTATGGTTAGTATTCCCACATTTCTACAAAATGATACATAAGCCCCCTGATTCAGAAAGAACATGGCACAATGTGGACCAATGTGGGGGTGTTGATGTATATTTACGCATTTGGCAGAAGCTTCTATCCAAAGTAACTTGCAATTGAGGATGTAACAATGCAGTTGAAACAATAGCTAATTGTCAAATTGTTTATGAACCTGCTGTTAACTATTAGCTCCTGGCCTTCAGAAAGTTTGTGCTTGGCTGTTCTGGTGAATCAAGCTGCAGTTTTGTCATCTCAAGTATATTAAAGAAGCAACCCCAGCACAATTTTTACTAGCCTATTGAAGTAAAGACGACAAACTCCAAATTCTCAAAGAGATGTTACAAAAGGGAATAGCTTTAGCAGAGACCTGGCGGTTTTGTCACTGACCTCTTCCTGTCCGATATCGACCAGTTGTACCATCCCTCCCATCAGTCTCAGTTTCTCAGCTACCAGCTCCATCATGCGGTGCAGATCTGGTCTTCTCAGAATGTTGCTTGAGTCACTTTCAATTGCAACCCACTCCCTCAGAGCCTGGCGCAAAATCAAAGTCTCATTGTTAATGAATTATAACTTTTAATCAAGCCAAAGAAAGTTTATGTTGATATAACATAAAGTTATTCTGTTGAAGAATTGAGGTGAGTCCTCCCGAAAGCAACCAATACTGATATCTTCAACAAATCACAATTTTCTTTCTTCTAACTTTTATGTCAGATCTGTCCTCACATACTTGTGGACATGAACTGTGGAGCCCTTTTATGAAACAGAACTCAGACAAATGAAATCTCTAAGGTCGACCTGCTGTCATTGTGCACTATGGTAGAGACACAACCATAGTCTAACCAAGTCAGGCTGAGGGTGAGCGGAAGATCCTGCAACAGAAAACCTGCTCACACTTTTATTTGAGCTTATCGTTAATAGGTGCAAACTGCTTCCATTCGCTGGACCCAGTGAATGTGGTTGATCAACATGTAGTCAGAGCAATAAGCTTTGGGGAGAGATGAGGCAAGTAGTATGTCAAAACAATGAGCAGTGAGATGGAGAAACAGCACCATCAGTGTTTCAAGTTTGTCACCTCAACATGTTCTTCCTGATGGTCATCAACATACTGTGCCAGCTCGGTGTACTGGAAAGCCTGGCCACAGGAAATGACCAGCAGGATGAAGGGAACGGTTTGAAGATTCATCTAGTGGAAAAATTAAAAATCAAATGATTTTGTCATGTGTTGACACACTGTCAAATGTTGAATGGGAGTAGCTTGTTGGAAAAAGAAGTTATCACAAATTCTCATGAATTAATAATTATTACATCATAATCTAATTGGATATTGAAGAATTTAAAAATCAAGCAAATAGATACTATCTGCAAATGAGGATATGACAATGCAGTTAAAACAACAGCTAATTGTCTAATTAGCTATTGTTAATAGCTCAAAGCAGCTTAAAGGTATATGCAACTTGCATTAGACTCCATATCATTCCAGATTTGATGGAATGATGCAACCAGAGTCCAGAACTGAATATAGCAGAAAGTCTGGGTGGCAAACAGTGGATAAAGGAATTTGTTTCCATCTGAAATATCTGCAGAACATTTGAAAAGCAGAGTGGGAATTCTCTGATTAAGATGTGGCATCCTGACTGAATCATAAAATGGATGTTTCAACAAATCACGTTTGCATCCAGGTTTCTTTAAAAATGTATTTAATATATTTGTTTTCAGCTGAATTGTACAGATCATATGTCAATTTAAAGGTGGAGAACATTTATAAATTATTTGAAACCTTTAACATCTACAATAGCATTTTTAACATGGATATGGAAACATTTTAGACCCTCTACAACCAACCACTTTTACAACTTCTGCCTGATCCCTCTACCATTAAAAACTTTTCAGCTTTATCTCGCTACAGAGTAAATCTTATTTCTATTTTGATGAACATATAATCTCTTCACAATATGAATATATTTCCTTACCTTCTCTTAGATGCAGTGGAAACAGTCTTATCAGCCCCAGCAGCTATGGCCCCATGTTGCTGGTGGGACATTTATACACATTCCCTCATGCTGCACTCTTTCCGAGCCCCGGGGTCACACTGTCAAATGTTTCCTGACTTCTTGCCAAGACAGCAGACAAATTACTTTTTTTTGCTGAGAAAGACAAAACTCCACTCAGATCTATTGATCTTGCTCCAAGAATGTGCTCAAAGGATCGACGGTAGGGGGTTTGTGTGTGTGTGTATGTGGGACAGGGTGGAGGGGGGGTGCTTGGAAGGACAAAACATCATGTGAAACTCCTAATTATTGGGCTTCCCCACACACATAACAAGTTGCACAACAGACGGCCCCCTGAACTAGACCTCAAAGGAACAGCGTTTCTTATAGGGCAATGTGAATTCATGGGAAATGATAAATGGACTGAACTTTTCCAATCATATTGAGCACTTTAATATCAGACTCACATTCACCCATTCGCACTCTCAAATGGATACACATTTATACACCAGTACAGAATTGTCGTTTTCTGTCTCAGGAGTTACAGGACAGAGGAGAGGAGGTGCTGTCTTGACTTGGTTTCAGAATGGATTCCTTATTATCCTGGAAATCTGCAAAACTGAGCACAGTTACACATAACAAGAAGATAAGTGATTATCTCACTTTGTTGATAATTTATTGCTGTCTGATGAGGTGATAAAGCTTGCAAAAAGAACAGCTGAAAAACCATATCAAAGTCAGTGTTTATAAATTTATTGCTACATTTTATCTACAAAGCATCTTCTATTGGAGTCATAGGCATAGGAACAATTAGCATAGGAACAATGCCCACAGTCTTTGGGCAACACAAAGACTGTGTTGCCCAAAACACAGTTTTTGTGATTTTGGGCAACACAAAGACTGTGTTGCCCAAAACACAGTTTTTGTGTTTTGGGGAACACGAAACACAAATACTTTTGGTTGCCTAAGCTTTATGGGACATGTTTTTCTGCTCTTAATTCAAGCTGACTGTAGACAAAGCATTTCATCATGTGCAGTTTGGTGTGTCATTGCAAACAAATAAAATAAAAATAAACCTCAGTGCTGCGCAACGTCAACGCGAGCACGAAAGCTCCTCTACGGACAGAACCACCGGCTCCCTAATGCACCGGTGAACCTGGAATTCAGACTTCATCAGTGCAGACACAGAGTCAGCATGTTCAGACTAAACGCACAGGAGTAAAGCCTGCCGGCCAACCAGGCTTACATTACACTGGGGGAAACCCTGAGTGTCAAATTATGTCTAATCTTCTCCGGTGTCTTTGCAAAACGTGTGGAATGGTTGACACCTTTGGAGGTTGCTGTGTTGAAGCTCCAGTATCTCAGCTCTCAGCAGCTTCACTGTGGTTTGTGATGGAATCACAAGGGCAACCATAGTTGTTCAGGGTTAGGAGGTGGTAGTTTTCGTCAAATGATGATGACATAGCATTTCTGACCAGCTCACACGACACAGCAGTTTTTGCACAACCTGCTACAAATCCTGCTATATAGACCAGAGAATTTTCCACCAGATCAGCAAACTTAGCTGGAAGATAGCCATGGTCGCATACAACAGCTGAAATGGAGATTGTTGCTCTTCAGCCGTTTAAGCAGAGGACATCTAAACATGACAGGGACCCGTTATCATGTTGGGCAGCCACATTGCCTGTCCCATTAGGTGAGCCACCACATCGAACCATCAGGTGTTCTGGAACTGGCATGCAGATGGCTTGTTACTCCAGCCACCTAGATTACAAAACAGGCACATCATACAGGAATTACTTATAAGACATAACATACAAACCATTCATTGAGTATATTTTCAAAGTTTATTGTAACTAAAACAATAAAGAAAATGGTCAATATAAAGGCTACCTTTGTAATGTATGTGGATGTGGGAGGGGCAATTTTCCAGTGTCCCGGAGGTACTTGTATGCCTTTGGACTGTGCAGATGGAGTGTGAGGGCAAACTCTCTGTGCTCCTTTGTGTACTCATGGCCCTGCTTTTCCAAGAAGTCCAGCTGAAGATCTGAAATTTTAAGAGCAAAAATTAAAAACCTCTCCTTCAGATCAATAGCTGAGGATGTTAAAAAAAACAGTAGTTATATTAAATAAATTAGAATATGTGTTCCAATAAGGCTCATTTGTCAGATAAAAAGTACCTTTTGAAAATAGGCGACAATCTGAAAGCAGGTGTAAGGCATACTTTTCATCAAGGCTACGTCTCTGTATTAAAATGTTTTTTATTGGTCTGATGTAATGTGTCTAATTTAAAATCTTGTGTTCATTAACTGTAAGCAGGAAATCATAATTAACAGCAATAAAGGCTTTTCACCCTATGTTCATTTAATCTATATAAAATGTTTCACTTAGTGTTAAAGTTCTTGGAATAAGAACTTTGACATCATTCAGTAAATTCAATAATTTACTGAATTCAGTAATTTACTGAATGGGTCTTATAATATGAATTTCAAAGAGCTAATTTTATCTTACCTGAGTATAATTCAAGTCTCTCTCTGAGCTTCTTATTAATTAGTTTCTTGTCACTCAAATCCCCCAATAGAGACTGAACTGTAGTTTTTGCCCTCTTTTCTCTGGCCATGGCGTTTTTCTTTTCCCGCTCTAGACTTTCCACTCTCGCCAAGGCTTCCTTCAGTTTAGCCGCAACAGCGGAAAGAGAAGCTGGCAAAGCATAACCATGATCCTAATAGATAGAGAGATAAAGATCACACTATGAGATCTAATTGACTGCCTTCAATTGTGAGTGTGTTCAATATGAGTGGTTTGAGAGTTTAATATGGCCATGACCATTACAATATCATGTTTAAAATATAAATACTCACATCATTAGACTGAGGTTGCGGCTGTGAGGTATAAGTTTCTGTGGCATCCTGAGAGGCCACAGACAGGCAAGGTTGAACTTTTATGGAGGTTACCATCATCCTGCACTTTTCTGGCTAAAATGAAGATGCATAAAGATTATGAACTTTACAGTGTACAGCTATCTGTACACAAACAAAAGGAGGAATGAGTATCTGACCCTGTCCTGTGAGTGATAATACAATCTGGACATTTGTGAATGCTAATAGACTTAAGATGATACACCTACTCTTTGGGGGTCAGCAGGGAAGCTGAAGATTGATGGAATAGCACCATCCCTCAGTCGGACAATCTGACCGGTTCTGTCAAAATCCTCCTGTTTAAAATGCTCACTGCACAGAACGGATGAATCGCTTGCAGTGAATCCCTCTCTCTGCAAAGCCGCTTCCCACTTCTTCCTCACATTTTTGTCTTTCGGAAACCTTCAAAACAAAAACGGGAGATTTGTGAATGCCTACACAAAAACATTTTTCAACGTAGATTAGTCTTATTTATTCATTATAATGTTCTCCCTGTTTTACTACTTTTCATTTTCAATGTCTTATAACTTTACTTCAATTAAACTCCTATTTTAATGCATATTTGTTAATAATGAACTAAAACTAATGAAAATGTGAGTAAGCTTGTTTGAAAACCTTTCAGTGAGATGTTCTGTTGTATGAATGGTGGACATGAGATATTGGTATCTTACTGTCAGCTGGGTAGTAGCAATAATGATTCAATTACATTTACTTGAGTAACTATTTTTTTAAAATTATTGTATGAGTATTTTTACTTTGCTGTAGGTTTTACTGTTACTTGAGTAATTTCACTATCACTACCCTTACTGAGTAAAATTTCTGGATTCTCTACCCACTGAATAAGAATTCAGTGGGTAGCAAACATGTTTGAATTATGTTTTAACCGACAATTCACTAAGACATACACCCGCAGTTTTTGTTAAAAGTTTCACATATTTTATATTGAATTACCAAAATTAAAACACCAACATTTCTCCTTAACTTTATATTTTGGTCCGTCTGTTGATGTCTAAATATTAAATGATTGATAATTTGATGAACTACTGTGGAGAATTAACCATTCGCCATGCAGAATTCTTGATGTACGAGGTTACAGAAAAGTTGAATTCTTTTATTAAAGAGTTGAATTCATTTATTAATATATTATTATATTATTAATATAGCTGGTCCATTTCACATGCCACCTTTAAGAGGTAACAAGTCAAAATGGCCACCCAGAAAGAGTTGTGATCTCCTTTGTTACCCTCTACCTAAGTTACGCCCAAAGGGGACGTTCCTTAGCTCTAAGTATAATGCAATCTTATCCTTGAGGTTGTTTCCTAACATGACATTTCTTTTAGCTTAAGCTTAGCAATTATCTAACAAAGAAAGAAGGAAAACAAATAATTATTTATTCTCAACACTACTTAGTACTTGAGAAGATTTTTTATTACCAAATACATTTTTCTTCTTATTTGAGTAGTTTCTTGGATGGCTACTTTTACTTTTACTTGAATAAAAACATGTTAAAAATACTTTTACTTGAGTGTAATTTTTGGGTCCTTTGCCCACTTCTGCTTAATGTTGACATGGTGAAAGAATTAAATGTGAATTATCTGTGGCACACCTGTGTAAAAGTTTGATGGTATGGGGTCAAATTCATGACAAAAGCCAACAAAAACACAATTTTAATTGTGACCCCATAATTTCCCCCAGCTACCTTCTCTCCTCTGGTCTGTTTAACATCAATAGTCTCAGATCAACTCAGCCCTCCAGGACTGTCAGCAGCAGAAACAACAAACTTTATGCTTGTTGGGGAAAATATACATTTGCTTTGCATTGTCCTCACGTGATGGCAATGATATAGTATAGTTCATTTAGATTCTTGACTAATATGGGTTGTTGCTATGTTGTTGTACGGTGTTTTAAGATCTTGTTCAATGTGCCCTTTTTTTTTTTTTTACTTTGAGCCTCTGCCCCTCCAAAGGTTTCTGCACGGCCCTCATGGGCTTCACATGTCAGTATTGGCAGATCACGATCCCCCAAAATAAACCCAGAAATCGACTGGCTGATAAATGTATGCTATATTGTACATGCATAGGGTGTTATGCAAACAGCACCAAAGATGCAATAAGTTGATATCAGGTGTGCAAATCCACGTTGTTAGCAGAATTGGAGGGGCCCTCAATCAAATTTCGCTTAGGGCCCCATGAAGGGCTGGGCTGGCCATGCTTACTCCTGTGCGCTCCTGTTAAATATTTGGTTAACTTTTTTTTTTTTTCAAAACTTGAAATTATACCGTTTGCAATATATCAGCGCTAAAACGAGGTGTACGCATCAGGATAAACTGAACAAACAAAACGAATATAAGACACTGAACAGAGGAAACCCTTCCTACTAACTTTATAAGTGCATGCATTCATTACATAGTACAATGTAAGTTTCATTGTGTAGCTCATGCAATGTCTGCATCCACATACCTCAATGGTTTTAAGTGCTTTGTTGTTGTTGTTGTTGTTTTTTTAACCAAACTTTAATTGTCCCATTATAACATTTCACCTCATTGTAACAAGCAACAGTGTATTTGATACATTTAATGCGATATTGTACCAGTAATAGCAGAGGATTTATAAAGCACTCAGGTTTTTTTTTTATGTGTAGGGTTTTCAATCAACGCACTCTTCCACGTTTATCTTACTTGTGAAAAGTTATCCCCCGAGTCCTAACGTCAACAGTCCGTCGATTTGAGCAAAAATTAGCCGCACAGTGCTGAGGCATCTTGTGATGTTTATGATTTAGCCAAGTAGGTAGGACCATAGACATGAATACGGGTAGGACGACCGCTCCAAGATGGCGGCCGTATTTGCTGCCTCCCAACAGCCAATGGGATCCAGAAAATAGGCAGGCTCCGCCCACTTGGAATAGTTAAGGTATTCCTGTTTTAATTCAAGTTTATCTGAGTAATAATAATATTTTAATACTGATAATTCAAATTATGTCGTTTTTATAAGTGTACGTTTTATAAATTATTTTTTTTCCTTTTTTGTTTAGTTTGTTTTTACGCGGCAGGTCAAAGGCTACAAACAAAATGGCGGAACACTACAGCGCTGCAGCTACAGTGCTGTGATCGTCTATTTTGATGTTACAGAATCTCTTTTCTGAATCAAGTAACGGTTCCATGTCGTTCAACCGCTCTTCGGAGCTAATCGCTTCTCTTTATTACTTTATGTGGAAATACTTCTGCGGAGTTTTTAACCAGGATCTCCGGGTGAACGCGGCTCTTGGGGAACCTTCAGCACAGCGGCTTGCAACTGCAGATCTGTCCGCTGTGTGATGAGTTTTCTCTGATGATCTTCATCAGCTCCAAGTGAAGAGTACTATCACGGATGCATGACTTATTCAAACTCTGATCAAAGATGAACAAGAAGAAGGATAAAGGATTCGAGAGTCCACGACCTTTTAAATTATAAGTATTCTGTTCTACGTTGCAAGAAATCAGAATGAAAGGAATTTGATTTCCAGTTGTGTTTCAGAATAGTGCTAATATTTACTCGTGTTTGTCACATTACTTACGTGTTAATTGATTGGTTATTGCTTTTACGACCCATCAGGTGGTGTGCATCAACAACATCAATTTCCAAAGGAAGTCTGTCATTGTGAGTACTATTCTTAGTGGTGGATTTTTACACTCCAGTTTTTAAAGAAGACTAGAAAAGGGGCAGCTTTCGTTTTACTCATTATCTATTAATCTCTTTATCCATCCATAGGATTTTGTCTTACACGTCCTTCCATTTGCTTTCTTATAGTCTGGTTTTTCAGGTTACTTAATTAAAACCTTCCCAATATAGATAATAGATAATAGATATTATAGATAATATTCCTTCGACTATTATCCATAAATTCATACTTACGGTGGCCTAGAAGGTTCAATAAAATGCAAAACTTCAACACAACGGCAGAAGGCAAAAGATGATAACATGAGAGTTAGGACACAGGAGGTGGTATAACTTCCAGTTTAGCATAACACAAAAACAAAAAACAAAAGGCTATAACACAACAACAAATGGTCACAATGGATGTTATATCCCTATGGTGGCCCAGGAGGGTCAAGAAAATGCAAAAGCCACAACGGAATTCATTCAACAAAGGTTTTGATAGACTTTATCATAACTATAACCCTTCTGGGTTATTGTATTTATGTTATTAGATAAATACCCATTGAGGTTGAAATATATATTTTTTACAATGGTGAATTGGCTAAGAGGTCAGCAACACACAATAATTAAATTATGCAAAGTAAAATTACTAGTTACATATTAAAATAGCAAATATGAATCCCTATTTTCAGTTTGAAATGCAGATGGAGCAGCAAAAACAATTTTGAGTATTTTTCTAAGCTTCAGTGATAATTTCTTTTAATACCTTTTAAGCATTAATTTCTAATCAGATAAATGAACCTCAGATCATTTGTATTTTTCTAGTGATAGGAGTTACTGAGCTCTGCCTCCTCATTGTTTTACAGGGTTATGTGGAGTTGACCATTTTCCCCACAGTGGTCAACCTGAACAGGATCAAGTTGAACAGTAAACAGTGCAGAATCTACAGGGTCAGAGTCAATGATCTGGAAGCCCCTTTCATTTACAATGACCCCACACTTGAGGTGTGCCACAATGAGTCCAAGCAGTAAGTAGAACCAGAGAGTTGTCACAGAAACGGAACCAACAAACTAGTTTACGCTGTAGAACGTGGAGTTGATGAGTTCTGTGTGATTGGATGCCATTGTTTAATCTTTTAGCCATTTTATTGTTGTGTAATTTTGATTTCTTCCTGTCTTCATCACTTTGGCTTGGCTATGTAAGCTATTCCTGGTCTGAAAATGTAAAGTAAAAGTATGGAAAATTAATTCCTCAGATTTCATTCCATATCTTACTGCCTAAAAGTTGTAACATAAATGTGTGCTTCTGAAGTTGAGCACCGTGGAGGAGTTGTAGTAATGTGGGAGTTTGTTGCAGGGAAAAACACTGTTTAATTCCCAATTTTCCAAAACTATATTTGTAATTTTTACCACAAGTGGGTTTAAGCCTCTGCTGCCATCTGTATGAAGTTGTTAAAGACAGTTGGAGTTCTACTGACACATTCCTGCTCTTGTCCAGCAGCTTATCTGAGCTGGAAATGTTTGGACAGCTTTCTGAATTGAAGTGCAACTGCTGGATAACAATGTTTTTCCTGAACAGACGGAACCTGAACTATTTCTCCAGTGCCTACACAGCGGCTGTAAGTGCTGTGGACCCCGACGCTGGGAATGGAGAACTGGTGATCAAAGTTCCCTCTGAGCTCTGGAAACAAGGAGATGGTGAGATGATGTCTTCACATTCTCATCACACTGTCAGAAAAATGATTGAGATCGTTTTGTGAATAACTCATATCACATGTTTGTGTTTGGGTCCAGAGCTGAAGGTGTTAAAGGTTTATATTGAGTTTTCATTGGACCAGCCCAAAGGGGGTCTCCACTTTGTTGTTCCTGATGTGGAAGGCAGCATGGCAGAGAGGGGGGCTCACGTGTTCTCCTTTGGATACCAGAACTCCACGAGGTTGGACATTTTTGCAACATCCGGATTAACCAGTTTTATGTAAAATCGACTTTTTTGATTTTATAACAAAAAATATAACATCATATTATAATGTTATTCACTCATTAAAAACATTCCTGGAGTGTTGCTTTGATTTTTTTTTCATGCGTGTTTGAGAAATTTTTTAATCCCTCCGTGACAACCATTCAGCTGTGCAAAACGCCTAGGTGGACCTAGCCCCGCCTTCGAGGTGCTACTCCTCCTCAGAGCTGCAGTTTCAGAGATTACACGTGGGAATTCTTCCATCTTTGTGGCCCCCTCTGAATCTTTTCTCTCTCCAGGTTCTGGTTCCCCTGTGTGGACTCCTACTCAGAGCTGTGTACATGGAAGTTGGAGTTCACTGTAGATGCGTCCATGGTGGCAGTGTCTTGTGGGGATCTGGTGGAGACCATCTACACCCATGACATGAGGAAGAAAACTTTCCACTACGTCCTCCCCATCCCCACTGCGGCTCCGAACATCTCCTTGGCTGTGGGGCCCTTTGAAATCCTTGTGGACCCCTACATGCATGAGGTGCGTACACTGTGATCTGGCTGGATGTCACTGAAAGATGTCCAGACATTCAGTTTTCAAATTAATAGAACAGAAAAAGAAAATTTTTCTTCTTTTTCTGTTGCTCATCATTGGGCAGCACATCACTGAAAAACCTTGTTAAACCCAGGAACTTCAGAGACTTTGCAGCTCCCTAGTTATTGTGTCCTAATCTGAAGCACCTTCTCAGAATTTAAAAACTTGATGAGGTTTATCTAGTTAAGTCACATGTAAATCAGCTGTAAATAGTCAACATATTTAAAAAATATATATTTGTTGACTAAAAATATTGATGACTAATTTTTATTTTAACCATTTCAATCTTCCCGTACCTTGTTTTATCTGGTACGGGATAAAACAATCCCGTATTTTTTTTTTACAGTCATTGAGATGGAAATGTGAGGGATGCACTTGTGGATATTTTCCAGTGTCAGACATAGAACCTTTTAATAGAGGAATAAAACCTCTGGGTCCAGTCTGGCTGCTGTCGTGTGTCAGCTTCCTGCTCACTATTACACATGTGTTTTCTGGATCTGGTCCAAGGCGTTCCTGGTGAGTCTGGACCCACGAGATGTCTGATAAATGAACAGAACCCAGGTCTACCACTGACACTTAAACTCAAAATCACATTTCTTAAATTTACGACTTGAACATTACAGGACATCTGGAACATTTTATTACAAATATCTGAATTTATAATCTCTGAAATTGTATATTTTTTTTCTTGAGAATGGATTAGGATTAGGGAATATTGAAGTTTTTTTTTTCCTGTGAATATGTGAAATTAATTTCTAGCTTTATCTAGATTTCAATGAGCCTTTCTGTAACTTCTCCTAATGACCACTAGATGTCTGTAAAAACCAGTTGTCAGAATGAAGTTGAGGTTTCTGAGACACAACGGTTCGGTTCCCATACCAAGCCCTCTGTCTTGCTCCTGTAACTCTGCAGGTGACCCATTTCTGCCTGCCGCAGCTGCTCCCTCTGCTCAAACACTCCATGTCCTACCTGCATGAGATTTTTGAGTTCTATGAGGAGATCCTGACGTGCCGCTACCCTTACTCCTGTTTTAAGACCGTGTTTGTGGACGAGGCCTACGTTCAAGTGTCGTCCTACGCGTCAATGAGCATTTTCAGGTTTGCGTGGAGACAGATGTCTCATCTGCAGATTGTTCCATGTCTTCTAGGTTGTTATTCATGCAGTTGCCTTTGTGTTTCAGCACCAACCTGCTCCACAGCCCTATGATTATCGACCAGACCCCTCAAACCCGACGCTGTCTGGCCCAGGCCTTGGCACAGCAGTTCTTCGGCTGTTTTATCTCCAGAATGTCTTGGTGAGACGTAATTTGTTTTGTGATGCGAGGACAGAACCTCAGACTAAACAAGTGTTTATATTTCACCTCTTTTCACACCAAGTGCACCACCATGACTCAGCACCATTCTGCCTCTCCAGTGTGGTCATCCTAGGGTAGTTTCTCCAGAATCTCTGGAGGTTTAAAGAGTGATGTAGTTGGCCTCTGAGATAAACCTTCTATACCACATGTCTTCATAATGGAAAAGAACTGTCAGCACTTCTTGGAGGAGTTTTATTCACAGACCCTGAGCACACCAAATGTTATGGAGAAAGGATGCCTTATAACAGGGGCTAACTCTTCAGAACACCCCAAAAGCTTTATGCTTTTGGGGTGTTCTGGCATTCTGGGTGAATAGAATCAATACCAATTCATGAGCCTAGTGAGAGAAATCATTCATGTTTTTTTCCCAAAAACAAGAAAAAAAATCCTAAAACAATCTGATGCCGCTGAAGTTTTATTTACATTTCTTGAAGAAGGAAGTTATGTTGTTTCCTTGAATTGTTCTCGGTGCAGCACCCCCACAGGCGGGGAGGGGAACAGGTTTCTTAAAGGTTTGATTGGTTTGACATAATGCAGTGTGAAAGAGAACAGCAGCAACTGAAAATGGAACAAATACTGCCACTTTGCTCCCCAATTGAACAGAGTATACTGGACTATCAGGTGTGAAAACACCCTAACAAATAGAATATCACTCTATCTATTTTCTCATATTGTAGGAGTGCTGTCTTTGCCTTCTAATTTATTTTCTCCTTTTCTCCTCATCCCTCATTTTGTCTGACCTTGAAACAAACATCACATGTGGTGGGGCCTTCTCTCTATGTGGTGTTTAATGTTCAGCAGGCTGTTGTCATGATTTTTAACAGAGCGTGGCACTGCTGTTAGCAATTTCTCAAGCAGGGGCTCACTGAGGCCCATAACTGAAAACAGGCCAGACTCATTATCCTGTCAGATGCAAAGAAAAGCAAAAAGGCTCTTTACCACACCCATCTGCATTAATGGAGGGGATCTTTGTTTGCTTGAAGGTCTCCACACACTTCTGTGTGTCCAGGAACACAAGTTACTTGATCCTCACTGACACACACACACACACGCGCGCGCGCACTGAACTCATGCTGTTTTTGGCTCAGTTGTACCACTATATTCCTCTTAGAGATGTACAATTTTCACTGAAGCTTCATGGAGGAC
The DNA here is from genome assembly GCA_922788865.1 of Poeciliopsis turneri. Lineage (NCBI taxonomy): Eukaryota > Metazoa > Chordata > Actinopteri > Cyprinodontiformes > Poeciliidae > Poeciliopsis > Poeciliopsis turneri. Next base: position 1,051,483 of record CAKLNU010001061.1, on the reverse strand, counting down.
AGCTGGTTTGTAAACAGTCTACTCAAAAAAATGAAACTGTTGATTTTTGTTTCTTTGGGGTTTCTGAGAGAAAAATTATTCATCATTGTGAATGATTCAGCAGTTCCTTGAATAGTACACCAGCATATTCACGAGATTCTGAAGCACATACTGATTTAGGAAAAGATATAAAATAACATTCAATATATTGCAGTTCAGTTATCAGTTTTAGATGATACACGACGTCAGGAGGATCCACAGTTCAGTTATTAGGTAAAAGTGATAACTGAACTGTGGATCCTCCTGATGTCTTGCAGCGCCGTCTCTTCCCACTGCACTAGTGGAGACTAGAATGCAGTTTTAAACAGTGAAATGAGACTAATAAGGTAATTATTCACAGGTTGTTTCCTGGTTGTTCTGGTTTAAAAGCCACAGACTGCAACTTCCAGCTGTTTCAAATGTATGGGTAGAGTTGATTTTAAAAGAACTGTCTTAATTCCTTCCACTGGAAAGGAAGAGGAAAAAACAACAACTTTGAATTGGATTTTAAATGGCTATATAAAGACACCTTTAGTGACACATTTATAATGCTTACAGTCTAAAATTGAATTATTATCACTTCTATCTCAGAGGAAATTTGCAATAAACCAAGATCTTTTGCCTTATTTCCACTGAGTGGTATGGCATGGCTCAGTACACTGTAGCCCCTTCTGCACAGATGTGGCCTTAACTGGTTCTTCCCCTGTCAGTCCGGCCAAACTCGTCTCCATTTGCAGACTTTTGCGGTTCCTCCGCGTTTTAGGAATTACCTTTGGAACAGGCTGAGCCAAGCTGGGTATTGTGCGCAAGTGATTCAATTGGCAGCTGACTAGTGGTGCACCCATTTATCGGTCAGCCAATATCCTTTATTTTGGGGGGTTGGTAATTGGTCTACGTTTAAATGTGAAGCTGATCTTATCCATTGATCTTATCTGCCTCAACAAAGCTTGAAAAACCAACTAAAGGCAACACTTTACCATTGTATAAATGAGTAAAGACAACACTTGCCAAAAAGGTCATACAGCGTTGCATCAACTGGATGGGGCAACCCGCAATGAATGGATAAACCGAGAGAGTTAGCAGAAATTGGCTGCCCAAGGGAACAGCCTGAATGACATCATCATGGCGTTGACCACAGCTCCTGCATGTTTACAGCCCGCCCATGTTCCCGCCCATATTCTCACCCACATAGTGGAGAACACACCGCCAATAGAGAGACATCCATCTTGGCTAGAAGTGAACCAGAAATTAACTGGCTAGAATTAGACTTGACAATAGCATTGTTGTTTTGAGAACAACTGTGGAGCTGTTGATTATTATCCTCTTAGAGAACTGTTTTGTTTGTGCTTTGTGTGTCTGCAACAGAGTTAGTTTTCCAGCAGTAATGACCTCCTAATGAGAAACTTCAGAAAAAATAATTTATTTCTCAGATATTTTTCCCAAATCTAAGACTGAAAATCTGATTCTACGAAGCTGAAAATAATGAAAACATGACCCAGTAGTTATACCCTCATCCAAGGAGGATAAATCTCTTTTTTTGTATTTACTCATAGTAAATGCACAGATAAAATCAGCTCTGGTAATAAAAGGCAGCCAAGATTTAGCACAGCATGAAGCAGTGAAACCACCAAGGTTGAATCAACCTATTGTGCCTCTTTTTAACAGGCTAATAAATCCATGATGATAAAATTATGTGAGCAGTGTGTGTGTTGTGTCAAGGACTGCCACAAAAATACCCAAAGGGCAAAACTATCTTACAGAAATGATGAGGCGGCTCAAGTATGGCCTTCATTGATTCTGAGTTGCGTGGGATGGGGAAGCTAAGCTGTGTGGGCTGAAGTGAGATGGAAATGACAAACGAAGTGTTTTGGAAACTTGACTTCACATCATCGCATTAAAGCACATGACCTCATAGACAGTGCTGGATTATCAATGTGAGGTCACTTGGTGGCTATTAGTCATAAAGGAAGCTGATTCATTTCCAAAAAATTAGCAAATGTGTTCCAGGCACATCAGACTGTGTGGTCATATGATGATTTAGGATCAATGTTGAGCCTGTTGCTCCTTACGAGGAATAAGTTGCATATTCAATTCATCCAGACTCAAATTAGGGCTACAAGTAACAAAAAATTATTATAGTTATTAGTTATTCTGATGATTATCATACTTTAAAAAAAATAGCACAGTCTACATATTTTTCATTTAGCTACTTAAAATGATTTTTTACAATATTGAAACTACAGTCAAATATGAAAAATAAATAATTCAATTGGTTTATTGAAATAAGAAGATAAACATTTTATTGCCTAAAATAAAATGTTTATTATAGGCAATAAAATGTAGATTTTATTGCCTAAATAAAATGTTTTAGGCAATAAAACATTTTTTATTTCCTATAGTAAAAGAAAGGCAACCAGCTTAACACCAGCTTGTTAACGGTTCACCAGCATTAACAACCTGGTGAAGCTGTTGGGCTTACTATGTACTGCTTAATGTGTAAATTATGTAATCTGAACATAATTTAGGAGTTTGGCTCAAACCTATTTACTGATAAAATTCTTCATGTTCATCGCTCACATTGGCGTTCATAGTTACACATTCTGAACTCAATTCACAACTCCAAGAACTACTTCTCCCTTCGTTTCACATTATGCCTGACAAAACGTTTGAACTTCATATCAAAGGCTTTGGTGGTGCACTTTCGCTAATAATTCTACACAAAAAAAAATTCTAAATGGCTTATTATTTTGGGCATAAGGGAATTAAAACACTGATTCTGCTGAGGCCACATTAGCCTAAAAATTCTTCAATCATGTAAATCACCAACTACAAGACAAACTACATTTGTGTTAATTTGACTGTAGCTTTCTGAACACTGGTATGAGAGAAGACTGGAATAGCAAATACAAAGCAAAGCTGAATGTAACTATCCAGACTTTACTCCAGAAAAACAATATACTATTTTTTTAACAAGTTTAGGACGACCTGTGCCTACTTCTTCTAAAAACCAGCGTCATTCGGAGAATGACGCCGTATCTGTTACAATTTCCCAGATGGTTTGATGGAAATACACGTTGAAAACATTCAGCTGTTAGAAAGAAGGCCTGTGACATTTTGGAAAGGGATGTTTTGTGTCTTATAACCAATGTTCTCCTGCAGGGCTGATGAGTGGGTGTTGAAGGGCATTTCTGGCTACATTTATGGCCTCTATCTGAAGAAGACCTTTGGCGTCAATGAATACCGGCACTGGATTAAAGAGGTAGCTGCTTTGCTTTCAACTGTTTCTACTGAATTATACTGAGCCAAAGAATCGTAGGGAAAAAAAGATCAAATCTTCCTCTGATGTAAAAGCTTATAACCAGTTGGAGCTCTCGTAACCCACTTGATTTATGTATGAATTTAAGAGAATAATTTCAGACCGTTTTTCTTGGTTAAACTTATGTGCTTTTCTCTCATCTTTAAACCGGATGAGTTGTTTGGTTAGAAAAGGCTGAATCAAGTTCAACTAAAGTCCTGCTGCCATAATCAGTTCAAAGAGAAGAAACATACTCTGTCTTTCCTTTTTTTGTTTTTCTTAAAAAGTTAACAGAGGCCTGCAGAGTCTAAGAAAAACTCAAAACAGTCGAAACTTCATTTGGACCTGAAGTTTTACTGCATTTCAGAGTGTGAAAAATAAACACTGGTGTAAATAATGTTGGACTTTTGAACTTTCAGGACCACTTTAACTTTTGCTGTAGATTGCATGCAGAAATCATAGCAAACAGTCCCTTGATATATTCTAAAAAATATTAAGCCCTTGTTAAATTCAGCTCTTTCTATCTCACTTGAAGGGATTTAAATAATGTAGATCTTTGACAGAAATGTAAATGTGATAAATATATTTTTCAAAATGTTCTTTTCTGTGTTTGTCAGGAGCTGGACCGGATTGTGGAGTATGAATTGAAGATGGGGGGTGTTCTGTTGCACCCCACCTTCAGTGGAGGCAAAGAAAAGGACAAGTAGGGACTTCATTTGTTTAAAGTGTGTTTTGACTGTTGCTGAATTTTTCCACCTAGGACATTTTGTGTTTAATTTATACATTTTCAATGTGGGGATCTGAAAGTCTGATTATTTATGGAGATCATGCTTTGAGATTCAGGGCAGCCAGGGTGCAGCTATGGTCTGAGGAGGCAGATCTCTGCCCACCGCAACAGTAGAGTCCACAATGTGATTAAAACTGAAATCAGACTAATGCAGAACTAATCTGACATGTTACAAAGCGGTTATGGTCTAAACATTTGCACTCCAGCTCCAACTGAGTGGAATATTTAGTACTTATAAAAAGAAATTGACTTTTATCTAGACTTTCTCCTGATCCCTCCTCCTCCCCCGGACTGTGCAAGGCATAAAAAGGGCTTGCAGGGCTCAACTGATGGGTTAAAAAAATGCAACAATAAATGTCTCCTTAATTTAGGAAGTCACAGTTCCTAAATTATTGTTACAATTTTTGATTCACACGTAAATTACTTATTTTAAACTGTCCTGAATATAAAATCCCGGAAAACTGAGATGTTTGGTTTGAGACAATGAAATATTTTCTTTAACATTTCTAGGACAAGATGCAGCTTTATATTCCAAGCTTACAAAGTTAAGCATGTTGGCTGTTGATTAATCACTCATTCAATTTTCTAATTGAATGACCGCACATACTTTAGCATGTATTTTGTAAATTTTATACTATATATATCAACATATATATAAACATATCAAGTTATATGTTGCTACTGCCACCCATCACAATAGATATTGGGATATGAATTTTGTGCTATATCACACATCCTGGTGAATCCTAGGTAAAAATAATCTGTGTGAATAAGGCTTTACTCTGTAAACCACTGTGATGTTCAGAAAACGATCCCAGTACCTGGAGGAAGCCACCTGTAGCATCCTAGCTGACCCAGCTTCTCTGTTTTCAGCCCCACTCCCCACCTTCACTTCTCCATCAAGCACCCGCACACCCTGTCCTGGGAGTACTTCAAGATGTTCCAGTGTAAGGCCCACCTGGTTATGAGGCTAATTGAAAACAGAATCAGCATGGAGTTCATGTTACAGGTATGACACTTCCATCACATCACACGTTAGGCTTCTACTTTCCCCTTTTAAGCCAGAGTTGTTCTCCTGTAGGTGTTTAACAAACTCCTGAGCCTGGCCAGCACAGCTTCATCTCAGAAGTACCAGAGCCACATGTGGAGCCAGATGCTTCTGTCGACGCACGCCTTCCTCAAATCCATCTCCAATGTCTCTGGCAAAGACATCGGGCCTCTGATCAAGCAGTGGGTGTATCCTTCCTCCTGCTGGGATTCAACCTCATCCGTTTGTCACAACAAAGACAATTATCAAGATATGTTGCTGCTGAAAAGCAAAGCTTCTTTGTTAAATGCAAAGCAAACATGCTCTTGATGCATTACCTCTCAAATTACAACCAAGTGATTTTTTTTTCCATGTTAGAAAAAGTTTGCCAGATTTTTGGAGTTAGTGTCTGTGCAGACGTCGAGCCTTAATTCTTCATGTGCAGAGATCAGAGCGGGGTTGTGAAATTCTTTGGCAGCTTTGCTTTCAACAGGAAGAGGAATGTGCTGGAGCTGGAGATCCGCCAGGACTACACGTCCTCTGGAACTCAGAAATACGTGGTGAGCAACACAACCGCTCAGCCTGCAGAACACACACACGTTCTACGCACCGTTATGCTTACATTAAAAGTGACCCAGTGGCTTCTTCTATGGGTTCATGTCAGTGAAATTGACTTGGTTTCTTTCAAGAGATTGAAGTCTGAATCAGGCCCAGATATCAGGCGTTGTGTGTTTGTCTGCAGGGACCCATCAAGGTGACGGTCCAGGAACTGGACGGCTCGTTCAACCACACACTGCAGATAGAGGAGAACAGTCTGAAACATGACATCCCCTGTCATTCAAAGAGCAGACGGTGAGCTACGCTAAAACGCACAAATCAGATTTACAAAAATCTGAATCAGAATTACAAAATGACAAAATCAAATCAGAATTCTGAAAATACATTTGCTTAATGGAATGGAAACATCACATTTATCTTGTGAACAAATTTATTCATTTATGATTTTAACTGAATTTCTTACTTAACACTGTGATTTCAAAATTGCGTGTAGGAGAATATCAACACAGTTTTGCACACAATAATAATGGAAACTTGGCTACTGTCATCACTTTTTTGCTGTTTCAGCATTTAAATCAGTAAGGAGAAGCAGCATTATCTTAAAGGCAAATATGTTGTTCATAATCCTGCCCAATGTGGACAAATTGAAATGTTTTTTGTTCTTGTTTTGTAGAAAAATTGTAGGTTTATATTTATTTTTGGGAAATGTGCCGCTTTTTCTGGTATAAAACTTTTTTGGTAACATTTCCAGAAACAAGAAGAAGAAGATTCCTCTGATGAATGGAGAGGAAGTTGACATGGATCTGTCGGCAATGGAGTAAGAGCTTCAGATCTTTTAAAAAAATTTCCTGTAAGAAGCATTGGCCTGGTTGTGTATTTTCACCTCTCCACGGACTCCTCCGCAGCGCCGACTCTCCACTGCTGTGGATCCGAATAGATCCAGACATGTCCATCCTGAGGAAAGTGGAGTTTGAGCAGGCCGACTTCATGTGGCAGTATCAGCTGCGCTACGAGAGGGACGTGGTAGCTCAGGTAGGCTGGGAATTGATCAGGCTCCTTCTCCTAGCAACAGGCGTCTGTCTCTGGACGTCTGCTTGGACACATACGTTCTTCAAAATGATGAACACTAATTTTGTCCACAGGAGGTTTATAGAATAATACTTGTAAAGTTGGAGAAACATAAAGTCTTCTGTAAATTTAGGACACGACTCCAAGCTTCTTTCTGAAGGCCTCAGATGGCTTTTTGGATGTGACCCTGAGTTTCAATCTTTAAACAAGACAAACCTACAGAGGGCGGAGTAATAGTGTCAAAATCATGTATCTGATGTGATACATATGATAAAGTATTCCTCACTCGGAAGTAGGCCAGTCACGATTACAAATTTTACTGTATAATAAATTTTTCCAGAAGTTATTGCAATAAACGGTAATTTTGTTTTGAGACCATTTCCAAGTAGTAGTAATATAGTAATATAGTAGTAGTAGTAAATATGCAAACTAATAAAAATAGCAAAAAAAAAAAAAAAGATAAATACATTTTCAAGTGTCTGAAAACTAAATTGTCCTTCAAAAAGTCTAGTTGCGACCAAAACACCAAACATCCAGTGTTTGGTGTTTTGAAAGAGCCAGAAGAGAAAAACAATAAATCATTAAATTTGAAATTATTGAGTTTGTTTGAATTTCTCATGTGATTAATAGATCTGTTGCTTTGTTATAAAGTGTATGTATTCGGCTCCATTTTACAAACATTTTTAAAGTTTTTTTTTTTCTACTTATAACTGAGCTGTTATTCCATGAAGTAATCTCAAATTTCAAGGGACAGAAAATGCATTGTTGGTTAATCCTGCTAGAAATCTGTTCAGTAAAAAAAGCTGATGATGTGTTGCTTGAGATAGTCATGTCATGCAGAAGCACGTCTTGGTTTTCTCCAGAGGAAGAAAAGTTTCTGTTGATGGTGACCAGCAGCTGGGATTCTCCTCATATCTAACCAAGTGCATGGTGCTCCGTAGGCTAATTACATCTACATAGGTTCCCATAGCAACCCGGGTACAACACTCTTCCCTCTATTAAACGGAAATAAGATTTTCTATTGGTAACTACCTAATTACAGGATGATACTGAATGATTTAAATGATTCTCTTCCCTGCAGAATGCTGTCAAACATACAAACAGTTTGCTGATAAGCTCTCGTGTTTGTTCCTTAAATTAAAAGCTTTCACTTAGATGGCTACCTCATTTTCTCTGATTTGCAGGAGGAAGCCATCACAGCACTGGAAAAATTCCCAACTCCCGCCTCCAGATTGGCTCTGACTGACATCCTGGAGCAAGAGCAATGTTTCTACAAAGTCCGCATGCAGGCCTGCTTCTGCCTAGCTAAGGTTGGTCTCTCTTCACTTACATAATGATCAGGAAAACTGGAAAATTGTTGTTTTGCGGAGGCACCAGCTGGACCTGCTGTTTTCAAGTGAAATGTTTTCACAGTAAAGCCTTCCTAGATAGAGAATGGCTCCCAGATAAACAACAGGTTTGTTTAAGCAGCAAGCTCTGCTTACCCTGGTCACATCAGTTCTAGTTATCGCAGCACTTCTTTGAGCGCAATTCTCTTTCACTGGCCTTTCTATAAGAAAGCCAGAGATAAAAGAATATAAATTAAAATGAAAATTTAAAATCTAAAACAAATCATTCTGACTAATCAATCAATCGATGTTCTTTTTTTCTTTTAAGAAAAGCTTCCATCATTTCATACAATTTTAATGTAATCAAGTCATTATTTATGTTGATTTAGGGTTTTAGGGTTTCATCCTAATGACACAGGAGAAACTTGGTCCATTTGAAAGCGTTGTGGTGTGTGACGGGGTTGATGCTCAGGGCGCAGTGATAAGTCTGTCCCAGTTTCCTTACATGTGAAACTAGGGCTGGGCCTGACTTTACAAAAAATGTATTGTACCAAATTAAATTTTTATCTTTTTTTTTTTTTATTTGCTTTTTTCTTAAAAAGAAGTGGCAAATGACAGAAAATATTTTTCAAAAAGTGGCTAATATTTCAGTCATCCTTTCTGTGAACTGTGGAGCACAGTCGTCAAAACAAGATGGCAGATCTTGGAAGAATGTCAGAGTGACATCATCAAGTATGAAGACCCAAGGAGTGTGAATTTTCAAAAACAGACAAGTTGATAAATTGTTGCTCTGTTTATTAAGATATTGGTGCATGGAGAAATTGGAATCGGTCCATGCCTGGCTAATACCAATGAAGACTGACACTGTAGTGTTTTCCTGTGTGTTCAGATATATTCCTGAACACGGATGAATTTATTTGCCATTTCCAACATGCATCCTTCTGTCGTTTTTCTTTTTTTAATATGCCGCCTTTTGGCAAATTTTTTATTCCTCTCCACATTTTTCTTCTCAATTGAAAGTGATCCAAACCAATCAGAGGTTCTGCCAAGTTCATTAGAGAATTAACATGTGCCGTACTTCACTGTGTGGTGAGCCTGGCTGACTCATGGTGGATGCAGAAAAGAGTAAATGTTGAAAAACGAGAACAAAGAGCTTCAGTTTGCAGCTTCAGAGACTGACTGGACTCACTCACACTTTTTTACTCATTCTCACTCTCACTTTTAAATGTCACCTCTTAAAGTGAGTGTTTGGTTCCAGTAATATTGTGAAACAGGTTACATAGAAAACCCAGAAGGGCCACCCATCAGTTTAACTCTTGCTGCTCTGAATAATCCCATCATGTGGCTGCAGGAAATTCTCCTTTCTTTGGATTTCCATCCTACAAGTTACACCTGAACCAACATTTTCACAGCACAATAACTGAGTGAAGGTTCAGATGGACGTCTCACTAAACCCCGACAGACTGCATCAAAATGCTCTTTTGACACACACGGGCTCGACCAGCGAGCTCAACACACTCTGTCATTTACATAAACACGTTTGAAATCTTAACGTTGACCCAGGCACTCCACAAAGTGAAGTCTGATGCACTGTCATGAACTTGGCTGCTCTCTGATCGGCCTGGATCATATGAAGTTGTGAGTAACGATCAAAAAATGTGGAGATGAATAAGCAATTAGCCAAACGTGGAGAAGAAAAAGGCCAAGCGTGATTGGCCGTGTTGGTGAATATATCTGAAATCAAACCGCTGCTGCCGCCTCGCTTTATTTTTCCAACTAAAAGCATCGCGTGTCAGTGACCCCGGCCCCATATTAGCACATCTACATAAATTCTCTAATATCCTGTTTAAGCAACCGCTGGGCTGCAAACCTCACAAGCTGTTTAATTTGCGGGCCAGTTCTCACCACAGCAACCAGAACGCACAGAAAGCCCGTTGTTGCAACAGTCCCAACTTTGTCCACCTTTGGTTTCTGTGGCACACAAAGCAAAGTGTTTTCTGATTTCAGCTTTCATCGTCCCGTCTCAAGTTTGTGTCTGCAAGAACATTGTTTCCAGTTCCTGTTTAGGCTTAATGCAGCAGCTGACCTACTGACAGAGCTGACTGGTCTTTCTCCAACTGTGCAGATTGCCAACTCCATGATGAGCACCTGGCAGGGTCCACCCGCCATGAAGTCACTCTTCACCAGAATGTTCTGCTGCAAGAGCTGCCCCAACATCGTCAGGACCAACAACTTCATCAATTTCCAGAGCTACTTCCTACAGAAGGTACAAACTAAACTACCTGTTTAGTTTAATTGTTGAAATAATTTTAAAAATGATTAAATTATTAGTTTTTTTGCATTGTCTTATATCTTTGTAATATTGTGTAAAGTAAGTTTAAATGGTGAGATGAAAAATCTGCAGTGTGGGAGTTTTTAAAAAACTGATTAATCGTCAGAAGAATTGTTAAAATAATGATTAACTCTGAGCTAAACACAGTGTTTAGCTCAAAGTTAACATGAGCCTGATTTTCACTATCTGATTAATTTCTGTTTTTACTTCAAAGACTTCTAACGTGCTATGTATGTTGCGTCATTCATGTCAGACGATGCCAGTTGCCATGGCACTACTCAGAGATGTGCAGAACCTCTGTCCCAAAGATGTCCTCAACTTCATACTCGACCTCATCAAGTACAACGACAACCGGAAAAACAAAGTAAACACTTCCTCTTTAAGTGACTGGGCAAATACAAATGCACACCACAGCAGCCAGAAGTTAGTTTGTGGAAAACATATGTAAACATTTAGCCATAAAACATGTAGACATTTATGATTGTAAAATGTGATTAAATGCCAGCAGTTGTATAATTTAGCATTTTTCTGGTCATTATCCAGTTTTTAAGTTAACAGATGAGATGATGTTCATATAGCAGAAGTTTCTAGGCGTATAGTTCTAGAACAGAGGTTTTGCAGCAGGATCTCTGTTAAACACATCCTACACTGACCTGATTAGTCAAAGCAATGCTTGAGCCAGTGTGAGCATTCATTTTTTATATATCACCACTGTAAATCATAGCCAGTAGAGCCAGGACAAACAAAGCATGAGAATCTCTTTCTCTTCCTCCAAATTTGCCTCCAGTTTTCAGACAACTACTACCGCGCCGATCTGATCGAGGCCCTTACCAACTCCCTCACTCCAGCCATCAGCATCAACAACGAGGTTCGAACGGTGGACAACTTAAACCCCGACGTCCGGCTCATCCTGGAGGAGATCACACGCTTCCTGAACATGGAGAAGCTGCTGCCGAGTTTCAGGAACACCATCACTGTTAGGTAAGGAGAGGAGACGGTCACAGTCTTCATGGATTCCCCTGGCAGCGCTGCATCTCAGTTTACAGAACAGAAAAAGACAAACATGTGTACACATATATATATATATATATATATATATATATATATATATTTTTTTTTTTTTAACATAACATTAAAGCTTAAACTCTGTTACAGTCGTTGATGTAATGTCTCTGCAGCTGTCTGAGAGCTATCCGCCAGCTTCAGAAGAACGGCCACATTCCCAGTGACCCGTCTCTCTTCAAGGCCTACGCTGAGTATGGACACTTCGTAGATGTTCGTGTTTCCGCTCTGGAAGCTTTGGTCGACTACACAAGAGGTAGGGAGTCACGGACGCCTCGCTGATTCCTGGCGTTTTTCTGAAAGTTGTTGATGCAGATCTTGAAAAGCTGAGTTGTCTCTTCTGCGTCTGATCAGCAGCTTTGTTAGGTAAACCTCATTACTGCTGTGTTGGAGCTTCATTGGCCTTCAGAAGTGTCTTAATCCTTCAGTAATGTGCAACAAGCCATTTCTCAGAGATTCTAATGAAAATGGCTCCACTGTAAGCATATTGCACATGTCTAATAAATCTCTTCTAATATCTGCCAGGTTGTTTGTCAGAGGAATGTTTGAAAAGCCCTTTAGATCCGGAGGTTCTGAACTACTCAGACCAGCCATGCCAAGCTCTAATGTACATTGGATTGAATCACTGTTTTGTGTTAATGAGTCCACTGAATGGGTGTAAATAAAATAAAATAAAATGTCTAGTGAATGTATGTTTGAGTATAAACCCAGCACCAGTCACTCATAAATTATAATACATTAGGGTCTCATTTCTAAAACATTGCATAGGATCTATGATAAAGGAAAAAGTGATTTCTAAAACTAGAAAGCAGTTTCTTGTTTAAGAATCACAGTTGCACCTCAGTGTTTGCGTTCAAGGTCCCAAAAGCTGTTTTCCCCTCAAATTGACTTCAAACAGTCAATTTGAAGTACATACTAGAGGCTTGACCATTGAAAGTTCCCCACCATCAGTGGCACCAGAAAAACAAGTCAGCATTGGGAAGGGGGCGTGGCTAATGATCAGGCCCTTTATACCCAAACAATAAAGCTCGTGATGATGTAACTTGACATGGACATGTTAGCAACAGCAAGCCTCACCATCACAGAGAGTCACTGTGTCATTCTGAAGTCCAAAAAAAATAGACATGAATTATAACAATTATAACAACAATGTTCTTTCTGTCTAAAGAACAACAGAAACATCAGGCTTCCTGGTCACTAATGATGAAACAACACAAATTCAAAGCAGTTCAGTCTCATTAATGAGACCTTTGATCTTTTGAGTGAGTGCAAGTAGGTGCTTTTAGAACAAGGCCTGTCTGAGCTGGCATGTCCCTCCATTCCTGCTGCTCAGTTCTTTACCTGCTGTGTCTACATGATTACTGTTTGTTTTCTTGCTGCAGTTGAACGGAGCTCAGCAGACCTGCAGTGGCTGCTTGACATGGTCCAGAGTGACCCTGTCCACTACGTCAGGTCAGCACACATTGTGACTCACAACTTAGAACAAGAGCATCTTTATAGATCAATAGTTTTATGATGTAGTGTCAATGTAATGAACATCTGTGTAGTGAAGCATGAGAGCTAAAGCATGAGAATATGAAATCAGATCGTCTCAAGTTCGGTATAAACCTTTCTGTCTGAAGGTTCAATTATTTTTTATAGTGTGTAAATATATGAAATATTTTTATTCTCAGAATCATAATATTAATAATTATATGATCTAGTCACTAGTAGAATGAATTCATAAAGTATTAGTGATAATACCAACATAAAAGTGATATGATATCTAACTACTTTAGATATTTAGGTTTTCTTTAGCTGATAAAAATCTTTTTCTTTTTTCTTTTTTAGCACAACCCTTACCATGAACAAATCTGCACTTTATGATTGTCTGTCACTTTGGCATTTATATCAGAAGTAATCAGCTGGCAGACTAAAACACACACTCTTGTTTTCCTCTCCAACCAGACATGAGATTCTGGGCATGCTCTGTAAGAACCCACCGTTCACCAAGTCAGCAGACTCTGGTCTGTGTAATGAAGCGCTGGTTGATCAGCTCTGGAAACTTATGAATTCAGGTGAGACACACACAAGATTAGAGACAAATGGAATAACTGAGATCTTAGTGGAGCTCAGTTTTAAGTCAGTCTTCTTTTTGTGACCAGTGATGCCAGTGATGTCTTCCTCCAATATGATCACTTTTTTCCAGTAAATCATAAAGTAATCTTAGGATTTACTGTTTCCAAACCAGTCATAATATTAAAAGTTATCCTAGTCACTGTGAGTTATTATTTTGTGCTAGTGACTTAAGTTTAATCTAGTTTCAAAAATACAACATCATCAAATTTAAGTTTAATTTATATAAAACTATGTTAGGAATAAAATGGCATGTTGTTAGCAATATGTACATTTTCAAAAATTGAATGACTCTTTGCAGTGAACGGATGCTGAAAGTTCCATTTACCGACTATTTATTAAAAGATTAATCATTGATCCGACATCAGATTATTTTTTCAAAGTAACTGTGACAATGCTGTTGGTGACAGACTCGAGTCATAATAAAGACTGAGTGAGTAGAAAAGGCCAGTTCTGTCTTTGGGTGGTGAGGTGCAACTTTAACACCAGCTAGCATGAATGTAAAATATAAAATATTCCTGAGAATGTTTTACACTTTTTAAACTGGATCAGACACCTTCTTGTCGTCTTGGCTTGACCTCATGACCTGAGTTAGCACAGCTGAGGCAATGAGCAAGGCGGTCGCAAAGCCGAGTTAGTGAATTGGTGTGACATTGTGCTAGCAGAACTTAAACACAGTACTGTCTGTGGATGTGGAAGACTTGTTGCCTTGTGAAAAAACTGACGCAGATTAAAGAGAGGGCATGTCTCACACTGACAAAAAGACTGATGGCAAATTCAAATAGAATAGGGCTTATAGAATCCATGTATAGTTAACCCACTGCTACAATTGTTCAGCAGGGTGTCACAGAGCTGATGCATGTTCAGTGTTTTAGCCGGGTTTAAAGGACCTGACTATAAAAACTTGCAACTGCTACCGCTCTGTGTTTTTAACATCTCTGTAACATAATAGCAATGATAATGATCAGTTGGGTTTGGAGCAGTGCTCTTTGGCTTCTTTTCCACTGATACAACAAATTAGGACTGAGCTTTTTCCTCCACTCATTTGGTGTAGAATCTGACCACAGCAGGCTGATTCTACCACAGTAAATAGCACTTATAGAGGTTCACTTACTGCATGTTCAGTTTCTTTACTCGAAAACCGCTTAAACTGTGCATGTAGCAAAACCAAGAAACTATATTTTTTCAGAACCTGGGTCAGAATGTGTACACAACAGCCTGTCATCAGAGAAAACGAACTACAAACAAATGTATATCTTGTTACTTTACAAAGAAGAGGATAGGGTTAGCTAATTTATGGTGATAGTGATGTCTTTAATTTCAGAGCATAGTTCCTAAAATTAAATAGTTAGAAGAACCCAGTCTAATTTTAACAGGCTCTTTCACTCATTAAAACTCCTTCTCACGGTCTCTGAATGGTGTGGATCTTTCAGTTCTTGAGGTTGCACGATGCACAGTGGCTTTAGAAAATACTAGAACCTCAATTAGGTTTTGTGGTTGTAAAGTGGATTCCTCAAGTTTGCATATCTTTCTTAAAGAGTTAGGCTTTCCTGGTGTGATTCTTTCCAGATCCTGCTGAAAAATTAAAACTTTTGTTAGAAGGGAAATGTCAAAAGTAAAAAAAGTGGAAAACACGGTTGCTTAAGTGCTACACTTTGATTTACTACTGTGCTAAACCACCTTTCAATCCGTTTACTGCGTTTAGTCCTCCTGGCTACACACCCAGCATTACTTTTACAATTTTTACAAATTCATACATTTTCCAAAGATAAATCAAATGTCAAATATTGCGCCACTTAAGCTGACATTATGTTGACATATCTATGTTAGATTCTTTCTGATTTAATCTGTTTTCTGGTTGAGGAATAGGTGATCATTCCCCCTGGTCTGGCATACTGTGATGCTGCAAGGATGTTGCTAAAATGTTTTGAACTTTTTGGATGGTGTTACGATACATAAACATAGCAACTCGATGCGAAAAGTTGATTCAAATAACACCTGACCTACATGCAACTCCATTCATTTGATTGAGCGATGTGGAAGCAGAGAAACATCTGAAACATGCTGGACTCAGCAGTCACCACAGAGCACAGAGTTAGCTGTGGTGACTGTGAACTGCTAAAGAGTTAGCTTTATATGTTTCATAGCCAATATATGTGTTGTGGCACAACAATTGAAGAGCAATGCTGCCAGTCAGCACTGAAGTTTGCCCTACCTAACATTTATGGCTTAGTCAGAACTTTTGTTATGATATTATGTCCATTTCTTCATTTAAGGGCTTCCAACACATTTGAGAAAAGTTGAGGCTGTTTAAGGTCATTTGGAATTAGTGATGTGATTGTCAAGCTTATTTGTATTACAGATTGCAGCAAAAAGACAGTTCAAAGTCCTTCATGGCATAAAACCACAATACAGAAACCAATTATGAAATAAGTAAGAAATATTAAATCAAATGCAATCATTATAATCAAGAATAATCACCATCAGATATGTTGATCAATGTTTCACTTATTACTTATTAAAAGCAACTCTAACCAAGAGGATTTTTAGCCTTGATTTAAATGTGTTTGGGCTTTTTTTGCAGTTTTCTGGAAGTTTGTTCCAGATTTGTGGTGCATAGAAGCTGAATGCTTCTTCTCCATGTTTGGTTCTGGGGATGCAGAGCAGAACCAGAGCCAGAAGACGTGAGAAGCTGGAAGGTTGATACGACACCAGCAGATATTTAATGTATTGTGATGCTAAACCATTCAGTAATTTGTAAACTCACAACAGTATTTTAAAGCCTATTTGATGTGCTCTGTGCTCCTGGTTTTAGTCAGGGATGAAATAGAACTGCAGTTCTATTTTACTGTCAGGTGGCCCAGATGAACCTTTAACAATATAATTAGCAGGAAAATGTTTAGACAATCGGTTTAGTGTTTGAAAAACAAAATGTTTCACCACTTCAAGGAATCTGGAGTTAAAACACATATTCAATATTTTAGTAAGTGGATTTAGAATTTCTAATTATCTGAATTTTTAAACTCAGAAAAATGAATGTTTGTGAGACTTTCTTTGGTAGCATGAACTTTTTAAAGTTATTTGGAATATGAGGAAAAGGTAAACTGTGAGTTAATCTAAATATTTTTTTAAAATCCCTGGTCACATCTGGTGGAAAGACTGACCCACCGTTATCTGCAGCATTGGCTAAGGCTTCATGGATGATGTGCAGGCGTTGTAGCCTAATCTCTTTTTTTACGACAAAATCTAAGTATGCTGATGTGTTCTCAGACCAACACTAACTCAGCCACCCACTTAGAAAGCTGTGTACTTCTGTCAGACTGTTGAAGCCTTCATTATTTATGCACATCGTCCTGTTTGGTGTTTGGTTTTTCCTCACATCGCTCTTGTTCTGTGTGGGAACAGCAGCATCCAAATGACAGGGCTCACATTAAATAAGCTTCCTGTTTCTGTATGCTGTTATTACACACTGTGTTCTGTCAGTCAGGCCTTTGGTCGGCTCTCTGGTTCCCTTCTCCTTCCTTCCATTGTGTCCTCCGGTTTCATTATTTCTTTTCCTTCCAGGGGGTCCTGTGTACCTTTCAGCTAAGCTAACCAGGTCATCCAGTGGTAGAGTGCCAACCCAAATACCCACCACCTCAAAAGCCAAATACCAGTATATGTTCACAGTTTCAGTTTCCCTCCAGCCCCTGGGTTCTTGTTGCTGCGTCTGATTTACAAGTGGAGGAGGATGGGCCGAGTTATTTATGATGATTACTTCCAGTGGACGACTGTTTGTTGGCCAGCTCGGTGTGGGGAGCTGCACGGCTTTGCTGCCAGTTTAAATATGTAGTGACCATTGTGGTCACCTTGAATAGCATGTAATGAGAGCGTGCTGGTTGTTCTGCTGCCCCCCGCTGTATTAAACACTCTGACTGGATGATGTTTCACCAGCTGAAGGTCAGTCCTGTGAGCATTTTCAGTTGCTGCTGCTGATTTATTGCCCCCATGCTCTGCACCCACAGTCTGCCCCTACCCCCATTGTTTGGCGCCGGGCCGTTTGGGTCAGCTTCAGTATGGCTTATTTAGCCCCAACCCGACTACTCAAATGACTCCTAACTTGGACCAGTTGGTTCTGCTGCCATGGAGGGTCCATTATCTTGCTTTCCATTGCCTCTGTGGGACTGTTTAATAAAATGTGTGGCCAGGATGCATTCATGTACAGAAGCACAGTAAGTGTGAAGGCCAAAGCACTGATAGGTTTTCCAGATGGATGCACAGCTCGCTGAACCAATCGACGAAGGATGCACACCACCAACGCAGCCCATTTAACCATGATAGGAAAATGTCTCTAGTAATTAGAACAAGCCAACTTTCAGCCTAAGCCACACTGAGAGGGCTGGGAACTCAAAAGTAGAATCTTTTCTGATCCGTAAAAGCACCATATGTAATACAGTTCAGCTCAAAACTCCTTAATTTTCCTAACGGAAAATGTATGATCATAAACTCATATCATGCAAGTATTGTCAGAGTGTTGTTGAAGACGGTGATGCTGCAACGGATGATGGTCTCATGACTGTTATGACAGCTCAATGTCCAGGCAATAGAGATGATATTCCACAGTAACGTGACTTGGATGATACCATCAGCTGTCAGCAAGGTCTGCTAATCCACCTCCTCTGCTTTTGCTGCTCCTCTTTAATTCTGGCTGGCTGTATGGTCAGAAAGTCGGGCAGAGAGACGTTGGAGTTGCGATGTGATCCTTGTCCGTTTTAATGGGTGGAAGAGTTGCTTTGAACTTCCTCCTCCTCTCTCTGCATACACCGACGCCTCCTTTTCAACTTCTCTAGGATCTGGGGTCATAGTTCAGGTATTATTTGAGTTTTTGAGATAATAATCAGCTGCTCCAAGTTGTGAAAGAAAAAATAATTATGATGTTATCTGCTCCTTTTGAGCATTCAGCCTCTGTCATGGAAGAGTAAGAATTTGGAAATATTTGTTGAAATCTAAGTGTTGGGGGGGATCTACACTCTGCAGGGCATACATACAGACTGCTGCTATAGTAATGTTAACCAACCATTTTAATTTTTTTTTTTTCTTCTATGCAACTCTCAATTTTTTTCATTTTAAATGATGGCATTACATTTGCAGCTTTATTTTGCACACAGTTTGATGTTTCATCTTAGCTTCATATGAATAATAGCCATCAATGGCAGAAAGGCTTCAGAGCAAATTGAAATACTGTTCTTCTGTATTTATTTAATAAGAATATACACAAGATGTTCACACATCATTAGAAAGAATAAATTTGTGTTTCTAAAAGTAAGGCCTTAAAATATCTTAATTTCATAAGTTGGCCTTTAAAACTTTAATCACAGGTCTTACATTTTTGTTTCACTGGATTATTTAATTTTATAAATAATCCATCAAAAATCATCACCAAATTTTATTCAGTTAATTGAATGAAATTTCTACATTTCTGTGAAGATGTAGGTGTTAAATTCTATTCATAATTGTTGTAAAAAAAGAAAAAACAAAAGCTTAAAAAGTATTACATTTGAGATGGTGAAACTTGCAGAAATCCTCTCATAATATCAGCAGGTCAAACTTTCCACATTACTTTTCTCTGTTGTCACTAAACACTTAAATAAACCAGAGGTGGTGCTTCCGGTTCACCTCTCTGCCTCCTCCCAGGTACGGCTCATGACTGGCGGTTGCGCTGCGACGCCGTCAACCTCTACTACACGCTGTTCGGCCTCACCCGGCCATCCTGCCTGCCGCTGCCGGAGCTGGGCCTGGTGCTCAACCTGAAGGAGAAGAAGGCTGTCCTCAACCCCACCATCAAGCCTGAGCTGGGAGTCAGCGTCGTCATGGACACGCCAGCCAGCATAGGCATCCACGGCGTGGGGATTAGCTATGCAGCTGTGAGTAGCTGCTGTTTGTTTCTGGGTTGTCGGTACATTCAAAGCATTGGTGTTCAGTTAAACAGGAAGCAGGACGTTTTTTAGTGATGACATAATTGATGTCACTGTATAGGTTTCGTTATGCTGTGTTGTGTTCTTCAGAATAATGAACTGGATACATTTTTCTGGAAACCATAAAGAAGCTAACATAGCTGATGCTGAGGAAAGTGCATGTGTGGGTGTGTGTGTGCGTGTGTGCGTGTGTGTGTGTGTGTGTGTATCTTTGAGGTGGACGAAGAGCCAGACCCTGTCTCATTAGGGGTGTGTGGTGTGGGCCAGCCCCCTCAGGGCCTGAAGAGGAAGGCTGAGACCCCTATGGGATCCCCCCCGGAGCCGGGGCAGATCCTGCAGCACCAGGAGGATGATGGGAGAGCGGGACGCTACAAGATCAGGGTGAGCTCATCCTCTGTTCTTAAACCAGCTGCTGCTTTAGGGCTCAGTGAGGACACAACTCCTGAAAACTATCACCCAAATCTCTCCCTGCACAACATTTGCTTGAATTTTCTTATTTCTTTTCAGAGTAAAAATATTCAAATCTCTTTTACTCATAATTGTACAACAAAAATAGACTTTTTTGTCAAAAAAAAAAACAAACAAACACATTAACATTAAATAACTCTTAATGTCAAAGGGAAATTGATTTCTACAAAATAATGTGTTAGGGTTAAATGGCCTCCTGGCTCTGATTGGCTGTTACTGTTTTCTTCTGGAGATGTCAGTAGAACCACATGAAGGAGGCCGAGGAGCTCGATCTTCTCACGGATTATCTGCCTCATACCAAACGAATGGTTACAGTTTTAACAAATATATAAAGATATATTTTTTAAGATTCATACTGCAGCTTTCAAGGTCATTAATTATCAATAAAAGCTGATTTATGAAGCTGAAGGTACAAGAAGAAAATTAAACTTGATTTGAGCAGAAACATAGAAGACTAATGCGTAGAATGTGCTCCATCCTGGATTCTCTGTTCACCCTAATGGATGGAGACTGAACGATCAGTTCTGCCATTCTGTGTTGCAGTTCAACACCATGGAGGAGGAAGACATTGACATGGAGACGGTCCATGACAGTCAGGCCTTCATCCACCACCAGCTCAACCTGTTGGAGAGACCTTCCACTCCAGGTAGGAGCGTGATTCATGACCATGCATGATGTCACTTCCTTTGCTGAGCTTCATCTTGCTCACCTGCTCAGGTAAAGAGCCGCCGCTGGTGGAGCAGTCGCTGCTGTCCACGCCCGCCACGCTTGCCCCACCGTTCTCCAAGGAAATGGCCTCGTTGTCCTCCAAGCACAGCGGTGACCACGCCCACCACCACCACCATCACCACCATGAGCACAAGAAGAAGAAGAAGAAGCACAAGCACAAGCACAAACACAAGCACAAGCATGACAGCAAGGACAAGGACAAGGAGAAGGACCGGGACAGAGACAGGGACAGGGACAACTCGTACACCTACAGCAACAGCCCGGCCAGCGGCAGGTCCCTGCGCTCGCCCTCGCTGTCCGACTGAACATCTGGACCCCGTTTGGCTCCCAGGGGTCGGCGGTTCCCTCAGGGTCGTTTGCAGGCATATGTGTGACAGGCGCCACACACATGTGTCTGTTCACGTGTGACGCAGCTGCTTCATGAGAATCAGATGAAACATGAGCAACGCTGAGGCTGATGTGTCAAACAGTTGAAACCTCCAACATCCTACACACACACACACACACACACACACACACACACACACACACACACACACGCACGCACACACACACACACACACACACACACACACACACACACAGGATCTTAGCTGACCTCAGAGTCTCTTCCTCCCAAGCGGAGCCACCACTCTGGTGAGCCTCAACCCAAACCTCAGCCAGCGGCTCCTGAGGTCAAACAGAGCCTGGACCGGTCTCCTAGAGGTCCATAATACTGACTGCTCTGTGCTGCCATGCTTCTGGTTCCTCGTTGCCCTCATTGATTTAAGAAGCTGTTGTGTTTTAACTAGACGGGTCCAGAACCCCAGTGGCTCTCTGCAGCCGGTTTTCTATAAGCGACATTTTTCCTCATGTTCTCTGCAGCAACAGTAAAAGTTTTCAGAGAAGAGCGAGGATATCCCAGAGATTGACACAAACAGTCACTGTGGTGCCACCCACAGCTCTGTTGCTCACTCTCTGTTTCAGCTGGTAGAGTGCGTTGTAGCAGAAAGTCTGAAACTTGCTTTGGTTCTATAGAGGAACATGGTTCTGGTTTTAAACTGACCAAACCACAGCAGGTAAAATCTATATGCGGCTTTGGTTTTAATTGTTCTGACTTTGGAGTTCCAATTTTGGCCCAAAATTGGAAGGAAAATAAATTCTCTTTTTATTTTGTTCTATTTTATTCTTGGAAAGTCGTTTGTTCTATTGAGACTGGCCCAATGCACAATGTTCTTTTTTTAAAATTGTCTCGATTTTCCCCCATCTGCTCTGGCTGATTGGAAAGTTACTGAAAAGCACTGAAATCTCAGTTTTTCTTTTTGATAAATGTATCAAAATCAAAAATGTATGTATTCCTCTTTCTTTCAGTCAAACCCACAAACAAGCATCACCTTTAATCACCTCTAATTCTCTGATCAAGTTTACAGATATTTTGATGCATAAATGTATGTCAGTTTAGCTTCCTGTTGCATTTTAATTCTACTTCCTGTGTGATGGAACCTGCAACATGTTACAGCCAGTATATAATTACTGAATTAAAACAAAGATTACACAGATTAGTTTGCATGTGTTCCAAGTTTGAATGAGCAGGAAAAGTCTTCTCAGCACATCTCTTTATTTTAACCTAAGTAATCATGTTGGAGGCCGAGTACAAGGCTTTTGGTTCCATTTTGGATTAAATAACAAATTATGAAATTCATCTGCTCGTCCAAGTTCCACCAAAACTGAACTTAAAATTAACAAAATGAAACGGTTTTTCCATGTGCTGTGCAATGTCTGCACTCTGTAGTCAGTTGTGGCTCCATTTGCATGATTACTGCATCAGTGCAGCGCAGCATTCTGAGGCACTAATACAGTCCAAGGCTTACAGTGCATCGTTATCAGATTCATTATGAAAGATCTGAACATCCATCTGGATTTTCCTTAACAGAGTAAAAGGGTCAGATTCCATTGGAAAGTCAGTGAATGGATAATCATGTATCTGTTAAACCCAAACTGATGCCGGAGCAGCTTCTTGTTCTTTAGACAACGATGATGGAAGAGTCCTTCTGTGTGAAATCATTTCAGAATTATTGAATTATTGAACATAGGGAAATTGGTGTCTTCTGGATTATGAGCTGTTCAATGATTTATAAAAAAACTTTATGGGGGAAATGAGGTCAGAAATGTCAAGGTAAACCAACAAAATATGTTGGGATGAGCAGTATTTCATCCCTTAAAGAGTTTTAAGTCATATAAAACTCTATATATATATATATATATATATATATATATATATATATATATATATATATATATATATGTATATAGCATTTTTTTGTCTCAATATTTTAGACCATCAAGCAAATTTTCATGAAACAAAGATAAACTGAGTAAAAACAAAACAGTTTTCAATTAATAATCTTTGGTCCATTCATCCATTCATCAATGGACCAAAGCTCTCAAAAACAACCCGGGTTTATATAAAAAAATATAAATCCCAACTTCTTAAATCATCAATTAACTGATGAAACATTTTTTTTCTGTTGAGTTTTATCAGACGCACCCAGACACGATTTCTGGCAGTCCAGCAGAATCAATAAATCACATAAGTAGAAATCTCTGACAACAGGAAATATACAAAAAAAAAAAAAAAACTCAGACAATCAACAGATTTAGATAAATAAATCAACAGATGAGAAACAAGAAGAGCTATCAGTCTGGAAAGGGTTCCGGAGCCATTTCAAAGGTTTTAGGATTCCAGAGAACTGCAGCGGGAGCCATTGTGCACACATGGAGAACATATGGAATAATGCAAACACTTCCTAGAAGTGGCTGACTTACTGAAACTCCTCATTGCCTCCTTCAGGAGAATGACTGCAGGCTACACCACCTGCAGGCTACACCACCTGTAGGCTACACCACCTGCAGGCTACACCACTTCAGTTAAAGCACTGGATGGCGATTACCAACAGAGTCCTGAGGAATCATACGTAGAAAAGAATAACCCCGAAAACGTGCCCACCTCACTGGGTGATGACGAGCGCTGGGATAGCATCCCCTCCATTGGGTGAAAGGTGGCCAAGTTAACCCTGTAAAACCTAACAAAGGTATTCCGGAATGACCAAGAGGCTAATGCACATATAGTGTCCAGAGTGAACCCAGTCATAGCGGCCCATGACATGCCAATGCTCCTGGTGAATTGGCACTGTACACCAGCAGGGGGTTGTCGGCCCTGAAGAACGTATGCTTGTTCCACCACGTCCACAATCCAACGTGCAAGACACTGTTTGGAAAGGGCCTGCCCCTTGCAGGGCCCTGCGTAGCAAACAAACAGACTATCAGACTGCCGCAGAGAAGCTGTGAGTCTGACATATGCTCCAGTGCCCGAACAGGGCAGAGAGGCTCATCAGGCCCATCTGCATCAAAGCGAGCAAGCTGGAGGGGCACAGAGTGGCTCGCAGATGAGGCCACCTTAGGGAGAAACACAACATCAGAGTAACGCCAGAACCAGCTGGTTTCCAACGGCAACAGGACTCGTGAACAGACAACGCATGTAATTCACCCACCTGCTTCGCTGAAGCCAAGGCAAGAAGAAAAGCTGTCTTTTTTGACACACATTGAAGACTCGCCTCTGCCAACGGTTCAAACGGAGGAGATCGCAGTCCAGCGAGGATGAGAGAGTCCCACACAGGCCCGACAGGGCGTGTGGGAAGGTGCAAATGTCAGGCACCTCTCAGAAACAAAGAAACATCCTTGTTACGGCCTGTCGTCTTTCCACCTACCACAGTATGCCAGATGGTAGCAACATAAACTTTCAGAGTCGATGGAGACCGACCCTGAGAAAGCAGTGCTTGAAGGAAGGTTAAAATAACGGAAATGTACAGGTCCTCATGTCTAGCATGAGGCCAGCTGCTAAAAACCTTCCACTTATGGGTATACACCAGTTGTGTGGAAGGGGGCCTGGAATTAGTCATTGTATGTCCGATGTCTTCGTCATACTCTGAGAAGGAAACGCGGTGGCCAAACCCAGAGTTGGAGGTGACTGGGATTGGGATGCAGGATTTGACCCCCCAGCTGTGACAGAAGGTCCTTCCTGTGGGGAAGAGGCATTGGAAAGCTGCAACAGAACCTGTATAATAGAAGAAACAAGGCTCTCCCTGACCACAGGGGGGCCACTAGAAGGACCTGATGCGCCTCCTGACGGACCCTCAGGAGTTTCAGACCTATCGGGGAAGCGGCGGAAAGACATAGCGCAGCACTCTCGCCCAGTTGTGTGGCAGTTCGTCCTGACCCAGGGACTCACACTTTCTGCTAGGGAGAACTAAAGCGGGGAATGTGTTGTCTCTTGGGACGCAAATAGGTCCACAGCTGCATTGCTCCACTTCTCCCAAATGATATTCACTACCTCCGGGTAGAGTCTCCACTCCCCCAGTAGGGGTGTTCCCAAGACAGAATATTGGCTGGAACATTCTGCGCCCCTGGAATGTGGGCTGCCCTCAGGCAGGCAAAAAGAGCGGCTGCCCAGGTCAAGAACTTCAGCCTCAGCAATGTTATCGACCGTGTTCCTCCTTGATGATTGATATGAAAAACCACTGAAGTATTGTCCGACCGCACCAGGACATGTCTGCCGTGCAGGTCTGGGAGGAAGTGTTGTAACGCACGCTGCACAGCGTCCAACTCCAAGGCGTTGATGTCAATGGCAGTTTTTCCTGTGGAGACCATGTCTCCCGGGCAATGTGTCACTGTCACGACGCCCCCCCATCCTGTGGTGGATGTGTTGGTAGAGAGAACCTCTCATCGAGACAGAAGCGAGCCCAGTGGAACCCCCTTCATCATAAACACTGTATCTTGCCACTGAGCCAGTGATACGAGGCTATGAGGGGACACCAGCAGTTTCCTGCGATGGTGCAGTGCACAAGATGGGTTCAGCCTCAGACCGTTGAGCCACATCTGCAGTGGTTGCAGAGACAACAGTCCCAGTATTACCGTAGCGGCAGCAGTCAACTTGCCCAACAGACGAGCAATAAAGGGGGGTGCACGACTGGGCAGAAAGGCACCGATATGCTGAGGTGATGGGCGAGCAGTACAGGAGGGCAGCGGTGGAACTGTAGCATGTAATTCCAAGTAAGTGTCGACACCACCAATGGATCAGAAACGAGAGCGGTCCAGCAACGGAGCTGGCCCAGGATAAAATGTCCCACCGCCAGCTCAGTGATGTCATTTCTGAGCCCCGCTGCTCTTAAGAGGGTGGGAGGGTTGCCAAGTGAACTGCCTGGGTTGAGAGGCGACATGAGCCCAACCCTTGGGCAGAACCCAATGGCAATGAGCAAGCCCTGCAGCAGGCTGTGGCTGCCCCACGAAGGGTGTAGATAGGGCTGGATACGTGTGCAAAAGAGATGCAGAGGCACTCCCAGGAGGACGCTGCACTTGTCTGCGGTGAAGGCCACCAACTGCTGCCTGGTATGAGAAGCCTGGGTCGACCGATCCAAGGCTGCAAGCGCAGCAGAGCCAAACAACTCCCCAAGAACCACTGGAAGACTCATCAGGGTCCTACTACAGCAGAGGTGGGCAATTCCAGGCCTTGAGGGCCGGTCTCCTGCAACTTTTAGATGTGTTTCTACTTCAACACACCTGAGTCAAATAATAGGGTCATTAGCAGAGCTCTGGAGAACTTGACTGCATTTAGGAGGTGATTCAGCTATTTGAATCAGCTGTGTTGGACCAGGCAGACATCTCGAGGATCTCGAGAACACCAGCCCTCGAGATCCAGGATTGTCCACCCCGGTACTACAGACTCCGGTCAAAGGAGACTGTGCTAGCCAAACCTGAAGGCGTGCCTGGACAAGGGTAGACAGGACACGGCCAATTTCCCTTGACAAAAGAGCAAAATGCATGAGGAGATAAATCCATCAACCCCTGAGAAAGTGAATAAATCGCAAAGCTCTCCAAAGAGACTGAGAGACCGAGTAATAAATGCGACAATGTGTTACCAAGTCACCCCAAACGAGACTCCGAGTCATAGGCTCTACAGAGCAGATCATCTGTCACATGACATTGAGGACGAGGAGACCTGACATTAGCTTTCAAAGCCTCATCTGGCACCACAATGAGGGATGCTATGGCAGGTTCGACAGAAGGCATATGGCCCAAGCCGAATGTGGGCGAATCTTGCTCACGGCCAACCTCTGTTGGCCGTGAGAAGGCCTTAGTGTCTGCCTAACAGGCATGAACCTCCTTCACATATTCGCCAGATGGGGGAACCATAAAGGACGACCTAGCAGTAGGATGTCGAAAGAAAGCACTGGAAGCAGCAGATTGGTTTTGTGGAGCATCCAGCTGCAACCGAGCGAGAGGAGTTCTCAAAGCGCCCACTGTAAAACCATCCTCTTCCAACCGAGAGCAGGAAGAGATACGCAAACTGGCTATCGACAGATGCAAGCCAGAGTCAAACTGGTCTTGAAAATCAGTTGTTGCTCGCTGCTCGAGTCCCTTATGGATGAGTTGGAGGGGTCAAGTGTCCCCTCCAGCTCAGAAGTGAGATGGGCCACCTGTCCAGATAGGCCCTCTGAATCCCTGGAGCTCTTCTTGGTCCTCTTCCGCAGAGGCCCTACAGCCTCAGGAGCCATATGCTTCACAGGCTGGCTGGCATCTTGAAAGTCAGCCAAAGGAGCAGTACGCAGGGACAAGGGCAGGACAGAACAATTAGGGCAGGCCGCATCAGTCAAGGCTTCTCTTAGGTGATCTGGCCCCAACAAGAGGAACACATATCATGCCCATCCTCCAACTGGACATGGGCCAAACAAGCTCTGCAGCATGGCACGTCCAGCATCTCACGCACACAGGACGAGGTCAGGTCGAGCTGAAATTGTCACTCTTGACACTTAAGTCGATGAGCGAATAGGCCAGGGAACCCGGTCGAGCAGAAAACGCCACCAGGGGTTCCCCAGCAGCAGAAAAAGCTGCAAGGAGCACTACAAGCACCATAGCTACAGAAAAAGTACAAAGTCAGCACAGGTGCAACACTCAATGACGCAAGCCAGCTGCACAATGTAACAAAAAGCAAGCCCAAAATGGCTGCTATGTACCAAAAAAATATGCATGACGCAAGCCAGCTGCACAATGTAACAAAAAGTAATCCCGAAAACAGCTGCAATACAACAAACTAAAGATAATCTGAATGCAGCTGCCAACTACAAATACAAGCCAATACAATACAATGTGGGAGGAAGCAAAACAAGCTGGTCGGAATCGGCTAACGGGGTTCCACCAGCGATAGGGAAATCAACGCGGGAAGCGAACACGGCCTCACTCCCGCCAATCAAAAAGAAAAAACAAGTCACCAAACGAAGAACAAAGTTGTGTCAAAGAGGAGCTAGCGCAACCTCTGGAGGGCGAGATAATCTTCGAGCGCCGACCGAAGTCTCGAGGCTGCCAGCGACAAGCAAATAATCAAATATCACTTGTTCAACCTGCATGGGAGAAGATGAGAAGGGACTGAGCTGTCATTGTCACGTGACTATATAGACTTACCGATGTACCGGGGGTCACATGTGACCATGTTGGTATAAGATTCTGTGCATGCGCAAGAGTGATCATTCAAGAGTGATCATGACTCTGGCGGTGAGTAGGGTAGGGATGAAATAGAACTACAGTCTCCATCTGCTTCAACCACCAACTAACAAATTTGTGGGACAAATTTGTTTGACAATGGCGACGCAAACGGCCCGCAGGCCACACTTTGGACACTGTGGGCCAGGCCTAAATTTAACAGAGAACCTGGTTTCCAGAAGCTGTCCATCATATCTGACAGCCTGAGCTGTTTGGTAGAGACAGTCCCACAGACCTGCAGACACCTGCCTTACTGTTTTACTGGTTCTGGACTCAGTGAGGCTCAACAAAATCACATTTTCAGATTTTCAACAGATTTCTTCCACTTTGGAAGTTTGCTGTTCCCTGAGTTGTTCTGTCTCATAATGTAAAAAATGTAAAATGTAAAATTCTGACAGTGTGAAATCAGTGGGACATGAACCATTTTGCATAGAAGCGTATAATCAAGGATGGGACCCTTTGGCACCCCATCTCTCCCCATAACTTCCAGGTCATGAAGGAGCTCCTCCTCCACACCCAAACCAATGGGATTCCGGTCCGCTCCTCTGGCCCCTCCCTCTGGTTCTGTTTAAATGCTCTCCTCCTCAGTAGTCCTTGGCTCGTCTAGGACCCTCAGCTCAGGACTGCTGTCAGGGGGAAGCATGTTGCTGCAGAAACTGGTACGGTAAGATGCTGCTGCGTCGCTCTGCGCGCCTCTGCCTGGCTTTGGCATATTTCCTCTGGTTTCTCATTTCCAGCTGCAGAACCATTTTGGATGTGTGTGTGTCAGTTGTAAGCTTCTGGCATGTGGGTGGTCTCTACTGCCCAGGGTGTGTGTGGGATCTGAGCGGGTGCAGGAGCAGCCTCCTGCAGCTGGAGCACTCAGCTTGCATTTTGCCTTGCAGTCAGTAGATAAACAGCTGAAGTGTGAGAGTGTGTTGTAATGCCAGGCTGGTTGCTGTCCCCTCAGTGTGTGTGGATGCAGTTGGTGCTGTCCAGCTCGGACCTGTGTTGGGCCTTCAGCCAGCCCAAGCGCTCAGGAGTGAACGGGACCGAAACCAGGACGGCGAGTGAGTACACTGTGATTTTGGCCTTGTGTGTGTGTGTGTGTGTGTGCGCGTGTGTGTGTGTGTGTGTAGAACGAAGCTTTCTCTGGGATTGTGTCATTGAAAAGTTTCCTTCCTGCTGCCTGTTAATGAGCCGCATGTGGCTGTGAGCCCCATCATTACGATGAAGGAAAGGAGGACATCAGTGAGATGACAACACAGGGACAGTTTTCAATCATAGCTGTCAATAAAACAGCCTAGTCTCTTAGAAAGTCCTAACTGAACGGGTCTTCTCTATATTTTCATATACAGCTGTGAAAAAGTATTTTAAGATTTTAATGTTGTATTTACAAGGGTGTGGGCTCCTGGGCTGTAGCCAGGTTTTATGACCTTTCCACAACAGACAAATTTTTCTGCTAATTCTACAATACGTTAGTAAGAAGTCGTATGACATGTATTGATGCATGATAGCATTAACTTCATGTTGTCCCCCCAAAAATGCACATAACTTCCTAATTTTCAATTCTTGAATATTTATATTCATCAAAATCCCAGGATTTAAAAAGAAATTTGCCTATGACTTTTGTAAAAAGTACATGCAAAGCACATATTCAAAGTCTTTGGCCCAGTTTAAATCATATAGAGGCGTTAGTACCAGACATACATAACCAGAGAGAACAAATGCAAATTTTGAATGGTGATTTTATTAAAGGTAAAGCGTAAAACATGGAGGGAGATGGTGGAACAGAATTACTTTCTGGTTCCAGATTAATGAAAACATAAATGTTGTTATTTCTCCATTTAAGACTCCAAACCTATGCACAGTTGGGTTGTGCTACAGAACAGTTATTCAAAGCACAACATCAAGTCCACTGTATTCATCAAAAAACAAATAAAAGAAGGTTTTTGAATGACCTAGTCAAAGTCTAGTCTTTAACTGAGATGCTTTAGATGAGTTTGACTGGGCTGCAGAAAGCATTTAAATAAATTTCTGAAAATAAATAAATACAGTTCCTTACTTATGAGCTCTAAGATGTGAACATATAAACAAACAGTTTATATG
Source organism: Poeciliopsis turneri (assembly GCA_922788865.1). Taxonomy (NCBI): domain Eukaryota; kingdom Metazoa; phylum Chordata; class Actinopteri; order Cyprinodontiformes; family Poeciliidae; genus Poeciliopsis; species Poeciliopsis turneri. The sequence continues at coordinate 1,021,082 of CAKLNU010001061.1, read as the reverse complement.
TTTTATGTAGGCAGTTTTCAAGTTCCTGAAAATTAGAAGTGCGCTAAACAAGGACTTTGTCATTGCTGACATACTTTTCTTCTGATAAATAAAAAAATACATAAAAAGTAACATTTAATCACAAATCTGCTGGTTTCAGCTTAGACTGAAGATGTGAGATGAAAAGCTGGCCCTAGCCAGACAGACAGGCTCCCTCCTGTGTCTAAGCTTGGTGGCAATAGGTTAAAACTATTGCCACCATGGTTTTCTATGTAGCTATAAGAACACAAAATCTCAGTCTGTAATCCTTCGTGTGAGAGGGAAAAATGTTCATGAAATCTGAGGTGAAGGATCATTCCAACTTTGGCTTGATCATGTCAGAAGTGATAGAAATCAAGTTTGTGGTTTGAAAGCCTAAATTGAGAATAGCACAGAGGCAGGGCAAGTGGTGCTCGGCCTGCTGGGAAATGATGTTTGATTTGAACGTGTGAAGAGCTGTGCAGGAGAAAACCCACATGAAGCAAAAACAACAAGATTCCCTGAAGATTTCTGCAGCTTCTTTCGACTGGAGTCAAATACAACATGAACATGTTTCAGACAAAGAACTTATGTTTTCTTTGTGTTATTTTGTGTGAAGATGAGGTCGAAGGACATACTGTAACATTATTTACACACTGTGCTACTTCATGGTTAATTTGACGAATTCATGTAAGTAACGTTGGAGCTGACTGTAATCTTAAAACGTCACAGCTGCAGCTTTCTGAATCAAGCTTTTTGGAGTTTGAATGTTGGATCAATAGAAAGTATGAATTTAAACATTTTATACACACACACAACCACACGCGTGCAAGCCCATACACACACACATATATATATACTGCTCAAAAAAATAAAGGGAACTCTCAAACAACACAATATAACTCCAAGTACATCAAACTTCTGTGAAATCAAACTGTCCACTTAGGAAGCAACACTGATTGACAATCAACAATGATTTTGTTGTCAGCACATTCAACTTTGTACAGGACAAAGTATTCAATGAGAATATTTCATTCATTCAGATCTAGGATGTGTTATTTGAGTGTTCCCTTTATTTCTTTGAGCAGTGTATATATATATATATATATATATATATATATATATATATGTTTTTCTGAAATATTGGAAGTTAAGTCAAGTTTTGTTTAGCACATTTCAGAAACAAAGTGCTCTACATAAAACTGTAACCAATTATGAAACAAGTAATAAACATTACATTTTGTCTAATGCCTTCATCACAATCATCAAGGAAGTATAGACCAAATATATCAGTCCATACACTTATTATCAATGAATAGCAGCTCTAAACATGTGGGCTTTTAGCTTTGATTTAAAAAGTTACTTAGTGTTTCAGCATTAAGTTACTGAGCTGAAACAGAAGCATAAGAACTGAACGCTGCTTCTGGTTCTGGAGATGCAGAGGAAGGTTGATCATCAGCAGACCTTTAGTGTGTTGTGGTGTAAAGCCGTTCTGTGGTTTATAATCTTCTCTATTCTCTGAATGGAAGTACTGGGGCTGTGTGCTCTGTCTTCCTGGTTTTAGAAAAGCGATATATTTTCACTTGAGACAAACAAACATCAGTTGCCACGACAACCTTGGCTGTTTTCATTAGATGGGTCCTGAAAACGCAAGCAACATGCGGTTAGACGGGACCTGTGTGCCAGTGCAAACGAAGCGAGGGAGTGGAACACGGTGGGGAGTTTACAACAGAGCTCTGTGAGCCGAGGGAAGCTGATTGGTTGACTTGTGTTCCCTCACAGAGACAGAGTGTATGATGCTGATCGGCCTATAGTCAGCATAAGGAGAGCATTGGAGTTCATTTTCCACCCCTTATTCCTTCAAGTCTGTCCACCCTCAAACCAAGACAGACTTTAATCAGATATTGGCACTGTGATTTTATTCCCATGATTCCCCAACCAAACACATCATCCACTGCCCACTTTTTCTCTAAATTCTTTCTTTGATCAGTTTTCACCTCAGAATGTGTTTATTGTACATCTAACATAATTATTGTCACAACTTACTATCAGAAAATAATAAAATACGTGACCTAGCAAACAACAGTGTGAAAAGGTATTTACCTGCTTTCAGATTTCATGTTTTAGATCATTAAGACAAGATAACCTGAGCAAATTTCAAATAAAGCTTCTTTAATTAATTAGAGCAGTCCAAAGCGACTTGGCCCTCTGGTAAAGTGAAACTGCACAATTGTTAAATCATTAATAATTATTAAGCAAAGTTCAGTATTAATAAGCACACAGAGGTCAACCCCATAAATCACCTGAAAAGAACAGGTGATTTCAGCTGTGTTCTAAAAGCAACACAGCAGGCCTCAATGTAAAAACATTAAGGAATAAACGAGAAGCTAAATTGTAGCATCTTTCCTCAATGAGCTTATTCACATCAGTTTGTTTCCACAGTATTTTTTTCTTCAGGCTTTTGAGAAAAGAGATTCATTTAGCACAATTTGAAATAAGGCTGTGATATAACAAAACATGGAAAAACTGTAAAAGTGGTGCTTGAATTTTCAGAACATCAGCTGACAAAGCATCCAAACTTCAGAACTAGAACTAGAAAACTCCTGAAAACTAGAGCTTTCTCCACCGACCTGACATTAGTTCTTCATGTATAAACTGTGCAGCAGTGTGGCTCCTGTCATCAAATCAGCAGCCAATAACAGCACCGTACACCTCTACAACTGAACTTGTTGACTTAGGTATTTGACCATTTGGAAAGGTCCAGGGGTCACACTGAAGGTTGGAGAACTGAACACCCTTGATCTGATCAGTATCAGGTGAGACTGTTCCATTGCTCATCAGAGCAAATGATGCCAACCTATCCCAGATGCAGTGGAACACTGTAAAGTTTACAGATTTTATTCCAACAGACAAACACTGTATGAAACAGGAGCGTAAAGAATGACGCTTCACAAATGTGACAGGGCTTGATGTTCTACCAGATGCACTTTATTTCACGCCATGGATGACGTAGATGACCTGAGGTTTAGATATTCTTCCTGAAGCTGTTTCTCTTGTCGGCAGTTCCCTATGTACCTACCTCCGGCTCCTGCAAGAACAGATGCTTTGAGTTAGTGGAGAACGAGCCCCCAAACTGTCGCTGTGACAACCTGTGTAAGGCCTACAATGGCTGCTGCTCTGACTTCAACGAGCTCTGCCTCCGGACAGGTATGGCAACACAATCATGCCTTCATGCTAACTTGTGACACCTCAATACCGTATCACTCCTGCACTGTTCCTCTTATCTCTTTGCTGGGACTCATGGAGCTGCAGCAGCTCTTCAGTGATCCAGGTCAGATCACAGTCAGTCTGTTCTCATCACCTGGTATTTAAAATTTCTAGTTAGTGGAAGTACTGTGTTTCCCTGGTACTGCCAGGGAAACACCGTAAGAGGAGTTGTTTTCCAATAGAAAGTTATCCTTGATGCTGGATACTTTGTAAAAAAGTGGAGTTAACAGAAGTATTCATTACATGAAGCATCTTTTCCATTGTGAAATCTCACTAGTTAATGTCTGGTTTAATTATAGCCACATTGGATGTGTCTCCATTGGTAATGTGTTCCTCACCATGTGGGGGTGAACATGGATAGGAACATGGGGGCGATGTGGAAATTTGTACCATGAGCGTACAGGAGCTGTACTTGATGCTCCGGTGATGTCATTTGTGTCTGTGTTGGGTTGAGCGGCCATTTTCTCTGAAATCTCTGAATATTCGGGTCTTGCGGGTTCCCCGGGTTGCGGGTTCTTGCGGGTATTTGCTGTTCACTGTCTCACCAACAGCTACGGCTGTCACTGCAGATTGAAAACGTTAGTTGAGACGTTGTCAGTGATGTGAATCCACCGGTCAATCAACAAATGTGGTCTGCTGGCAATCTAATTACCTGTGAGCAAAACCCAGCTCAGTCTGGCTTCTACCATATGAGATGCAAAAAATAGGAGACGATTCTGAAAACACAGCCACAGTTTATATCTGCTTGTCCCTGCCAGTTGAGCTCATCTGGTTCCTGCCTCCAGGTCATGAGGTGAGAGTTGAGGCTCACCTGGGAAAGGTTGTCAGGGAAACATGGAGACAGTGAAAAAACATTTTCACTGCTAATGTCATAAAGACATGACATTAGCAGTCATGTCTTTATACTGTGGGAGGAACCAGAGCACCCACAGAAAACCCACATATGATTAGAGAAAATATGCAAACTGTACAGAAAGTACTAATACTTGCACCATGCAGCCTCCACTCAGCAGTGCTGATCATTAACATCCATTTTAGTTTTCATGTCTGCCTTTTTTTAAAGCATGTAGCTCCATGTTGACTTTCCAATACGGCACCATTTTAATTTACGTGCATAAAAACCGGAGGCCCTTTTGTTTCGTCAGTCGTCTGTTTGAAGCAGGATTTACAGCATTCCTGATCGAAACATTTCTATTATTGAAAGACCATAATTTTCCTGAAGCAGTGCATAAAATCATAGCAACAAATAACAGGGTTTGAAAGAGGAACATTTGTTCAGCAGAGATGTAATCTCTAAATAGTTTTTAACATGAAATAAATTATTCATTACAGAAATAACAGAAAACTATCAAACTAATGGTTCAACTGCATGAGCTGGAAGCTGCACTTAATGATGCTGAAACAGGTTTGCTGTTTTTTCTCTCTCTCCCTCTGCTGTGTCAACTTTTCCCCCCTGCTACTTTCAGCACTGGTGGTCTGATTTTATGCTCCCTCCTTCAGCCTAGTGGGCTTTGGCTCACTGCTGATTGGCCACTTTAATCCTACATGTGCCTTAAAACAATGATGCCATTTTCCCTGACAGTGTCACATCCCAAATAAAAGCTCTGGTCAAAAGGAAAACTGTTTAAGCCACAAAAGTCACCACAGACCCCAGACTGCCTGCCCACTGCCCAGCCACACCGCCGCCACTCACTGCCACCGTGATGTGCTTTTCACAATAATCTCTCCATAAAGATTGTTGAGTCAAAGGTTTTCCCTTCTTGCTTCCTGTTCCTTGTTGGATACAGAAGGAGGTTATGAATGCACCAAAGAGCGATGTGGCGAGACCCGGAATGAACAGCATGCCTGCCACTGCTCTGAAGACTGCCTCACCAGGGGAGACTGCTGCACCAACTACAGGAAGATGTGCAAAGGTTTGGAGAGTCCACCTTACCTAAAAAACAAAGAAGAATGTTTTTCAGATGATGTTTAGAGTTTGTCAGAGAAAACTATATCAAACAACCTGAGCCTTTCTGAAAAAGTAATCACCCCCTAAGCCACTCTCGGCAGCAGCTGCTGTCAAGTCTGTGATAGGGATACGCAATATATTGGCATTAACATCGGTATTGGCTGATGTTAGCTATTTTTTAAAGGGGCATTATTATGTGTTTTCTATAGCACAATCAATAGATATGTTAACTTCAGTTGTTATAAATATGCTATCTATATCAGATATGACTTCTTGTGGTTCTCTGGAATTCTAAAATGGCTTCATCACCCATTCCAGACTGATTGATGCCAGAGAAATTGTTTCTCTTTTGTTTTTGAACTTTTTTGATCAGGGCATGATGTGTTGTTGTTAGAGATCTTATTGCCTACTTCATGTTGTTAGGCGTGATCTGTTGAAGGGAATTCTTGGTTCAACTGAATTCCCTTCAGCCCTGGGTGTGGTTTGTAAAACCGACTCAGCTTTACAGAAATGTAATCAATTATAGTTCATTCTTGATTTAATAACTCGATTGGACCCTTTTCTCCTTAAGGAAACTTCAAAGCTTGTTAAATATCAGTGTCATTCACTGAAATGAATGACACTTGTTTTTCGTGAAGAAAAACAAATCAAATGAAGTGGCTTTGAATTTGATTTTGAACTAACTCAAGTTATTTCTTTCTAATAAATATTCATTTGGAAAAAAAGAGCTTAAAAAGTGTTTAATCGGGCAAATACCTGTTCGCTAGTGTAGCTGCTTAACTTATTAAAGTTGAGGAATGTTTCGGCTTTCTGGAATGTGGACGCTGCAGCATTTTGCCTCCCTTTCGGATCCTTTCAGGAGACACTTCCTGGCTGGAGGACCAATGTACGGTGATCAGGAGGCCAGAGTGTCCTGCTGGGTATGTTCATCTTTGAAACCTTCACAGTGTTGAAGAGAGGAATGAGATTACAATAGCCTGACAAAGTTTTACCCTTCACATTTCATTTTGTTCCATGTGCAGGTTTGCACGTCCACCTCTTATCTTAATATCCTTGGATGGGTTCAGCGCGTCTTTCATGAAGAAGGGGAGCGCCGTCATACCCCACATTGAAAAACTCAGTGAGTTCGCATCTTTTTTATTGTCTTCAATTAACATCTTCAAAAGGAAGCATGCAACACATATACAATAATATCCTTCTATATTATGAAGTAGGGACGATATTGTCAGCACAACCAAATCCCTCTTAGCCAAATCAGATGATCTTTGTTATGAATGTGCACTGCAGGAAGTTGCCCTGGCTTGATGCTGGGAAATTTACTGGGAGACTAGATTACCTGCTTTCTACAAAAAAAAATCTGTCAGTTCCCTGCATTTTATCTATGTATTTATTAATTTTTCTCGTATTTTAATAGGGCAACCAATTTCTACTAATAATTATTCTATAATGCCTAAAACCAGTCACCTTTAAACAGAATTTTGAGTTTTGTACATTGTGTTAAAGCCACGGCTGACTGTTTATTAAATCAGAAGATTTAAAAATTGTTATTCTTTAGGAAAATGTGGAACCCACACTCCTTACATGAGGCCTGTTTATCCTTCCAAAACCTTCCCCAACCTCTATACAATTTCAACAGTGAGTATGATTTCAGTTTATCCTTACAAATATTAATAGCTGCACTGCATACCTATATTAATACTTACCGGTAGTTGGTTTTTAAATAAGTAAATAAAACAGCTGGTATGACTCATATATGACCAATTGTTTCATTTAAGGGTCTCTATCCAGAGTCTCATGGCATCGTTGGAAACTCCATGTATGACTCAACATTTGGTGCAACATTCGACCTGAACAGCAGAGAAAAGCTGAACCACCGCTGGTGGGGAGGACAACCAGTAAGTCCCTGCAGAGGCCCAGCATTTGTCTTTAGTGGTTGTTATGGTAACACTTTGCTACTGTTCTGTAGCAGTGGTCATTCGGTGCGCTGGATATATGGTTCCCTACCAGCAGCCGAAAACATTTAGGCCTCTGCTCCGTGTCATTTCATATTTACTCCCCAGGGAAACAGAAAGTTGTGGATTAGTAATTAGAAGTTGCTGATGAGATTAAACAAACAAATGAGAGAAATGTTTTTCTTTGTTTTCTCCACTCAATAAATGTCCTCAATTTAAAGCTTGGATGTTTCTCAGTTTTTCAGCTTGATATTGTAATTCTGTTTCTAAAAATGAATACATACATTTTCAGCTTTTTGCACAAATTTATAGGGGGAGCCAATAAATATATCTGTAACGACTTGATAAGATGCTCTTACAGAAAAAATAATGGACACAAATTTTGGAGATATATATATCTGAAAGAATGAATTATTCTAACAGAACAGTTATTAGCTTCCTGATAACACTTTCATATAAGTTGAAACATCATGATAATTAACTGAGATTTTCTTCATTCAGATCTGGATCTCTGCCCTCAAACATGGACTGAAAGCTTCCAGCTTCTTCTGGCCCATGTAAGTTCACACATGAACACGTCACCACTGAGTTTTACATGTTTTACATAGAGACAGTCGCCATGGAAAAACAATCTTGAATGTATTTACAAAACTTACAGCTCCAACAGAAATTTCATATTATATTAATATCTAAAATGTGGTTCACAGGCTGTCAATGATTCTGTTTCATAGCTAGCCCCTAGTGGTTAATGAAAATTCTGCACATCCACAGCTTCATCACTTAGCAAATCCGTTATTTGTCTAAATAAGAAAAGCTTCACCATATTCTGTCAATCAGGTTTTACTTGACGATTTTCACCAGGGCTGTACAATATATTGCAGATGTTTAGTTAACGCAATATTAGTTTGTGCTAAGATTGCCAAGCACTGTGATGAGTGCAATATATATTATATATATATATATGCAATAGATATTTACTTGCATGTTGAACTTGCATTTTACACGTGAATATGATCTTAGCTTGTTGGACAGAGACTTATGGCTGCAGATGTTCACATTGAACACTAATGATATTACCCACAATGCTAAAGGTCATAGAGTGGTGGATGACTAGATGAGTTAGAAAATAAGCACATATCACAATTGTTATCATCATTGCACTATTTTCTAAAATTGTGCAGCCCTAATTTTTACATCGTTCAACAGATTTTACATTAAAATGATGAAATGACAGACTGTAGATTTCTCACTATATAATTACTAATTTGTCACAGTGTTCTAACAGTGCAGTGATTCCAAAACACTCATAAAAAAGCAGTACCCTCTGGAACGGCCCTGCCCTCAAACCTAAAATGTTTTTAGGTCCATAACAGGAAGCCAATCAGTTAATAAGAACTCCAACAATTCTACCAGGAATGATGTTCAAATATCCAAAAACCCAAGCAGATATTTATCTTTTCAAATACACTACAATGCCTTGTTGACGGCTACAAAAAGCAAAATGTTGAGGACTGATGGTTGACAGCTGGAGACTGTATGAGAGCCAGGAAGTTGGACGGGTCTTCGCCACTTCACAGAGGCAGCTTTGGCCTGAAAGCCGGAACGCTCTAACTTAGGATCATTCAAACCTTTTGTGGCATAGTGGCATTTTATAGCACAATCGAGTAACTATGTTACCTTCATTTGTTATACAATGCTAACAGTATCCAATATGATTTAAAACCTTAAAATTGGTGTGAAATTAGAAAGAGCAGGAGTTTAAAAATTCCTGCTCTGCTTCTGAAACTCCACCTTCAGGAAGTCGACTCAACATGGCTCCTCTCTTTACCCTTTAATGCTGTTTTTTCCTGTGTGTGCTGCATACGTCCTCATGCTAGCTTTCTGCTGAATGCATGAATGACAGAGAGCATTCATGCATTCTGTCATGAATGCTTAGAAGAGTAAGTATGACCACCAGTGATAGTTTTTCTGTAACATGATGTTTCTTCACTTCACAAAACATTAATAAATACATTTCATACAACATATTCATTTGTTTTGCTGCCATTTAACTCATAGAAATAATTTTGGTGATTCTAACAAGAAAAGTTAGGTCTGATTAAACTTCAGAAAGTGAGAAAATAAACATACATGTCTGTAGACCACAAAATACAGTCACGTTTTATTGTCCCTCTTGGAAAATACTTTTCTGTTTGAGAAAATCAGCTGAGTGAATTCATCCCTTCTCTTCAAAAAACATCAAAATAAGTGTGAGCTTTTATTGGGATCAGGATTTTTTTTTTCCTGCAAAGTTGAAAATGATGTAAAATGTAATTATTGAAAAATCTTTTGTTTGTCCTAAATGTTTCCCCCTCATTGCTTTAGAATTAATATCAGAATGTGGAGGCTTTCACTGCAGAATGTGTTTCTGTCCATTTGTAGGACCATTTCTTGGGAGAGGAGGATCCTGTCTTTGCTGCAGTGGCTCCATCTCCCTGAAGGAGAGAGGTGATCACACATTCACACATGTGTTGTCTCTGGTCAGACTTTCCTCTCACTGAAACAATCCTAGTTTGCATTTTTGTCCTGTCTTTGCTTTTTAGTCTCTATCAGGTGTTACTGATCATCAGTCAGCCGAGGCTTATGTAAACAAGTAGTCACTCTCTAAACCTGACAGTGTTACTGCATTTCGTGCTGAACAAGAACTAGTTTTAAATTCAGTTCAGTCAGATCAATTTGAATTTGTTCAGGTTCAAAGTTTCCCACTTACACATTCCAAGTTCAAGCGTCATTCTGAACTTGTTCTTGGTCATTTATGTTTCTGGAATAAAGTTTAGAAATGTGTCTTGGTCATGACGTCCTATATGTTATCCTGTTACCTGGAATCTGCTTTATCCTCTCCTGTTGTCTTTGATAACATAAACTGTATTTTATGACTGAATATCCAAAACGGCTGCTCTCTTTCAGAGACTTTAATAATTTCATCATCAGAATGGAAAAGCATCCATTCAGAGTATATTTGTGGCTGCTGCTTGTCTGTTCATCTTTGCTCCATTCTCTGTCCATTAACACAGGAACCTCTCATGTTGGAGCATTTTCCAACACAAACCATGCTGGAAAATGGTGTTGGTCATACACATCTCCTAGTAGAATTGAAGTCCAGACTTTTACTAGGCAACTCCAAATCTCTCATTTGGTTGTTTTTCTTTGTGACTTTGTTTTCCATCTGTTCTTGAATTTCTTTTGGTGATATCATGAGTTCTACATAAGTAATTTATTGTTTCTTTAGATTTGGCAGTAATCAGGCCTGGGCTAAGGGTTTGGTGAAATTGAAAAAAAAAAAAAAAATCATATTTTTAGTTACTTCATGATTTAACAATGTGGTCAATAACTTCTTCACATAGAGCCAGGTTGGTTTGGAGAATTTTTTTTTTTTTTTCCCCTTGATGAATGAAATCATCATTTGAAAACAGTTCTTAAGCATATCTGACACACAGCCGATCTGCTCAGGATTAGATGAACTTCTAAGCCAATAGTATCAGCTATGTTCAGTTAACACCCATTTCACCTGTATTTTGTTTCAGGCCCCATGTTTATGCCATGTACGCTGAGCAACCAGACGCTTTTGCACACCAAATGGGCCCAAAGAGTGCAGGCGTGAGTACGTTTGCTCCAGGAGATTCTGATCCTGAGTGGGTTTGGTCGCTCACGGCTTCCTTTATCCTCTTCCAGATTGACAAGCCTCTGAAGGCAGTTGATCAGATGGTGGGCCAGCTGATGGACGGACTGAAGCAGATGAAACTGCATCGATGTGTCAACATCATCATAGTGGGAGACCACGGTACAGACCCGGGCTCTGAGTCCAAACCCTCATCAGAAATTCTGATTGTTCATCTTTTTATTTATTCCTTGAGCTGAAGAGCTTCTAATGTGATCAACTCAAAAACACCTGATCAGTTGATAAGGTGTTTTTTTCTATAACTAACAGCCCAGACCACAGTAGACATGATACGGTTGGGTTGACACATTGAAACCGGAGCCTTTGACGTGTTCCCCTCCTCGCCTGAGGTGGTCCCCAGCTTGTCCTGTCTGTCTCCTGAACATGATGAGCTTCTTCTCAGCAGCTCATGATGTTTTCAGCTTCGTGTGGCACTGCTCTACAGTATGGTTCAGCCCCACAGCCTCCATTTTTCTGATTAACTTGAAATTACCTTCAGCTGACCTGACAATGTTTCTGTCACAGCTTTTAATTAGCGGATGGCGATGCAAGCCTTTGTTTTGGTTGTGTTTACCCACAAGGCCCTGTAGTTTATTCTGCTCCCTGCATTTAGTTTACTTGAATAGGACCAAGACCTGTATCTTTAAGTGGACCAGAGTTCAAGCGTACATTCCCCCAACTCACCTGGACTTCCAGAACAAACGGCCCAGAATTCGATTCAACAGGGCTGGTCTAAATGCACCTTCATTATTTTTAACAGTTAAATTCAGGACTGCCAAACTTCCTTGATATCAAAAATTTACCTTCACTGCAGTTTACACCTTGCTGGGGGAATTGTTGGGGTTCATTGTCGTTGCTTTCAGGGAACAACTACTGGGAATATTACAGACAAAGTAACAGCTTTCTTGATCATCAAGTGCACCAAGTTGAGATTCACATTGTGGAGATTAATCTGTAGGAAGTCGAAAGGCATTGGTTAAATTTCTGATAAGCTGTCTTCTTCTGATCAATCTTCCATCTGATTGGGAGATCATTTCTCCAGAAATGATTTTAATTTCGGGAGAAGTGAAAAATAATTTCCCCAGAGAAGAAGAAATGAACTGCCTCAGATTGGGTTTGTGTCTCCAAGAAAGCAGCAGGCTTCCTCCTACTTCTGCCCATGAATATAAAGAATGGGAACAAAATGTTTTCCAAGGAACAACTTAGTCATGATCGGTGAATTTTCCATCATGATGGAGCTCAGTGTCACATGGCTAACGTTATAACAGAGTGGCTCAAAGGTTGAAAATTTGGATCTGTGGTGTGGAAACTCCATAAATCCATAAATCAGTGGAAACTTAATAAATCTTTTGTAGGAGAAACACAAGACAACAAACTGGAGCCAAGTCCAAGAACTCAGAAGAGCAGAACGGATCTCCATCAGTCAGGAGTTTGGTGCAGATGATTTTATCCAACAATTCCAGAAGACAGGAAGGACTAAGATCAACACTGGAAACAATGACTTTGAAACTTATATTTGTGTCTGTTTCCACTGTGATGTTGCTGGTTGATTACAAACAATGATTGGTAGTATAAAGTGGGTCAGCCAATAGGAGAATCAGTCTGTCAGTGAAGAGACTGAGTAAGATGAACTCCAGCCTGCAGGCTTTTCCAGAAATGGAAAGCAATAACCCAATTAGAAAATTCCCATCATTGAAAAGTTTGTATGCTTCAGAGTTTCACACCAGCCTTCTCCTCCTGTGATGTTTCAGGTATGGAAGAGGTTCACTGTAATCGTACAGAGTACCTAAGCAACTACTTGACCTTTGTTGATGACATCATCCTCATCCCTGGTCCTGCTGGCAGAATACGCTCCAGATTGCCCAACAATCCCAGATGTGAGTGAAAAGTTTTGTTTAGTCTCCTTTAAAGAAGTAAAATGCACCACACAAGAATTACTGTCAATAACTGATAAATTAGGGATCTTTTTCTGTCTTGTTTTATCTGAAATGCTGATGATGATCAGCATTTCAGAACCAGCTTAAAGAACATGTGATGAAAAAAAGCAACTCTGAATTCTTCCTGCAATGTGCTTCAGATGCAATGTTACAAGGAGCCGAGGAACAAACAGGCTCTCTGACTGAGCAAGGACTAAAGGAAATATTCCTGCTGATGCCTGACTGTACATTCAGGCATCAGCAGAAACATTGTTTCATTTTTCACTGGATTTGTCTCGTTCCATTTATCTCAGTGGGTTCGGGTCAACCTACCCCCGTCATGCCGTCACTGAGGCTAAATCATAAAAGTGCAAGAAATAACTTCTCAAACTGCATTTAAAGGAAAAGTGCCAGTATTTCCCCACGTAAGAACTCACAGCAAACCCCCCCCCCAAAAAAAACAAGAGTACCTTTAAGGTCTTTTTAGAACCTATGATGGACTTCTCAATCAACCAACCAGTTTAGAATGAAAGGATATAAAGATTAAGCCAACATTTCAAACTTACTCTTCTCCTCTCCATTTCTCAGAAATTGCAACAATTTGTGTGATCATATGTTTTCTTTTTTCAGACGACCTCAAGGCTGTTGTTGCAAATCTTACAGTGAGTAAAATGTTTGTTCAGAATATGAAGATCTGAAATGAGGAAGTGGAAATGCATGTAATTTGATTTCTTCTTCGACCTGTGAAGATGCGTCATCTAAATGATTTCTTCAACAGTGCAAGACGGCGGAGCAGCACTTTAAGACGTACCTGAAGCAGCACCTGCCTAAGAGACTGCACTACGCCAACAATCGGCGTATTGAAGACATTCACCTGCTGGTGGAGAGGGGGTGGGAAGTGGACAAGTAAGGTGGTAGATCTACTGCAGCGGCTGCACTTGACATTCAGTCTTAACTGTACTAGTAGTAAAGTCTTAATTTACATGCACAAAAACTATAGTCCTGAAGATTGTTTTACATGATGTACTGACAAACTTTTTGTCACCTAAGTTTGTCAGTACATCATGTACATCAAATCATCAAATCAAATCAAAAGTAATCATGGTTCCGAAACAATGGGTTTAGTTTTTCAACAAAACACCACCTCACCTTAAATTCTTGAAGTGGTTGGTGCACCATATTAAAGTCAGTTATATAAAATATAAATAAAATATTAGTCAACCTATTTTTCTTACACAACCTGCTGCTTAAATAAATAAAAACAGTGCTGTGACTGCCTTCCACATATTAACAGTAGGAGTAATGAAAGCCCCAAACGTGTGAAATAATGGAGAAGCTGAGATGTTAATGATGCACTAAGGTAAAATAGCTTAGTGCTACACTACCTTAATCTAGTTTAAGATAACCTGAACTAGATTAAACTAAATGAATCTATGCAAAACAAAACTGAACTGAATTAAGCTCACTAAACTATGCTAAACTAAGCTACGCTAAACTAAGCTTTGCTAAATTAGCATAACTAAACCAAACCTAACTATCCATCCATCCATTTTCCGTCACCCTTCTCCCTAACGGGGTCGGGGTCGGGAGTTGCTGGTGCCTATCTCCAGCTGCGTTCCGGGCGAGAGGCGGGGTTCACCCTGGACAGGTCGCCAGTCTGTCGCAGGGCAACACAGAGAGACAAACAGGACAAACAACCAGGCACACACACACACACTCACACCTAGGGAGAATTTGGGAAGGCCAATCAACCTGACAGTCATGTTTTTGGACTGTGGGAGGAAGCCGGAGAACCCGGTGAGAACCCACGCATGCACAGGGAGAACATGCAAACTCCGTGCAGAAAGACCCCGGGCCGGGAATCGAACCCAGGACCTTCTTGCTGCAAGGCAACAGCTCTACCCACTGCGCCACTGTGCAGCCCCAAACCTAACTAAGCCAGCCTAATTAAAGCTAAACTAAGCTAGATTACCTAAACTAAACCAAATTAAGCTACGCTAAGCTAAACTGAACTGAATTAAGTGAACTAAATTACACCAACCTTAAAATAAACTGAATTTATGTAAAGTGAACTAAGGGGAGCTGAGCTGAACTGAGTCTCGTGATGTTGACCTGTAGGAGGTTTCCACACAGCACCTAGCCGCCCCAGCAGATGGTGTAAAGCCAGCACCACAGATGCCTTTACTGGTCTTGGTTGTTGACATTCTGTCTGTTGGTTTCCCCCAATGAAGTGCACAGCAACTGGATGAAAGAAATCTTTATGGTTTCTGTGTAGCTCCCTTCCACAGACTGGTTAATCGTTGGCACCAGCGCTGTGAGCAGAGTGTTGGACCATTTACACCTCCCACCACACACACACACATGCACACGCATGCACGCAAGCATGCACACATACACACAGCCACTACTGACTATATAACTCCAAATGTTCTCACATCATAAAATGCTCTCAGTTACTCTTACATATTTTACATGCTTGTGGCTTTACTAATTTGAAATGCAAACCTATGCTTAAACTGATATGCATTAGGGTGTTTAACTGGAAGTTACTAATAAATGATGTATTTCTTTCAAGTAAGTCGTTTTCTGTCAAAGTTGAAAAACTTCATGGGTTTGTTCTGAGTGAGTTGAATGATCTGAGTTATACTTCACTAACTTTAGTCACAGACTGTGTGAGAAATTTAAAGCCACTGTAACAATAACTTGATACTGATCTCATCCAAACCTGACTTCAGGAAAGTCCCAAAGGTGAGGAGACCCTGTGGAATGTTAGGCGACCATGGATATGACAATAAGATCTCCAGCATGCAGGTATTTCACATCTTACATCCACTATACAAGCAGCAGACATTCACTATGCCAGTACAATGTTAAAAAGCCAACAATGTTAGCATATTTATTACAAATTATTCTAAAGTTTCGACTAAGTAGAAAACATTTACTACAGCAACAATAACATAAGAATAAAACCTACTGGTGCACAAAGTATTAAAAAAAGCAGGGCATATTTTCTTTCTTTATTCTTTTCGTTCATATATATGATCAGTCTCATCCTTCTGTTTCAGACTATTTTCTTGGGCTATGGACCTACATTCAAATTCAGGACCAGAGTTCCACCCTTTGAAAACATTGAGCTGTATAACGTCATGTGTGGTAAGGCCTGTTTCTGAATTTGTTTGAGTTCAAATCTGAGTGCATGCGTTTGATTAGAAAGTATTTCTGCAACTGGAAGGCTTAATTCATACAAACGGTCACAGAGTTTCCATCACGAAAGGTTCAGTGAGGAATAGTCACATCTAAAGGAGGTATTACAGGGAATATGTTAGGGGTATAAGTAACAGGCAGTCCCCAGATTGACTGACAGTGAGTGGAAGATCCTGTGTAAACACATTGGACAACATCATTATGTGTGTAGCTTGGTGTTGAACCGTGTCTTTGTTTAGCTTGTTTAGTTTTAGTTATTTTTGTGACGTAGTTTTGTAAATATATTTTTTTAAATTAGCTTCTTAAGTAGGATTTTATGACTTTACATATAGTGTTTTTTTGTGTGTGTGTGTGTGTGTGTGTTTTTATTTTTATGTATAAAACTTTGTGAATGATTATGCCTTGTGTTGTTAGTGTTATGGGACTACGGCTGGAAACTAGCATTTTGCTAAATTCGCCATATTTATGACAACATTGTACGTTCATTAATAGGCACCTTACGCTTTAACATCAATCAATCAATCAATCAATCAATCAATCAATCAATCAATCAATCAATCAATCAATCAATCAATCAATCAATCAATCAATCTCACTCTGATTTATCCCAACCTCAGATCTCCTGGGTATGACACCGGCTCCAAACAATGGAACTCATGGCAGTCTGAACCACCTGCTGAAAAGTCCAACTTTTACACCTACCATGCCACTAGAGGTATCCAGGCCGACGATCTACTTCCTCGTTTCTGATGACTTGAACTGCAACTGCAATGAAGAGGTCAGCCCTGTCAGACTGCTGAGAGGAATGCCTGGTTTTAGCTTTACTGAATTCCACAGGTACAGTGGAGGACCAGCACAAGCAGACTGAAAAACTTCTGATACGAAGCATCAACAGCATAACAGAATTCAAGGCTGTTTGATAATGCAAATACAATGGAAAAGAATTCACACTCTGACAGGATGACTGTGTTTTGGCCTGTAAATAAGGAGAACCTGGCAAATGATTTTCAATCTTTTTATAAACTTCAACTGAACAACAAACCAGTTTGTTTGGAAGCAAAAATAGAGAATAGCTGACACGACCTATAAGTGTGCACACACTTAACGTAAGAATTTGTTTCAGAACAAATTGTTTGATTAACTTGTAACATTTAGTCATGTTGAAAAATTACAGGAACTCTGATAAAAATTACAGTCAAAAGTACAGACAAATTGTGCTTAATTACAGTAAAGTGGGTAATTGTAACCAGTTACTTTCCACCCCTGCTTTTAGGTGTCTGCTGAAAGGCTGACGGTGAAGAGAGATTTTCTTTTTTCATTAACGGTGAGCCCAAACATCCATCCAGATCCACAAAAGAATGGCTTCAGCATGAGGTTTGGACTGACTGAGTCAGAGTAAGGAATGACCTCACAGTCAGAGACTTGGAGAACTCCAATTTTTGCTTTATCAGAAGTACAGCCAGGAGGAAAGTCTTAGCCAGGGCCGTTTCTAGCTTTGTGGAGGCCCTGACCGAGACGCTGTATGGGGGCCAATAGTTTATCAATAGAATCTGAATAAACAGGTCTGGAGTCAGTCAGTTATTTCCATGGCAGCACAGACTGTTCATTCACATGTGACATATTCATTTTGTAGAAAAACTTTCTTGAAGCAATGCTAAAGTTGAGCTTATGACAAACAAATTCTGGCTGACTTAGTAACAACTATCCAAAACCAGCTGACATAACAGATAGTCCTGCTAACAAAATGAAGTGACAATAATTTGACTTTTTTATTCAGTTTAGATATCCTAAATATTACTTATTTTTACATGATTTACTATTCATTGACTTGTAAAATGATTATCTGCGTGAGCCTATGTCCTCCACAGTCACCTGTACTTGTTCAAAACATTCTGCACTGGGTTGCTCTTTGTCTTCCTGGAAAACTGAAATAATCTCATTACCTTCTTGCCTTCTGCAGCAGAGCTGAAGTCAGTTCACCTTCAGTTCACACTGTTTTGTGGCAAACAAATGCACAGGCATTTCATATTCTCTTTTGCATATGAAATGTGTTTTCCAGTCCACTGGTTTGTTCTGTGGTAAATGAGACTCAGTTCTGCACTGTTTCACTGTTTTTCTTATTCCCATGTAGATCTCTGGCAAGAGATTGTTTCAGTCTCCAATCTTTTTGCAGTTGCGTGTAAAAAGTAGGGGCCAGAGAGGTTTGAAAGTGACCCATGTACGAGGCTATAACCTGGAGTCATTCTGGCTCTGTCTCTTACAGAACAAAGTTGAGGAACTAAATCGGCGATTGAGGCAAGCTGTTGATGGTCAGTTTGTCATGAGATTTACAGATACAATATGTCGAAACAGTGAATGCACTCCTTGAACTTTTTTACATTTCGTCACACTAAAAAACAGGCTGTAGCTATGATGCCTTTTAATAGGAGTTTATATGACACACCAACACAAAGTAGAATATAGCAGTGAAGTGAAAGGAAAGAATGATGCACAGTTCCAGGGTTTTCTTTAACAAATAAAAATCTAAAAGGGAGGCCTGCCCCTGAATTTAGACAACACTTTGTGAAGCTCCCTTGTCTGCAGGTCAATTATTTTCTGGATGGGTGGATGTTCCATAAATAATTTAGCAACATTTCACAGAAAAAATTTACTAATGTGAATCTATGAATATGCAAGATTCTGTTGTAGACCAATCTGATAGAAACACTTCTTTCACATGTTTGTGTCTACTACATGTCAAACTGCCCCTCTTCCATAAAGACAAGATTTATAGAGTGCACATCTATAATTTTTTTCTTATTGATATTCTTTATTTTTTAAGTATTCGAGATTACAAAAGTTTGATTGCACCTCAAGGTCACAGTTCCAATTCCAGTCTGATCGATTACAAAATTTCTTCTCTAACATTTACGACAACAAAACAAAATAAATGAAAACAAAGAGGAAACAAGGGGATATTACAGTATTTTGAAAAGACTTTACTTATATAAGGAAATTATACAGCACATAAACACTTCCTGAAGGAAGGAAGTAATTCTTATCAATCCAATATTTTTGGATGTTGTGTTTGGTTAACATAGGACACCCATTTGGACGATAGGATACGGAACTTGTTCAGTTGAAGACGGATTGAGAATGTAAATCTTTCCATCTGATAGATTTCATGATCACACTCTGTCCGTTCTCCTACAGTGGGAGGTTCAGGGCGTAGCCAGCATCTGATGACAGATTTTCTTTTACAGGCTGTAATTAATATCTGATACAGATATTTTGCATTGTCAGGTAGAAATTGTGTTAGGTGGTGAATTTGAAAGGCATTCTTACAATAATGATATTTTCAATATTTTTGTATATTTCTATCCAGTATTATCTTACAACTGTACAGTTTCAAAAGTAATTATCAGCGACATCTAAGATTTAAAAAAAAAAATTAAAATGAAAAACATTTTGAGAGTCATGTATCATTTTCCCTTCACTTCATAGTAATTCATTTATTTCTGTTGGTGTGTCAAATGTATGGAAGCCAAACTGCCATGAGAAAAAAAATAAAAATCTCAAAAGTTGAAAGTTATATTTACAATAATAGAAGCAGTAATTATGAGAAAAGTCACGGTGTTTCTGCAGTATTTCATAATCATGACTTTGAGGACATGTTCACACCTGACAGTCTGGCAGACTGTTTCAGGCCCTATGTTTCATTGGGGAGTACAGTTGCAACATTTGTTCCATTTTTAGCTGCTGTGGTTCTCTTTCACACTGCACTGAGTGAAACAAACCAAACCTGTTGAATAACTGAGTGCATCTTCTTTCTTCACGAAATGAAAACACAATGGAGTGGCATCAGATTGCAGTGGTTGATAAAAGACAATGAGCAAATTTCTCCTGCCAGTCTTACATGATTGTTTTGGTTGTTTTTACCCAGAATGCCCCTCGCTATAGTCCACTTCCTGCCTTTGGAGTGTTCTTTGGTCAATTTAGCATTCACATATGTATTCTAACCGCACCAGAGTTCCCATCAACTGAACGGAGAAGGAGGATTGTAGAGTTTGTTTCTTAGTTTGATTATGCATTCTCACCTCCCCAAACATACTGGACTTTCTAAACAACTGAACCAGAATTCAACTAAAGCAGACTGAATAGAGCTTGTGTGAATGCATCCAGAATCTCATAATCATGATTTTAAAACTTGAAATTATGACTTCCTGTATAACTTTTTTTTTTCTTCCATGGCAAAAAGGGACTTCCATACAAATGAAATTCCATAAAGGCCCATTAACATTTATGGTCGTGATGTAACAAAGTTCAGGATGAATTTTTTATTTTTTTTTTAAGTATAAACTCTCACTTATATCTGACATTTGAAATGAAGCGTTTGCTCATAAAGCCAGATGTTTGCCTCAGTCAGACTGCTGTCAGCAGGGTTCAGCCTCCATGCTCCATGCTGCAGTCTGACCCGTATAAATGGGCCTTGTTACATCAGTGCCTCTCTGTGTCTTGTTCCTCTGTGTGCTACGTCCCTCAGACAGAAGGAACCTGCCGTATGGCCGACCTGCTGTCCTCTATCATGTCAGATACACCGTCCTCCGACACAGCGACTACATCAGTGCCTACAGTGGAACCCTGTTCATGCCCCTCTGGACATCCTACACCGTCAGCAGCAAGGTACCGCCCAGCCTGCCCCCTCCTTTTGGATTGTCAAAGTGTACTTTTTCCATGTAGTATACTCAAAAATATTGCTGTGAAACACTAAAGAGATCCAAGCAAACTTCTTGCTTCTTGCACCCCCTAGTGGTAAAAGTGGGGTAAGATTTTCTTTGTCCATCCAGGTACAGTTGTTTCCACTGCCTGGGACTTTGTCAAACTGTGTAAGACCGGATCCCAGAATCCCACCGGCCTTCAGCCAGTCGTGTTCCAACTACAGAGCTGAGAAAGATGTCTCATATGGCTTCCTGTACCTGCCACGTAAGTGAATCTCCGCCACAGGCTTCCAAAAACACACTCAATGTCAGTGGACACCACCACACACCGCTAAAGTTATCATAACCCCTGAGAGAGATTTTCATAGTTAGTCACATTGCAGTCATTCACTTCACTTGATCTCATTATGATTTAAAGTCATGAATAACTGTGATTTGGACAGAAAATTATCAGTGGGATCAGTTGGAATGTCTTGTGTGTGTTTCACAGAGATGTCCTCAACCCAGCTTAAAAAACATGATGCTGTCCTCATCACCAACACCGTGCCCATGTATCCTGCATTTAAGAGTAAGTTATCACTTCCTGAAATCCTGACGTATTCCTCATTTTAGGCTCAGAAGTTTTAATAATGTTTTTAATAATCATTTTCACAATTCACTCCCTGTCTGCCACATCCTGCTCTCTGCCCACACTGCCACTCCCACTCAGAAATCTGGACTTACTTTCAGAAAACTCTGGTGAAGAAATACGCCACTGAGAGGAACGGAATGAACCTTCTTGTAGGACCCATCTTTGACTACAATTATGATGGAATCAGAGACTCGTTTGAGATGATCAGAGAGTAGGAGAATTCATTCATTCATTCATTCATTCATTCATTCATTCATTCATTCATTCATTCATTCATGTGAATTGTCTGAATAGTTCAGATCTGTGCAAAAGTCTTCAGTCATCTCTTATTTCCCTAAACTTTGCTTCTAATGAGTTTCTTTAATGTTTTCTGGTTGAAAGGTTTTAAACTAGGTTAATATAAAGTAATACATCAGTCTTGTACTCAAACTATTGCACAGTTGAAATAAATCTAAAGTGTACCAATTTTTCTTTTTTCAAAATTAGGATTCATATATTTATGAAGCTGATGTAATAATCTATGAGCTGCAGATTATGAGAAAATTATGAGAATCTAATAATCGAATGAAAGTTCAACATTAATGGTGAAATTGATATTTACTAGCCTCTATTAATTAAATATAGTAGATATAGGGAACAAAAGAAACAAATATTAGGACTTACAAAGAATCAGCACACTCTTGTAAATTTGATTTTTTTAAAATCAAAATTAGGTTTTCCTGGTTAAATGAAGGTTAACCCATTTAATCCCACATTTTTTTCTAACTTCTGGAAGATCTAGAAGAATTGTTTTGACTTTTGGCAGCTAAGTGAAGTTTTGAAATAAAATAATAGAGCGTCTACTCTAAGCAATATCAATTTTATGTATCTAGTGTGAAAGGTCATATGACCAGACATCTTCACTTTTACTTTTACATCTCACAGTTGAAACCCTCTCCTATTTAACCCTCCCAAAAGGTGGTTCTATCCACCAAGTGTGGTCAATGCACTGAATGACCTCTACAAGATGATGCCACACCTGAATCTAGTTTAGGTCAGGGCCAAGGTGTTCTGCTTAGTCTGGTAAAACAGGGAGAATTTCCTCCCAGATGCATATTTATTCATACTAACGTTTTCACCTGACTTTGCCTCATTGATGAAATGACCAAATGAGGTCAAAGGTCACTCAGGACATTGAGACTGTGACATCTGCAGGATTTGGCATTGATTCTTTGTGTATCTAAAATATTTCTGAACTTGTAACCATTCTTTGTTATAATAGGTTATGCATGTCACAATTTTTCTTATTTTTTTATATGTATAAAAAGGCCATATTTGTGTAATTCAGACTATGCAGTTTCCCACTTTCAACAATTGTTGCTTAGTATAAAACCTACATTTTCATGAACAGGACCAACATAAAATTGAATAATTCAGAAATATCATGTGCTAGGGAGGTCCAAGGATTGAAATGCATGCACTTATTTTGCAGGAAAAAATTTGGGATTTGGGTTTAAACGAGTTAAAATAAACAACCCAACTTTTGCTATTAAAAATATAGGAACATTTCTGAAAAAATAAATGAACATTCAAATAATGGACAAATCTCCAATTGTTATTTGGGGCTTACTGGACTCACAGAAACCCGAAGGCTTAACTGTAATCCTAATCTAGCGCCAGGTCAGTTAGCACAGCCACTGATGACGGCAGATAAACGGCTTTTCTGTAACGGTAAGCTGTTTCTCCAGCATCAGCACATCGCGTGTACATGAGAATGATTGACAGCGCTAGGACCCTCCTCCTGGCCCTTACTGGTTGTTTTTGGTTGGGATCAGTGCATTCTTCAGATGGCAATAGTAGCTCAGAGAGAACTGGAGGAGGTCCATGTTTTCATAGTTGAAATGTTTTGCATAGTACTCTAAATATGTTTATTTTTTTCTTGTAGAATCTTAATGTCAGTTTAGATAGTATCTCCTGATTTCCAAATTAAAGATTAGCCCTTGAAAAAAGATCATTTTTATATGGTTTTTGTTCTTCATTGGCTAGACTTCCTACTAAATGATGAAATCTGTTCCAGCCATATGAGTGGACCCATCCTCATCCCGACTCATTACTTTGTGATCCTGACCAGCTGCATAGACATCACACAGCCTGCAGACTCATGCAAGGGTCCACTGACCACCGCCGCTTTCATCCTGCCACACCATCCCAACAACGACGAGACCTGCAACGTAAGAACCAATCACATCACATGTACCTTTCACATTCTGGTCCTTCCTGTCCACACGCCTGTTTCTGAGAGCAGCGGACATGACTTTCTATGTGTGACCCCAACCCACAGAGCTCTGAGGATGAGTCCCGCTGGGTAGAGAAGCTGATAAGGATGCACACGGCCCGGGTCAGAGATGTGGAGCTGCTCACAGGCCTGGACCTGTACCGGGGAACCAGCCGGAGCTACAATGAGATCCTCTATTTAAAAACAGTCTTGCGCACGTATGAGAGAGAGATCTGACCTCTGCTGACCTTTTCTGCAGCTGTGGTGGAGGAATGTGGCACACGCTTCCATCTCTGTCTGACTACGTACGGCTAGAACATCACTGAACTGTTCCAAAACTGTACAAAAGTAAATCATCCCTCATCTCACTTCCTTTTGAGGACCCAGAAGATCAAGAGCCTTTCAGTTCCCTGAAGGACTTTCTAGAGTTACAGAGATACAATTTTACATCCTCAGAAGATCTTGGCACCTTAGTACAAGAGCCCTGCTCTACAAAATCTGTTTGTTTGCACTTTTTTTCTTTTAAGCTACAAATCACACACAAAGCATCCCAGATTGAAAGCTAGAACAATCATATTTTTGTACTTATGTGATTCCTGAGCAGGCGTTATGTTACACT
Organism: Poeciliopsis turneri; assembly: GCA_922788865.1. Lineage (NCBI taxonomy): Eukaryota > Metazoa > Chordata > Actinopteri > Cyprinodontiformes > Poeciliidae > Poeciliopsis > Poeciliopsis turneri. Next base: position 996,900 of record CAKLNU010001061.1, on the reverse strand, counting down.
TTAACCTTTTAAAGATGGTTTAAAGGCTATTGCCTCTGCACTTTGTTGTTCCTGCATCCAATCAGCTAAAGCTGGAGTCCAAAGAATTATCTCTGCAGCAGCTCCAGGTTTGGATTGTTTCAGATCATCAAACAAAAATATTCTGAGAAAATAGAAAAAAAAAAGCTGTTAAAAAAAGATCTTTCTGAACCAAAGATCAGATCAGTATTATTTATTTAAGAGCATGCATAATGCATTAGTATTTCAACTACTCCTCCATTCTCAACACCTACAGAAATGTCCACTACTTTGTAAACCTGTGGCTCTTTATGTTATTCACTAAGCCAGAGGGTTTAATATTCATCATCTGGTACTAACACTTCAGAATCTACTATACAGTCACACATATGTTGGTTTCTTTCAGAAATATTGCACAGAACAAGAATATTCTAATCAGTGTTAATCATCCACCTGGTTAGTTCATGCAGGGGGAGCCTGTCTCCAGGGGTCTGTATATTCCCCCTGCAGGTCACCAAGTAGAAACACACAAACCTTAGCATAATGAAGTTCCCTTAGAAGCTGTGAGATAAGTGGCAGTTCTACCACTTCATCAGGCTTAGAAAATAATCAAAAGGCCAATATGGAATCACTCTGGCTAGAGATTATTGAATACACCTGATCTCTGTATGCCACCCTTTAAAAGAAAGCCTTTGCTTTCAAATGCAATATAATGGTAATGATGTGTGTGTGTGTGTGTGTGTAGGTGTGTATGCGTGCGTGTGAAGTTGTGTGTGTGTGTGTGTGACAAATATAACATATCAGTCTGTAAATGTGGCTTGTATGCTTGTATGGGGGCTGTGTGTGTGTTGTGACTTTGGTTTGTGCACAATTAAATTTATTGATTAAAATAAAAGTTTGATCAAAAACACCGTCTGTGAGTTCAATCTATTTGTGTGTACATGTTTTCCGGCCTGTGCATTCAGATGTCTAATCATGGTGAAGATGACTTGCTGAAGAACAATGATGGGGCTTTTGGTGACTTTGATTGTGTTATGGGTTTTGGTACCATACGGTCTGGTCTGGGTCTTGAACAACCTGTTGGTCTGCTGGGCTGTAGATCAGCACAACCATCACTCAAGCCTAAAGACAAAAAAGGTCTTCTTTTCCTATGGTTGCTTAATTTGATTGAGGTTTTTCCATTAAGCGAACCTGAATGATCATGACCATGATGTGGGGGCAAGTAGGTGGTAAAAAAGACAAAATGACCCAAGCACTGTTAAGTTGAAAAGAACTTATTCAGGTTTATTAAATGTTCTTGAACGCAATGAGAACAAAAACAGAATGAGTTCTGTCATACAAAGTTACAAGACTCTCTTTGAGAAAAAGTGCACAAAATATTTAGGAGATAAATTCTGAGAACTAGCTTCTCATTCAGTCACTTTGAGAGAAGTTGCCTTCTTTATCTGCATCTCTTGCAGCTGCAAAAACCAACTGTGGCAGATTATCTGTGGAGTGGCAAGCAGAGAAACCTTTTCCACACAAAGTCCACAAGTAATATAAAAATAAAGACATATTATGAAGCATAAGTTCAGACAGTCATGAGACTTAAGGGACCAAACTTCAACAGTCATACCAAAAGCAACTGGCTGCAAAATTTAGGGTAACTAAGAAGGTGGTTTGGTAAAAAGCCAGGTGTGCATATGAATACAATCAGATTTCTGATGTTTCTCCCTGTACGATTTTAGTTTGTTTTTCATTAGAGTTACACAAGACTAAAACAACCGATAATATACTGGCAGCCAAAAACTTCTACCTGCTGTTGACATCCAAGTTGTAGCCTTTTTAAATTTAAATAGGACAATTTTCTAATTATGCAAGAACATTTTAGAGGTTGTAAGTAACAATTGGCAATTGTGAAAGTGACTATATAACGAAAATGTAATAAATGCAGCCAATATTATGTAATATACGTAAATAGGACTGTACTGCTATATATTTACTGCTTAATTTCACAGATGGCGAATTATAATTTCATTGAGTATTGTGACATTTATTTGGTCCCTTATTTGGCATAAAGAACAGTGCTCATAAGATCTACGTGATGCACACAGTTATTGACTGATAAAATGTAATTTATCTAGATTTTATTATATCTGAAATGGTTCAGGTCATGACATTACTGTTCCAGGCGTCAGTTTTATATATCCAAGACCTGGTGGTTTAAAAATGGGTGTGGCCCAAACAACAAGATATAGAGCTAAATAAAACGTTTTACCAGTTTTATTTTGCGCAGTTTGATGCTTTACCTGTTTCCTCTGCCGCATGTCAAAGTGTTCCTGAACACCACATGGCTGTTATTGTGAGATCCTGGAGAGAAATGACGCAGTTTTCCTGAACCGCTTCACTTCCTCAGGCGGGTGCTGTTGGAGAAACCGCCCCTTACTTTCATTTCAACATGGCATTTTCTCTGAAATAACATAGAGTTCGGAGTCACTGCACAGTGAAATGAGACTGGACGGCAGTAAGTTCGGCTGTTTTCGGAGCTGAAACCGGTCCGGACTCGGAGGTCAAGCAGCGGTTTTCGCTTCAGGGTCAGTATCTCTGCTTTACTGCCGAGTCGCTCGCGACTGCTTCAAAGTCAGTATGTTTTTATTCTACTTTGGGCATTTTGGGTTAAGAATCAGTGGATGTTAGTCCGCATGAGATGATTTCAGACTAAACATGTTTTGTTTTTTACTTTCTTCTTCATTTTTTGTTGCTGCTTATAATCAGCAACAAAAAATCACACAACAGCAACGTACGTCAACATTGTATTGCCAGAATTGATTTGTTGACGGCAGGAAAAATTGGCAAAGACAAGAATGTGAGGAAGTTTAATACTTTCGATGACGACTGGGTCAGAACTTCTCCGAACCTTCCGTTCTGTCGGCTAGCGGTGTTTCAGCGCCCTCTAGTGTCGCTAGAGGGCCTGATTTTTTCCCCCCACCTATAATGTAGGCCAATTAGTTTATACTTGATATTTGATAATTATGCTCTCTATCACATACTTAATCATGAATGTGAAAGTATTTTGTTGAAATTTGATAGCATAAATACATAGAAAATTAATACAATATAAGTATCATAGCTTACTCTGAAAAGAGATCTTATAAAGTGATGATGGTTATGACACAGTGTGTGTTAGTGATAACATATTTATTTCTGACCGGCGGAGTTGAAGTGAAATCATCTGTAAGTCATCAGAGGTCATTTTTGAGCCTCTATTTGCCATTTTATTGCATCTGAGGTTCTGTGTGATTGTTTTGTTTAAATCAGAATTATGTTGCTGATTAATGTTTCACAAATGGCAAAAGGTTTTACTTCATCTGTGCTTATCCAAACATTTAAAAATACAAAAATTCTTAAAGGTTTTTAAATTGTGTAGTCATCTGTAGTCATTCATGCTGCGCTTTCAAGCGCTTACCCTTTTACAGATTTATTTAAGCTTTTACGTTCCGCTCACACTTAAGATTCTCCGATCAATTTTTAATTCAGATAAATATAACTTGAATAAACCCAAGGCGTAGGTTTCAAAAATGATTTTGTAAGAGAAGAAAGAAGAATTTAGCTGTATGTGGGGGAAAAAATCCCTCACACCACAGTGGAATATGGTGGCAGAGTGACAGAACCATGTCTTAAAATCCTGATGGAAAATATCTAATTACTAGTTTATAATTTTAAACTCAAACTCACCCAGATTGTGCAGCAGATCAATGATCCATGGCACACCTACTAGAAACCCACAGACAACAGCTAAATGAAGGGTTTGGTGTGGACTAATTCAAATATTACTAAAAGATAAAAAGTAGTTCACTACTCTTTTGAAGCCTTGTAGCATTCAGCTTTTGATCAGTTTTTTTTATATACAAACTCAGTTTTGTTATGTTGCTGGCCTAAGTCTGTTCTGTTGCTGTTCCGCAGAGGGTTACTGACCGTAAACAATGGGTCAGGTAAAGGAAGACAGAGTGTCGTGCCTTGACCTCCTCACGTGCCACAGAGAGCTGCTGGTGTCCACGCTAAGGAGCATTCAGTGTCTCCTGGATAACCTGCTGGCCAACCACTTTTTCTGCGAGGAAGACGTGGAGATTGTTCAACGAACCGTCACCAAACCAAACCAGGTTGGGCGAGGACACCTTCCGTTCCACTCATCTATAAATACACTGAATAACATCTTCAAATCTCTGTGTTAACATTTTTATTTTCCAGGTGCGCAAAATCCTGGAGCTGGTTCAGTGCAAAGGAGAGGATGCCTGTCAATACTTTGTTTTTATCATATATAAAATACGTGACGCATATATCGACCTGCAGCCATGGCTAAAAGAAATCAACTACAAGCCAATCAGAGACATGGAAGAGATGGAAGTGGTGAACACCGACCCTAGTAAGTGTTACAAATGCAAATAAATCAGTGTGACGTATGTCCTATGACTAAGGCGTGTTTCTATGGTTCTGTCCACCCACATTAAGGTCACACTGTTTCAGAACAGTTCAGCCCTGTTGCTTATTAAGCATAATGATATAATTCAAAATAATTCAATTTGATGTATTAATATATCAGTGGCTATCAGGTTTATAAAGTAGAGGATCACATTATCAGCATATAATAATATTCTGAATTCCAAGCTGTATACAGATGCCTGTATGTGTTCTAACTGATATAGCTAAGACCACTATGGCCAATATTAGCATAGTTGGTAAAAGGGAACATCTCTGGTGAGTAAATTTTCCAAGAATCACAGGTTTAGACCTGAGTTGTTTGACTTCTTTGTATAATGTGAACAGACAGTATTTGAGAAACTCAAGTTTTGCTAAGATATTGAATAAATACTCCTTTGCTATGTTTCCATCCAATTGTCATGCAAAGATTAAGCAAACTGTTGAACATGTGATGTGAGTGTAAGATGTGATGAGAATTTGCTCTTGAATTGTAGGAAACAGAGCTTTCATTACATATCTACTTTTAGATCAATCAATCAAGTTTATTTCTGCAGTGCAAAGTGCTTTACCACATAAATACACAAAAATCAACATGTCATTTTTTTTATCAGCCAACAGAGACTTAGTGAATGTACTTTTCTCTTAAGTCAGCAGGTATTGTGAGAAGCAGCGATATGAGATGAGCCGAGACACCAGCTTCATCATGTCTTATGGGCAACAAGATGAGACCCGATTGGAGGACCTCTACACAGACACTGTGATGGAGCTGTTCAACGACTCTAATGAAAGTCTTGGCTTCATAGAGAGTCTGAACCAGCTTGTTGGAGAAGATGGAGTCTTTAATCCCCAAGGTGAAATCATCTATGTGATGGGGGATGCTGGTGTTGGGAAGTCCACCCTTCTGCAAAAGCTCCAGAACCTCTGGTCCAAAAGGGAGCTGCAGACAGATGCCATCTTCTTTTTCAAGTTTCGCTGTAGGATGTTCAGCATCTTCAAGGAAGCAGAGCAGATGTCCCTCAAAGACCTTTTATTCAAATACAATTGTTACCCAGATCATGATCCAGATAATGAAGTGTTTGATTACATCCTGCGCTTCCCTGATAAGGTTGTGTTTACTTTTGATGGCTATGATGAAATTCAGGAGGACATCGACCTGATGAATGTTCCTGAAGTTGTGTCTCCAGAAGACAAGGCAAACTCCTTGCAGTTGCTCCTCAGCTTGCTCTGTGGAAAACTACTTAAGGGCTCCAAAAAAATACTGACGACCCGAACTGGGATTGAGTTGCAAAGTCGAGTCATTAAGAAGAAAGTTGTTTTGCGTGGATTTTCTCCAGACCATCTAAAGACGTATATCAAACTGCAGTTCAAGGAGCAGGAGCACCGGGACCTGGTGTCGGTTCAGCTGGACGCCAGCCCTCACCTCTGTGGCCTGTGTTCCACTCCACTCTTCAGCTGGATTGTATTCAAAAGTTTTCGGCACCTGCATACGATGCATGATACCTTTCATCTGCCTGAAACCAGCATCACGCTAACAGACATATTCCTTCTGCTGTCTGAGGTGTTCCTCAGTCGCTTGGTCACTCCCACTTCTCCCCTGCTGAAGAAAAGCAACCGCTGCACCTCAGAGACATTCAGAGTGGGCCTCAGGCCCCTGGCTGGGTTTGCTAAACTGGCTTTGCAGGGTTTGGAGAGAGGAAGTTTTCTGTGCAGCCAAGATGAGATCAGTGAGTGTGGACTCACAGAGGAGGACATGGCCCTAGGTTTCCTCAGACCCATTAGTGAGTTTGACGCCAGTGATGCCCCCGCTACCTTCGAGTTCATCCACATACCCTCCAGTCGTTCTTGGCTGCATTTGCTCTTGTGTTGGACGAGCAGACTTCTGGCAACTCCATCCTCAAGTTCTTCACAGAATGCAGCAGGAGGAGAGAACCCTGCTGTCTCCCTTTAGCTTTCTGTACCAGGAGCTTTGTGAAGCCTTGCGAAAAGAGGCCCTTCTCAACAAACGAGCACCTGCAGTTCACAAATCTGTTCCTGAGTGGACTGCTGTCAAAGACTCAAGCAAGTCTGATGGGACTACTGGTATCTCCTGTTTTACTGAAGAAAAAACGAGCCTTGTTGAAGGCTTACTTGTCCAGCAGCGTCAAAGTCCATCTGGAGGGCTTACCCCGTCATACTGCTGACGGACAGAAGATAGTTCACGTTTTGCCCCATTTTCTTTGGATACTACGATGCATCTTTGAGACAGGGAGCAAAGATATTGCTGAGATGACAGCAAAAGGTATCACCGCAAGTTTTATCAAGCTGGGCTACTGTAACGTGTACTCAGGTGACTGCACGGCCATAAACTTTGTGCTGCAGCACCGTCAGAAGCTCCTGGGGCTCGACATGGACAACAACAATGTCAGTGACTATGGGGTGAAGCAGCTCCAGCCTTCGTTTTGCAAGATGACAATTGTGAGGTATGAAAGATGTCTTTTTCACTACAGCTTTCTGTTTGTCCTGTAATGGGCTGGCAACCTGTCCAGCATGTGTACCCCTCCCATTGCCCATTGACTGCCAAAAATAATTTGCAGGACACAAAAATCCAGGCCTTCTCCACAGCTGGTTGTCTTTTCGTGAACTTATAGCTTCTGAGTTCAAAGTGCTATTCTGTATTTAATTCATGCAGCAGTAACATTCAGGAAGATGCAGTCATTGTTGTGTTTCTGGGTAGCTAGAGTTTATTGCCCATGTAACTCCTTGTATTAACTCTTTCTTTGTTCCAACACACAGAGTTAAATTGATTTTAGTTTCTCATATAAGTTCAATCTTAATCAAATGTTTGCTTCTGGTGATGATGACCCTGGCTAGCAGTAGCATAAGCCTGTCACAATAAGCAGTTAATCAGTTAAATTGCATGATAAATTAAAATGATGATTCATATTTTTTCATAATCCAATGGATTTATGGATTCAGTTGTGTTTTTTTTTTATTTATTGTTTTTGGTTGTTGTGTTGTGCTTGTTCGATTCCCTGCCCGGGTCTTTTTGCACGGAGCTTGCATGTTCTCCCTCTTCATGGTGGGTTCTCTCCGGGTACTCCGGCTTCTTCCCACAAAAACATGACTGTCAGGTCTCTAAATTCCCCTACGGTGTGAGTGTGTGCATGTTGTTTGTCCTGTCTGTCTCTGTGTTGCCCTACAACATTCTGACGACCTGCCCAGGGTGACCCGATTGATCCAAAATGTCTCACTGGAGATAGGCACCAGTACCCCTCCCTACCCCACTAGGGACAAGGGTTTAAGAAAATGGATGGATTTTGTGTTTTATTTTGGCCATTTAAAATCTCTTCCAGTTGTAGTGTGGTGTGTTCTGTTCAAAATTAAAGTTAGTGTTTAGGAATGCAACTTGCATTATTATAACACTATCAATAGATTAGTTTAAAATTGTCTCAGTATGATAATATCATTGTCCAGCTTTGTGACAGGCCTATTTTGCATTTTCTCTGTTTTGATGTTACTCCTTAATAATTCATCTTCTAACATATTTTAGTGCAGTTCCAGGTAATTTGTGTGTTGATTAAAACTTACAGAAAAAACAGTTTCCCATGTGGCACGTCACTATGATGATCCTAATTTTAAATGACTACCAATTCAGCTGTTTATATGTTTCACCGAGAGGCAGGTTGAGAGCAGAAAGCAAAACCGTCCCACTTTTTGTGTGAGTGTTATTGTAAAACGAGGTAAAGACGGGATAACACAGTTTCATTTGCTCAAGAAAATTATGCTGTATGCAAGTTGGCTGAAAAATAGATTGTGATTTTTATTGTTTTTTTAAACTGGGCTTGAAAAACTGAAATGTGTTCCTCATCTCTAACTTATGCTGGTAGAGTTCCCACTATTGTCTGCTGTCATTATTTTGACTGCTGGGTCTACACTGTACACTTGTTTTGATTACACTCACACATTAGAATATTCTGGTAGGTTCTGCTTCCTCTGAAACTTTGCACAACATATGCCAGACCAACCACAAGAACACCATATTTAGAAACAGATCGCTGGTGCTACTACTTTGGAAATACCCTGTGCTTTACTGACAACTTTGCCCAAAAAGTTGCAATAATTTTTGACTTTTTATTTGAGAACCAAATGCAGCAATTAAATTACATAAACATCCCAAGAAATGAATGTTGTAGGAGAAAAATGAAAATCTATAACCTAAAGAAAAATAAATTGTGACAAAAAGAAATTACAGCATTCTGGTGATTTAGCTTAGCTATCTACTGTAGTGGTAAAACAATACGAATGTAACTTTACTGATGTTTCAGATTCTGTGTGTATTGACTGATATTCAGTCTTTCTCATTTAATGCTTGGTGTATTTCTTTCCTGCCTTCAGGTTTTGTGTCAATAACCTAACTGACAGTAGCATTGAGGTTCTGGCAGAAGAGCTGTGCAAACACAAGGTTGTGAAGATTTTGGGGTGAGTAAACATGATTCCACATCAATTTCTCTAATACGAACCACTATTTAAAGACAGAGCATCTACACCCATGGAACTGTTTCCTATTTCCATCCTGGTCCGACTAGAAATTCTAATGTGTTTTATTGGAATTTTTAGGATAGATCAGAATAAATAGAGCAGTGACGTGAGCTGTAACAGCTGTAAAATCCAACATCTGCTGGGAGGAAGGACCTGCAGCTTCTAACATGTACTGGTGTTAGTTATTGATCAGTTTTCTATGCAAGAAAACCCAACAGATTGCACCAAGTCATTGATTTGCAGCATTCACTCCTCCTGGACAAGAACATGGCAACAGTCTCCTGCATTGTGTCATTGACTTTGCAGCAATGCCTGCGACAGACTGGCGACCTGTCCAGGGTGAACCCCGCCTCTCGCCCAGAATGCAGCTGGAGATAGGCACCAGCAACTCCCGACCCCGTTAGGGAGAAGGGTGACGGAAAATGGATGGATGGATGGATGGCAATGCATGATACTGAGCCCGCACGTAGTGACAGTGGAGAGGAAAACCCCCAGCAGAACCAGAACCAGGTTCCAGCAGAACTTGGTTCCAGCAGTTTCTGGAGCCAGGTTGAGAGTGGCCATCAGTCATGACTGACTGGAGGTTTGAGAGGACAGAGCAGAGAGACAAAAGAACTGATGTAGGAGTAGCTTCTACGCTGATAAAATCTAAAAAGCAAAAGGTAATAATGCCACAATATTCATATTACTTGGATTTTGATACACCAAAACAGCTGAACTCTCCACTAGTAGTAATTTTCATTAAATGAATTTTGCAGATTATTTTTTCCACAGATTTTAGTTTAGAAGTTCTCGTCACTCTACTGCTGTTCCTAACGGTGAGTTTAAAATGGTTCTGACTGATGGAGCTCCTCTACACTGGAAAAAAAAGAAAAGAGATCCAACTTTAAAAAAATCATTTATTATAAGTAATAAAATTGAGTTCATTAAAGTGTATTAAGTTGTCTTGTTAAGCAAATAAACTAAGTTTGACGAAGTTAATTTGATCACGTTCAACAAATTAACTCATTTATTTAAAGTTGGAGCGCCATTTCTCGCTGTCAGTGTAGTTTCTACGTCCTCCACAGCTGGAAATATTTCCTAACACGTTCAGTTATCTTTTCTTTTATCCAGAAGGTAAGAAAGTAGAGGAATCTTCTGTCAACTGGCTGGTCAACATGTGGGGCAGGGGCAACTCTGTGTTACCCTATCATGTGTATCTATGCAGATCATAACATCTGATCATCTTTCTTTCCTCAGGCTTTACAACAACAACATTACTGATGCTGGAGCCAAGCTAGTTGCTCAGATCATTGAAGAATGCCCTCAGCTATCAGTTGTGAAGTATGTTAAACTCCTGAAGAGTCCAATATCTCACATGACTTTAATAAGAGCGATTTAAAAAAATATATTGTGTTTTTTTTTTTTTTTTGGTGTTTAATGCTGTGATTAACATTTAGGATAGGTAAAAACAAGATCACACCTGTGGGTGGGAGGTATCTGGCCATGGCGGTTAAGAAGAGCACTTCCATATTCGACTTGGGGTAAGTTCATCAAAGCTGAACTAAATATGGATTAGGTGTTCACTAGATAACACTGATGTTGTCCTCTAGGATGTGGGGCAACAGCATCGGTGATGAGGGAGCTGAAGCTTTTGCAGAAGCCTTGAAGAATCACCCACGTCTCACCAACCTCAGGTAGCAGGAAAACAACAGCACAGTTACTCACAGGGTGATCCACACACACTGATCCGTTCAGTTTGTTTTTCTCTGTGCTCCAGCCTTTCAGCCAATGGCATCACATCCAAAGGAGGGAAGTGTCTGGCAGAAGCACTCAAGGAAAATACAGTCCTGAGGATATTCTGGTATGGAAGTTCATCAGTTTAAGCTGAACAATCAGAGGGTTTGAAAAATGAAACTTTTTCCTGTTTTACGTCGGTTAGTATGACAAAAAAATGTGTTTGCCAAGAGTCAGAACATTTTTTAAATTCAGAAGTTTACATCCAGTCAGATTACTGTGAGGTAAAAGAACTTGGGAAAGCCCAGATAATAATATGACTTTAAGAGGAGGCCACTACGAATGTATTTTAAGTAGTGGAGCTGCTCCATTAAATCGTTAATTGTAGTATCTGTGATTAATTAATCAAAATTATCTCCATTTTAATAAATAGTTTCAAATGCAAAACCTCTTTTTGCTTCTAAATTATGGAATAAATAGACATATGAGCTCTACAGCAATCCACAACATATTTATTGTTTTTATCTGCTACAGCAAAGTGCTATTCCAGTGTTTCAGGAACTCCTGATCATTTGTGAAACTTGTAGCATTGGGGACGTTTGTGCTGCTGCTACATGTATGGTACATTTTTAACTTGAATAGCTTCGATGGTAGGTTAACTCCTTTTAGCACAACAACAGTGAGGCTGGTAATTTAACCTCTGTGAAATGGACTGAAAGGCCATTCATGAAGAAACAGCATTAAACCCAGATTACAGTTTGGAATTACGGAAATCCAGCAAACCCAAAACGTTTGTCCCAAGTCACACAGTCTAAAGGCAATTCTACCAAATTTCAAGAAAATTGATTAAAACTTCTGATTTTGAAGAAATGAATAAAAATGTTTTTCTCAATGTTTCATTAAGAAAATTTAAGAATCTTAATGAAACATTATCCAAACTGACCTAATGTCAGACGGTGAGGAACAAAAGGTTCTGTGTCATTCATACGGTTTGTATAACTGTGTGGTTTAAACTGCAGCTCAGCCAGACATCAAGCCTCAAGGAGGCTTGAGGTCGAACACTGTGTTTGTCTCAGTGTTTCTTATTCCTTATTTTCTGCAGGTTGGTGCAGAATGAGATGATGGACGATTCGGCTCCGCACTGGGCCGAGTTAATCCAGGCCGACACTGGACTGAGCCACCTCTGGTGAGGAAACCAGCCATGCGTGAGAGCAGCGTCACTGTACCGACTTGGACTGGACTCGTACCGCTGCTGCCGGTCAGCCATCGATTGTGAGAAAGTCACCGACCGACTGTGTTTGTCTGTCTGCAGGTTGATCAACAACAGGTACACAGCTGCTGGGATCCAACACTTTGCTGAAGCGCTAGCTTCCAACTCCAAGCTCAAGGAGATCTGGTGAGATTAAAACACCGTCTAAAGCACTGGTGCCCAAAGTGGGGCCTCGAGGGCCGGCGGGGGCCGGCATCCTGCATGTTTTAGTTCTCTCCCTGGTTTAACACACCTGGATCAAATGATGGCTCATCAGAGCAATAAGAAGGACATTGACATGCTGAGAAGGTTGTTACTACCACCAGGGGGAGAACTAAAACATGCCGGCCCCCGAGGACCGGCTTTGGGCACCACTGATCTAAGGGTTTACGTCATGGATTGTCATGGAAACCTCCGGCTTCATGCTCTCTGTAATGAGCTCAGTGTGGTTCATAAAAATACATTTTGGGTTCGGTGTGGATAATATCTGTTGCGCAAGGTCAACATGGCTGGAACCTGATGATGGTTCCCTCTGCAGTAAGGAGGAAACTGATTGTTGAGGTGCAGATAGAATATTTATAATGCAGTCATGCTTTTCTTCACATATGAACAGTGGCATTGCAATAAGAGCAGTCAAACAAAACCAATTTACTTGGTGTTACAAGAATGTTTGACGTGAATGTTTTAATAACTGAGATTTCTCCAGGATAGAAAGTCTTTATCAGTCTGGTTGATTTACACTTCACACTACTGAATCTGTACCTGAGGGAGAAAAGGTTGTATTTGACCTGAGCATGATCACAGGTGAAGCTGCTATTAGTAATATATTTACCAAGGAAAGCAATGGATTTCCTTGGTAAATGTATTACTAATATTTCTATCAATATGAAGCTTATGGTATAAATGTTCACACCGCATGCCAGTAATAACCTAAGTTATCAACTCATCCATAGAAATCAAAGCAAATGCCTCCATAAATGACATCATGTTTAAAAACGTAACGATGTAAAACAGGCACAAAGAAACTAGTTGGAATTTGTTTAGAAAATGTTTCTATTCAAATCAATATTATGAGGTTTGACATTAACTGATCTATTGATTTATTAGAAGCTTTGTCATAACCCAGCATGGCACAATAACTGCTTCAAAACATAATAATAGTAAAGGTTTAATAGGCAACTTTAAACTTCTAAATGATTTTATTTTTATTGAATGAGATATCTGTTGTTAATTGGCCCCATGTAAGTAAACTGGACTAGTTATGGAAGACTGCTGACCAGGTGGCTAAACAACATTTCACTTTTGAAACTTTTAAAATTTGGTTAAAATACATGCTTAAAGTTTTCATAGTGAGTGTAAATATGTCATTTCAGAACACTGATAATTTTGCATTAAGATGAATTCAAGCTAAATTGTTATCAGTGTTTGGATGAGGAGCCGTTGTCTCTCTGTGTGTGTGTGTGTGTGTGTGAACTGTGTGTCTGATGGTTTGTGTTTCCACAGCGTGAAAGGAAACCAGCTGTCTGAGGAGGAACAGAAGCGGTTTGAGTCAGAGAAACGACTCCGGTTTCACTGACAGGATGGCTGTGCTCTCCATGGATCAGAAACACAAACACCTTTTCTGCTGCGCTTCAACCAACTCAACAACATCACTTCCTGTTGTCCACGAGTTGAGCAGGATGGACTCTGTGTTCACAGAAACAAGTACTGGGATTCAGTTGGTATGTAGTTTCTGATGTGAACCAAGACGCATCAGAATCATCAGAACACTGTGAACATGATGTTCTGGAATCAAAATGTCTGCATGTCCCGTCATCATCAACTCTCTGATAAAGGGATCGACGTCTAGTTGAACTTGTTGGCCAAAATGTGTTGTAATTTTTCGGAAAGCGTTGTGGTATGTAAAATTACTTAAAAAAAACTGTATATCCTAGTTCTATTTTTCATGTAGCTCGTCATTTTTTCTGCTGCGCTATGCATGATGTGGGCAGGTTATATGGAGTTGAGCCTTTAAACTAAACACAAGAAGTCAAGACCAGGACATTTATACTTGTACAACAACAAAGTTGTTACAATTCAAGAATTTTATTTTATTTTTTCAGAGTAAATGCTACACTATGAAAAAATCCCAATACAGCTCAAATCATGGCTGAACTGCAAATCCATCTTGGAGCTCAGAAAGGATTACCTACATCCTCCTATTTAAATGAAAACCGCTTTTTGTTTAACCGAAGTACCAACTGAAACCATCAGAAAATATTTCACTAGTCTGTACGAGAGTTCTTCATTAATCTCTGTTTAAAGCTTTCGGTGTGCTATGTTCCAAGCATTCAATTTCATTTGTGTCTGTTTTAGCATTAATGTCCCCAAAGCAAAGTGTATGTATTAGCCGAGTGATGTCCTTTGTCACATGTTGCAGCACTGACTCATTTCATCTGCTGGAAATTCTCCAGGATTACAGTTTTTCTTTGGTCTTAATTTGTCATGTTTCATGTGAGAGAAATTGCTTGAGTTTCATTCCATGTCTGACTTTTACATGAAATAGGAACCGGTCACAGAAAAAAAAACAAAAAAAAAAAAACAAGAAACATGCCAACTTCCCTATAGAATATACATTTTGGTTTTGTTTGAATTCAGTTACTTCTGACAGGAAGTAATTTCCGATGCTGATAGTTTTACATAAAAATGCTGGTTGGTTCATACTTGTGCACATCCTTTGCCTGACTAAATCATATTTGGTTCAGTTTAAAGCTTTCTGTCTTTGGCCTGGAACATCTTCAACCTCATCTACCTCAAAGGTTCTCACAGTCCAGGTTTAGTTTACATCCATCCTCATGTTAAAGTGAAGTCTGTCTGTAGTAATGGGAGAACCAGAGTAGCTTCCCTAATGCATATAAAAATGATTTTAATAATGTAAGCAATTTTACAAAGGAAGACTTACCAACTGATTGTTTACTGATTCCTTGTCAGGTTGGTTGCTTGATTTACTCCAGGAGGATATGTGTGATGTCATACCGAACATCACACATTTTGTTATCACTCTGCACCATTCAAGTATTTATTTGTCGTTTTGTACACAATAAAAAAATATTGAAATGAATGTTACTGGAGTTGTCTGGTTGCTTCGTGCCTTTTGTGTTTATGGCTCAATAAGATGAAATTCACTCCCATAAATTAGAAAGACTCCATGTTTAGGTATTTTCAACTGTAGTTTTGATCAATTGGTAGATGAGAGCAGAGAAAGGCAACAGTAGCTCTAATCAGACTCACTTGCATTCCATCCCTGAACACCCAACACATTTAGCCAACCTGAATGCTGATGATGATCACGTCGTTCCCTTTATAACAGTGTACAGATATTCTGTAGACTTCTTCCAATAAGGAAAGATTCCACGTCATGAAGCTTAGAGCGACTCAAGCTGGTTTCGTGAACATGACAATGATTCACTGTCCTCTCATGGCCTATGCAATCACCAGATCTCAGTCCAACAGAAAATGAAATAGAAGATTTACAGAACTGATGTGCAGCAATCAAACCTGTCAATGTGGACAAGAATCTCTGAGAAATGTTCCTGGTACCATTATTGAATCTGTGCCACTAAGAATTAAGCCAGTTCTGATGGCAAAAACCCAACAGGAGCTACATGCACCTAGAGGTAGAAAGTGTCTTAGCAACTGGAAGAAACTGAACTTGACTGTGTTCTCTAATAACTACAATAAATGAAATTATAGATATGCAATTATGTATATCAATTTGAAACACCTTAAAAACAATCAAACTGGACTGTTTGCTACAGTTATCAGTAAAGTAGGAGTTCTCACTCCAACCCAGTGTCATAAACCAATGTATCGTGGATGGAAACATAGCAATTACAAAACACACAGAGACACACGAAATGTCATCAGCACATCTATTAAGGCCTGTTGAACAGTTTTGTTTCAGTTAATAAACAGAAATTAAAAAGACAGAGTAAAAACTATGAACAAAACTCAACTGTTTGATCAGCTGTGGACAGAAAGGATCAGTAGGGGTCAGTAGTGTCACATTATAGAGACATGAAGGTACATGTGGATCTCTGAGATGTCCAGTAACTCAACAGAAAGTGGAAGAGGAGATGCCACCGCAGGGAGGAGCTGGAGCACCACTGTGTGGTCGGACGGTGTATTACAGGGCTCTGCTAATTTGTGTGGCATTCAGGCTTTATAGGGTGAGCATGAAAAACAGCAGCCCTGTTTATCCCAGGGTGGATCCCAAAACTCCAAAGTTCTCTCCATTTCTTCTTCTGCAACCAAAATATTTTGACACATTCAAAAGCACAAAAGGTCCTGTGACAGTCAAAGTGCCTTCAAGTGACTCCAGTACCTCACATGTACCTCTGAAATCCTGGATCCACAACTGATATGCGTGAACAGACTGAGAAAGGGGAACACCTGAACTAGTTCAGTTTGGTGACAAACAGTTCCTCTTCCATTTCCTGTTGTGAGATTGAAGGACCAGTCTTGATTCAGTTATAATGTTTCCTGTGGCCTGACTTCGTTTCCTGCACGTTTCAAGATGACCAGTGAAAAACAATGCAAATGATGCTCTGTTGAGATTTTGAAATTGACTGCCTTCAAAATATTATAAAACAGAAATCGGAAGAATATTTCAAAAATTTTCAGTGATACTGCAGGAGGGAGGTTTTATATCAACTAGGCTGCTCTTGGTTTAACTGTTGTTTACTGGCCAGAATCAAGTGAAAAACTATCAGACCATCAAATGATACAGTTGCTCAAACCACAGCATGAATATTTCTGCATTTAACCTCCCAAACGAGTCGACGACATAGATATTCAAGGCGAAAACATAAACTGTTCATGTCCTTTTAATCATACTCGTTTATTTTTAATGTACTATCTAAATTATTTATTTTTTTTATTACTATTTCTAAACTAATTAGAGGGGACCAAAAGCAGGAGACCAAAACTTTGTTTGTATTGACTAAAGCTAATGGTGGCTAATTTAGCAGTTAAGTTTGCTTCTTGCCTCAGGAGATAAACATAAATTTGGAAAAGTCATCACTGATTGCTAAGATTTTATAATGCAGTGCCCTCAAAATACTAGAAAACAGAAACAGAAAGTTTCTCCACCATTAGTACATTTAGCAGTGTGTTCACGGCATTGATTGGCAGGACTGAGAAACTACTTTGGCTCTAATTGGTTGTTTTTGATGGGGCTTGTTGCATTTCTTCAGACAGCACAAGTAGGTGACAGTTTTAACAAATATGATAAAATAAAAAAATAAAAAAAAGTTCTTCTAATATTACCTTAGATCAACTCTGTTCAGTCAAAAGTGTGCGTTCTGTTTAATGTTCAGGGTTCTACTGCTGCATGTGCAGTTCTGAGTACAGTTCTGAGTTAAAAAAATGTCAATACTTACATTAACTGGCGTGCTTTAGAGGAAAAGAAAGAGGAACAAAATGTGGGGGGGAAGTTCATCATGTTTCTCAGCAGCAATATGTGGCAATACTCTCCAAAAGAGAACAACTTTTAAAGTTCCTATTAAAGAAGTTGAGAAACAGAAAGAAGTTTCTCTATGGGGGCAAAACAGGGGGAAGAAGGAGAGAGCTGGATTATGTACTGGAGTCACAGAAAAGACAAAAACAAAGTTTCTATAAAGTTTTGGAGCTTTGGGATCAGGTGGTTCCATTTGTCTCCAGATTCAGGAGGAGTTTGTTCATCACTGATGACAGACAGCCTGTGTTCCTGCAGGCTGGACGCTCAAGTTCTTTCGGCAGGTTTACTCAGATGAACGACTTTGGCCCGAGTCCAGCAGGCACTGTTCAGTCCAGCAGTCTGGTCCAGGTAGAAAAGAGCTACATTTTTTAGCTCACTTATCTGTGCTTATTACTGTCCAGCTCTGGAAGACAGCAGCTTATCTGCAGCTACAGCAGCTGAATCAGCAGCTTCTCCACCAGATACAGGAAATGTTTGCAGAAAGCAGAAGAACAGGCAGGTCCAGTGTGTAACAATTACCAAAGACCCAAATGTACCTGAACTCAAGCATGTAGAAGAATGTGTTTATGGGCTGATAAAACCGTGTTCCAGTTGGTGTCTTAAGTTGCTCAATGAGTTCGGTTTTATTAGGAGTATTTACAACCTTTTGGTTTTCCACATCTTCTGACTGAAACCAAAAATAATCTGTATAAAGCAATCATGGCAAAATGAAAAAAATGGATTTTAGACATTGTTTTCAATGCCATCACCTTCTTGAAATAGAGGCATTAGTCGTTTTTTGCCACAAGGTACCAGACTCATCTTTCCATATCCTCCTCCCCTTTGCTCTCCGCTGCAGCTAGCACAACCTGTCATTAGTGCTGAGGCTAGTTAACACAGGCAATGATGGCGGCAGATTAATGGTTATTGTTGTATTGTATTGTATGTTGTTTCTCTGCCCTGAGGACATTTAGTAGCAAGTACTTGACATTGATTGACAGTGGCAAGACCCTCCTCCTGGCTCTGATTGGTTGTTTGGGGTCAGGAGCACTGCATTTCTTCAAATAGCAATTTGAAGAAATGCAGATGATAGATCTTTTCACAAAACAAACTGTCACAACATGGTGGCATGTTAACAAATGTAAAATGCCTTTTTTAAAAATAAAATTACAGACGGCACCTTTAAACATAACTGATGCATATGTACTCGCACCCAAAGATGATACTTTGTTGGATTTAGACTGATATATTTCTGGCAAACTTCTTTTGTTTGGTAATGATGGAGACCCCTGAGCTCTCTGGGACCTTCCAGACTGTTGAAATGTTTTATGTATTCTGCAGATGTGTTTGACTTCACCGCTTGGTTTCTGCTGATCTGCTCTGTCAGCTTATAGACATGTGACCCACTCCAGACGATGTTGGGTCAACCAGCTGGACTGCCGAAACATCTCAAGGATGACCAATCAGATCTGTGAATATTTTTGCATGTATTATGTTTAAATGTTTACATTTATTGTGTATTTTTTTAATATGTGAAAATATGGATTTGTCATTATGGGCTATTTATTATGGCTCATTTTGGATGAGAGTGTAGTCCTGTTGTCCATGTTGTCCTGTTCATCCAAAATGAACAGGACAACATGAAAGCTGTGTGAAGGGATGGGAGCTGGGTGCAGTGTGTTGCTTCTACCACAATTTTGACCAAACTCCTGAACATGAGAGCCAGGCAGCTGACTGGTTGGTCAGAGGGAAGCTGTGGACGGGATCTTAAGGGGCTGGAAGAAGTTCTGATGTCTTCACAATTTGTCCCTTCCTTTTGCCATTTTGAACCGGTAGAACCTTTTTGTCTCACCTCAGTAGTCTACATTTATTTCTCATTTTAGTTAAACAATCACAATTTAATCAGATACATTTTTCTAAAAGGCCTGATATCTTAATTCACAGTATTATCTCACTCTTATTCTTTTGTTTAGGTTCTTCTGATCCTCAATCAGATTTGTTGACTCAAAATATGACACTTTATGAACCCTGTGAATACAACAGAAATAAGTCTGTGACCTCCTGCTGGTAAATATTATTTATTGGAGTCATCTATTCATATCTTGTGACAGAGATTATGAGCAGAACATGGAAAATTACTTTGGATCGCTGGTAGTCGAAGCTGGTTAAGAAGATTCCTCTGGTTGGAACCAAACACCCAGCGACATGTGAAACTGAACTACCTGAGAAACCCCAACCACATCAAAACCCGGCCGTACTGATCCACCGGACCGGAGGGAAACCAAGGAACACACAACTCTTTTCCACCAGACATGGTGGTTTCAGCTGAGAATGGGGGCGATCGGTTTTAAACCAAAATATGCAATAAATGAAAGATTTGCCTTAGTTATGATCGATTTCAGAACAGTCTTGAGTCAATGTGTTAAGATGTTCTTCAGTCAGGAACAAAGAAGGCCTTCTGATGGAGGGCTCCCATGTTTGGGAAACGTTTCACTCATCTGCCTGGTCAGCCAACATGGGCTGTCAGTAATTGTTGCACACTGTTTCTTTAAGAAGTAGACCACAAACAACAAAGTATAAAAGACAGAAAAAGAAATTGAAACAAAAACTCATGGTCCTCTAAAACCTTTAGAAACGGCTCCTGTTGTGTTGTGTTGCCTTGCGTCACGCCATGGCAACAGGAACTGGGTTCCAGTTAAAAAAAACCAAAAAAAAACAAAAACATCCATCACATTATTTTCTAATGTGAAAGAAAAGGTGACCACTGACATTAGTTTATGTTGTAAATTTGGATATTTTCTTTTTCAAGCGTCTATTTTTGAATGCCTCAATATTTTACCAAGTGATCCGTTTCACTTTTTGAAAAACAGTCTAAATAAAAGTTCATTCATTTGTTCTCTAAGTGCTTAATTCCCTTCAGAGCGTTGGGAGGCGAGTGAAGACAGAAACCCAGATCAGGAAACGAAGGAGCTTCATGTTCAGCAGCTCTGACCAGATCGTCTCTGTTTCGAGCAGAAATATTTCTAGCAGCAGGAGAGAAATAGAAAACCAACAGAAGCAGCAGTTCTGACATGCATGCTGCAGAATCATTCTGGGAATGAAAGAACACGAAGAGAACATGGACAGAAATGCAGCAGCATCTAGAAGCTCATTTGTTCCTATTGAGCTCGCAGACAGTTTGACACAAAGTGAAGCACGGCGGTGCTGGCATCATGCTGCGGGGAGGTTTAAAAATAATCTGTGGCCATGTTGTTTGCAAGTCTCTGTTAAAAACAAGCTTGTTTTCAGTGGAATTTGACACAATGGGAGTTTGTTGATTTCTATTTCATTCTGTTGATTTTACATTTTTTCTTATTTTGCATGAATGTTTTCTTATATTATTATTGTCTCGGTTTTATCTGTCCCTGTTGGACAGCACTTTAGCTAAGCATGCTTTTTTTTTTTTTCCATAAATAAAATGGACTGGTTCAGAACGAGACAATCCCAGAGGTGATGGAGTGGCCATCCATGGATTGCCCGATCCAAAAGAACGCATCAAACTGTGGCTTCTGCTAACAGGATTCCTGCTGAAACAGTGACTGATCTGGTTAGTGGTTCTCTTTGGGAACCAGTGGTCCGGTTCCAGGTGAGCAGCAGGTGCACTCCATGCGGCACGGGTGTGAAGCAGCTCTCTCAAACGTTTGTTCAGTGATTCAGCTCTGCAGAAACACTAAATCTTACAGAGTATATTTGGTCTTGTTTCTACTGCAGATGTTTAAGTTCACCTGAAAGACAACAAAACTAACTGAAAAAAATCCTCTCAGCAAGATAAAGAGGTGGTTTTCAGTTAATAAGTCCTTAAAATAAAAAAATGAAACGCTAGTTCCCCTAGCAGATTATTTCACTTATAACCTGTAAAAATGTTTTTTTTTTTTTAAGGAGTTATTGACCTAAAACAAGCTTTGTCACTTCAAGTGCATTAAAATATTAGAACTAGGGAGTAGACTATAATACTTTGTAAGATTGAGTGTTTTTGCAGTTTCTACAGTAAATGTGGATAAAAAAAGCTGATCCATTTCTGTCCAGGAAGAACAATTCAGCTACCTATTTTGCTCTGGAGCGACGCACTCCCCCAAAGTTATTATTTTTTTTGTCTTATTTTACTCACTTTTTTAAAACACTCCGCTATAATCCCTAACACAGCTATAAATTAAAGAATGTGTAAATCAATGCTAAAGAGAAGCTTGTTGCCAAGGTAGAGAAACTGCTGCTGTAAAACATCTTGAAATGGAAGAATAAAATGAGCTTTTTGCTTTTCTCCTGCTGGCACCGGCAGCCTGCAGAGGCCTGAGGCTGGTAAGTGATGCAGTGGGCGTTGCGTCTCCAGAGCCCTGCTGCATGGTTCGGGGTTAAAAAGCACTCATGAGACGTGTGACGGACGGTTTTCACAGTTGATTGGCACCGTTTGGCGACAGCTGCCGGCGCAGACGGGGGCCGCCCAGCTCCCGGCTGCTTTAATGGCAGTTATGGTGAGATGATCCTGCAGCAGAGAGCTCCTGTCCCACCCTGCTCGGTGCTCAGCATTGCTGCAAACAAGGCACTGGGAGAAAAAAATCTGACGTTGACGGAGCAGGAGGGCAGCAGAGCTGAGCTACAGCAGCACCACCCTCCTCCTGTCCTGATGGAATAGCAGGCCTGACTGAGCGGATGTGTCCATTCACTTGGAGAAAAAAAAAAAACAAAAGTGCAACTCAAACATAAAAAACCCCCCCAAAAAACACACACAAAAACATACACAAAGTTTATATCCCTGAAGATTCCTCCAAAGAGATTTGGCATACTGCGGTTCTACACCGTTGCAGTTGGCTGTTTGGGAGGGGGTGGGATGGGTCAGCCAATCACAGTGTTGGCAGGTTCCGACAGTCTGGTTGGATCCGAGCTTCATTCTGTCAGAGTGGGTTACCTGGGATCACACGACACAGAACAAAGACACAGAGTCAGAAACAACCCGCTGACTTCTTCAGATACACGTCAGTTCAAACACGGGAAAAGTTTGGACTGTAAGAACATTTCCCCCCAGAACTCTCTGACCTTCACACTGAACTGAAAACCTGTTCCCTCCATCACCTGTGGTGGCATTGCACAAGAAATGGAATGAATCGGCACAAAAACCTCTGAAGAAGAGACTGAATTCAACTTCCTTCTTAAAGAAGTGTAAAGACAAGTGGAGCAGCATCAGATTTTACAGGTTGGAGGATTCCTCTTTTCAGATCAGGTCTTTTCTCTCGCTAGACTCACAAACTCATGCTAGATAAGTTTGTTTTGTTTTTATTTACCCATAATGCTCTGCACTAGTTCATTTGTTTTCACATAATGCATTGAACTGCAGCAGAGTTCACGTCAACAGAACCGACGCAAGAGACTTCGGTTCGGTTTAATCTAATAAATTAGATTAATCTACATAATGAAATGTGTTATAAGAAACGCATGCGATATTCACAGCCCTAAAACATAAAATCCACGCGAGCGATCAGTGGAAACAGCTCAGTTCTGAGCTTCATTAACAAAGTAAAGGCTGGTGTGTAACATAAGAGTGTAACATAACAAAAGGTGGAAATGCAATGAACTTTTATTTTGCTGACACACACCGCTGAACATGACAGCAGCCAATCCTGCTGCAGTGGGCGAAGCCACAGCTCAGCATCTGTTATGGACTCCACAGTGGAAACGCTCACAGAAACGGCCGAGATAAGAGAATGTTCCGGGAACAGAACGGACTGCTCAGGGCCTGCTGGCGGGTCAGCGCTTCCGCTCTGGGTAGAAGGTTACCTGTGCAAAGGACGCTTTAATCTGCTGGGTGCTCCGGACACGATCTGTTCACCTCAAACCACTCGTCGATACAGCTGGAACACAATCAGAGCAGAACATTCACTCACAGCAAGTTATGTCATTAAACCTAGCAGAGACACATGGTGTGAGCTGTTAGAGGATTCTGCACCGTATGGAGCCACGTGTCAACTGTAACATTTTAAGATGTGTAACGAAGCATAATATGTCTTTTCTGGAGTCTGTGAAGAGCAAGGACTAAAAACGAGCTTCCCACCTTTTGTGATAGATGCAGAGGCAGGGCAGGCGGGCGATGGTGTTTCCCTGCTGCAGCTCCTCCAGGCAGATTGCACATTCTCCTGCGTCCTTAGTCAGGACGTCCTCTAGTGGCCAGAACACACACAACAGCAAAGGCATGAAAAAGACTGATGGCACCATTTCTAATGCCATCCATATTGAAGAAGTAAAATGGACACTGCTGATTTAAAGAGACAATGCAGCAGTTCATTCCATATTATTATGAAAGGTAGACCATCATAAACCAGGCAATATGAACTGTGAGCTGCAGGAGCCTTGATTGAAAGTTGTAGTTTTTGCAGTCAGTGAAGTATCCACATCCTGCCTGCTGCTGGGAGAGGAAGCAGGTTACTGCACGTTATCCACTGATGATTAAATGGAGGTATCATTTTAAAAAACTGATAAATTAGTCTTATATTAGGAATGTGTCTGATGAATGTCAGTATAGTTCCTCCAACTTGATCCTGGGTATGTGCAGAATATGCATCAAGTAGCAGTAGTGGGATTAACCATTAATTGTGATGAATCGATTATAGAAATAATCATCAACTAATTTAGTCATTGAATAATTGCTAACTAGAGTATGCAGACTAACACATGCAATCTGCTAAAATAACACACAGAGCAGCAGTTAAGACAAAGCTTTACAAATATATACATATATGAAAAGTATGATAAAATAATAAGTATCATTTATAGTAATAAAAACTACAGCCAGCTTTAGCCCCACTGTCATTGTGAAGTGGCTGACAGCAAACTGAATCATCCCTTCACATTTAACATGGCATGGCAATAATTGTTAGTTGCAGTCCTAAGTGGGATACATACAACACTTTGGCTTCATTAAACCCTTTGTTCATTAGAAGTTGGACAGGAAGTCAGAGACAGAGAGCGGGGAAATGGTTCAGGTCCAGGAATCAAACTCACAACTGTAGCCTGGTGTTCCTGCTCTACCAGCGGGACGCAGGGTGCCCCCCCAACACTACAGTCAGGACAAATCTTGTTCGTTTTCACCAAGTTTTAAGGCAACACATTTTGAACATTTTTTTACCAAATAAATAAAAAGTATCATTTATAGTAATAAAAACTACAGCCAGCTTTAGCCCCACTGTCATTGTGAAGTGGCTGACAGCAAACTGAATCATCCCTTCACATTTAACATGGCATGTTGTTAGAAATAACATTTTATTGAATCATAATGATGGATTGTCTGTTGCTGCTGGATGATAGATCCATAGAGCGTGGACTGCACCCACACTGCTAAAACAAATAAAATGATTTGGAACTGGTTTATGCACTCGCCATTACACTAACTAGTTCAATACTCAACAGTAGCCCCCATGTCACTTGCTGCTACTTTTTATGCATGCTTTAACTGCCCACAAAGGACAGTGAAGGTCTCACTGATTTACCAGGATGGGTTTAAATGTTCTCACAAATGTGTTCATACTTTAATATTGTGGTTTTGAATGCCACAGGAACCTCCCCAACCCTGTTTCCAGTTAGAGTGGTAACTCTGTGTGTGTGCGTGTGTGTGTGTTCCTATGAGTGAACCTCTCCCACTATGAATAGCACTGGTCTGGCTCTTAAGTGGAAGTCAGCATGTGCACCATTAAACCCATCACCTACAGCAAAACACACAGAGTCATTAGGGCTGATCTTATGTAACCATGGATTAACCCACATAGGCCAGCAAAAGCTTGTTATTATGGGCTGGAGCACATGGCATTCAGCTCACTGAGGCCAAAAGCATCTATAATGCACAGACAGTCTGCTGCGACTGGACGAGACTGTGGGTAAACACAGTGTTTACTACATACATACCGGTGTGTGTTGACCGGTATGTCAACACACACCAGTTAATCCCAGAACAGAAACATCACCTCAGAGAATCCAATTTTACCACACATCAATCTGAATAGGGTCATACAGGCAGGTTCTGAGCCAATCAATCCACGACAAAAGTGACTTATAATGGGGGTGGGAAACATATACCTTGGACTAGGAGAGGATGTCCCAGCATATTCAATCATGCATTGATCAGAGTAACCAAGAGCTCCATGTCAGACTCTGCATGCCTCAGGTAGGATGCTCAAGGGTCAAACTCCTGACCAAAAGAGTACGGCTGCTTTGGAAGACTGACCAGGAGAACCTCTCTTCTTTTTTAAAAAGAACATGGTTTGCCTAAATCATAATTAAAAAACACCAATGTTCAATCCATCATCAATGAACCTGGACAAGGACCTGAATAAGGACCTGGACAAGGACCTGGACAAGGACCTGGACAAGGACCTGGACACCTTGCAGGCTCTGAGTCTACCATCATCTCCTCTGCATATTCTGTAACAAAATATGAAGCAACCTGGAGCTTGTCCATTTAACAAGACAATGATTCCAAACATATTGTGAAACTCGAGGTTTATCAAATTACCTACAATCACCCTTAGTTTATTCACACCAGGCCTGGACCAAAAGAGCACATTAGTTTTTCTCTGGTCATTTTTGCTTTCACACAGTACCTTTTGCAAGTGAACTATACCTTTATAAATACAGCTGTACAGCTGGCATAGGTCTGTATTCACACCGGAGGCAAACTGCACCAGAGTTCCTTCCTTTATTTGCTCTGCATATCCACACCTGTACAAAAAGTTCAGACCAACGAGGAAGCAAACTTTGGTCTGTTTAAAGCAGACTAAAAGTGGTAGATGTGAATACACCAATAAGTTTCAAAGAAGATCTTCTCTGATCCAGTATGGTTGATCATGAGAAAGGTGAGGGATCAGTCTGAAATGGAGCAGGATGGTCTTGTTCATGTTCTGAAGACTCAGAACCAGAAACATGAAGAAGAACACTGGAGATACGCAGCTTCCTCATGGACTGAAATCTGGCCTCCTGTTGCAATGAAGGCCTGTCTCAGCTTCACCAGTGAGCATTTAACCGTCATCTAGAGGAAAACTCTCTGTGTCACCTGAGGTAGACCACTTCATTGTGCGGCTCATTAAAGCACAAGATACAGTAAGACCAAACTTGAGTTCTTTGTTTGAGAACAACACTGCCTGCTGTGTTAGGAAATAACCCAAAAATCGATCACCAAGGCAACAATGAAGTTTTTATAGAAGAATGACAGAAAGTCCTTGAAGTGACCGAGCCAGTGTCCAGATATCTATACTGCTAAGGATTCTGAGACCGAGGAGAATTTTAATGTTTGATTGCATAACAAACATTATGCAATGTTAGTTATGCAAATAATGAACATTTCAGTTCATTATTTAAAAAAAAAAAAAACAAACAAAAAAAAACTTGGTGCATATTACTGTAAAGTTCTCACTAAGTTACTGAAGGAATAAATATGAACCAAGGTTAAATGTACCATCAAATATTGTCTGTGTAATGAGTGCAAAAATGTTGGTCTGTCATTTAAGAGCTTCCTCATTAACATGAGTAACATCAGTTTTAAAAGGTAAATTCACCAATCTGCTGATCAACACACTGACCTCCACACCATGATACAGGTCAGCCTGTATGATACAGAATGAATCATGTATTGTGAACACAGCATCCTAGGAAACAATGAGCCACCGGACGGAGAAATGCTATTGCAGACAACATCAGGGAAAACAAATAGACCTATAAGAATCAATTCTAGACTCTGTAGCATCGGAACAGATAAAGACAGACTTAGAAATAAATGTGTGTTTAATAGATGAGTGTGTTTCTGAGCAGGCTAGAAATAAGACAGGGAAACATCTCTGATGTTACGTTCGCATGGCAGCTGCTGTGTGTGCTTGCTATGAACCACCAGTGGATATGTTTAGGGACCAGACGGTGCTCTCTTTGAGTGTGCGTGTGTATATGTGTGAAAACAAAACATTATTTGAGAGTTCATGCTGCAATTTTTGTTGACATGAGATGTGGCTAACTGTATCTTCTTCAGTTCCTGTTTCTGTATGAATCTGCTAGAGCTCCACATTGATTGCTGAAGGCAGCAACTGCTCAGGTTAGACATCACTGTGAAAAACAAATGACCACTTTTCAGATTTCTCCTGTTTTTGTTTTTTGTTCCATTTGAATGTTTCCTATTTATGAAGAGGAAACCCATCTATCAAAAGCAACCTGGCCATATGTGAAGAAGTCACTACCCACAGAACAGGTGGTTCCATCCTTGGCAGCAACAGCTCTGTGATAACTGGTAATGAGTCTTTTTCATCACTGTGGAGGAATTTTGGCCCACTCAGCTTTGCAGAATTATTTTAATTCAGGCACATTTCAAATATTTCCATAATTTTCAACCTATTTAAGGTCACACCACAGCACCTCAATCAGCCTGACAGCAGTCTGGGTTTTTACCGGGCCACCTTAACATTTTCTGTTTTTGCCGTCCAGGATTTTCTGGCGCAGATCTGATGTCATGATTACAGGACTTAAGGTAGTGCAGCAGCAGTCACTGACCACCACACTAGGTTAGTCCCAAAGCCTTAGAAATGGTTTGGATGCCATTTCCAGACTTAGTTTCTTATCCGTTCTTAGATTTCAATCGGGGCATGATGTGTTGCCATTTCAGATGGTTTAGGCTAAAACATTAGGTCATGTTTTCAGAGCATTGTGCAAAGTTCGAGTCAAAGTTGTATTGATTCAGTAGCAGTGGTGGACTTCTACAGTATGCATGACATGTGACCGCTACAGCAAACACAATAAAAATTGTCAACATGTCTAAAGAATTGATGGCAGCCAGATTAAACCATTTATGCTTCAGAGTTAGCTGCACAGCAAGACAATGGCAAAACTTATCCTATGGCGCCAAGTCAGTCACGGGACGTAAAGGCAAATATATGTAAAAGTGTGACATGGGTATTAGTGTTGATTCAGCGGTTAACATGCTAACAGATGGCGAGTTTATGTTAAACTCTGAGCCCCTGTTGACAAAGCAGGGGTGCTTTGTCAACGTTGAGACGTTTATAATGTGGGTGTGATGTGGATCTTTGGTTTTGGAAAAGTGAAACCAGTTAAGACCAGGACCGCTTAAGAACTGGAGCCGAACAGCAACTAGAACTAGAACAGCAGCCGTCCGCCCCCTCGACACTGCTCCATCACCTACAACATTAATGGCTGCCTTTCCTTCTGCTGAACCTCCAAGTGTGGCATTTTTCTTACTTTCTCCTCCATGCAGAAGCAAGCTAATAACACCACGATTATCATATGACCGAAACAGGAAGATACAGAGGGATCTGTGTCAGCTGAACAGAAAACCAATTTTTTGTTTTTCAAACAGGAACTAGACTTGGCCCCGAAAGTGCTCAGCTCAAAGATAAGTACAGTGGAAATGTGGAATGATTAGGGTTTCAGAAAGGAACAGTTTCACAAGTTTACAAGCTCGTGTTCATGTTGAACAAAAAGCGACAAAGCAACAAAACCCCAGGAAGAAAGCAGAGTAATGAGAAAGGCCTGCAGGGCACATTAGCCGTGATTCTGCCGTCCTTAAGTACACAACAGTGAGAATAACAAGGAGAAGCTGCCCTCAGGCAGCCACAGCATTAGTCTCTGCTTTTGGAAACATTACAGGCAGATTACACAAGATTTCACAGGGAAGCGGGTTGGAAAAGGAGCCTGCTGTTACATAACCAAAGAACTGGGAGCGCTTCATTTTCACACAGACTCAAGTCACTTTTTGAACATTAGAACCTGTTGGTGGGAGCCGGGTGTTATTAACTCATACATTATGCTCGTCTGCCTTCAATGAATGTTTATTTCCTCTTGTTTTAGTAAAACAACTCTTCTGGTTTGAAATACTGCAGCATTTCAGTCACATGCTTGATGTAGCTTGACGTTGAACTGATGTAAGAGAACGCAGTGAATTATCAGCCACTGCAGAGGATGTCAAATCAGCCAGAAAGTAAAAACAGTCTCACTGATAGTTATTCAAATTTATTTCATACAGTTGAATTGACCTTAGAGGAGAAAAACAAGGAAATCTTTATAAGCAAATCTAACAGTTTATTAAAGATATTCAGAAATGGAGCTGCACCTGATGATTATTTTGTAGTTGATTATGCTATCGATTATTCTGACGATTAATTATAAAAAATCATGGCAGGTTCTGCAGGTTTTTTATTTAAACACTTAGGCCTTTTCTTTACATATTTAAATATGTAAAGAAATAATTCAAATCTTTTTTTAAACAAGAAAATATTGAGAATTGAAGGTCCGTTTGTTCTGAAATATTCCCACCAGACTGTCAGAGATGTACGGATGTTAATGCCCAAAACCCGGGCACTATGAGAAGAAGTGATGTTATCTGGTTTGGGTTTAGGACTAAGGGTCTGACGCATGTTCTTGTAATGTGTAGCTGCAGGATAAAGGTCAGGGTTCGGCTATAGAAACAAGGGTCAATGTAAAGTTCTTGTGAAGGTAGAAAGATGTGTCAGAGGGGTGGATGACAGAGAACTGAGAAAAGGTCTGTGTGTCTGTGAGGAAGTGAAAGGACAGAAGGAAGAAAAAAAAAAAAGGGTGCCAGGGAGACACACATATCAAAATTACAAACAGTTACATGTTAATAATAAAGTTATTAAATGACAATAAACTTCATCTATCACCTTGTCAGTGCTTCCCATTTAAAGTCATGGAGTAATCTGCTGAACCCGGAACATTTACTAAAGATCCAACCTTGACCTCAGCGAGTTTCCTCCTTCTTTACCCGAAACATCCCACATATTGTACTTGAAACTTTATGACCTTTTGCCCGATGATGTTGAGCTGAAGCAGCAGGCGAGGTGAGACGGGTCGATAATCTTCAGACCTTGGTTCAGAAAGCCGGTGTTGTGCGGCTCGTTAATGCTTAGGTAAGATTAGATACTGCTCTGATAACGCTCTGTCCAACCCTCTTGTAGGGTTGGACAGTAAATACATAACAATATACATCACAATAAACGCATCATAAATATCAATAGATGAGACATCTGATAGAATTTCAAAATACAATATAAAGAATATTCATTAAACACAGGTCGAGAACAGCACAGCATTCTGGTAAAACATTGCGTGGAAGAAAGTCACATCTCTATCAGCGCTCTGTAGAAGCGTAGCATGCCAGTAGCTAGTAGTTTAACTCTAATTAAAAAGGAGGCATCATTCTTACCGTTATATGTGACGCGTGGTTTGGTTAAACACAAAACCAGGTGAAGATCCATCTCATCGGAGGACACATACTTAGAGCACACTGGACACTTGAACCCTGACAATAATAGAGAAGTAAACATAGCAGCAGTGAATGACAGGTGGGAGGTGGAATGAGAAGAAACTGTGAAAAAACAGAATTAGATGGAAACTGATAAATGTGACAATTCTTCCTGTGGATTTGAATGAGGTGTTTTTACATTTCCTTTCTAGTTTTCACATCTCAGTTTGTCTCATGACCTCATGTATGATAAATAATAATAATAAAAAAATAGTTTTAATGCTAAATGCACATGTGGACACCCTCACCCTTTTGTCTTTTCAACCAACTGAACTATAATTTTTTATGGAAAACTAACAAAAATAGGTCTAAAGTTGCTATTCCACATATTGCTTTGAAATGTAAATAATAATTGTGAACTGGAAAGGGAAAAGCTTTTAAATCATTACATACAATATAATATAAATACCCTTCAAATTTAATCAACATAATAACAGCTGCCAGTCAGTGTTCTTACAGCAACAGCTCTAATCAGTCATCATGCACTGCAGATCTCAGGAAACTATGAATTTCTATTATTAAAAGAAGGGAAGAGCAATGAAGGAGGAGAGACTCTATTATTTATGAAGCTCTTACCTGCTTCAGCTATGTCTAAAGGAAACGTGGGAAATTAAACCAAAACCTAAAATTTTACAGACATTTCTGTTGCTTATCTGATGGGGGAAAAAACAGAAATCACACATTTGACCCCAAAGTGATTAATCTTTTGATCAGCAGCTAAGCTAGGCGGCCACAGATTTTTTTTTGGCCATTTTGAAACATTTTGCAGCATTAGTGCTGCAGTTGTAACACGTACAGCTATGCGCCACTGAAGAACATTTACACAACGGCAACTCTAATCGCTTGGCAATGACACAAGGCAACTTTTCGGTTCATAACTATAACTTTAATTTTCTCCCTTGTTATTGACAGTTCTACAAACTAACAAAAACCATTCTGTCAATCGACCAGATGGACTGTGGGAGGAAGCCGGAGTACCTGGAGAGAACCCACGCATGCACAGGGAGAACATGCAAACTCCAGCTTTAAAATCTTTTCTTTTTTTTTTGCCATTATTTTAAGCTTATTTTAAGCTTTAAAATGATTCAGTTTAAATAAGCTTAAAATAATAGCACCCAGGTAAGATGCTGGCATCAAAACCACTGACGCTGCTCACTTGTTGTACATAACATTTTAGAGTGTGTGCTTGCAGAGGAACGTATGGTCTGTGAAGAAGAAATAAAAGGTTCAGGGAGATTCACAGGCAAGAAGTCTCCTGTTCCAGGGATGCATTCTGGATGTAACCAATCCTGGATTTCACTCAGCATCTCAAATATGCTCTTTCCTTCAGAATGTCGCAAATCAGACAGAAATTTGTGTGCATTGTGTGCAGGGCTTACAAAAAAATAAATAAATAAATAAAATCAGCTATCCTGCTGTTGCTGATGGACTGAATAGATTAGGGCTACCAGCAGCGGGCTCTCTGCTGATTGTCCGACCTATTTAAGTAAATCACAACGAGCACAGACATGCACAGCAGTGTCTAACAAGATTTCCCAGCCATCTGCTAACAATCAAGAATGTTCTGAACATGGTAGGTGTGTTTATTTGAAAGCTTGCTGAGGTTGAACTGCAGCCCTGCACCACTTCTCCTCCAGGCTTCCTCATCACAGAGCTGTGCCCCCGCTGCCAGGCTGGCATGACTCATCCAGTCGACTGAATGGGACAGTGTCCGGAGGAAAACAGATCTGCCACATGTCTCCATGCATGTCTATCGCAGGTCATGCCTGCAGCTGGATCTAGTGGATTTGTCCTTGAGAAACTCAAATTCAGGCTGGAATACAGTCATTAATGCCGTTCCTATAATTCTTTAACCTGGGGAGATTTTAGTTTTTACACCATTGCTTCTCTTCAACTTAAAAAGTGCAGTGAATTGAGCTGAAGAGCTAATAATAAAACGTTTTTATTAAGTCTTGAGGATTCCTTCTTTTTGACAGTTCTCTGACATGTTAGGTTTGCTTGCAGAAAAAGCACACACAAATATATATATATATATATATATATACATACATCTATATCTATATATAGATATATCTATATATGTAGATCTATAGATATATAGATCTATATATATCTATATATATCTAAAAAGATGCTTAATATTGTTAAAAAGTCAGA
This sequence comes from Poeciliopsis turneri, assembly GCA_922788865.1. Classification (NCBI taxonomy): domain Eukaryota; kingdom Metazoa; phylum Chordata; class Actinopteri; order Cyprinodontiformes; family Poeciliidae; genus Poeciliopsis; species Poeciliopsis turneri. Next base: position 963,996 of record CAKLNU010001061.1, on the reverse strand, counting down.
ATTTTGAAAAATGCTACGAGCATTTGACTTAGTTAATTTACACTTTTTATTTATTTATTCCTTTTATTTTTTTCCTTTTACAAAAGTCCTAACTGGCACTTTTGCCTTTTTTTCCCTGTCAAAGCTGAATGATAATTTGTTTTAAAACAATTTTGGCAACAAAAGAATCATAATACATTTTAATTAATTTTGTTTGAGTTGTTTGTTTATTTTTTATGGAAAACAAACCAAAAACAGATATGGAGAGGGTTAGATGATGAGCCAGAGCCAGTGTTGGGTTTGTCTACGTGCTGCACTACACTAAGCAGCAACAAACCCAGTCCATCAGGAATCAGCTCAACATTCAGTCAGAATAAAGCTAATCATGATGACTGACCACCACACCAAACAGAAGACTAATGCAATAACTGTGTGCTTGTTTACATTCAGAACTAAACTGATAACTACATACATTGTAGTAAATTAATTTGGTTGCTAAGTATGAAACTTCACAACACAAGAAAGGACAAAAGAAAAAATAGAAGAAAGAATAAAAAGGTTCTGCTTTCTGACATAAAGTGAACAAAGCGAAGGCTCCAGACTAGCTCTGCAAAAACAGAGCTTCTTAGGTCAATCTGTGTGGAGGCGTTATTTGAAATGTCACATAGCAACAATCGAAGAGCCAAACATAGAGTGTTTCTGCATGAATGTTTGTGAAAATTTAATAATATGTGACTTTATTCCTGAATCTAGCAGCTCTTTGTTCTCTCAAAAGAGCAGACAGTCTGTTGATGAAAGGGCTGCAAAATGTGAAACTGTCAGAAGGATTTTTAGAGACTAATGACATGCATTGTTTCTTTTCTCATGTCCCAAAGCAAAGTCAGACTCTTCCGAAAACTTAGAGTGTAGTTCCAAGGAGAGCAGCTGCACTTTCTAAGCATGGTGGTTCCAACCCCCATTCCAAAATCGAAGAAGTCATTCGGATGAGACCAGAGACAACATCAAGTAAGGAGAAGTCTTGTTACCCAAGAACTCAGTGACTGGGATTCTAACAGGCAATGGATTCTTTACCTAGACAATGTGTTAAGAACCAGAATTTCTGAACTCTCCTAGCTTTTATACAAGTCTGTCTTCTATTGTTCGTCAAAAATTAATATTTAATCCTGGTTTGTTACTATTTTGGTCCAAAACAGACTCTAATCACCAACTTAGAATATTTACTTTGTCATCTACTGCAGGGTCCTAGAAGATTCATGAGTTTGCCCAACAAGTCAACTACATGTGTTTTGTGGATTTGGAGAAGATGTTTGACCATGCCCCTTGGGGAGTCCGGTGGAGTATTGGGTATCAGGTCCTTTAATATGGACTGTTAGGTCCTTGTATAACCAATGTCAGAGATTAGGTTGCAATGCCAGCAGTAAGTCTGGCTTGTTTCTGGTGAGAGTTGGAGTCTGCCAAGGTTTCCTTTTGTCACGGAATCAGTTCATATAATTTATGGAAGAAATTCAAGGCATCCAAGGTGTTGATAGGAACTGATTTGGTGACCTTAGGATCACGTCTGCTATTTGCACATGAAGTTGTTCTACTGGCTTCATCAGGTCGGCATCTCCAATTTTTGCTGGAGAAGATCACAGCGAGTGTTAAGTGGCCCGGATGAGGATCAGTGCCTCCAAATCTTGAGTCAGTCTTGAGTCAGAAAAGGGCAGAGTGCCTTCTCTGGGTCAGAGAAAAGTCCTACCTCTAATGGAGGAGTTTCAGTATTTTGGGGACTTGTTTTCAAATGAAGGGAAAATGGAGTGGGAGATTGATAGACAAATTGTCATAGTAAGGAGAAAGCGTAGTACAGAGACAAAGCTCTCGATTTACCGGTTGATCTACATTCCTACCCTCCGATAAGGTAATGAGCTTTGGTGACCAAAGACAACCAGCTGTAGTGACCTCTCATCCTTAGTTATAGGGTAAGAAGATCAGTCATCTGGGAGTGACTCAGCCAAGAGCCACTGCTTCTCCACGTCGACAGGAGTCAGTTCAGGTGGCTCAGATGCCTCCCTGGTGAGGTGTTCCAGGCATATCCAAGTGGAATGAGACCCAGAGAGAGAGAGAGGACATGTTGGAGGGTCCACATAGGATGGAAGGCCTGAAGCCAAAGCTCCATCTACCTACCAACTTTCTTTAAATAATCCTGGGAATACCAAGGTGCTCCAACACTAGAAGGGATTTAAAGTGTCTCTAGTGAGTTCTGGAAGCGTAGGAGAGACTCTAAAATAAACAACTTTTCGGCTTAGTTCCATTTTCGCCATGAGGGACCAGGGTAGCCAACATAAGATGTAGACATGGCAGCAAGATAACGGTACTACTTATCCTGAGCAACAGACTGATCTCGACCTGGAGGGGAAGTTGTTCCATTTTAAACCTGAGAACTGACCAATCGCATTACAGGATCTCGAGTCAGAACTGGAGAGGACAACCATCTAGGCTGCCTCACGACTCAGCTGCAAACGCCTACAATGCAGACTGAAGATCTTGGCATGGAGAATCCAGTAGGTCAAATAAGACTGTGAATTTGTGGGATACGTGAATGAAGTGAGTAAGCGAGATCATGGGGCTGGAGCATTGTTGTTTTAAAGCATGACAAGACAACTGAACATGAAAAATGACCATTTTCCTCCTTCAGTGCTTACACACTTCACACTATTACCCTGACTTCCACCTGTTTATGACTGCTCAGCATTTAATCTGCTGCTTGGAGAGCATCCCAGGGTTCCATGTTTATTACCCACAGTCCTTTACTCAGCTCTGCTGCAGCTCCTGAATCAGCAAATCTTCCACTTCATGCTATTCAATGGGATTTATGAATTACTACCATATTGATCAGTTCACTGATCATCCACACTGCATGGCAGCCCTTCATTGTATAACTCAGGGAAGCACACACAGACATCAGGAGGAGCTGAACTGCTCCTGATCTTTTCTGTATGAACTTTAGTTTTCCACAAGGCTAGGCAGAATTTCTGAGTGAAAAGTAGCTGGAGCAAGGAGGAGGTCATCATCCCGGGCCAATTAAATCACCTCGTTTCTCTGCAGTCGGCCTGCAGTTTGGAAGAGCTCTATTCACAAAAGGATGGAAGACACTATCCTTTCTTCCTTTCTTTAATACAGCTGTATTAAACAGTTTAAAACAAATGTTTAATATAAGCTGTATTAAACAGCTTTAAATCAAGACCCAGTTAATCTCATTACTTTTGTAAAAAAATAGTTATTTTATTAGAAACAGAAGTCACACCTTTCAATTGCTACTTTTTAAATTTTACACACACACACACACACACGCGCGCGCGCGCGCACGCACACACACACACACACCCACACACACACACACACACACACACACACACACACACACACACACACACACCCCCACACACACACACAAAGACAAAAAAAAACACTATTAAATGGGCTAGCTCCGAGTATGGGTTATAATTTCCTTCACTGCAGTATTAATATGTCCTATTACTGAACTTTTTGGAAAGGTAAATACAGCAATAAATCACACCCACATGTGAATAGCTGTAATCTGCAAATACTTGAGACTACCTCTAGGAATGCTTAAAACTGCCTAATTCAACAGTTCAGATATCAAATACTCCTTAATAAGCATGAATATATTCCAAACCAAGTACAGTTAATCAGTGCCAAGGAAAATAAATAGCATTCCGGGATTGGCTCCTTTACAAAAGGAACAACCATCAGCAAGTCAAGCAGCATTGTTAATGTGTATTTCAACTTTGTTATTTTTGAATGACACTCAAACATCTCAAGAGGTGTTTCAATCTTACAATCTTTCTCGTTTAAACGAGAACACATTTTGGTTTAAATGAAATATAAATCCATTTATACTGAGTGTTATATTTCCTTAAAATGACAAGGTTTCTCATTTTAACAACATACGGCCTCTGAATTTATTTCTTTGATCTCCCTGTTAAACTCTTCCGTACTTTAAAAATTGCACAGTTATTGTTAACATTCAGAAATATATCAGTCCAATGCGAACATTTTAACTTTGATTGGTTAAAACTGCTTAAATCAGCTGAAACAGAAGCTAAATGTTTGACAAGCTGTGAATTTATTTACCTTTCCAACATTTTGAGAGTTTTGAGAGGAGATTTGTCGACTACAGCGAAGGAAACTGCACAGAAAGTCAGTCCAAAATAACTGGTATTTCCTTACTAATACTATACCTTAGTACGGCGTGCTGATATTAGAGCAGACAATCATTCACATATAATTGATATTACTGGCACCTGTACTTCAGGGGGAGGTGTGAAAGAGGAAGTACAGTGTGGGGAAGGGTTTGAATAAATGTGCTGTCAGCCACATGTACAATGCATATCTACCTAATGTGGCCCAGACGCCTGCCTGTGTCAGGTTCTTTGTCTCCTCTCAGTAAATATTAGCATCATACACAAACACAGCACTGGGAGACCAAAATACACCTCCTGGTTAATGGAAAAACAGATTCCAAAAAGTGGACCCAAAACATGACCTTCATCACTGTTAAGCCCCGATTTAAAACAATGACGACAACAAGTTTGTCTTCTCATTTAGTGACGCAAGCTAGTAAGAGAGGGACAGCATAAAATCACTTACAAGACAAACGCTTAACCCCTGGAATACAGTAAGAACAGAATGTATCAAAGTAATTCCACTAGCTTTAGTTTTTTTATTTTCATCAACTGAACTCTGTGTTAAAAAGATTCTGACTGGGGATGCTGTGGTGGTGCAGGTTTAAAGCACAACCCACATATGGAGGCCTTAGTCCTTGACGCTGACATCTCAGGTTCGATTCCCGGCCTGGACATTGTCTTAGCCTTCTCTCATTACCTTCTTGTTAATTCACTATCAAAAACAGGCCCTAGAGCCAATAAAGCCTTAAAAATTTTTTAATAATCTAGTTTTCCACTGTAAAAGTGTTCTGAAACACTGAAATTTTCAACTTTACTATTCCTGTGCTTCAAATTCTTCACAATAATAACCACTTATTTATATTTGCTGATGTCTTATACAGATTTAAATATTCACTAGTGAAGTAGTTCTGGCACAATTTACCTAATTTAAACTGCAAATAAGAGGCAAGCCTCCTAATCAGTGTTGTTGTCAAACAATTGTACTTTCTTATGGCTTTGGACAATTGCGCCTCAAAACTATCAACTGGAAGTTGAATAGTCGGAGCTGGTTTCTGCATAAACAACCACGATTCTGACCAATCATCTAATAGTTTTGCATGCAGATAGGAGTGAAACGTTAAGCAGAAAGACTGCGGTAAGAGGAGATGGAATACATGAGCCTGAGTTCAAAATGACGTGATTTTCATCATGCAACTTGGACACTGCAAACCGATTTAAGCAGTTCTGCTCAAACACGTAGTTTATGATTGTTCTTTAGAAAGACGACAACAACTGATTGGACAAACTGCAATCAGTTTGTCCGACAGCATTGCAGAAGAGGACCTCATTCAAAAATATAACAAATTCAACAGCTCAAACGTGGACGTTGCCTCTACCGAACCTTTCCAGATGGCTGGCTGCCACAGTTGGAGGAGAAAGTGTGCAATTTTGTAACTTTCAATTTAGGGAGAAAACTGGAAACAAATGTGTAATAAATGAGCCTTTGGTGTCCAGCTAAAGGCCCTTGGCAGGAGATACTAGGAAGTTAGGTTAAGCTGCCACACGCTTATCTCATCAGGACAGATTGCAGCTAACTAATACTGACTCCACCATAGCTCATCATTCCCAACAGGCCTCACGCTGACCTGCAGGGCTTTTCCCAAGCAGGACAATGTTGATTCCCCACTCTGTTAGACACATGGACAATAATGGCACCAAGAAACTAAATAGAATAAAGTTAACTGGAGAGGGAAGAGACAGTCCCCTCTGCCAGAAAAATTTATTCAAAACAAGAAATAGGACTGGTACCTCTCTAACAAAAGAATAAAAAAAATTACATCACAGAAAGGGTAGAACAATATTATTGATAGTATTTTTATTCAAGTATAGTAAAAAAAAAAATTAAAAAAAAAAAAAAAAAAAATATATATATATATATATATATATATATATATACTTTCCAATAACCAAAGGAAAAAACCTATATCCATATGTTAGTGATCAAATCTTCTACTTGGTGATTAGCTCTTTGTAATGAGCGCTCAGTCTTGGTCTGGAATCAGCTCAGATCTCCAAGTACTACATCATCATTAAGGTTATCAAATCGCGCTCTGTGTGACAAAAAGATGGACAAAAAAGGACCTGGACAATGCTTTCCTCAGGTTCTCAGGGGTCAGGGGTCATGGTTATTGAAACTGTGACATTAATAGTTGCAGTATAATTTCAAGTTATCACGGCACAAACACACAGATATTATAGATTGTGTGGATGATTCTTTCCGACTGCATCAGCCCAGAAATCCAAGAACACAAAGCACCATGCCAAGTTCAAATTACTCCACCCCTCCATGTTCCATCAGTTTGCCCAGGTTAGAGTTGGAACAAAGTCGTAACTTTTTCATGATGAAGACTGAAACTGTACTAGATTCTGGTGTTTTACAAATGAAAAAGCTTTGTTGCTTTATTCAATGCGCAAATTAAAACGTCTAACAGGTTATTAGTGGTGATGTAAAGTTGGATAAATTGTCACATGACCACTCAAACTGCAGACGCTTTGAAAACTATAACATATGTAACCAATTTAGTACGATATAGAAGTGGCATGGATTGGATTTTTTTCTGGGTGGAAAGATTGATTTTGGTCATTCAGGCTGCCACGAAAAAGTTGAATATGGGTCAAAATTGAGCAAAAAAAAATCTGCTCAATTTTGAGCAGATTTGCTGTATGAACAGCAGGCAAAGACCTAGGCTACAAAATATTGAGCAATATTAATTAACATGACCGTCCTCTTGCTGACATGTTGTGTACCCAGAGCCTGGGGCTGTGTACTCCTTGGGTTTTTTTAAAATTCTCTGAACCTTGAACAGTTGGATCCCTTGCCTGAATTTGTAGAAAATGTTCACTCCGTGGACTCTTGGCAGTTATCCTTAATGCTTTTGGCTTGTGGATAATCTAATTTGTTTGCAAATGGCCTTATGAGGTCAAGGAGAAGCAACAATTGCTTGTGTAAGGTCATTGCTGATTTCTTTCCTTCTTGGGATTATGCTAACACACACAGCTGAACAATCGGCAAATGGCCAAATTTTCTGCTTTTGAGTCGCACGTTGATCAAATGCTGCTTACCTTTGAAAGCAGCAAAACTAGCTTATTTGCACGTTTTTTTTTTGTTTTTAGTTTGGCCTTTTTATTGAAACATATGATGACATAACGCAATATATTATTCATTATGTAAGGGGAAAAGGTGATTATAATATCTGTATACTCCGGGGTAAATGTCTTTTCAGCCATTTTATTGGAATAAATTTTGGAAACTGTGCTCCTTGAGTGGTTTATTCTTACTGGATATAAAGAGAGAAGTCTGCAAACATGTTTAACTGCATGAGTGTACATCACGATTTAGTCACAACACCTTTTATAGAAGACCGAAACTTAGCAGGTTATGTTAATTATTGAGCTCTCTGCTGCTGAGTCATGCCCATATGACCAACCTGTTTGGTTTGTTGGATACGGCCAGCCAAAACCATAAGATGGAAAGAGATACTAAAAAGAATTTTAAAAACTGCCCAGGTGTGACAGGGTACTGAGAAACTTCTGATTGAATGCATACCCCTTTAAATGAGCAGGAAATGCTAACGTGATGTCTGGTAGGTGCTCATATCAAAGGTCACACACCCACACACACACACGCACACACACACACACACACACACCTGAAGCCCAAGTTTAAGGTCCACTCCAATTTATGTCCTTCCTGATCAGCTCTGTCTGCAAACTAAACATTTCTCTTACCACAGTATGACTGAAAGTAAGGCTCACTGAATCAATAAAACCACTACATAATGAATTTAAGTTTTCTTTTTTTTTTTTTACATGTGAAAAGAAATGCTGAAACATTAAAACAGAACTGAAGTTAGGCTCCATCTGATTTTCACTGACAGCAAAACTTGAAGCCTTTCACATTTGGTCCTGTACAACCACAAACTGGGTGAAAAAAGATCAACACGAAGCCTTACAGCTGTGAGGTGGAAGGAAAATGGTCCATGGCCTTATTTTTTTTTTTTATGTTGACAAACAAACCATGATTTTATTCTCAGACGCCTTGTACTCTGATGTCGTAACAGAATATCATTATACTTCCTTCACTCAGCTGTTCTGTCTCTGGAGATCAAGGAACACCATGGGGAGAAAGTTGTGGAGAAGTTAAAATAAGCATTAAGTTCTAAAACTTTGAACATCTCCCAGAGTTCTGATCAATCCATCATCTGAACGTGGAAAGAATAAAACAGCGGAGCAAGTTGGTTTACAAAGAACTAAGTCTCCTAGGGATACTAAACTATAGGTTGTCAGTTCGTCACTCTGCAATAAGCTTACAACCTCCTGCAATGTATATTCACATCACACCAGTCCATGTAGTGAGAGCCTTTCAGAGCTTGCAGCTTGGATTGCAGAACAAAGGGGGAGGAGCCTACAATCCTTTACTTGTTTTTGCTCTGGGTTGATCCTCACAGGCGGTCCAAACATTATCAGTGTTCTAAACACAAGCAAGGTTGCAGTTCTCAGCTCATTATTAACAAGCTAGCTAGTGACTAAGTCATCAGTATGGTCATATAATATATCCCTGCTGTTCTAACACTGAGTTCAGTTTGAGGTGGTGAACGTGGAGTCTTTTCTTTAAATAAAAAAACCCCCCAAAAAACAGGCAAATTCTAATTTTCATTTCTACGCTCAAATTTATTGCTATCTCCATTTGACCTGTTTTACATTTTGACATGGAAGAAAGAAGTTTTGTGTTGAAATGAAGTTCTAGGGGTGCCTTGATACAGACACAAGCTCTTCACCTTTCACAACTGAATGCTGTGTCAGAATAACAAGAATTAATTTTTATTTTTGTGTGTCAATACATGAACATATTTTTACTGTGGCTGGACTGATTTTGCTCTTCCCTTCAGCATCTTGCCACACTGTCTATGCTGGTGAACGCAGACCAGGATTTGTAACTTTGTGTCCTAGCTGGTCAATAGAAATGCTCGCACTTATTTATGAATTTTATGAATATAATATAATAATAAAATTATAATAAAATTTGTTTAAAAAAAAAACAAAAAAACAAAAGCATTCTTTCAGATTAAAAAGAAAAAAGTTAAATCTGAAAAATATAATAAAAAAAAAATTATCTCAAAGTGCAGAAAACTACATAAACATATGTTCTGTTAGACATGTTATGTCAAGGTAAACTCCAAGCACTGACAGGACAACAGTTAAGTCGGTCACCATTAGAGGTGACCGACTGTCGGTCACCATTAGAGGTGACCGACTGCAGTTTTTTGGCCAATGGGCCAATTCTGATTTTGTTTGGTCTGAAAAGTTACTAAATATAGTGACAAAGTTCCTAAGCAGACAACAGCGGGGGTAACCTTTAACAGCACACACATGCAGATGTGACCTGGTGGGCGGGTCTGTCAGTCAGCTCTCTCACAGCAGAGAAAGAGGAGACAGAGGATGATTTTCAGATCTTTTTGGAGTCAGATAAAGCCTGGACTAAACAGTTGAACAGTCAGGGGAGCAGCACAGCACCGTGTCCTCCTCCTGCTCAGCCAAACAGAGGGCGTCCCATCCTGGTCATACAGACATTTGTTATGTATTAAATGTTTTGATAACATGAAACTTTCTTATCTCTTTTTTTTTATTCCTCTAGGTTTGAGTCAACGTTCTGGGATGTTTGGTTCTTTTGGAGAACATTTATGAAGTTTCACTGATATATCACTGTTGTAAACCTCCAACACATCCTGCCTGTTGGAAAAGCCTCCACTGTTCAGAGGCTCACTTATGGACAAAAAAAAAACAAAAAAAAAAAACTTAGAATATGACTTTACATAATTCCCAGCTGTACAGATGTTTACTCTTGTTATTTTCTGAATATAACATGTTTACTCTTGTTATTTTCATTATTTGTCATTCTAACGGGCTTCAGGTCATTATTTTTGGAACATGAACTGTGATGGTCTAGAAAACGCTTTAAAGGTAGCTTTTTTGAGTCTACAGATTAAAACAAATAAAGCAAACTTTAAAAACACATTTCTAAAGGCAGCATAATCTGGATTAAAATGCTGAATACGGTGGCTTCAGTTTGCCGGTCTGGTGAAGAAAGGCTTTTGATTGTTTGGGCAGAAGTTTAGTCTTAATTTTTCAAACACAGAACCGAACGGATAAGAACCTGGACAAGCCTCGCTGTGTAAAACGTTCTGCGGGACACTTGTTGGGTTTCCTCCTCTGTGGACATGTAAAATAAACGACACCTGACGGAACCGCTCGGCCTGTAAACAGAGTCACCGCAGGTCACTGAGCTGTCAACAGAGCACACCGTTTACCTCCGAACAGGTGAGGCGACAGGTGAGCGGGTAATGATCCTATCACCAGCCGATGACCGTCGTTCCCTCTTCGGTCCCTGTCCGCCGCCTCCTCCGGGCTGCTGCCACCGGATTCCGGTGAGCTGTAGACGCCGCCGCTGCTCGGTATGCTGATGCCGGACTGGGCTCTGGCGACAGGACCGCCGTGGACCCCCGCGGACCTGGGCCTGGCTCCGTGTGAGTGACCGGAGCTGGATGCGGCTCCACCGGCTCTGGACACGCCGTGTGCGCGGTACCGGCCCCCCTCCCCCGCTGCGGCGGTCCTGCCGCCGCTGCCGCTGTTGGAAGTAGAGGACGGAAGGTCCGAGCCGGAGTAGGCTCTGGTTCGTCCGTTAGCGGCAGAGTTGGGCGAGGGGCTGCTCTGCTTTGCCCCCATGTTAACCTCCGCTGTTTGGCTGTGGTATTTAAAGAGGCAGTCTACGAGCCGCAGCGGGACAGTGCGCCAGATTTCCGCCCGGGACAGATATCTGTACCGGGACAAAGGTGCTGGAAGAAAACAAAAGAAACAAACTGTCCGTTGCTAAGATCCCATCAGCCAGGGAGAAGTTCGATCAGCCATCCGTTACTCCAGCTGGAGATGCGTGGGAAAGTTTAGACGCCGTGACCATTGTTGCTCTCGTGCTGCAGATACCGTGGGTCCCCTCCTGGTCTGAGCCGGCAAAGCGCTCCTCACTGCCCGCTGCAGCATCGCACCTGAGCGGCCGGCTCCTCGCAGCTCGACCCCCGGCAGCACATTGCTGCCCAGAAGGAAGTGATGGAGGAGAAAGTCTGAAGCAAACCGTTTCTCAGCGGCACCAAGGAGACTTGTGCTAACAAAGCTTGAGGTACTCACGTCAACGTCCGTAGAGAAACTTCAAAATAAATGCAATGTCACGTAAACAGGTTTGGGACAAATGGCAGTTAAATCAGCAGAGTTTTGGGTGTAAAACCAAGATAATGTGACATTTGTTCTATTTCATATGAAAACCACTGAAACTTTGCTTGAGTTTCAGTTTTCAGTCCTCTTGGTTAACTTTCAATAAGGTAGAGAATCTGATAAAGTTCAGTCGTCCCAGTAAGATCTTCAGGAATTCTTTCATTAACACCCCGTAGATACATCTAATAAATTAGAATAATAATAATAATAATAATCATAATCATAATAATAGTAGTAGTAATAATAATAATACTAATAAACATGTATTTCTATAACTCCATCACCAGGTGAAACAAATATAGATGATTACACAAAGAATAAGGAATTTTAATACCTTTATTTTGTTATGATAATTTTTGCTAATGAAAACAGGGCATTTAAAATTAGAATATTGCATCAGATAAGTAAAACAAACTACTTTTTAAAAATAGCTTAGTGAAATGTATGTTTAAGACCTGCTTATTAAAGTACCTTGCTATTTTAAAAAGGTACTTTTAATTGAAGGAACATTTATAAAATGGAAAATTTCAAAAAAAGAAAGACCAAATTCACCAAAAGGTTGTTCAACTGTGTGCAGGTTATTAGTTTTCATATTTTTTTTCTCAAACAAATTCGTTTGTTGTTCTTTGCAATTTCTTTTTACATTTATCAACTTTTTTAGATTAAATGATGAAGAGGCTGTTTCCTTTCAAAAAGTTCAACATGTTCTGAAACAATGACATCCATCCATCCATCCATCCATCCATCCATCCATCCATCCATCCATCCATCCATCCATCCATCCATCCATCCATCCATCCATCCATCCATCCATCCATCCATCCATCCATCCATCCATCCATCTGCGCACATGTAAGGTTTGGTCTTGGTCAGATTCTGACTTGTGATTGGCTGGGAAACAAATGTGTTTCATCTAAATGAAGACGCTAAAATGACGTCCTTTAGGTAAGGCATTGACTGCTCATAACTACTAAACAAACCCCACATTTTAAAAATCTCGACAATCTATTTAATTTGGGATGAATTTTCATCTATCCATACAAAAGCATAAGCAGGTCTTTTCCCTATTAAATAGTAAAAGTCATGCTTTTATTTTGAAAAGCAGAGGGATTATGTTATGTAGAATAGTGTGTATTCCTGGTTGCTTGATTGCTAAGGACAAACGCGTCTGATGACGTAAGCACAGCAACGTCAATTGCAGGCAGTCTATGCATGAACTGCTTTCAGTTGTATTACTATCCACCTGCAGCTCACGTGGAAACGTGGTTCAGTTACCAGTGTAAATCACACTCGTAACTCAGCCTTTTTGTTTATGCATGCTTTTCAAGCTCAAACTTGTTCCTGTAGGATCACAGTGAACTGCATTCTGTGCTGACACCTTGACACCTATTCCATCATCCTGATCATACATCACACTGCACTCCAATTGGGTCTTGACAGGATAGGAGTTCACCTTTGATCCCTGGGCTGTCAGTTCGAACCCTGCTCAGTCTGCCTGCGTGGTTGTCTCCTTGGGCAAGACCCTTCAATCCACCTTGGCTGCTGGTGGTGGTCAGAGGGCCCGGTGGTGCCAGTATATGTCAATCCCACCTGCCTCAGGCAGCTGTGGCTCACCACCATTGGTGTAAATTAGTCACACCATCTGCTTTACTTTGACCTCTGGTCTTCATGAAGCTACACAACTACAGGGTATTTATCTTTTGTAGTGAGGGTGATAAGCATGGACGCAGGATGGACACTAACACTGAGCCAGGTTCTGGTGCTGCTGGAGGTTGCGTCCTGTTAAAGGGAAGTTTTCCTTTCTGCTGTCACTCCATGTATGAGCGATTGCTATAAAGTCAGTAAAACAATGCAAGCGATTGTTCACTGTTGCTACATGCTCACATAGGAGGATGGAATGCTGCAAGTCAGTGACCCAATGCAATCTGCTGAGTTTCTTTGCATAGAAATCAGTTTCACAAATTTGAATAATAAACTGATCTTGACTTCAACGTATAATGCTTAGTATCAGTTGGCCTGTATGTACTTGACTTGGAGTCTGTATGGCTTGATTGAAGACATACAGACATACTCTGTAGTTTGAAGCTATAAAAAAAGGGGCAGGTGGAATTGAACTTCATCTGCTGCAATTGAACTGATCTGTTCTGTTGTGGTGAAGAACTAAACGCACAACTCTCAACTAACGGTTCCTCTACGCTCTAATCAGTGGTGTACTTAAGTAAATTTTTTATGTACATGTATTTCACCTAAGTAGATTTAATTGTGGATACTTTCGACTTGTACTCCTCTACATTTTTCACAAAGTATCTGTACTTTCTACTTCACTACCTTTCTATTAGGTGTTGTGTTACACATTACATTCAAGTTGTATTGCTTTTTTGTTCATTACTTTGAAAGTAATCAATGGCAAGAGGGGAATTGGTCCACTGAACCACAGCAATGCGGGAAAAATATACTGCAGCGTCTCCTGCCATAAATGTCCCAGTAACGTTAAACTCCACATCCTGGTTATTGAATTAGTATTAGCGTCATCTGAATCATCTCCATCTCACATCAACATTTACAGTCATATTCAATAAATTAGAATATGGGTTCCGATGTCAGATTTTGAAAACAACTTAGGCAGGTATTAAACATATTTTCCATTAGGCCCACAGTTCTGCATTAAGTTGTTTTCATTAGCTGTAAACAACAAATCATCATCATTAACAAATAAAAGTTTTACAACCGTTTGTGAACAGTTAATGTGTATGATGTGTTTAACTTGTGACCTGAGTCACTGAAACATACATTTTTTATGAATATTGTAATTTCTTGAAAATGACTTTAGTTAAGGACTGCTAGAGTGATGCAGGTCATCCCTGAAATTCTGATGCATCACAGATCTAAATCTAAACTGTCACAGAGAGTAAACACAATAAAAACATGCTTTATCTGCAGCATTGTTCATTAAAATGACATTTATTTATTTATTTAGAACATGATAGAAAATAAAAATACAATAGCTGCATTTAATGTTATAATCTGTAAGTTGTACATTGAGCAAGTATAATAAACAACATAAAGTTGGGCTAGAAACCGAATCAGTCATATGATGTCAAAACTCTGATGAATCCAGTCACAGACATCATACATCCAAATGTCACATAAAGTCTTAGCCGCTTTGAGAGTTTCAGCTCAGTTCTGCTCATTGGGCTCTTCTATTGGTCCTCTGTTCAGACAGCGAAGCGGCTCGATTCACTGGCTGAGCAACAGCTGAGACAGACCTGAATGAGGTCTGCATGGGTAACATCCTGAGGTTCTATGACCTGGCAGCCCACTGGGCCTGCTTTCTGGTTTCACTTCATTTTACTTGAAAATCTAATCAGAATCACAGAATATCTTTGTGTTTGTCACACTGCTATCCAGTCAGAAAGTCTGAACGCCCCAGTTCATTCTGAACCAGCATATTAATCTGAACATGCTGACTGCCTGCACACTCAGGTTTGAACTTCTTCAAGCTTCTCAGCTGGAAACTTAAATAAATAAATAAATGAGAAGCATATAGTATTTGCATGAACCCTTTTAAAACTTTGTCATCTGAGTTTTTAACTGTTGGTTTTTTTTTAAATATTTATTCCTTTCTTTTTGCCTCCATGGTGGAACAATAGCGCTTATTTTTGCAACCGGTCTTTAAGAATTAAGTTCTAAACTTATAATTTCTTGTAATTTTTGTCTTGGAAATGTGATTAGAAATTTGGCCTGTCTTTTCCAGCATGAGCTTGTTGAAGGTCAAGTCACACAATCTGAATTGAAATTAAGTCTGGACTTTGACTAGGCCACTCCAAAACCTTCATTTGTTTGATCAACAGTCATGGTGCCATCATTTACCATAGACTGTTCAGATCCTGAAGGCTCAGACCATCACGCTGCACATATGACCGAATCAGAAAGTGGGAAATCCAAACAAAGACTGAATGTTAAAAATAAATCAAAAAGTGCTTCAATGATGTTTTAATTTGATGTTTTAGTTTGATTTAAGCAACAGGAGCTATTAAAACTTTTTTTCATTCTACAAGATTTTTCACTTAAATTGTACAGAATCCATTCCGACCCCGTTAGGGAGAAGGGTGGTCAGAAAGTGGATGGATGGATGGATTGTACAGAGTGCATGTTACATTTTTGAGAAGAGTTTTTAATGGGGCAGTATTATAACTTTTTGAGCTTCCTATCATGTTATATTTTTATTCTGTCATGACAAAAGTGTTGCCTTGATTCTTTCATGCATGTTTGAGAAATTTTATAATCTCCATAACAACCATTAAGCTGTGCAAAAAACCTGGGTGAAGCTAGCCCAGCCTTCGAGGATGAAGCCCCCCCATGGAGATGCCATTTCCAAGCTTTCGAGCTTCCGCCTCAAAGAGCAGCCTTCCCCTTAATCCTCCACTTAGCTCCTTCAGACTAGCCAGGAGCAATTAGCAAACACTGCTGAGTTCATTGTACAAGCAACGGTGGTAAAAACTTTGTTAAAGAGTTAATGGAGCCAAGGTGACTCCCTGATGACAGAGTTTCAGAAAAAGCAGGAGAGTTTTTAATGAGACATAGGCCCAATTTCAAGGTGTCAAATTGCTTTTAAATCATATTTGATATATATATAGGATTTTTTTAACAACTACAGCTACCTGATTGTGCTGTAAAATGACACTGTGACTGGAAAATATATAATACTGCCCCTATAAAGTTTTGGTGATGGTCTTTATTTTTTGCATTGTAAAAACCTGGATTTTGCATTTTAACTCGACTGCATATTGGTTTGAAGACTTGTGAGCCGCATCTGAGAAGATCCACACCCCTGCAGTAAAACCGCAAAGCAAAACATAAGAAAAGCACAGATAAAAATATACACAACTATATTATTGTAGATTGCATTTCTTATTTTTCCTTCAACCACATGTGAAAAGAGCAACGTGCAGCAGTGGAAAGTTTAACAGGTCTTACAATTACAAATCTTATTTCTCTGTCAGTAATTTAAAAAAGGAGCTCAGAATTAAGTTAAATCCATAACTACTGGTCCATTCTGGGTGAGAGTCAATTTATAAAGTCACTATTCATTTTGTAATAATATACACTGCAGTTGAAAAGAAAGGAGTAAGATGAAGTAGAGGGATCCGATAAGGATGATTTTCTACGTTCGAAAGGATTCCAGAGCAGGATTTTTGGCACTCGTGATTCAAAGTATTTCACAGTTTTAATTCCCTCTTACTCCCATCATCAGCACCTGATCATAATAGAAGTGGGATTTTATGTTGCAACGCATAATAGCACGATGTTACATCATTTATACATCATAAGTCCTTTGGTTGTGTCTCTGCTTTGGCTGAGCTCAAGCAAGTGCTGAAAAATAAATCAAGTGAGGGTGTTTGCTCGTGCTGATGTTTCCAAGATTAGTTTTTTCACTAAGTTAAATAAAAAAAAATTCACACAGATTGACGTTTTCAAGCTTTTATGTTTTAATGATTTTCTGCTTACACTTGATGAAAAAAAAATGACAGTAAAGATTGGAATATTACTATGGAAACATTTTCACGATAGAAGTATGTGTTTAAAGAGAATAATGTTTAAAACCCCCATAAAGGTTGTTATTTTCAAAAAGAACTTTTATTCTGACAAATAAGCCTTTTCAGATCATATATTCTAATTGACTGAATATGACTGTAGACACTGACTAATCAGTGCCTGGCGATCTTCAGTTATTGGTTTATTGATGGTAAAATGCTCCAACAGTTGGCTGACATCACTCCACTCCACTCCACTCATAATGGCACCTCTTATTTTATCTTACATATTCATTCCATACCTGTAGTCCATGTTCATTTCTACCAATTGTATTCATTCCCTTTACAGAAAATCTTGCTGATTTTCTTTATTTTAAAATCTAAAAACAAACAAAACAAGATAGTTTTTAAAAAAAAATGTATAGAAGATTACTTTGTAGTCCTAGATATTGTAAAATTAAGCTATTTTGTTTTGTAAAAGGTTAAGAGTCTTTTGAACATCTTTTGTGTTCCTGTGCTCTCTGCTCTATTTTTTCAAACCCCAAGCTGGTCATGATAGATGGCAGGTTCTGGTTCTGCTGGGAGTTTTTCCTCTCTACTGTCGCCACATGCATGCTCTGTATGAAAGATTGCTGTAAAGTCAATGACTCAATGCAGCCAGTTGTTACATTCTTGTCCAGTAGAAGTGAGTGAGGCAAGTCAATGATTCAATCTGCTGGGTTTCCTTACAGAAAAATATTATTCAAAAACTACTTCGAATAGTTAATTTAGTATAATTTACTGTTTGAGAACTTGGATTTATTCAGATATATTTATGATTGAATTAAACTGATTTTTCTGCAAAGTGCCGCTAGATGACATTTATTGTGAATTGGTGCTATATAAATAAACTGAATTGAATTTATTGAGTTGAATTGTTTAGCTGGGCCAAAAGCAAAAATGGTTCTTAGGGTTGTAAAGGTTGTTGATCCTTGCTCTAGCATGATACGATGCAATGTCACTGATACAGCAGCAGGTGGCAGCATTGCTTGAGTAAAATGTTACTACTGTCTGAGTCAAATGGCTACAGAAAAACAGCTGCTGAGAAACTTCCCTTAGAGTCTGAAGGTAATGTTTAGCATTTTGTAAAAGTAACCAAGGTTTCCTAAGTAGAGTTAAATTTTCCTCTGGCGCCTGCTTTCCCCAGTTTGATCTTCTGCAATAACATTCATGTTATTACAGGCCCACCATAATGTTCTCTTTTTATTTTTGACCTCTATTTTCTCAGAATGGCTTAGATACAGGCATAACCTTTATAATGTATACATACGATATCTGCATGTTAGCAGACAAAAAGACAGCTGTATTAATGTATTTGAATATTTAGTGTAAAACCAGAAAAAATGTTTTTTGTGTTACACATGTTGTCCGCTGTTCCTGTTCATTAATTTCAGATTAGAGCTGGGAGTTGAGGAGGTTAAGCTAGTTTACCACATTAATAAAACCATCTCTGTAACAACAGACATGGAAAAAATGACTATAAACAGTGAAAACTCAACATGTGTGCTAAATCTAACTGCAACAAACAAGTCTGAGAAAAAGGACAAAGATAAACTGAACAAAATATCATGCAAAAGTAAAAATCATGTTATCCCACCCCACAAAGCATTAAAAACGAAGATAAGAAGAATTTAAGAGGCAAACAGGGAAGATATACATCCGTCAATCAGCACTGTTGATCAGCGATCATAAGGGCTGACATCAAAGCCATCTTCAAGCCTTTGAATCTTGGCAGGAGAGCAAATATTCTCTAAATAAACTCCCTCTGACTCAGTCAAGAGTCCAAGTTAAGCAATCAGGACCATCATGACTGTATGAAAAAAAAAAACATCTTTCAGAATCAGGATGGTGCTTCCTTTCTGCTGGTCTCCAGTATTCACCTATTCAAAAGAAAGAAATGGTGAAAGCTCTATGACTTCTCGATAAGCAGTGAGATCAAAGCCATCAATGTGCTCACTAAGAATAGTTAGTTTTAATGAGTTTGATTTGCTTGGATTTCTTGTGGGACGAGGAGTGCAGTTAACCATTTGCGTAACGGACAATACTTTGTGATCTTTCCGCTGCTAGAAATGAACAATAATTTGGAATTTGCCACTTTTTTTAGTGGTGGAAAAATCAAGCCTCACAAAGAGAACAGATTTGAAGTGGTATTAAAAGGAGGAAAGAAACATCAGTGTTCACAGAAGGTAACTCCAAGTTATTTGTGGAAAATCCACCTTTTTTCAGGTTTTCCCCTAAGCTTAATATCTAAAATATTTGAAAGAAAATGAAGCTAGGGGAGCTGAAATACCTGTGTGCAATGGACATTGGCTGACTGGCGAGACAGTCAGTCTCGGGTTGCCAATCATTTCCGTTGGCGTTGATTGGCTGTGCCCATGACATCCATTGGTTGAGTTTATCTATATGGTTTAAAATCCAAAAGGAAATAGCTTTTGTTTTCTAACTCCAAAAATATACTACATTTAGAGTACAGAAAACACCAAAGAAAAAATATTTGCCTGGATTGTTATGATGACATGTTTATGCTAACATTGGATCTAATTACACCATTTAATCATAGCATACCTTCAATGTGATGAAATTGGTTTCTGTCCATTAACTAGATTTATAGCAGCTCTCTCTGTTGGAAATATAACTCTGTTCTGAGTCATATAATAACATAAGATTACATAATTGACCACTCACTGACCCCAGTTCTACACCCGGCTGTCTGTGAGTTCTGACTCTCGCCATCTGCATTCCAGACAAAAAACTTGAAAGGAAGAAAAATGCACTTAATTAATTGGCTGACATATTTTCCAGTCTTTTTCCTGGACAATTGGGTGGGGGATGTCAATCAGACAGATTAGGCTTGTTTTTGTGTTAGTCCTCTGCTGACAGTATGAAATGATTAAAAGGAAGGCTTATGTGACAGTAAATCCATGTTGATATTATTAAGCTTTCATCATGGGCTGGATTTAAAGATCTAAATTGCTTATTAACTTAGTTTTTTTTTTATTTTATGGCTGTTTACGATATCAAATAAGCCAAGGCTTCAAATAAGCCAGATATCAGAGCCAGATATCAGATATCCCCCAGCCCACTGATTTAGATACCCTGATTCTGCTGTGGGAGCGTCCTTTCTACGATGGAGAAAAAGGCATCGACACAGAAAGGATTACTGAGGAATGTGTATAGGTCAAGGTAGACTCTCCCGTAATATGAACTTGGATTGTCTCAAAAAAAGGACTTACAGGATCGTTAAAAGAACACAGAGCCTAAAGTTTGCTGAAGGCTGGCTAAAGCTTCAGTTAGCAGACTGAAAACCTTTGTTTTTTTCTCCACAACTGTTCCTCTCAACATCAATAAGGAATTTCTGATTCTTATACTTGTTCTACCTGAATAGCGAACCATGTAATATTTAGAGAAGAAACAAAACAACCAAATTTCGTATGAGCCAAGTAACAACATAAAAGACTTCAAGAACATTGTTTTTTAGATTTTTAAGATCAAAGTGAAAATGGTTGGCTAGAATGTACCTTAACCAGCAAAAAACAAATACTCTGCCGACAGTTCTTATCCACAAAGCGCCTAAAACCTGCTGCCGTCCGAGCAAAAAATGCTGGGAGAAACATCAGACAGACAACACTGGAAGTTCTTTAAATGCTAGCGCCATAGTACCAGTGGCACTACTGCCATCTCGTTTACGTCCGGACAGGGAGATCAGACCCTAAACTGCTGGTATTGGACTAGACACTGAGCTATGGAAGTAGTAACCAGATCACACAATCCTGCAGCAGCAGCAAAGCAACAGCTCCTACGGCCAACTCTGTCCTCGCCCTCCGTTTTCGTCCTCTTTATCTTCGTTACCTCATGTGATTTCTACATTCCCATCAATTTCAATGTGCTCTGGTTCAATTTGAAAAGGCTTAATGACATTACTCATGGCTGTTTTGACTGGACAGAGTTAGAACAGTTGGACCTTTAGACATCATTAACCCAGAATACATTGCAGCATGGCGACATTTGTGTGACAATATTTTATTAAGATTTATAAAAACTAAACAACCTATAGTATTTATAGAATAATAGATTATTACTGTCTGCGACAGACTGGCGACCTGTCCAGGGTGACCCCGCCTCTCGCCCGGAACGCAGCTGGAGATAGGCACCAGCAACTCCCAACCCCGTTAGGGAGAAGGGTGACGGAAAATGGATGGATGGATAGATTATTACTGTAATGTTTTACATCTGAAATAAATATTTCTCAAATAAAGATATTGCTACAACTAATAATGTATCCCTTTCAAGTCTTGTGTGTTTTGGTTGTATTTACCCAGAATGCTCTGCGCTGTAATCCATTTCCTGGATTTGGACTGGTCTCCAGGCAGCTTGGCGTTCACATGTGGATTCAAACCACTTCAGAGTTCACTGGATAATGGTGGCTAAGAGATGTTAACACAGAATTGGCAGAAATATGTTTCTTGCTATACTTCCCATAGCCATAAATCTTTTCTGCCTATGAGAAATATTTTTATTATGGCCAGAAAAAAGATAACCTCTAAATACATGCTATTGAGATTTTAACGCTTTTCCTATCAGATTGAAACTAGCATCAAATAAGTGTGAATAAGCAGATAAACCTGTCGACTCATTTTTAACTTCCCTCCCTGAAGTGTGATATGCAAAACTTTTTTGACTAACTACATGTTGAGATCGATCAAGCTGTTCATTTTATTAAAACTGGATTGTTTTTAATTCTCTTTTTCTTTTTCTTCAGTTTGCTATGCAGGTTACTATTCATTGGTTCATGGTTGCAACATACACTTTCTAAAGGTCATTGTGTCTTTTAGTTTCTAACAGATTCACTTTTTTTTTAGTATTATGATATAACTGCTTGGGGCATTTGTTAGTCATGTGCTCTAAAATCCAATTAAAATCACTATTAGTCATTCCTTTACGGTCAAAACTGTCACATTTATGTGTGTTGACTGTATAGAAAAAAAAATTGAGGAATCATTCTGGTCTTGTTAACATTGGGACTGATGAAAGCTTGGCTAGTGACCACTTCACTCAAATCTCATCCATGAATGGTATTAACAGGTAAACTGGATGGATGGATAGTTTGTTTTGTTGTTCAGATACATGTGTAGTTTAAACTGATTTATTGCCTGTCTGTCATTGACATTCTCATTTACTATTTCTGAATTACGTATATATATATTGTCAACATAACATTTCTGTAATAGTAATAGAAAAAAAATAGCAATTTGACAGCTAAAACCAATGGTAGTCATTGTCAGCAAGCAGCTATTTGTCCTCCTGCAGGGAGATGTTGCTTCTGTGATGTCACACTGCAGGGGGTCGATGCACTATACCTCTTCTCTCAAAACTCAATTCACTACAACAGAAGCAACTAAATGTCAATTAACTACCCACGTAAAATAAAAACAATGCTACAACTTACTAAAAGCTAAAGGCGATCAAACAATAATTACTGCAAAAGCTCTTCTTGGCAAGGAAGTGGCCATTCAACTGATTTATAAAAAATTAACTTTTTCAATAATAATCCAATTCATTGAGATGCAGACACTTGTTGAAATCCAGAGCATTCCTCCAATAAGAATTTGTGCCATCTATTAGAATGTTAATGGACATCCACATGTACAGAACATTGTTAACCTGAACATATCATTACCTAAAAATAAAAACACACAAACATAGTCATGCATGTATGACTTTTGTCTCAACATATAAATTCTTCATATAAAGTTCTCCAATCACATCATCTGCTGTGAGGAATGACAGCAGAGTTGGGACAAAGCTCCCATTTCTGCTAAGTTTGATGGCAGTTCAGTAATGTATGGATACAATGAAAAACCCCACTAACCTCTTCTCAACACATGCATGTGTGCCTTATGTCAGTGATCTTCAGATGAAAAGTGAGCAAGACTTTCCTGCAACAGACCTGCTGAAGGCACAAAATCTGCCAAATGTACCAAGTCTCATTTACATTCATGGATGGCATAGTATTAGCATAGTAATAGAAAAAAGTGCTAAGAACTAACAGGAGATATTTGGCAGCTGATACTCAGGGCCCAATTACAAGCATTCGCCAGCATTCTCCTTTACTCAGGGGCTTTCTCATCTCACAGCCCTGTGCTCTGCTCGGCGCTGCACAGTGGGCCTATCTTCAAACTGTCAGCCTGCTTAGAGCTCCAAAATGCTGTGTGTGTGTGTGTGTGTGTGTGTGTGCGTATGTGTACGTGTGCGTATGTGTGCGTGTGCGCGCATTTAAAAACAGACCAGCTTTGCACTAATGAGGACAGGGACAGAGACAGCTAGGATCGTGTGTGCTGCTTCTCCTCTGCAGCGCTGCTTGCAGGATGGAGAACATAAATAAACTCTCCATATTCTGACAAGGCGGTGGGCTGGAGGCTGCAGAGGAGCTGCAACGCAAACCTGACCTGGGATCAAAACCTGAATTTACCCCAGGTCTTCTATTTAAACTGTTTCAAAAACCATATTCCTCACTGACCCGGAAGATGTTTGGAACACCAGTGCAGTGTGTTAATGGAAGAATAGCAGACCAATTAAAATACAATGATATGCAATGATGGATGCAAGAAGGAGCTGGGTTTAATCTCTATCATACAGTTTCCATGCATGTGTCAGATACTGTAGAGTAAGATGTGTGTGGACCAGGTTTTTACATCCTTGTGGGGACATATTTCTGCCAGTAATGTGGGGTTGTGGGGACCACTGTTTCTTGTGGGGCCCAATCCTGGTCCCCATGAAGTAAGGGTTAGGCTGAAGAAAATGAATGGAAGTCAAAGTAATGTCCCCACAAGATCCAAAAACACGGCTCTGTGTAGCCAATTTGTTCTATAAATGAATTGATTTGGAGTTCTACAGACAGAGTCTGTAGAAATCACAGTAAATGTTTGATGAGCCCACGGTTGAACTGAAGCTGGTCTGTATAACTTCAAGAATCCCATCATCTATTGCCTGAAGACTGGGTCATCATAAGAATATCGCCAAGTATGAAAGCTCTGCCAGATAACAAGCCCTGACTGCACCAAAGGCAGCCTGCTTAAGAACTACTTTTGATATGAGACTGAAGCGCCTCAATTAGTAAGTTGAGAATTCCTCCTCCAGTCATTGGTACCTGGCTTTACATACATGACTTCTTCATGTAGCAACAGCTACAGTGTCCTCTGCAGCCATGTCATGTAGTGTTGCTACATGACATTAGCAACAGCTAAAACACCAAAGGAGTGTGATGTCTTTTAACATATCATTTTGCTGTGGGGTAAGCTCCTCAGGGTGAGATCATAAGCTTCTTCTCCATCCTAATTTGGACAGCAAGAGGGGCCCTGCAGTCCTACTGAGGAGAGGGATGATAAGGTTCCCTGGGATAAAGGGAAAGAACAGAGACAGAAACATCAGTGGGCTGTAGGTTAATATCAGAACAGTTGTCTTTACACACCATCACCTCAGGCTTTGGAACAAAAGATTGGTGAAATAAAGAAACAAAAAACTGCTTAAACAACATTTAAAGATACATTTATTAAATTAAACTGCCAGTAAGGAGAAAAGTTTAGAATCCATTCAACTTCCACAGATTTTGATTGCTTTTAACTCAAGTTTATCTTTGGGTTAGGGTTCATTACTGGATCCCCTTTACTCTGAAGGGATTAGTAGAGCTTCCTATGGTAAACTGGCAGTGGAGTGATTGAGTGACTGGAACGGTGCCTGAATTAACAATGTGACAACATCTGGAGCCTCCTGAGTTGCAATTGTGAGCGTTTTAACTTTGACTTTCTTATTGGATGTTGTAAAGTGAGACCTCTAGGGGTTACTAACTTTACAAAATGTTATTGTTAGCCAACAGCACATGCTAATCCAAGTTTAACAACATCCTTCATTTTAGTCTGAACACTAAACACTTCATACCCACATGTTGTTGTATGAAGTAGGCCACACATTTTCCAACATTCCTTCTTTGCTGTGTCCAACAACACAAAAGAACATTTGGTCTTCCCTCAGTCAGTAGAGGTTGCTGGGGTGATTAGGAACAGATCATATTTTATCTAGCACCGGGCCTGAGCCACGCATATGTTTATAATTAGCGGGGAGACGAAGGTCCGGCTGCGGTCAGCTTGTGGGGAAGGAAATCATAAGTTCATGATCTTTAAGGGATTAAAGCTATTCCTCCAGAGCAGTGTTTAAGTATGTGAGCTGGAGAGAGGGAGAGAAGGGACATCCCATCTGTTTTATGATCAGAGGACTGTCTGCTTTTCGTGAGGTCTTCCAGGAGATGTTGTACCTCATCACAGCAGGTATTAATTTATAAGGTGGGCCACAACTGCAGATCTACTTTCCACTGCTGGGCTATTGTACTGATGACAAGAAGTTCTGATGATGTTTTGCCTTGTAAAAAATTAATGAAGTCCTCCAAACTTTTAAATAGCACATGGTGGAGGCCTTCTTAATAATTTGGATTTTTGGTGTAGTTATTTATAGCTTTTTTTTACACTACGTTTGCTTTCTCTAAATATTTCAGCTTGACAAGGCAATCATCTGAATGAAATTTGTATTTTTTTAAAACCATTTTTCAACGTAGTGGT
Source organism: Poeciliopsis turneri (assembly GCA_922788865.1). Taxonomy (NCBI): domain Eukaryota; kingdom Metazoa; phylum Chordata; class Actinopteri; order Cyprinodontiformes; family Poeciliidae; genus Poeciliopsis; species Poeciliopsis turneri. The sequence continues at coordinate 938,346 of CAKLNU010001061.1, read as the reverse complement.
GCAGCCCGTGATTGCTTTTCTGGGAGGCCTTTCAAAAATGTTTATTTGTGACTTTCACTGTTGCTTCAACAAAAATGGGTGTGCTTGTCTCAGAAACTGACAGAAACAGCTCTGCTTGGTGAAAACCAGCCAATTGCTCCACACTGTGCTTCATCCAGAGGGTCTGGAACTTCAGGATAGTTTAATGGAGCTCCGGTGAGGTAGTACTGGTTAGCGGTTTGACTGGGTTTGATTTTAACTGCTAGAAATCAAAGCAGTTATATTCCTATTTAAAATGTCTTTCACTGCTTATAGTGAAGGTTTTTGTATGTTGTTTCTATACTGTTTCTGTCTGTTCGTTAATTATTTCTTGTATAAATGTTTCTTTTTTGATGTTATTTTTTTTTCTTTTATTGTAATGATGTGTTCTGTCCTGTGAATTTGCTGTTGGGGGAACAGGTTGCCTTGTTTTATTTACAGCATCTCAGCATCAGTTCATTTAGATGTCAACAGTGTAATTTATGTAAAATCCAGAAAGTAAAAATAGGTTTGCTCGAAGCTGGCTTAAACCGGGTAACCCAGAAATGCTGAGAGTAATATGAAACCCTAATTAATGCCAACTCTTAATGATGAGTCAATATCACAGCTGCCTTTATATACCTTTTTTTTGTGGATGTGACAAAAGCCTGGCCAAAGGCTTTCTTCTTTTACAGAGTTTGAAGTCTTCCCAAATCCATCAAAGTTGAGATTAACTCAGATGATTAATTAATCCAATTACTCTGAAAAATGGATTTCCTTTCGTGAGCACGGAACACACACATAGGCAAAAACATGGCTGCACTGCGCACAGTTCAGCTTACTGCTGGCTCTGAGGCTACTGGTGGATTGGAGCCCCGTTTGAGCAGTTGTTTCCATTTTTCTTCCAGTACCCATGATGCATGTTGCAATTTCCACTTCAAACTGACCCAGTGGGTTGATTAATGGCAGCAAATGCGAGCCAAACACGTAATAAAAACCATGCGCGTACAACTGATCCTTGCTCAGATTGCATTTTCTGCTGCTAAGGTCTGTGAGAACACTGCTGGACAAATAGATAGTTGAATACCTTTGTTTTTCAGATTTAAAAACATGCAGTTGCTATTTAGAGGAGGGTGGGTGGGGGGTCTCCAATTTCAATGAAACGAGTGCTGCATGTGTTTGGGATATGGAGCTGCTTCGGCTGTGCACTGTTGAGCTAAAGCAGATGGAGAACAACACAGAGGCCCCAATGGCAAGCAAGGTCGGTTTGTGTTGCAGCCCTGAAGGTCTGAAAATACACAAAGCCTGAATTGAGAGAGACTCAGAATACAGAGATACACCCAGAGGAGAGGGGGGGACAGACAATCATCTTCCCATTTTCATGTGTTTTACTTTTTCCAAAGTAAGAGCTGCTTTAACTGGATGTGTTAAGCTTCCTGAATCATATCTGTTTCATTGAAGTGAAAAGAGGATAAATTACATAAATGCATCTAAAAAAAAAAATAATAATATTGCATGAAAATGCAATATTTCTTGCCAGCCATTTGAGAAAGTGAAGCTTGTAAATAGTGCAATACATTTCAAGCCTTTGTTTTTTGTAATGTTGATTATTTACAGATAATGAAAGCCCCAAACATTCAGGATGTCAGAAAAATCTAAATACTGTGAAAAATCCAATTTCATTTAAAACAACTGCAAAGGTTTCCTGAGTCTTTGATCACCTCTTACTCTGGGTCAGACGGCAACACTATCATGAGGAAGACTGCTGACTGGACAGATGTCCAGGAGACAGTTACGGACACTGGACAGATGTCCAGGAGACAGTTACGGACACTCTTCACCAGGAGGATAAGCCACAAAAGGACACAGCTGAAGCAGCTGCTTGCTCATAGAGTTCAGTAGAGTCAACACGCTTTTCTGTAATCATATTAACAGAAAAGTAAGTGGAAGGAAGAAATGTGGTAGGACAAGGTGCACCAGCAACAGAGAGAACCACAGGTCTCTCCTGAACAAGAGACAACATCAGAGGCATCTGACTTAGGCTAAGGAGAAACTGGTCTGTTGCTCGGTGGTCCAGAGTCTTGTTTTCAGATAATGAGCTGTGACTGAAACACAACTCTGTGAACAAGCAGCTTCTTCAGCTGTGGCCTTTTGTGGCTGATCCTCCTGGTGAAGAATGTCCATGACTGTCTCCTGGACATCTGGCCTCCCAGATAGTGTAGCCGACTGACCCAGAGTGAGAAACATTTAAAGGCTCAAGAAACCTTTGCAGCTGTTTTAAAATAAGTGAGATTTTTCACATTATTCAGATTTTCTGAGACTCTGAATGTTTTTATTATCTGACCCATCGTCATCAAATTGACGAGAAACAAAAGTTTGGAGTATATTACTATGTGTAATGATGCTGTGTCATAAATGAGTTTCACTTGCTGAGATGACTTGCAAGATTCTAAGAATCGGATATAATAGTGACAAAAGTATGAAATTTGAAATGGAGTCACTTTACACGTCCAGAGTAACGTACCCTACACTTACTGTAGGTAGGATCTTAAGAGGAAGATCTGCAAAAACAGAGCAGTGAACTAAGAAGAGGTTTCATATGAGTTCATCATCACACTGACAGCCTTCACATATTTCTGAATTCTTACCCACCCGCTGTTCTTTCCCCTTGTGGGCGCATGTATCTATTCAACATGTCATCAGAGCCAACACCCAAACCTGGGACCGGGTCTGTCAGGCAGACACAACTGCAATCTGATAAATATTCGATTATAATATAAGAGAAAAGCATTTTTTCTATCCAAAATCAAGACTGACAGTCTTGGGGTTCACAATCTACGAATTCAGTTTTAAGTTGTAAACTAGACTCCAGAGTAGCTCCTCAGTAATTACCAGGCAAGCAGAGTGATGGTGGTGCTGCAGGATTAATGTGCTGAGTGCCTTGTGTGCAAAGCTCTCCTTATCGTTGTCTTGTTTCTGCCTCTGTCTGAATGCAGGGTAGCACTCTGATGATTGCTGCTGTGTTCTGCAGTATGTGTGTGTGCTTGAAAGAGACTGGGAGATATTCCAATGGTGAGAAAAAGGCAAAGCTCAGACTTCAAAGGTGTGTCAGGGCATGCAGAGCTCAGCCAGCCCGGTGTAGATGCCAGCTCCGTATGACCATGTAAATTACATGACAAGTTTCAGAGTGCTGTGTTATCCAGCTCTAATCTCTCTGGTTACACATTCACATTTTTCATTCCTGCACGTCTTTGGTCTTACAGGTTTTTTTCAAACAAAAACAGCCGCTCTAACTCATTAAAGTGCATTTTATTCCCTTCCCACATCTCTTCCCCTCCTTGCTGTCCCATCGGTGTATTGTGTTTCTCCCAGCTTGCCAGCTGTCAAATCCAAGCCAAAGCCTCACCCCACCTCTTACTTTACCCCTCCTATCCAGCTCTTTCTTCTCATTGGCCGTCTGTCTTCCACACCTTTGTGGCGCTTGCCTCCTCAGCTCTCTGAAGCCAGATCCTCTCTCTGGGGCTGAGCTGTCAAGGTGAACTGAGCCCTGTAGCTGTTCTTCTTTCTGCCTCAGAAACATAGAAGTTCTCTTTACACAAGGAGAACTGTAAAGTTCAGGTATCTGATCACTGAAATGGAATAATAGCTTTGCATTAAGTGAGAAGGTCAGCTTAATGTTTTTTTTTTTTCTTTACATAATTTTGTCTACTTACAAGCTTACAAACTCATTTTGGCTGTTACATCTTGTACATGACCAGATCAGGTCAAATGTCATAATTTTTATCATGGTACATCATTTTGTTAAAAGCTTTTAAAAGCTGTTGGAATGGGGGATAAGTGAGGGAGAGCATGAAGAAGAGGGGGGCAGAGGGGTAAAATACAGTAGTTTTCTGTCAAAAACTGAGCACTTGAGAGATATCAATTGAGGACCAAAACAGAAACATTTGTTTCCATTTTCAGCTGCAGCGATTCACTTTCACACTGCACTGTGAAACGAACCAAACCCTTTGAAAAACCTGTTCATTTCCTCGCCTGAGGGGGGTGCTGCATCAAGAACCACTGAAGGAAACAACATAAAAACCTCTGACATGAACATGAACAACATGAACTGACACAAACATACCAACTGGGGAGATGAAAGGTATAAAACACTCACAACAATTGTCTTTTACAAAACCTCTAATTGGATAACTCCAAGATCACCAAGTCTTCTTAAAAGACCCTGAGAACATGTCTTAAAAATATATTCAGTGTTTTCAGTAAAGTTTAACTGACTATCCAGGAATGGATCAAGGGATTTAAAATTTGCCACAGTTTCAACAGGTTGGCCACTGAGTGAAACTGGACCTTCATACAGGTCTTGTTTAGGTCATTTAATTAGCTCTACATCCTTAAAAAATGATAAAAAGTATTGTGTTTTATTAGTTTTTAAAGTTCCAATAATCCATCCATCCATCCATCCATTTTCCGTCACCCTTCTCCCTAACGGGGTCGGGAGTTGCTGGTGCCTATCTCCAGCTGCGTTCCGGGCGAGAGGCGGGGTTCACCCTGGACAGGTCGCCAGTCTGTCGCAGGGCAACACAGAGAGACAAACAGGACAAACAACCAGGCACACACACACTCACACCTAGGGAGAATTTGGGAAGGCCAATTAACCTGACAGTCATGTTTTTGGACTGTGGGAGGAAGCCGGAGAACCCAGAGAGAACCCACGCATGCACAGGGAGAACATGCAAACTCCATGCAGAAAGACCCCGGGCCGGGAATCGAACCCAGGACCTTCTTGCTGCAAGGCAACAGCGCTACCCACTGCGCCACTGTGCAGCCCAAGTTCCAATAATGTCGGAATTAATTATAAATAATAAAGACTTTGTGGTATTCTGATTTAGTGATGTATTTAGTTGCAAAGTTTCAACATAAATGCTGTACAGTTATTAGAAAAAGCAAACTATGGTCCAGAAGAATGTCCAACTGATTTATTTTTTTTTTTTAAAAGTTCGACATGTGCAGGTGGATTTGTGCAACAGACAACAGACAACAGACTATAAAAATAAAATCATGGCAAAACCTATGGAATGGCAGCAATGTGCAGATACCATAAGAAATTCTACTTAAAATTAATAAAGACTGTGCAAAAACCAGCATGAGCGAAAACAAGTAGAGTTTCTTGCAAGCACTGATGGCTCTGAGTCTAACAGCTGCTGGGGGGAAGGATCTGCTGTAAAGCTCTTTTGTGCTCTGAGGATGTAGCAGCATGTCGCTGAAGGAGCTCTGCAGTTCAGCAGCAGCTTCATGCATGGAGTGGGAGACATTGTCCATCAGTGATGTTGTTTTAGCCGGAGTCCTTCTGTCTCCCAAAAACTGTGAATCTGTAATGTTGAAACCTGTTAGTCACGACCCAGTGAACTCAGTACTGAGTCTCATTCCATCTTGTGATCTTGACGTCAGCGTCGGCCCTACAAGAGCGGGGTTTTACTTTGTCTTCTTGTCTACAGAAACTCAGTGGTTTTTGCTGCATGTGTTTGGAGCTCTGGGAAGCATAGATGATTTATGAGGTTATAATACCTTTGGTTATGCGTTTACATTCCACATTCATCCTCGCTTCATATAGAGCATTCAAACTGAAGGGAGAAGGGAGTTGTGTGCCCAGTTATTATATCAGTGCTCTTGTGGTCTACGTGTTCAGGGTGGTCTGGACTGTTGTGCCCCAAAAGCTAAAGGAAGCATTGAAGAGAGAATTTCACTTCTACAGAGTGAATTAACAGAAGGATTTACATTCTGATCAGCCATAATTTTGCTGCAACTAACAGGTTGTGTAAAATTGTTTGAAATTTTAGCATAATGTATGCAGTGAAAAAAAAAAAGTGACAATCACATCAATTTTAAAATCAATGTTTCAGAAGACTGATATCAGTCAGTCCGTTGCTTACGCATTTATCAATGGAGATTATTTTTTACTATAAGGTTATTGTCTCCATATGTTTGACTATGGAGGACTCTCACTGTTGACCTAATTTAAAATGGCTGTTCATGTTTTTCTATCCTTCCCACCTGGCAAATTCAAATGTAAGTTTTCTACTTTCCTTAAAACCTTTGAAAGACTGAATTTAGTCATGAAAATATAACCAGTCTACTGTTTGTCCTGTCTGTCTCTGTGTTGCCATGCAACATACTGGCGACCTGTCCAGGGTGTACCCTGCCTCTTGCCTGAAACGTTAAGGGACAAGGGTGTACAGAAGATGGATGGATGTTTTCCATTGTAGCAAAAAGGGGAGGTCAAGTAGGTCAATTGTCCAAAGACCAAAGGAGCTCAGCATCCGATTTCAAACTTTTCAAAACTGACCTGATCAAATTTAACTTCAATAAGTTAAAGACAGAAACATGAGTGTGTTAGCGCCATCAGTTGAGTATCTTCCATCCGTCTCTATGGCTGAGCTCAGTGTTTTTCCACTGGAATGTAAAGAAGGTAGTGTTTCTTCATCTATAAGACAAAAGATGCACATGGAATTTCTGTAATAAAAGAAAACAATTATAAGAAATAAGGCCTGTTACACATTAACCTACATATTAGCATCAGCCCTGAGCTGCTGGACAAAAATGAAAGACTCTCAGAAGAGCAATGGAAGCTTACCTGGGGATTTGGCCTGCACAAGCCTGCATAGACTTCAGTAAAAACCCCGCCATTTTAGCAGCTGCCATATATTGAACCACTTTTGCTCACCTGCTGCATCAGAATTATATCTAGCACATCCAACAGTGTTGAAATGACAAGCCCATAACATTTGGAGGTATCAAGATATGTTTGAAGATGACTAACTCTGCACTCTGCTTTACTGCAGAAAAATTGTCCTCTCTGAATCATCATTATCAATTCCTTCAACTGTTTTGTAAATAGTTTTTGCTTATTCACAGTATGGAGTTGAGCCAATGTACCAGTTAAAAGCATCCTATAGTTTATCAGCTTTTTCAATACGTGCCCACCTCTTTTACCACTACCACTGAGAATCATTGCTCGAGACATGTGCTCCCCCCAAGCACATCCCCTATTAAACCCCTATCTCACTCCTATCCACCAACCTCCACGTTTAGCCCCAGGGCTGGATATCTATAATTCATCTTTTATCTGGCGCTCACAGTCCTGCTTGCTGTTCCACACAGCCATTGCCCACTTCACAGGGAAAGGCCGCCTGCTGCCATTCGCTTGAACGCAAATCTCATAGGGCACCCATATATTGATTGTAATCCAAAGTAAACAGTCTGGTTTGCATAATCAAGCATTTCACAGGCATGTACCGAGGCGAGTGAGGCAGCAGAGCTCAGGCTTTGGTTTCTTGGGGATATGGCATGCCAAACTGGCAGCAACAGAGCAACTTTACAGCGTACTAAAAGCAACAGGGGTCCTGACCACGGAAGATATCAAAGGAGAAAATGTTTGCGTAACAAAGTTAAAGGGGGAACAGGTAGAAATCACAAAAAATGACTTTAATGTGTTGAGCACTAACAGTAAAATGTTTTTATAGCCAGAACCCATCAGAACCCATCAGAACCCTGTGCTACCACAGGTCAACAGGTGGAATACAACCTGGACAAGTTTCAAAACCAAAATATGGAAATATGAGTTATTTGGAGAAATTAATCAATTTATTTAAAATGGGTCAATGTTCAACACACATGAATCACTGAAGGAGAGATGTACTGTACCAGTTACAAATTCTAATGTCCTAAACATACAGTAACATTCAAATTTAATATGTAACAATACAAAACTTCAGGACATTTAAATACAATCAGACCAGAATAAGAGGAATATAAAATCAAATAAAACAGTCACATCTAAACACACAAGGACTTCATATTGACAGCTATTTTGAGCAAATATCACGTAACGAACTTGAATAGAAAGTCTGTGCATAGCAATACATCGGTTGGGAAAGTTTCAAAACTGGGATGTCACACAACAAAATGTTGACTTCTTAAAGGAAGTTCTATGCTTCCAAATGTTCCTCTCACCTAGGGGCGGATCGAGTGACCAGACACGTTTTAGTAGAAATGAGGAACACATTTGTTTTTCCAACGGAGGGTCAGTGGAGCCATGAACAATCTTATAGGGCACACATAAATGTGAATACTGGATTAAATAAGCAAAAGTAAGAAAATTGTATTTTGTGAAAATAATACAGTGATGGAACAGACTTGTTTTTGTGACCGGTGGACTTCTGATTCTTTTCAAGGATCTTAAGAGCTTGTGCGTGTAAGAAATCCAAAATCCTACACCCTAGAGACCATATTATCTCACAGTACAGAAAATGTTGAAATATCATTGCATTTAAATACAAGATAGATGCCTTTACAATAACAGAACAATGAAACATTAAGATTTTTGGATTCTGCCCTGGATTTGACAGCTGGACAGGAAAGGGACGGCATAATGGAAGAAATCTTGTTCACTTGTGGACATCCTGAGACAAACATTGCAATAGTATACTCTAGAAGCAACAAATGCAACAAACGTTCTGGAACTTTGTTCCAGCTGTCCACCAGCAGTGACCTTGGGTGAGTTTAATTGGTTTCCGCTGGTCTACTTTGTAGCAGAGGCCGAGTCTCTCTGAACCTCAGCCAGATCTGTCTGGCACCCCAACCCCTTCACTGACTTCTGTTGCCTTGCAAAGGTCAGATGGATTAACACATACCTTTCAACTCCACAGCGGTGCAAGTCATGGCCTCTGTGCTATTTCCAGTGTCATGCATCGCTCCCATTGTCACAAGGAGCCCTTTGAGCACACACTGTGAGAACCGAACACCACAAATAACTCAGAGAACTTCACGTGTTTCTGTGTGAGAGGTGCATCACATGTAGACCAGTCCTGGATTTGCTTTATAAAATGTTTTCTTTAGCGCAAGTTCAGTAGTAAATTTCATAAATGAATATGGGCACACTGACTGGAGACATAAAGCAAGCCCTACATATACTGTTTACGCTTGTTTTTTTTGTTTTTTTTTTTTTGCTTAATTTGCTTTGTTTAAGTCAAAGTTTTCTAATCATAACATAGTTTGTGGGTAGATTAAGAAGCACTAAAAAACTGTGATATAAAAATGAGATGACCTATACTGAAAATGAATTTTTAGATATTATTTGGATTCACATTTGACGAGGATGCTTCAGACAGCACAAAGACAAGATCCTTTTGGGTGTATTAGGAGTGTATTGCCTTAAACGTCCACAAAACCTCCTCCACAGTAAGGATGTAGTGGTCTACTGTTCTGGTGGCTAACATCTGTTAGCATTTCGCAGAGCATGTTAGCAGCATGCTGGCAGAGTGTAATGACACAGGCCCTTGGGAAATGCCTTGGCTTCTTTTTTATAAATTTCAAAGGTAGGACAGACCCGCCACTTTATGCTGATGGCGTAAATCTTCCTGCACTTGTAGCTACATTCCAAGAAAGTATGCATGTGGGTTTTCCAGATGGTGCTGCTAGCATGTAGCATAGATTGAGTGTGCAGGAATGTGCCTTGCAAATTACCAGGAAGAATTCATGTTGGCAAGAAAGACAACTAACATTCTTAAGACTAGAGTCCCATAGAAAAAGGTTTTCCTTCTGAGTCCTCTAGTAAATCCTGTAGGGAAATGGCTAAAGGGTGATTCTAAGTTTCACTTCCTTGCTGAAAGTCCGGCTGTCTCTTGATCTCTGGTGGCCTAAATGACCCAGGAAAATACAATTTCCATTAATACAGCTGTTGCTTGAAGTTTTCACTCAGGTGTTTACAGATACACTGTGTCTATTGCTGCGGGCGCCACCAAATGCATCTTGCGTTAATTAGTTACTGCATACTCTTCAGGGATGTTGCCGTTGTACATGCATATAATGTTTGTCTCTGTGGTTTCTCAGTTCTGTTTCCTTTTCTCTCTTTCTACAGGTGTAGAAGCAGACTTCTTGTTATCTTGTATTCTCTCTACCCTTTGTTCTCTCCCTCTTGTCCCTCAACACTTTTGCCACATTTCTTTCCATTTTTTGTTTTTTTTCTCTTGCTTTTCTGTCTCTAAACTTGAAATAAACCCAAAGCAATTTCTAATAAAGTTTTCATGTATATATCAACTGGAGCATTACAGTACATTTGTTGGGCTTCTTCTTGCCACTCAAACAGATCTGAATGTCCTGAGTGTTTTGCACCTCTTGACATTGTGCTGAATTATTATACATTAGATTGGAAGACCTGCGTCTGTCTTTAAACACTGAGGCTCAGGAAATCCCTTCTATCAAAACCACAAAACTTTATTCAGCAACATGAGTCACTATGTTCACGTTGCTGATATACATTGGTTTCAGGTCACTATTATTTTTGTATAATAACCTCTAACTTCTGTAATTCATATAAATCAAAAAGGATAGAAGACAAGAACTGATTTGTATTTCCTTTTTTAAACTTTTATTTTCTAAAGTTGGTAAAATAAATCTGTTTGAGTCTGAGCAGCACAACACAGCATTTATTTTGCAATGTGTTTCTTTAACAATGAATCGGCATTATGTCACCCTTTAAAGTTGCATGCAGTCTGTGCTATGGAACACCAAATGAATCAATTCTTGAAAATATTTTGTTTTTCTAAAATGTGTTTAATTCTTCCAATACAGTCAGATACAAAACATTCTTGTACCTTAAATCAAATCTCTAATGTTGAGGTAATTTTTGTTTCTCTTGGTTGTTTTCCAGCCGCCCTTGTAGATATACTCACAGAGAATGGGAAAGGAACAAAGGTGGAGAGGAAAACCAGCATGTACTGTAATCCACCCAAGTGAAGCAAGCAGCTGAACTAATAGATCTGCTGCCAGATAGTCAGGAAGACTGGATAAGTCATTCAGCAGCTGGAGATGGGAATAATGGTCTGGAACTCATGTAAAAGAATAAATACTTCCTTTTGTATGTTTGTTTAAAGACAGCCTTTTATGAAAACCTGTGCACACTCTACTTTAAGAGGTAAACAGTGATGGAAATCCATCCATCCATCCATTTTCCATCACCCTTCTCCCTAACGGGGTCGGGAGTTGCTGGTGCCTATCTCCAGCTGCGTTCCGGGCGAGAGGCGGGGTACACCCTGGACAGGTCGCCAGTCTGTCGCAGGGCAACACAGAGAGACAAACAGGACAAACAACTACGCACACACACACTCACACCTAGGGAGAATTTGGGAAGGCCAATTAACCTGACAGTCATGTTTTTGGACTGTGGGAGGAAGCCGGAGAACCCGGAGAGAACCCACGCATGCACAGGGAGAACATGCAAACTCCCAGGACCTTCTTGCGGCAAGGCAACAGCGCTACCCACTGCGCCACTGTGCAGCCCTGTGATGGAAATCAAAGAACATTTAATTGATTAAAATTTGAGTTACTAATGAGCCTCGATTTAGCATTTTAACCTTTCAATAAGTTTGGGAATGGAATGTTAAAGGTTCTACTTCATAAAATCCTGCTTTCCCTTTTAGTTACAGCGAAAATAGTTTGAGTTCCAGCAAATGCATCAGTCATTTCCAGATGAACAGAATATCTCTTCTGTTGCAGTGCTAATGTCAACAGTGTAGCATTAGCTGAACTCAATTAAATCAAACAACTACACCTACACTGCAGCTTGATAGGCAGGAAAAAGCATGTTTAAGATGTTATCTAACTTCAAGATAGGTAACCTCTCCAGGAGGGATCAAGTGGTAATAATTCTAATTTATTTAGTACAAACTGTCACAACTTGTGTCTAATCTTGTTTTCATTTCATGTAGTTGAATGTCAATGTTCAGTATTTCATATTTACATTTAGTTAAAGTTTCAGTAACTCAGGACCCAGAGGTTTTGGGGCATCAAAGTACTTGGTTTTTGAATTTAAATAATGGATACTTTGTTTTGTAGATTTAGTGAACACTTTCTGCCCTGGCTACTGAAGTATTTTGTGGGGTTGCTGTTATTTTCCTGGGGTTAGCTTTAAGGACTATCCTTAAAGCTATCTACTTTAAAGATGCTCAGGTGCACTGGAACACTCTCAGATCCAACTCCTCGAAATGTGACAATACTTCTCAACCGGAAAAAGATGGATTGCTTCTTTTAAATTTGGGTTTACACTTTGCCTCAATGGAGTCCTTGGTGTTTTGTTGACAAGTGGCAGCACAATGTAAAAGGAGACAGATGAATATTCAATCTAAATGTTGCTGCAATCTGTTGTGAAGCTAACAAGCAAAGCCATGGTGGCAACAATGGTAGGAGTTTGTCCTGTAATTGGTTGGTTGGTGGTTTGAGACCCTGTTCCATCTATCTGTTGTTCTGCTCTTGGGAAAGACAATTCACCCATCTTATCTGCTGGTCATGTTCAGAGAGGCTGGTGGTGCTGGTGCATGACAGCCTCACTTCTGTCAGACTGTGTCTACAATGTAGCTTGCCACCATCAGTGTGTGTGAATGGGTGAAGAGCTGAATGTAGTGTCAATTGCTTTGGGCTCCTCTGGTCAATACAAATAGAAGAACAGGCCAAACTCTTGATCTACCAGTTGGTCTACATTTCAACCATCACCTATGACAACAGGACATGGAAAGGATGAGCTTCTTCCACAGGGCGGTGAGATTGATCAGCCTTAGAGATGGGATGACCAGCTCAGTCAGTCTGTCCAATGGAAATTTGCAGAAGAGTTGCTACTGCTAAGCAATTAAAAATGAGTTGAAGTGGTTCCAACAATTCATTCAAGACTTTACTTGTGTTGTCCATCTAACATCTCTCATCAAGACAAGCCTGCAGTTTTCCCTGCAGGTTGTTCAACGTGTCCTGTGTTTCATCCATTTGTTTGCTACATCACCTATCCGCCTCCATCTTGATCCTGCAGAAACTTTTGTAGTAAAAGTTGGTATGTCTAACACAGACACTGGTACCATACTTCACCAACAAGAGCGGGATGGAAAGCTCCACTCAAGGAAGTTTTGTGTCACTCAGCAGTAATATTTTGAGGGGGACTGGGAACAGATTGCGTTCACAATCTGATGGAGCAGCGACAGTAGACCATTGGAACAAAAGAAGCCTTTGTGTTCTGGACTGACCACAGGAACTGGGTATATATTCATACTGTAAAACAACTGCATTCCAACTGGGCTTGTTGAGCTCTTTTATTAAGTCTGACAACATTCTTCTAATGAATGCTAAAACAGATGCTCTCTCCAGACAGTTTTCCCATATCACTCTGGACCCTAAACCAATCCCTCCTATCCTGGTTAGCAGCTCCTCTTTCTTGACCTCTGAACTCGTTTGTCTGCGCTGTCATGAAACTCCTGCTTGTCATCTTTACATTCCTTCCCAGTGTGGTCTAAAGGTTTTCATTTGGATCTTCTGGTCTGGGCAGGACCCACAAAGTCCTCCAAAGGGCACTCTGATGATCCTCCATGGGTCAGGACATCATTCAGGTTGTTTCCCATGTGAAGCTCAATTCACCTCAGCTGTATAAGTTCTCTCTCTTTCTCTTCTCTTTGCCATTCCCACTTCATGTCTGGTCCGTGTGTAACACTGATTACTGTCTGACTCTGCTGTCAGTGTCCAGGTGTTATTTGTCATTTGAGCAAAGTGCTTATTTCTTCCTTCCCACCGCCAGCTCGTTTGGGTCGAGCCAGCATGGCACATCTTTCTCAGGAATCCGTGAGTCTCACCCCACACTGTCTGCCATATTCACAATGAAGTCATGAGGCAGTGCAACTAAGATGATCCAGCTGCAGAACCGAACCCAAGAAAAACTCCAAATGAAAGCGCTATAGAACCATCCGCCACAGCACTGTGTCAGGATCAAGCACACCAATTAATGAATTCATACATTGATTAATTTATTGCATTGCATGAATATAGTCACTATGTGTTTGCTATAAGCTGTTAAAAATCTTACTTTTGATCATGTGAAAAGCAATTAATGAGAGTAGACAGTGCCTTTCAGTCCAGAGAATTGTTGGTTCGCAAAGACAAGCACAGCTTTCCAAGCCTCTGATCTGTTGACTGATCTGCTAGCCTGGGAAATGTGTGCTGCCACAGCAACACGCACATGCTAGCTAAAAGAAAATCTACATGTCAAAATGTTGAGGAGAAGGCTATAAATTATAGATCAGAAGCCCACTGCTCCGAAAGTGATTGATTTTTTTTTTTCTGCCATCATTATTCGGAGCCATGAGAATAAACTTGTGCACATAGTTATGCATTTACACCACATCCATGTTCAACAGTTTTGTGTACAAAGTAACACATGTACTGACTTTTCTCTGAGAGTAATTGTCGAGCTTTCTGTTGTAAACTTCCAGGTCCAGTCATAATGCTCTTCAGCCATTAGAAGAGCAGAGCATCCCTTTGCATAGAGTGAGGCCCCATGTGGTTCTGACCCCAACATGATGGAGTCAGTTTGGAATTTGAAAAAACTCACGAATGTACAAGAGGAGCTACCAACCAGAGTTAGGTAGTAACTAGTTACATTTACTCAATAACAAACACTTGTGTACCTTTATTGAACAAATGTACTTCTCGGAGTATTTTTACTACTCTGTACTTTTTACTTTCACTTGAGTAATTTTATTGTGAAGTATCTCTACTTTTACCTGAGTCAAATTTAAACAAACATTTACCAGACAAAGTTTGTCTGGTAACACACCCTCAGTTTGTGTTAAAGTTTCCTATATTTTATATTGAAATAAACACATTTGGAAAAAGGTAATTTTACCTAATTTTGTTTATTTCTTGTGACTTATATGAATTATTGTCATTTTAGTCTTTAAAATATGAAATTTTCTCCTTAGCTTTATATTTTGATCCATCCGATGATTTAATTTTTAAATATTAACTGACTGATAATTTAAGGAGTTACTCAGTACTTGGGCAGACATTTTTTTTTTTTTTATCAAATAATTTTTTATTCTTTTCTGAGTAACTTGGATGGATACTTTTTGATGGATTCTGGGTATATATTCAAACTGTAACAGGGTTACTCTTTCTTAAGTACAATTTTTGGGTACTCTTCCAACCTCTACCCATAACCAACTTTGTCAGAAAAGTAAAAAAAAATATTCTAAATTGGATTTGCAATGTGAAAATACCACCCTGATATGACAATGTATATCTTTGGTTAATAGATAATTGCTCTTTAGAGATGTTTTTTTTAATAGTTACTTTATTAGTTTTCTGTATGCTGTTTTCTGATGGTTTGTGAAAGGCTCTTAAAGTAACAATACTTATTTAGGTTTATTGGAGAATTGTATTATGACCAAAGATGACTCTGTCATAATGAAGCTATCATCAGATATTCCACATTTGAAAGACTCAACCAAACCACCTTTACCTTACTTCTGCAGCTCTGCACAGTTTTGTTTTTGTTTTCACAGCTCTAGTTTTTACTAACAGCAGAAGCTATTGCTCACTTTAAACCAACCACCCACACATACACAAAGGCGACCTGTAATCACAGAAGACAGTGAAATGACAGGGTTGCATTCTTCTTGCCCCACTGAGCAGAGCAGCAGGAAAAAATGTCTTAGATCACTGTTCACTGACATGTTTAGCTGATCTGATAGGAATCCACTGATAAGAGAGAAAAGATGCAGCCAGGCCTGACTAACAGTGTGAAAAAAAACAAAACAAAACAAACAAAAAAAACCCAATCCAGGCAGGTTTATCATAAACAACACAAGCAGGTCATGCCAGTCCTTTAAAGGGTCTGGGTTTCTGGATGTTCTGATCACACGTTCTGCTCTGTTTGCAACAGGAGAAACGTCCAACCTTTGTGAGATAAAGCCAAATGGCAGTCAGGGGACGGTGAATGATTGAGTGTGAGTATATGTAGGTACATGCAGAGTGTGTGTGTTGGTGAGGAGGTGGAGAGCAGGGCAGGGCTTGGAGTGGTGATGGGATCTGTCAGCGCAGTGAGACACAGACAGGGAGTCAGAAAGCTGCCAAATGAGACGTGGCTCCGCGCCGTCTCCATCGTCCAAATTCCAGCTAGCTTAGATTGTTATCAGATCTGTCACTATAAACCAGAAAGACGTACCAAAACTCACACAAAATGATGCAGTTTAACATTAACACCTAAAACACCAGGACTTGTAATGAAGTACTTATTAATTAATTTGAAAAAAAACAAAACAAAAAAACAACAACATATTATTCACATCATTGTTCTTCACCATATCAGACAGTTTAACCACAACAGTAATCTTCACCAGTGATTCACAATTTACACAAACAGTAGTGTTTTGGTGATGTTTATGTTACTGGGGCGTTTTAACCAGGAATGTCACCATTGTAACTTACTATAACCTGCACTGAAACAGATATTCTAGATAAGTGATGAACACAGATGAAAAATTCCATGCTTGTGATAAAGTAAACACACTAAAGTGAACACACTTATTTCCTGTCTACTTTTTGCCTTTCAGTGCCAGGCATCCTAATGAATTATTTTAGTGCTGTCTTGTATTATTTATGTTTGTGTTGTTTGGTGTGAGTTTATTTCAAAGAGCATTTCTGATAGCTAGGGGTGAATTTGAATGAAGAACGGCTTTCACAAACTGTGCAAGAAGAATACTGAATCAGAGAGATGACATCATAGCAAGAAAATTCTAGGTCAAAACCCACCCAGGGTCCGTCGGTGGGGCAGAGGTCATGACCTTTGGGGGTCAACAGACAGTACCTCTTAGCTGGAACATTAGGGCTGCCATGTTTACTCAAGTTTTAAGAACACCAGCCTGGCCCCAAAATCATTAGTGACTCACCCCTCATCCCTCATCTACCCTTCTGATAGATCAGCAGTTCAATTTTCATTGTATGATCCAAAGTAATTCAATACACTGTAAAAGTAAATGTGTCTGAGTTGTGAAGCTCTGGTAAAGTGTGGCGGTGGTGGTATAGTGGCAAGGGAACATTTGACTGAAGCTGCAAGAAACTTGAGCATAAAAAAAAGTCCTTGAAGCAAAAAGGGCCTGCATGTTTCTCAGGGACAGTTATTGCAGCTGCACAGCTTCCTGTTCAGAGAAAACCTTGTGGATAACAATAACTACCCTACCGTTGCCAAGTTAGATACTTTATCGCTATATTTAGCAACTTTTCAAAAAAAAGAAAATTATCATAGAACAAAACTAGAATCAAACAGAAAACTGCAACCAGTTAACCCCTAGCTATTAACGTAGATTTAAATAGAAAGCCTTAAGGATGCATGTCCGTCTGTTTATTCCATAGAGTATTTACTAATATATAACAGAGGTGGAGGAGTTATCAATGGTTATCTTGGATAAATGTTTTTGTTAAACTTCAGAAATCTAGAAGAAATATTAAATTAAAATTTGCTTTGATGATGTCCCATGGCTTAAACAACCTCTGAACCCTGACACTGATTCACCTCAAACCAAAATCCAACCAGAATGAACCAGAATGAACCGGAATGAACTAGAATGAACCATCTATTCTACTGTATGTCAGGAAAAATGATGTCCACCTTTGGTAAAGGTCAGAGTTTTCTGTCCTTGTGTTTCATATCTCCATTCACTCACCAATCAGTCTTCATTTCTAAAGCACTTTTTGGTTTTTAACAAAAGCTTTTTTGAAACCAAAGAAAACACAAGATTCAAAACAAACACACCTCATTAACCATCTGATCACCTTCAAACATAAAAACAGACCTCAAATGAGAATGTATGAACTGGTAGGTAGCAAACAAAAAAGCACTTAATTATAACTCATCATATTGACACACTGAAGAGAAAAGCAAAGATCTTAGAAAAGGAAAAAATAAAAGCAAAAAAAAGAACGAAAAAAGTAAAAGGTCATCTAAATGTATGAAACAAGCAAAGCCAACATATAACTAACTAATTTAAGGAGTTAAAACTTTGCTGAAGAGATGTGTGTTTGGTCTGCCAGTTCATCCTCCATGTTTAATCTGAACCCTCTGAAACATTTAAAACACATTCTAATGGAATGTTTTGGTCAATATTTGACTCGCTTTTCATTTTCACTGGGGTGAAAAAGCTCTACAGACCGATCTGATCTTTTCCTCTTCACAGGGCACAGTGCACCACTTTAACAAAGTTCAACTCCTCTTCCTCATTTAGTCCAACTAATTAAAGGACTGTGTGTGCAGCACAAGGTTAAGCAAAACACTGTAATTCTGGTCAGGCTTAATTTCCCCCTCTCTCACATCACATTTGCCACACACAAAGCCGCTGCCCATATACATTCACTGTGGTTAAGTCACTGCACACTATAGCTTCAATCTCGTCTGGCTCAGCATCCAATCAGAGCTTTAGATGCACAGAGTTCATTTTTCCCTGCTAACAGAAGAAATGCACACTCAAATACACTCAAATCGATAGTTATTTACAAAAAACTGTGATACCACAGTGAAGCAGAGTCACAGTGAGGGTCAGGCCGGTCCTGACCAGAGAAGCAAGCTGCATTCAGAGTTTCTGTTTTTCTGTTTTCAGTGTGGAAGGACAGAGAAAAGAGAAAATAAGGCTCACTTCATTGTTCTCTGATTACTCGGCTGGCTGCAAGGTCTGTCTAGCACAAGTTTCATCATCTGTCTCAGTTGGTGAGAGTCTGTCAATTCTGTCTATCTTTAACTATGTTCTTAGATAGACTGAACTGTGCATGTCAAGACCTTATGTGGTAACTATTGACAAAGTGTCAAGATCTGCAACTCAAATAAGAAGTGAAAATGTCTGAGGACTTACAAAGTCACTTCCTTATTTTGTGTTACATAGAACCACCTGAGCTGTGGAAGATTTTCACCTTGTCATGTTTAAAGCCAAAAATAACTAAAGTAAAAAATAACTAAGAGCAAATAAGTAGTTTGTTAAGAAAGTATGAAATAATGGAGAAAAATGAAGTTAAATATCAGATAAATAGCAAGTTGGTTTTAAATCAACTTGAATAAAAAACTGAGCTTGGATCAGTTGGAACGTATGTGTGATTGAAATTATTTGTTCGTAAATTGGCTTGAGACAACATTTATTGTGACTTGACGACAAATAGAAGCCAAATTGAAACTAAACTGAAAAACATTTTAAACATAGAAATTGTTTCAGTATAATACACTGCCTGGCCAAAAAAAAAGTCACCACCAAAAAATGGTCGCGCTCTCTAATATTTTGTTGGACCGCCTTTAGCTTTGATTACAGCCCGCATTCGCTGTGGCATTGTTTCAATAAGCTTCTGAAGTGTCACAAGATTTATTTCCATCCAGTGTTGCATTAATTTTTCACCAAGATCTTGTATTGATGATGGGAGAGTCTGACCACTGCGCACAGCCTTCTCCAGCACATCCCAAAGATTCTCTATGGGGTTAAGGTCTGGACTCTGTGGTGGCCAATCCATGTGTGAAAAAGATGTCTCATGCTCCCTGAACCACTCTTTCACAATTTGAGCCTGATGAATCCTGGCATTGCCATCTTGGAATATGCCCGATCCATTTGGGAAGAAAAAATCAATTGATGGAATAACTTGGTCATTCAGTATATTCAGGTAGTCAGCTGACCTCATTCTTTGGGCACACAATGTTGCTGAACCAAGACCTGACCAACTGCAGCAACCCCAGATCATAATACTGCTCCCACAGGCTTGTACAGTAGGCACTAGGCATGATGGGTGCATCACTTCACCTGCCTCTCTTCTTACCCTGATGCGCCCATCACTCTGGAACAGGGTAAATCTGGACTCATCAGACCACATGACCCTCTTCCATTCCTCCAGAGTCCAATCTTTATGCTCCCCAGCAAATGAACATGCCAATGATTTGACCCTTCTTGAACAGACTAACGTCTTTTCCACGACCACAGGATGTGTCTTTTGCCAAGGTTGTTTAAGAAATGAGGAGTTACTCATTGCATCAGCTGGGGTTAAATAACTTGTTGCCAGCTGAAAGATAATTGCCTATGCAGTAATTATCCATAAGGAGGCTGGTACCTATTTGCTTAGTTAAATCCAGGTGGCGACTTTTATTTTGGCCAGGCAGTGTACATGAAATGAACCAATGTCTCATTCTTAATATGAAGTTAAGGAAAAGTAACATCTTCCATTCACAAAACTATAAATATATAGTTGTGTGAACTATATATGTATATATGTAAACATGCAAACTTAAGCATCAAAATTCTGGATCATTAAAATTTTCTCTGAAAATGAATCGAGGATTCTGTTATATAAAATTCATTTTATACAGTTTGAATTTTATTATAAATCATCAGCTGTCCCTGGAGGCTCATTTTGCAGTAAACGCACAAAATCATAAAATAAGTTGCAGTTCCTCCCAGTGACGGCTCTTACAAGCTTCCTGAGGGGAAAGCATGAGCAAATCATGCAGGTGTTGTCACTCTGTCATCACATTAACATTCTTCTGGAAGACTTGTGTCAACAGGCGGAAATTCTTCACCAAAGAAGAAGAGAAAGCTCTATAAACACAGCTCAGCTCAAAAATAAAGAATTTTAATAGAAGCAAAAATACATGACGCTGAAATACACAGGATACACTTATTTTCTTTATATTGTGGAGTAAACAAGTAAAATGTAACAGAAAAAAAATATGATTAAGAAGGAAACAACATCATATAACATAGTAATAATAATTAAACAAAACTTACATATCCAATTCTCTATTGATGGAGCTGGAAAAAGGCCTGGAGATCCGGTCCATTTCACACTACAAGACCAGGACCAAAACAAAGTGTTGAATTTCTCATTAGGCTGTTTTCTGTGGTGAGAAGTTAATGGACTGAAACCTCCAGTCAGGTTTGTTGGACTTCAAATTGTACATGAGAATCTAAGAAACAGGCACTCAGCAGTTCTGCAGTTAATATTTTGAACGTTCAGCTCCTTCAGATGTTTCACAAAACAAACAACATCTTTAATGAGACTGATAACATTTTGAGACAGACTTGGTTGCCTACAGTTTCTTGAGATTGCATATTGCTGCAGTCATTAGCAGCGCTGCCTTGTGGCCTGATATTCTGAGTTTGAATCCCGGTCAGCTTCTTTTCAGAGGGAAATTTCAGGTAAAAGACATAAAACACTTTTAAATCCAGCAAAATTGTTTAGTAATAGTGTTAGTTTTAATGAGCCATTTCGGCAAGAACGGTCATCGATTATTCATTAGCAAAGATGACTTTTAACCTGGTGTGTTAATAACAGGAGCTTACTATTTTAATAAAACAAAGCCAAGAACAAGCTTTTAAAACTTTTTTTCTGGGAGGTAGCGTCGTGAAACTGTCATGGCAGCATCAGCAGGCAGTTAATGTTTTTTCTTGATGGATTTTATTTTCAGTTCTCACCTGCTGAAATGTTCATTCTAGTTTTATACAGAATTAACAGCTCAACCTCAGAAGCCTGTGCTATCAGAAAACAGCACAGGCTAAACCTATAATCAGGAATAATAAATAATCTCATTTAAAAAAGTGTACTCAAAGGAAAACATGACAAGCTTAGAATAATATATATATTTTTAATTACATTATTAGCAAGTTCTACTGGCCACAAGTTTTTCATTTGAAACTTGAAACTTGTTAGATACACGGCAGGAGGCCGGATTTAATTGTGTTATGGCTGCCTAAATGCTTGGATCTACAGTTATAGCCTATTTTTATTTAGACACATCAGAAGTGATTTTCAATCAGTTTATGTTTCCAAAATGGACGCCCAGTTCACATGTTGATTTATTGGTGAGTTTAGACCCAGATCTTTCCTGAACCCTGGCCTGCGAAAGTTCAAAACTGATAAATGATTGTTCGTTAGGGAAAAATGATAACTGATACTGAAATAGTGTTGTGTTGAATCATGTTCTTTATATCATCCCAAGCAGTTTTTATAACACCTAATTCTATTTCATTTTGATCACTGTTATCCTGAGTTTTTATTAGAATCTTCAAATGATTTTTTTCCCCATCTAATCTCAACTCCTGTCAGCTCAGAAACTTAATTTTACATTTAACAAAATCTGGCATAGCCTCAGTAGCACTATGCTGTTGGAGTCTTACTTTGGGTCACACTAGTGCAGTTAAATTTCAGTTAAACACTTTAAACTAACATTTCCCCTACACAGCACCTTAAACCTCAGATTGTTCTACTGTCCCTAAACACTTTATATAAATGAAGATCATATCAATTTCTCTGTGTGAGTCCTAAACCAAGGAAAACCTAAAATTATCCTGGTTCTGGTAAAAAAAAAAAAAATAAATAAATAAAACACAAAAAAAACATGTTCAGACAGACAAGCACACAGAAATGACAGATTTCAAAACAAAAAGCTCATAAGGAGAAACATGAGACATGATGGAGGCTGCATTCCTTTCTGGGCTCAGCACAGCAGATTCTGGTCATGCAATCGACTGAAAGCTTTGGATGTTACGTTAATGCAGGCAGATCTAATATTATCATGTCGTGAAAACTTCTTTTATTATTCAAAGTCAAATAAATGCTTTTATTTGGTAATCTCCCACTGTTTTGTTATTTTGCATTAACTGCAGTACTACGGACTTTTGTATTACAAAGGACTAATCCCAAGTGACATAAAAGAACCAATGGAATGGCTGCTGTTGTACTTTGTTTTTAAGACTTGAGCTTTTGCAACCGTTAAATCCTCCTATGAAAACATGAAGACAAAAGCACAAAGCATCACTGCTGTCAGTTGAAGCATTTCTGTTTGCTTCATTGCTATTTTCTCTTTTCATCACAGGTGTTGTATATTTATGTCACTAGTATGTTTCATTTGTGCCAGGAATTAATGTTCTGTACTATTACTGAGATGAAAACCTACTAAAGTGGCTCATTATGTTGACGTAGCCATGTTGGTTCAGAGGGTCTACTGTGGGGTCGCTTAGCCTTACGAAACAACAATCACTTGATTGTTGGTTTATTTATTAAAAATACGTAATGTTTCAATTGTAGATTTTTGTGTTTTTACTATGTAAAGCACTTTGAACTGCCTTCTTGCTGAAATGTGTTGCATATTAAAAAAAAACCCCTCTGACTTATGTAGCGGTGATATAAATTGGGACACAGCAGTATATAGTGACCACAGGCTGTTAAGTTTACTGCTGGTTTCTAAACCAGCTAAACCAGCAGTTTCTAAGCTAAACAGTGTGTGTGCATGCTTGTGTTTGTGTGTGTTAAATTTGCATTAAACAACATCATAGAACCACACTGTGACCCTGTGCCGATGGATGAACTATCCCTTTAAACAATTACAGCTAATGACTTCCTGTATGCTGTCCAGTGGTGAGTGATATGTGTTTATGTAATGCTTATGTTTAGTTGGTGGTAGCTCTCAATAAAAAATAAAAGGTCAAGTGTGGTTGGTATGTCAGTTTGCCAAAGAGACACTTCAACATATACAGTTTTACTGACGCTGCTTGAACCTCACTGCGGCCTGTTGGTGTGTGTGTGTGTGTGTGTGTGTGTGAGACGTGTTGATGAGGGTTCAGTGTGGCTTTGGGTGTGTAGAATGGGCTGTTAGGGTAGAGAGTGCCCTGCTGTGATAAGCATGCTATGCAAAAAACAGAACAGAATTTTTGCTTCTGAACTTGTGACCTTTCAAATATTTTGATATTTTAAAGTGAAAATTCAAATTTAACCACAATTATCATCTTAATATGATTTGAAATCATGGCATATATAAAAATGATGGAGTCTAGCTTTTTGTTAAAAAACAACAACTAACTGAACCGTTTCAGTTTGCAAAGTCAAGTTATAAATATTTGCTGTATTTTGTAGGTTCTGTTAAAACTTACAGCAATATAAAAAGTATTCACTGCCTTTTAGCCTTTTCATTGGTTTCAGAAATTAACAATGAGCAACAAATTTAGGCTGTTTGACAAAACAAAATTAAGCTCCCATAAAGCCTTGCCTATTTTTGTTTTGCCCTTTGTTTTGTGTGAATGTTGCCATTAGCCCTAATGTGTCCTTTCCTCTTTTTATTTTATTTTGTTAGAAACTGTAGAGTACTCACTATTTAGATGGAGAGAGACTCCTTTCTTGCAACCCAGAAAATGAATTAGAACAAACTTAGAATCCAGAAATAAATTTTGCCAAAACAGGAACATTTAGTTTTTATCATTGCTTAGAAACTATGGAGTCATTACTTTTAAAAATTTAGGGTACACTTATGAAGTCCATAGAATACTTTTACATGTCGAGAAGTCCAGAAGTCCAGAGGATATTTACTTACTTACTTATAACTTATTTACCAAATCTGAATAGGAGTATCTAGTTTATTTACTTTGGATGAACATTATTAGCTTTTTCTTCCTTTGCTCTTTCCTTTGGTTTGTTATTTTGTTTGTATTTCCGTTTAATCCCTGTAAAGCACTTTGTATTGCCTTGTTGCTGAAAATGTGCTAAATAAATAACATTATCTTTACCTTTTACCATAAAGCTTTGCCTGGTGACAACACCAACCAGCAGCTGGATGCAGAGACTCTCCATCTCAGCCAGTGAAGCTTGTTGTTCCTTCAGCGTCGTCATGGTGACCTGGAGTCCTGTCGCACTAGTCTACTTCTCGTAGGGTCACTCAGGTTGTGAGCATGGCCTGATCTAGACAGATTTGCATTTGGGCCATATCCTTTCCATTTTTTGATGATGGTTTCTACTGAACATCAGGGGAATCAGAGCCTTACAGATTTTTTTTGCTCACTTTAAAGGGGAGCAAATATTTATGCAGTCACCTATTTAGTGTTTCATATATTTTATTTCATTATCAATTTTTTATAGAAATATAAAATATTTATAAAATATTGAAAATCTTGAATGTCATTTTGACATTAAAGATTTTTTTTTCATTTTGTAATGTTTTACAATTCTAACAATATGTAAAAAAAAATTTTTTTAATGAAATTTATGTACAGTAGCTTTAATAATTAATTATTAAAGGGCAGCATGTGGGGAGCAGGACATGGGAACGAGTGTAACTAACACAAGAATCCAGATGTGTTTTGTTTCTGACCCCCAGTAAAAACAGTTCTGTCGACCTGGTTTTATAATTTTCTGTCTACCTGGAACTCTTTGTGCTTCGTTTTTCCGTTGTGAGAACGTAGAGAGAGAAAGAAGAAGAACAAGCAAACAACTGAAAACTCTAAGGTGTTCCTCAGACTTACTTCAGTCTTTTTTAAGTGTGCATGTAGGCTTCAGCTGAGGTTTGTTGTTATGCTCCTGAGACTATAGGCTCTTCATATTCTCTGTATATTTATCTGTGTTGTAAAACAATCATTTATCCACCAGAGTGCAGCAGGTGAGGAATGTGATTCAAAAGCATTTTGTCTAGCTTTGAGGGCTCACAGCATGACTAATTCAGTGTATCATTCACGGTACACTCTGTATTTTATCTGATTCAAGAGTCTCGACTTTATTCTCTTCCAAGTGGATTGTGTTTTTTCCTTTTCATGGCCATCCAGAGACCTGATGAGGCGTACTGAACATGAATGAGGAATCTGTGGATTTGCTGAAAAGAATGCTGGAGTTTACTCTAAATTACCTGTAAAGGTCTCAGACACATAAAGCACCAGCAATGCTACAGCATTAAAGGATTGTTCACAAAGGATCCTGATTATTTCACCAGTTTCTTGCTTTTCTATTTCTAAATGTTTTGCGCCCAACATTTTTGGACTGAAACATTTTGCCTATCCTGAGAGGCTTCTGAACGGTCATGTGTCAATTTGTACTCACATTGACAGTGCTGCATTTCTGTAATCTGATCAGAGTACAGAAGAAAAGCTGGTTATGCTACTCCAACAAATGATATGTACCCACAGGAGGACTACAAGCGTCCTCCTGTGGATATGAAACATGCGATCATGTTTCATATCATATTTTAAGAAAACATCCTGGTTTAATCAGAGTTCAGAACCATGACCAGTTTCTGCCTCTCTATATGGACTTCTTACAGCCTGTAGTGAACTACTCTACTGTAAGACAAAATAAACAATTTCCTCTCAAGTTTATATATACTTCATATCTGCACACTGTGAATGTGTGAAATCAAATTCAAAGTCAAATTCCTTGTTTCTGCACATGTTTGGCCAATAAAACTTATTCTAATTCTGAATTACATTTTGCTAAGATGCTGGATTTGCATGGATTCATGTAGAGGTGAAATTTACTTCTCCCTTTTCATCAAAACAAAAAGCTGGTGCTGCAGGTCGCCACCAAACTCACAGCAGAAGAAAATGATGCAAGGCTGAGATCAAATCCTGACACGTCTACTTGATATGAAAATCTGACACTTGTTTTCTTAAATGAATGTGAATGTAGTTTCTCAAGTTTAGGTGAAGCTAAAAAATTATTCACTGAGTGTTTTTGGATGCACGATGCTACACAGACTCCAATTCAGACACAAGCTTTGCTTTTCTCCATGATTTGGCTCCTGAGGTCCGCAGTGACTTTGGAGAGGGCGTAAACAACATCAAGTGAAACTAAATCCTGGACAGAATCTAGGACAAGCCTCTCCCACAGGAAGCTACATTGAATAATATTACTTGAAAGAGTGAAACCACCAACCGACTGTACATCACTTATTTTTCCAGCCACCTCTGTACTGTGTTGCTTACCCACAAGTCCTTAATAACTATTTTCATGAAGTAATAGCAGCTCTGAAAAATCAAAGCCTTTCAACTGGATTTGCTTCTTGTGTTGTCTCAGTTTTACCTGCTGGTGGCACTAAAACAAATCAGATCTTTGCAATCCCTGGTAGCATAATTCAGAAACTTCCCTTTTCCATGCTGCTCAAACAACAACCCTGTCTTACTGACATGCATACAGCATGATCCATGATGACTCTTTGAAGATATATTTTCAACTGAATTTGACTTGAATAAGTTTGCCTTTTGAAGAGATGTATGTATTTCAGTGTGTAGCAACCCCATTCAAGGTGTTAGGGTCATGATATCGATTCAATTTCTTTTTATTCAAATGGTCTAGAGATTCTGTTTAAATTATAAGTCTGACAGAACATTTACTTAAAACATTTCTGTAAGTATCTTTACTTTGGTTTGGTTATCTTAAAAAAAAAAAAAAAAAAAAAAGAATTTGAGAATTATTGAAAGTACACAGAGCAGCCTTCTACAGTGAGCATAATGTGATGTGCAGCACTTGCAAATATCTACATTTTATGTATTGTGCATTTTATAATAAAGTTTTGCTCATTTTGAATGGATTCAGAATTCAAAATGAGCAAAACTTGTGATTGCGATTCTTTACAGAATCAATATTTTTTTATGCAGTTCGGAGATGTTGTGTTTTGGCTCTGTCTCCAGTTTGACAGGAAGATGGATTGTTGCGCTGTGACATAGAGAGCTGGGCCCTGAGGGCTAACACCATGACAGGCGTTCTCAGACCTTCACCAGCAATGAAGGATCACAGATACCACAGGCGTTGCTGATCTGCTTCTGCAGACAGAAGAACCTCCCGGCTTCCGGCTCTCACTCAGGTCAGCAGCAGAGCTCAGCATGTAAACACACAGAGAGGACAGAAAGTAATTATACATGCTAACACAGATACGCCGTAATTAAAGTGCAGTTACAGTAGTGGAAGTCGGCTATGATCAGCCTAGAGCTATGAGTTCTTAACACAACATCCTGCCTGTGGGAAGATGGAGTCATGAGGGTGGTGGGTAACATTCCTGCCTTTCCACACACACCGGGCCACAGAAGCCATTCCCTCTGTGTGCTGAAACATTCACCCTCTGCTATGTGATAGGGATACGTGTCAGTGTAGCGGCAGGATGAAAGATCGCCACATAGTACCCTCAGCTCCCGGCATTACAGCCAGAGGCCTGATGGCTGAGGAGAGGCGTGAGAAAATGGGCTGCCGAGCTGAGCTACTGTTGGAGACAGGCAGTGGCTGAAGAGGTGCAGCAGCTGCAACCCCAACCTTAACCCCAACTTTAACCCTAACCAAGCAGGTCACTCACCTTTGCTAGACACAACTGCAAGGATTTAACTCTCAGACCCAAAACACACCGGATCCATTTCAGTGTCTGATCTGACAGAAAATTGGATCATGTACAGTTACTGGAGCCTTGCAGACCACTGGTGATTTCCTGTGACTCTGTCTTCCATTTTGCATATTGACTCTATTTCGGAAAAGCCAAAACCAACCTTAAGCAAGCGTAATAACCGCTTTGTGAAAAATTAACCTTTCCTAATGCCAAGCTTGAACACAAAATCCTGCCTAGGGATTCTAGGCAGGAAGACAACCTTGAAGAAAACCTTAATGGAAGTATGAATCAACCTAATCAACCTTATAAGCTCTTCTGTTTGATGTAAAATCTTACTAAAAGTACCTTAATTTAATTGCAAAGAGTTATCCTTTGCAAGGATACCATGAGTTAGGATGATATCATCCTAACTCATTGTTAGGATGATACCATGTGCAACTTTTTTTTCTTTTTGGTTTTTTTCCTTTTTTCCAACTTTTTTCACGCTATAGTCGCACTGGAAAAGACATTCTTAATGGCTGAGTCATTCTGCAGAGCCAATCAGATGAGATCAATTTGGAATCCATGTAACTGAATCTGTCTATATTGGACTGCACTGACTTTTCTTTTCTGTCTTGATGCAAAGCGCCAAAGACAAACTGTTAGGAAATGACACAAAATCAATAAGTAAAATTGAATTGATTTTGTTTTTACAGCTCTAACTTTATTAGGCTGCCTAAAATCATGGACTTCAGGATGAAAAGGCAGTAAATTCAAAATGTTATTCTTGTGTAATGGACAATTCAACACCATGGCAAATAAATACATGTATCATTTGTGTAAATCCTGAAACCTGATTTCTTTTGTAGACATGTAGTTGAGCCACCGGCTAGTACAACATTTTTAGATGATGGGTTTTATTTCCAAAACAGTCAAAAATCAAGGTGAAAATGGGCTGTAGAGGAGCATAAAGCAGTATTATTACCTGGCTGTGTGCCTTTAAAACAACATTAGCCTGAGAAATCACAGATCTTCAACTGCCTGATGAACCTATTTTCACATTGTGATCAGAGAAAGTTGCTGGTGGTCACATGATCTGTTTCTGGTGTAGAAAATGTCTCGGTGAGCAGCTCTGGTGTCTGATCTCATTTCCACCCACGGCCCCCATTGTTCCACTTGTCATCATGAGAAAACAGCAGTTCTAAATGCAGAAATGTAACCTGAGTCAAAGCAACTGCAGTGTGTGCTCCACTGAAGTGGAGGTGCGTTTTGTGCTTATAACTGAGAGGGTAATCCTTTCTGCCTTACCGGGACACATTCTACCTAAGGTTGGATTTTTTTATCCTCAATGCTAATCATGGAAGCGTTCAGTATTTTATATGTGACAAACTGTCCAAAAACAAGTAGTTGTTGGAACAATATGCAAACAAGCAGAAAGTTCTTGTTGTAAATAGTTTTATAGTATCCAGAAGTTGTTTGTAACCGTTATTGATAGGTACTTATGTATCAACATAAAAGAACAAACAGACAACGTAAGTGAATTTTATGAAAGCTTTTGCAAAAGGAGAAAACCCAGGAACCGCTCCTTCAAGCTGTTCACTGAGCGTTCTGAAGGCCCTTTGTTAGAGCTTTCTCTTTTATTAAAAGATAGGGGAGGGCAGTATGGGAAGACAGTAGAACAGTCACAGACGGCCTCCAAAGTAGGGAGTATTCTAGTTGATAACAGAGCATCTAGTAGCTGGAGTCAAGGTCTGGGAAACACACCGTTAACTATTTCACATGAAAACATAGAAAGAAAAGGCCTCAAAGTAAGTGTATACATTTTAGCAGAGGAAGAGAATACTTTAATTGAAAATCACAATATAATGCTTGGTTAATGATCTAGGTTAATGGTCTAACATAATAATAATAATAAATGTTGAATGTAAGAATGATAACACAGAAAAATCCTAACAGTTATGCCTTCTACTCAATGTCATTCCCAAGTGACCCAAAAATCAACCAG
Source organism: Poeciliopsis turneri (assembly GCA_922788865.1). Taxonomy (NCBI): domain Eukaryota; kingdom Metazoa; phylum Chordata; class Actinopteri; order Cyprinodontiformes; family Poeciliidae; genus Poeciliopsis; species Poeciliopsis turneri. Next base: position 908,410 of record CAKLNU010001061.1, on the reverse strand, counting down.
TAATTAGCATTTTTAGTCAGAAGTATGAGAGAATAATTTACAGTCTACAAAACTGTTCAGTTTTGTGATTTTGATGAAGAGTTGATGACATGGCACAATTTCAGATGGACGGAGGGAAGTAAAGTGTCAGTGACAGAGTGAGTGGCAGAGACTCCTTAATGTGGCACTTTAGATCAATACAATACAAACATACAAGAAAAGAAATGAACAATCATGTTGGGTGTGACCCGTATCTTAAACAGTCTAAGATACAGGTCAGCAGGGGGTCCAGAGCATCGGTACCAAACGGCTCCAGGTTTGGTGTTCACCATAGTGAGTGTCGTTTCTTTTACTATTTTATAAGTGGAGATGTTAGGTGCTAGCAGTTGTGGCAATAATGTCAACAAACAAGGAGCCCTCCATAACTGCGACGTTAGCCTCCTGTTTCTTTGGAAAGCAGGTCCTCAGCTCTCCATCTGTATCTGCACTCTCATAGTACAGTCATGTGACGTCACATGTCTTAAATAGGTTCCTTTCATGAAAGGAGGAACAACATGAAGTCACCTGCCAGAGGACGCTTTAAATTGACCATGCATCAGTTCGCTCCCACTGATGTGTGGGTTTATCCAACTATCAATTTATTTTGCATGAGAGAAAGAAACGTGTGGGCAGGGTATTAAACCTGGCTCTAACCCACAGGCCCACGTCCTCCTAAATCCTGTCCTGGATATTTGTTCTTATTTACCCTACGAAAATAAATCATTTCATCTGCAATTTCACTTATGGATACAAAAACATGTCCCCATTATCAGTTCAATAAGTTGAGCGAAATGTACCAAAAATGTCTTCACTGTTTGTAGTGAAGTAATTACTTGAATCATTCAGATTGATACAGCACATTGGAAGGGTGTATGTTTTAGTTGGGGGGGTGGGAGGGCATGGCTGCCTGGGGTGAGCAGCACATGACAAGACTTCCTCCAGCAGGTAACCTGTCTCACAAACCACTCGTCTTTGTTTAGGCCCCTGCTCTTCAGGCTGCATCGGCCACTTATTGATTCCAACACCTGTTCACTCAGCCCAAACAACGGTAGGCAGACAGACAGACAGACAGACAGCAGGGATGCACAGACAAGCTCTCACTGTTATCAGGCTGAACTTTGTGACATAGAGAGTAATGCATGTTTCACAGAGGCATTTACAACCTGACTTCCATGTGACGGGACAGTCTCCAATTTAAATGTGGCTTCAGAAGTAAAACATTTTTTGGTGATTTGTTCAGGAAGCTCTGTCAGTAGTAGGCCTGATCTTCATGTCATTTGAAACAGTAGAAAATAAAATGAAAACTAAAAGTCTCTCAATATTCAGGTAGACCTGATTTCTGCTCTGGTTCTTACTATTGTTACTCTGACAAACAGTCAGATACTCCCATATCATCAAACAACAGTCAATAGAATCATTAATATTACCAAGACATGCGGTGGTGCATGAAACACAGAGGTAGTGAATGGAAGCAACTGAAAATATCAGATTTCTGTACATAATCAGTCCGTCTTTTACTGGTGATGGTTCGTCTGAATTATAATGATGCAGCTGACATAAAATTACTCTGAGGATAACATATTTTCAGCTCTGCAAGCCTGTCTGCAGCAGGGTTATAACAGTTTTGGGTTTAATTTGGGTTTACTTGAGTTAAATTTTGTTGTGACTTTTTATTCATTTTTAGAACGTGCTTGCTCATTTTTATTGGTTATTATTGGTTAAATAATAATTGAACTAAAACTAACATAGTTTTGGTTTGGTTATTATTACTTTGGTTTTACCCTTTTCACAATTTGGTTAATTTTTAGGAGCAGAATTGTGAATATTTACACATTGATTGGGGGATGAATACTCATTAGAAGATAAAACTTCCAAATTTCATTATTGTTGAAAATTTTGTGGATTAGCATTAGTGTCACCAGGAGTGTGGAGCGCCGCGATTTGCTGACAGCTGACATGAACTGCTTGTGTGGTAGATTTTTTTAAAATTTCACATCAGTTTGAAGGGCTGATAAATAGATTCAGAAACATAAAAATGAAGGATATTATATGTATAATTTCAGTACATTTCAGTTTATAAAGAGACAACGTAGTTCCAGTCCATTTTTGTTTAGTTCAGTTAATGGAAATGTTTCTCAATTTTTGTTTTCATCATTTAATTTGATTTAGTTAAGTGTAGTAACATTGGTATGATCAGAACTTGTCGACTTGCCATATCACTCATTTACCCGGTGAAATGGCAGGATGGTCAGAAAGGCTGTTTTTATAAAGTGGTAATGATTCCAGGCCTGTGACAGGAAGTAACCTCATAAACATTTGTTTGTTCACCATCCTGCAGGTCTGACTACGTATCCATTAACCAATGCCAGAAATAAACACCATTCTGCGGTTTGTTCCCTGTTGCTGATTCACAAAGCAAACATGAACTGGATGATTCTCTGCAGGCTTCCTGGCTGTCCTGCATAGACCAGTTGCCTTCAGCAGACGGTTCTGAGATGAACTGTCTGCTGGGACCCAGCCATGAAGGACTGAACTACAAGGAACAAAGAGACCATTATAACAACTGTTGATCTCAGAATGTACTGCATTAAACCACTTCTGGTTCTAGAAGGCGGAAGAGGAGGCGTTTCAGGTAAGGAAACTCCAGGTTCTGTTCGTTGGTAGAGAACCAGCACCATGTTCAGAGGCTGTAGTCCTCCACACTGCTGTCCTGGGTTTGATTTCTGGTCCTGGGAAAATGCTGCATCTCTTCCCCTTCTTTCTCTTCCCTATTTCCCATGTGTGAACTGCTCAATAGAGGCCATTAGACCTTGAAAACCATAAAAGAAAGGAAACTCAGTGACATCATAGGAAGTATATAACTGCCAGAGGAAGGACTTCCTGCCTTTTCTGTCCATAGTCATGTGCCTAGACCTCCATAACCCCCACTTTCTTTGCTGGTGGAGAATTGAAATAAATATTCACTCTGCTCTTTGAGCACCCAGTTATTGTGTCCTAGTTAAACGAATAGGTCATGATCCTAGACAATTTATAATTATGTAGAACACAGGTGTCAAACTCCAGTCCACAAGGGCCACTGTCCTGCAGTTTTTAGATGTGCCACAGGTAAAAAAAAAACCTGGAATGAAATGGTTTAATTTGTGTAGATCAGTTCCTTGTGCAGATCAGTTCTCCAGAGACTTGCTAATGACCTAATTATTCTACTCAGGTGTGGTGCAGCAAAGGCATATCTAAAAGTTGCAGGACAATGGCGCTTGAGGACTAGAGTTTGACAGCCCTGCCGTAGGAGAAGTCTTTGAGTTATACATTCTCTGAGCAGAGATGCTGTCTCTGATTCCGTCTCTAAACTGACGCTGATGCCACTACTGTTGTGTTGGAAGCAGACGACACAACTTCACACGACTGGACTGCGTGGAACAGGCCGACAATGCTAGACTGAGACAAGTTGGCCTTTACAGGTGCAAGCTAAACAGAACCACCTCTGCTTTCCTTTCACAAAGAGAGAACAAGTCACAGCTTCAGATAGACCTCCACTCTGAAACCACTCTGTAACGTTCCTCTTGTTTCTGCCAGTTGTGCTTCCAGTGGTGCTACCAGTTGTGCTTCCAGTGGTGCTGCCAGTGGGGGGTCTCAGTGCTCTCAATCATGCTCATGGACGCTGCTGCTCTCTCTCTGCCCCTCTCTCTGCTATGCTACAGCTGGTTCACCACAGCGGACGCTGTCACGAATGCTACAGCTGCTTACAGCACTATTACAGTTTTCCTGTAACTGTGAAATATTTCTCCACTATGAGCACATTTACGAATTTGATTGACAGCTCTAAGTCCCTCCTCCTGGCTCTAATTAGTTGTTTTTCACTGGGATTTCTGGAGGGGGCAATAGTAGCACTGGGTGGAGGTGGAGGAAATTTTCACAGATCGTCTGTTTCATATTACACTGTCACCAGTTTTAACAAATATGATTTTTTTCTTTTTTTAAAGAAAAGTTACATACTGAAGCTTTAAGGCATTCCCAAAATGTTGCCATGAGAAACAGAATTATTTCCTATAAACATGCATAAATCAGTCAAAGAAACACTCTGGGCGAGTGTTTGATGAGGGAATAACATACCTTTATGTGTAGAGAGTTGGGGTTCAAATTAAAGCCATAAATCATCTCCATAAACTGAAACACAAAGACCTCTGATTGTTCTGTTGGTTATAGGCACCTGCCCCAGACTACAGGAAGCTCTTGTTTTGTGCCTCATTTAATATGATTCAAGAGGAGATAAATACAAGTACTTAAATCTTGACATTAAATGGGGTTAAATGTGGCGAAGAACTCATCAGGATTTTAGAACTGAAAACGGTCTCCACGTCTTCCTAAACTCAGTGTTGAAATCTTGTGTGGTGCTCTTTGGGAGGAGAACACAAGACTGATGAATAATTACTCTTCTTACAGCACAATAAGCCTTCATAACAGCAGGTAATCCACTTAAACATAACCCTCAGTCTATCATGGTCTGTGCTGATATCCAAATTAAGCTCTGGGATTTCCTCCTTGGGTTGGGAAAACAGATACCTTTCAGGGGTGTTAACCTGCCTCGGAATGAAAGAATGGACTTTCTTTGTTGGTAGAGGGAAAGTGTAGGCGGCCACAATGCAACTTGAACATCCATTGTTCCCTTTCTGAACAAGAGTTACTATTTTCTTTCCCTTCAGAATGGAGAGTGACGTTGATATGTGGATCTGCTCCTGTCTGTCGCAGTGAAGGCAGACATTCAAGAAACTGAACTGAAAAAATACGGCACTTAATTTACAGGTCGGTCGGATTTTCAACCGTCACCCCTAATTTAAATAAATGGGTTATTTATTCATGAGCTTAAGAACATTACAACATTTCGTTCGACCAAAGAACTTCTCTTAGCTACTCCACTCCACTGAAGAGTGTGGATAAAGAAACATTTCTTGGTTTTCCTGCTTAACTTCATCTGCAACTAGATATTGGATAAGTTCTACTGATTTTTAAAATATATTTCCATTTTATTTCTTGATTTCCTTTTCGTATTAATTTTTTATTTTTATTTTTTTTTTACAGTATGAAGTGTTTTTTCTTTACAAGAGGTTATATCCAGAACTACTTTTAGAGTAGAAAAAAGTGAAATATGAATCTAAAATGCCAAAAGGTTGTGAAGTGGGAAATGAAACAGTTGTGTTTAAAATGGCCAGTGACAGACAGGAGTGTGGAAAACAAAGTCCTGCAGCCTCTTTCTTTAAGCAGAGTGAGATTTATCTGGGCAGAGTGAGAAAGAGAAGAAACACATCAGACTCACCACAGATAATTAAAGGTTGGCTACTGGGGCATGTCTCTTTGTTATGGCCCAAAAAGCTAAAAGAGAAGAAAAGATGTCTTTACAATCCTGCATTACCACCATCTGCATCTATTCTGACTCTGCTTGTGTGTGAATATCCATTTAGGTTGTAAACACACATTTAATGATCAAATATCCAATATTTTGTCAGTATATAATATTAATTTAACCAAAGAAATATTAGCAGTTGCCCCTGTGTGTCCAGGATTAAGAGCCTTAATACATGCTATGCTACATCACACACACCACCCCAGCATGTCTCTGATTCATCTTCTACATTTCTTCTTCAATACAGTTTTCCTCAAAGGAAACAGTATTAAAAACTGTTGGACTTTAGCAATACTTATTGAAGTGGAGTGGACACCTGCCTATTTGTGGACTCACCTGTTCATGGATTTTTGTGTGGAACATAACTGCAGATTATTCTTGTAATAGCCTACTTTTTAAATTCTAATTTGAATTTAAAAATACTTTGCTGATCCAACAGGAACATTAAGTGAAATAGAGAATACCTAAAATATATATTTAAAATCTTCAGATTAGAAAGCTGACATTCCAAGGTAAAATGCTGCTTTACATGCCATTAGTTGGGATTTGCAAAGCAGCCAATCAAGGAGCGGTATTACTGTTGGGGATTGTTCAACCATTTTTATGGAGCGAGAAAGCTTCTCCTCCGAATCCTCTATGACTTCTTCCAACTGCTGTTTCTTCTGCTGAAGGCCTTCATCTCTGTACTTTGCCCAATCTCCACTAGGCCACAATGTCTGTACTAATGTTCATACGCTTGTTGTCCAGTTACTGACATGTAAATCCAGATGCCCATACTAGCTTTGAATAACCCATTTGATGAATAAGGTTCCTTTAAAATTTATTGAGCACTTGTTCATATTAGGTTTTTTATAATTCATGTCAACTAATTTATATGGTGCATATTTAATGGATTGTTTTTTTTAATGGATGTAATTTCTATTGAACTTTATATTTATTGAATATGCATATTAACTGAAAATGACTGTTTGGAATTAATTATAGTGCAAAGAGTGCCATTTATTGAATTTGTGTGCACACTGGAATAATTGGATTATATATATTTATTTGTAAAAATGGTCCTGTTTTATTATTTAGGCCAGGTTTTGATGGCGAGCTGAAGGTCCAGGCCCAAAGCCCAGGAAAGATTGCACTAGTGGTGCACAAAGACTTCTGATTCTCCTGCTAGGCTTGTAGGAATCTCCTTGCAGCCAACGAACAATTTTGTCGCCACTCTTATCTGACTTTTGTCAGCCCATGACCTGCACCAAGCACTTTATAATTAACTTGCTTGGGACCTCTAACCAACCCCAGCTTGGAGTGGATGAACTGAAGGGTGTGGGTTCATTAATTATAGAACTGTGGGATTGATTGATTCATTTTGTTCTTTTTTTGTTTATTATTTTGTTTTTCTCTTTTGCACATTTTATATGACCATTGGGATGTTTTCAGTAATGTTGTAAATATGTATATAATTTTCTTCACCATAAATACCAGGCACTCGCAACTGCTAACTTCCAGTCTCTGTCTGCTTCTTTCATGAATCGTATCTATCTTCTGAGAAAGCTAGCCCATTGACCTTATTGGTCACAATCCATTTACATTTATTTAAAATATTGTATACTGTTATCTTTACAGATATGCTACACTTATTTGGCACCAATATACCAAATAAGTTTTGATGTAGCAAACTTTTCCTTGCACAGATGGGTCTGTGCCTAGTCAAAGTCCAAACCTCCAGTTCAGAGGGGAGGATGTAGCGCCAGTGTGTGCTGATGAAAATCCTGGTTGATTTGCTCCAAAAGCAATAGATGGAAGCACACTTAATTCACTTTTTTATCTTTTCTTGCAACATTTTAAAAGTTTGCTCAAAATTTGCAAAAGAAATTGGATGGAACCATACTCATGGTTGAGTTGGATGGAGTAGGCATTTGCTCCGGCAAGCCTGTGGGCAGAGGATAAATCCCCTTCCTCCTCATCCACTGCTGCTAGGATCCAGTAAAACCTTTTCAGACGAAACGTTAAACAGAAGAAAACAGCTAAAGAATCAATCTGGTCCACATTAGGTAACAATGCCCAGTATGAGTGATTTTTATTAGTTTACCTCTCAGACTTTAGACCACAACAGTGCACATTCCTCCTCTGATGTCTCTCATCTCAGCAAACAAGAACTGAGCAGTAAAGTGCTCTTCAAACCGTGACATCACACTGGAGCTATCCATGGAAACATCATGAGGATCAAAGATGGCAAATAAACATAAAAAAAAAAAAACATAACGTTGTTTTTCTCAAATTTCACCTTGAATGTTAAAAAAATAAATTTCATATTCAAGTCTGCAATCTTTTTATAGGTAAACAGTGATAAAGCTGATTGTAACCAAACAACCTGCCAGCAACTCTACAGGCAGGTTGAGCCTCACAAGCAACACAAACACACACAGAAAATATCAGTTAGCTTTGGGGAACTTGTGAGGGATTATCAACATCAAAGTCAATAGAAATGTCAGCCTGGCTATCTTTGGAAATGCCAGCAACCCTTTGCATATCCGCATCACACCGCTGATACCTCATCCACACACACACCTGCCCCCAGCAGAGGAGGTGATTAAAGCTGCTCTGGCGAGTGCTCCTTTTGATCTCCAAACATGCTGGAAAGCACTTAGAGGCAAAGCCCAGTTAAACAGCAGATGACATCACACCCAGTCAGGGTCCCCTGAAGCCTTCGGGGCCCCTCCCTCGAGTACTATTAAACAGATTAAACGGATTAAGCAAATACAGCCAGCTACAGTTGGTGTTGGGGTTGAATGTATTATTGGTATCCAGAGGTTTTCAGGTCATTTGGATGAGGTACATGGAGTCAGTAGTGGGTGCTCGCATGTGCGCGCGTGTGTGTGTGAGTGTGTGTGTCAGCACCAGCTAACCCCTTAGTTGAATTTATCTGCATAATGAGAACCCAAAAATAATTCACATTGTTCTTCCTAATGATAGACCCTGGTGATGAATCACCATGGTTACACTGACAGTGTCCACAGCACTGCTCCAGTTTATTGAGCTATGGAGGTATTAGCTTTATGCACAGATCTCTGAAGCTTCTGCCACAGCATTGCAGTCAGGTGGACTTATGGACTTTAACTGGACCTTTCTCCAGAATACACCCACTCCCTGCAAGAGCACTAACAAACATACAAGGGTTTTCTGCTCTGTTTATCTCACAACATGAAATACCCTCCTCACTGCAGACGTACAGGTTTTATTCAGGACCATGGTCTCCTGTTAATAAACTCAGTCAGCAGTGCAATGAGGTGATCTTGTGGATAAAAATTTTTTCAGTTAATTTGCATTATTTGCTCTTATTATTGTGCTGTTAACGCTCTGTTTGCTTTCCAGAAGCCACATCTGGTCTAGCATATGTAGCTAATTGTTTTCTTTTTCCTGCTATTAACTTTTGATAGAATAAAAATTCTTATTGAAAACATTCACTTGTTTCCATTCAGCAAATTTATTTTAGTCATTTCAATTTAAACAATTCTAAGTCTAATGGAAAAAGCAGCTAGTGAAGGTGAGATGACCTGTATCCCCTCTTTAAGCGCCTCAACAAAGAGTCCTTTAATGGGGAGCCGAGCTTAGTGAAGGAGACATCTAGAGAACCTGAAACTGTCTTCAGAACATTACCACATATCTTCTCCTCAAACCAGGAGTAGCAAAGAACAAAGGATTTCTGTCAGCCTGCAGCTTCCTTAATCAGGGAAGTGGATCAAAATGAAATGGGTAAGACTAGAAATTCCAAAAACAAGAAAGCTTTGAAGTGAAGGACTGGAAGCCTGGATTCCTGACACTACTCATAAAACTGAAGCTGAAGCGTTTTTTCCCGCCACACAGGGAGTTGGTGATGCCCTGATGTCTGACCTGTGCTGCTGCGGCTCCTCGGTTGGTACGGAAGCCCACAAGGGCTTCAGGAGGGCAAAATTAACCTGAAACAGATCTGCTGGATCTTATCTTCTTCAGCCTTGTTTAGGCTATGCTGAGAAGGAAGCTTTGCTGACCTCTGACCCCACTTCACTCATCTTCATTCGCAAAGCTGTAACAGGATACTGCTGACCCACTGGGTCTTTTTTAGGGAGCTGTGTCACCCCAGGGGCTACCAAACCCAACACAGCATGCCTCTACCTGACCTTTTGACCCCTCTGCTGCCACAGTGCACCCTTAAGGCCAAGGAGGAAATAGAATTGATGATTTTGTTTGAACTTCCTTTTTTCTGCCTAAAACCAGACTGTCTGAGACATCTGAACCCCAAAACCCAAACAGACTCTGATACAAAACATGTTGAGCTCGATTCTGACATTCACATCCACCTTCTCATACAAGTCATTTCCCTCCAGCATCCAGGTGTGAGAAAACACAATGCAAATACTGAAATACATCAGCAATGATTCTGGTGAGGCAAGTATCAGTCTTGGAAAGGCTAACAGGTTATTTCCAAAGCAGTTTAGATCCATCATTTTGCAGTAAGAAAGAAAACATTGTCAGGCCTGCCTGCCTCCTTCCAAACCCAGCTCAGAGGCAGAATGTGATGCTTTGACCTCGCCAAAGGATAAAGGTTCAGACAGGATCATCGCAATAAGACTCATCAATATGACTGGTGTGGTAATTAAAAAAAACATGTTATAATCTGTGAGCTTTGGGATGTTTAATGTTAACATTTCATTTGCTTTTTAGTACATTTTGATATTAAACTCATGATCTGTTAACTGATTGTTTCATCATCCTCTCTTGTCCTGACTTTATTTCCCCCAGTGGCAGCTGTTCCTACTTTCAGTGAATCAGACTCACCTGATCCTTGTCTCACTTTTCACTTCTGTCTGTATTTATTCTGTCTGTAAGTTATTGTCTGACTCTGTCGTTCACCTTCCATGTTATCTGCAGGGTTTTATAGTTTTTTGTCCCTTGAGTTTATTAAATATTAATTCACCTCAGAAGTGTGCATTTGAGCAGTGTGACATGTAATCAGTGTTGGGATGTAACACAGTACAAGTACTGTTTTTCTGTACTTAAGTACATTTTTTATGCATGTCTACTTGACCTGTAGTTCACATGCACATAAGCAGATTTAATTGTGGATACTTTTGACTTTTACTCCACTGCATTTTACAGTAAGTATCTGTACTTTCTATTTCAAAGTGTTGAGTTACACGTTACATCCAAGTCACATCGTGCTTTATTGCTTTGTTTCTTAGTTTGAAAGCGATCAAATATTGTGGTGCCATCTTTGCCTTCCTGAAAGCAGATAAAATTCACAGTTGAATCTCAGAACCACATCTAAGTAAGTTAAAGTTGCTAAAAGCGATCTGACTTCTGTGAGTGAAATTGATTTAGGATGGTGAAGTTTTACATAATCTCACCAAGCCTGTTGAAATCGACTGTAATAAGTAAATACAGTTAAATTATTAGAAGCTGGTGTGAAGTGGCCAGTAACATTTATTACTGCAGTTGAGGCGCATGGAGCGCAGCATCACCTGCCATGAATGTCCCAGGTAACGTTAAACTGGTTATTGAATTAATATTAGGGCCATGTGAATTATCTCTGTCTCATATTAACATTTACATTCATATTAAATAAATTTGAATATGGGATCCGATGAGGCTCGTCTGTCAAATTTTGAAAAAAACATATGCAAGTATTAAACATATTTTTCATTAAGTTGTTTTCATTAGCCATAAACAACAAATCATCATCATTAACAAATAAAAGTTTTAAAACGGTTTGTGGACAATTAATGTGCATTATGTGTTTAGCTTATGAGCTGGGATACTGAAATACATAAACTGTTCATAAATATTCAACTCTAGCAGTCCTTGACGTAGTTAACTCGATGCATCACAAATCTAAATATAAACTGTCACAGAGAGTAAACCCAGTAAAAACATGGTTGTCTGCAGTTGGGAGATAGTGCCAGAAATAGTTCCAGATGCAAAGATTAAGTGATTAATATGATTTATGATTTATAGACATGAAACTTCATCAGCTGAGGAGCTGTGAATGGATCTAGTCCTGGGGTGAGCTTCAGATGAACTGGTTTGACTAGTTAAATTTAACCTGTTGAAGACACTGAGCTGGTCTGTATCTGCTTCAAAGTGAAAAATAAGACTTAAACTGATGCAGACTGTCCTCCCTGACCTGCTCTTCCTTCATGGTTGTAGTGATCCCTGTTGTCCTATAGTGAAGTTCAAAACATAAAATGTTCTAATATGTTTCTCTGCAAAATCTCAGGCAACTCAGAGTTCATAATTAAATCCAGGAAAGTGGAAACTTGTAAACTGCCAGTGTGGTTTACAGTCCAAGTGACTCTGCCATGGCAGCGTAGCGAATGTTGGACCAACTCTGCCTAATTAAAATGGACTATAAGGAAGAGTGGCTGTGGGGAGTTCAAGTGCAGCCAGAATTATTTGAAGTCTGCATGTGTTTGTTGTATTGGCAGAGTGGGTTTTTTTTCAAAAAGTCTTACCAACACTGAACATTTATTTTCTTCAGCAGAAAGAAGAGGAACTGCGATTGTAACTTGTGAAGCACATGAGGCACCATGTAAAAACAAATCTGGCTTAAATTCTTTTGAAAGAAAAAAAAGATGATGTCAATGTTAATACACTCATCAGTGTGTTACATTTAATGGAATTTGTTGAAATTATATAACCCCTCCATGTGGAATTACACAATGTAGCTAACGGGTATATTTATAATTGACATATCAGTTGTACTAGACAAGGCATCCCTAAATCTATATGCGGATGACAAAACTATTTACGTATGTGTCTTCTGATAGTATTGAACAAGTCATTACTGTAATACACCATGAGTCGCAGGCTATTTTAGAGACAACGAAGCAGCCAGTCCAGGGATGAATTATGACAAATTATCATTACAATTTTCTTGATACATCCAGGAAATACTGAAGGGGTACAATGATGTCACATGAACAGGCTTAACTTACAGCTAAATAATGAGACATCACTGGTTTCTGTAAATGGTCTGATGCAGATATATGGATAATTGGCTGGTTGAGTGAATGCAGAGATGGCTGAGATACGGCCCCACTGGCTCCTGCATGTCTCAGGTTTCTGTAGGGGAGAGATGAGCGGCCTTCGTTTCATTGTCAGATTGTAAAATCGATGTTCCAAACAAGTGCTGGGCTAAGAATGTCTTCATACTGTGTAAATTACCACAGAAATGGCAATATGTTGAATACCATTTCTCTTGAAGAATGTGAGCCAAACTGAAAATAAAAAGGAAAGTATTAGAAAAGAAGTCTTTATTGATGATGCCAGTCTGGCTCCTTCTCTGTTTTCTCTTTTCGCTCTCTAGGCTGTGGCACGCTTCTCCTCAAAACAGCTAATGATGGCCTCATTTCTGGCCGAGATTTGGAAGGAAAGAGAAGGGCCTCCGCGGAGAGCTGGTTATATTACTGGGACACCGCTAATAAACGCTGGTGCCGGCCTGGGATTTCACTTCTTGCTTCCCCTTTCTGTTCCCCACAGTATGGAGATGTGCTCCAGAAAGCAGGGCTAGAAAGAAAAAATTGTTCTCCAATAGTGATGGCAGGAACTTTAAAAAATAAAAATAAAAATGCCGCTGTTTGGTGAAATTCACTTCTCCTTATGTGTTATAATTCGACTCCCCTTGACAGCTGTTCTGTATAAATCAGAACAGTCACACTGCAGATTGTTCACTTCCCAAGTCTGTGATGAAGCTGCCAGCCACACTCTGGCACCGTCTCCTGCACAGGCCTCACACTGCGTTAATACCCAAACAATCCATCTCCCGCCGTCCAGCGTGTCTTCCTGCTCGGCCAAAAGACATATCTGAGAGAGACAGCTTTTTGAAAAAGGCATCCGCTTTCCATTTCAGCCCGCCGTGTGGATCGCTTCTGAGCGTTCGCCAGCATCCAGACCTGGAACACAAACCTGTCAGCCATGTGGGAGATTTTGTGCACTGCTCCATTTTTCAGTTTGATTTAAAATTTTGATTGAAAATTATATTATTTGTTTTAGCACAAAGCATAAAGTTGTTGTTTGTCTTAAATATGTAAGTAAGATTAAAGTGAATAAAGTTTTTTTTCCCTATGATTAACACAATTATTATTATTATTATTATTATTATTATTATTATTATTATTATTATTATTATTATTATTATTGATGGTGGAGCTCAGTTAACATTTTTAATTGACTTAATTGCTGGGCCTGCAATTAATCACATTTGAATCAAAAAAACATATTTGAACAAAATAGCAATAAACAACATTTTTAATTCAAACCTTTTTTTCTGCTAGATCACTGAATAAATAGGCACATGAGCTCAACAACAAAGGTTATTAAATCTGTTATTCAGATTACTCAGCCATCAGATTGATGTAAAGTGCTGACATACTTACAGTCATATTCTCTATGCATTCACACACTTGTCAGATTAGAATTACCTTTTGAAGTTAAATATATTTTCATATCTTTGTGTACTTTTTGTCCAAGTTGACTTTAAGGTGAGCTTTTATTTTTACAGGTCAATTTCCTGAGCCACAGAACAGTACGTTTGCGATGCACAGATACAAAAAATTTGGCCAATATTGATATCAGATATTAATACTGCTGTTACGACAGTGTCGACCAATATTTTAAATTATAATTTTTTTGATTACTCCATTAATCATCAGAATAACAGATAGATTACTTAATTACTAAAATAATCATTGACAACAGTCCTAAAAACAAAGCCATATTCAGATTCTTTATTAAACCTTTGTATTGATATTGTGTCAATATGTATGCTTTTTTTTCTTACCTGAGTCGCACACAAATTCAAGTTCAAAAATATTTTATTAATCCCAAAGGGAAATTGAATAAGCCCGTGCCTACCAGGAGGAAAGCCATGCACAAGGATCATAAAACATAATAGGTTCGCAAAAATGAAAAAAAAAAGGAAACATTTTTTTCAGAGACCCAACAATCCTTTTGTAGTTGTTTTATCACAACTTACAAACTGTATTTTAAATAACTCATATTTGGTGTATGTTAATTATTTTCAGGCCTATATTCTGTCTTTGTTTTGGTTTCTATGTTTGTCTCAAAACAAGGTGATTTTTCAGAGATTGAAAATGCTAAATCTTTTAAGACAAAATATTAAAAAAAGAATATTTGAGGACAAATATTTTTTGTCTTCAAAAAGTAATATATTTAAATTTCTCCACCTGCATGTATCAATTATAGGTGTAGAATGATCCAGTTGTGGATCTCAAATTTAAGCCTCTTTAATTTTGAAGTAAAGAGAAACGATTTCATTTCCCCTTTAATTTGTTTAATTTGTTAATAAGAGTGCTGTGCAAACACAAATTCAATCTAAGCTGAATAAATTGAAGTAGTGTTAGTAGTAGGAGGAGTGGTGGCTCAAATGTTCTCAATAACAAGAGGAGACACACAAAGTCACACAAAAGCAAATTCCTCTGAGCTGTTAGACTAAAGAATGGTGGAGCACACATCACCTGTGGATTATCTGACATTTTCTTAAATACATAATGACATGATGGGTGGTGTCATGTTTATGGTTCTACATTTGATTGTTTTAGGCAAGACAATGTTTACCTTATTTGGGAAAGAATGGGGAAAATTTTATTTTTGCTTAGAGTGGAAAGAACACAAGATATGCTTTCTTGAATGTGCCTATAGCTTACAGTGTGAAGATGGTTGCATACCGACCGCCTCATTATCGTGCATTATCATTAACAAATTCTGCAAGTTGAAATTATGAAAATAAATTGGATTAATTGTAACATTTTCATTAACAGTTGTTGCGTTCGGAGGATGTGGTTTTTAAGGCCTATCAAAATAGACGTATTTTGTAAAACTCACAGTCATGTGATCAACAGTTGGCTGTTACTACTGTCAGAATCTGTGAAGAAGATGACATGAAGCAGTAGGAGGATGATGGTTTGTTTTTGGGTTGGTCTGTTTGGATAATGTGCAGCTGGCTCCACCAGAGCTCTCACAGCGTCACACCGACGTCTCCTCTGATTGGCTGAATAATGAAAATATTTCATGCATATTTTTACATTCATCGCTGCCATGATCTTTAAGGACTTATTGCATAATCAATCTTATTCATGTGTAACTTTAATTGAGTTATTTACAGGGCATTCCACAATTGCAAAATTGTGTTTTCTTGATCTTCCATAATTAACCAGTGATGTTTTATCACCTTGAAAAACCTAAAGAAAGTCACATCGAGTAGAAAAAATGGGGTGCAAGAGGGTGTGTTCTCCTTTACAGTATCGAGATGATTATTAAAACATGGGATTCCTCTCTGGTGCTGTAGAAGGCATGTTGTTGATGTGGGAGCTATCTGAGGCAACGGAGCCCAGAAGTGAACTTCCTTCCGTCAGCTCCATGTGCAGGAGAACAGGCTGAGCAATCCTAATGGAAAACACAGGCCTGGGTATAAATATCCACTCTGCAGTGTTCCTGGTAGCGTGTGTGCAGTGCTGAATGGGAGAAGTGAGGTGGTGAGCGCGCTAGCAGTCTGAAGGCTATGGTGAGTGTAATGAGAACCATGTTAGCGGGGGTTTGGCCTGACTATGTGACTCATCCCATAACAATGCTGCATACCCCAAATGAAGTGGGGACATGCATCTGATTAGTTCTTGGTCAATCTTTGTGTTTAACCTTGTACATTATGAGCAACTAGTAATAAAAATATAACACAAGAATATTGTGCAGGGATTAGCGCAATAAAAAACTGGAAGCATTTGTTACGACTGGACTGATTTATTTTCATTTTAATAATTGGATTTATGCCAGAGTGGCACAGTGGTGCAGTTGGTAGCACTGTTGTCTTGCAGCAAGAAGGTCCTCTGTTTGATTCCCAGCCTGGGTTCTTTCTGCATGGAGTTTGCATGTTCTCCCTGTGCATGGTGGGCTCTCTCTTGGTACTCTGGCTTCCTCCCACAGTCCACAACATGACTGTTAGGTTAATTGTTCTCTCTAAATTTACTTTAGGTGTGGGTGCATGGCTGTTTGTCCCATCTGTCTGCTGCTCTGCGACGGACTGGTGACTTGTCCACGGTGACTGGACCTCTTGTCCGCTGACCACTGAGAAAGGCAACCAGCACCTCTTGAGACACCCAATAGGGAAGGATGTTGAATGATGGATGGATGGATTTATGCCAAATCCCAATCATTTCTGGTATATTCCGACCCCTAACCTTAACCGAAACTAAATTCACCCAATATCTTTATCCCTGTCCGTCTAATGTGACAGACAGGGATACGTCACATTAGAATCAGGCTTTGGTTCCCATAGGGCCCACTGAACTTCAGAAGGTACTAAGTCTTAAAGGGGCAGTATTGTGTGTCTTCCAGGCATATAGTGCCATTTTATAGCACTATTATGCAACTAAGTTATCTTCATTTGTCATACAAATAAAATAAAATGTAACTTAAAAGAAATCTGACTTTGTAGTTTAATGTCTTGAATTTGGGCTTCTGTCTCAGTTAGGCACTTCTGATTTTTCTGAAAGAATAACATTTTAACATGATGTGAAGCTAAAGAAAGTTGACTTTACCTAATATTTACTGCCCCTTTAATTTGGAAATATAAATGAGCACATACACACACACGTACTCAAACAGTACATGTTTCGATCATCGTAAGAACTTTGCATTGAACTATTCATTTTTAGTCATTTCTAGAGCCTGACCCTAACCCAACCTAAACTCAATACATGCCTTAGTGTGTTGAGTGTGTATTGGCTGTTACTACTGTCAGAATCTGTGAAGAAGACGACATGAAGCAGGCCATCCCTCCAAAAACAGCACTCATCCTTAAGGGGCTATGAAAACCTATTGAACTGAATCAAATGAAGTTCACTACGTGTAAATCTTTCTGACAAACATAACATGAACATAACATTTTCAGTAATCGATCCTCAGCAACAAACTAAGGTAAATAAATGACTTTCTTGCTGAAGAGATTCTGACAGATACTTACTGAAAGCTTAATCTTTCCATTGGAGTCTGAAAAATGCATCCTAAATATTTGCATTTTCAAGTGCAACTTAAAAATCTGAGTCAGATTGTTCATAGAGAGTTACTGGGTGTCTGGCCATGAGCAGCTTTACATTTTAGTTTTAAATCAGGCTTGAGGAGATTTTCCAGAGTGTAGTTTCCCTCGGTTTCCTCCTCTCATCTGTTGTAAACTCAGCAAAAAGACATAAAAACATAATAATACAGGCTTTGAATGACATTAAAACCACACAGCACACACGTTACTTTGACAGGACGGGGATTTTTCTCCAGGAGAGCGGCCCTGACATCAACCACCATGGAGCTGAGATTCCAGCAAAGACTAAATTGTTCAGGAAGTTTAGAACAGAAACACTTTGCCATGAAAAAGTATTTACTCTTTTTATGCTTTTTTTTTTTGATCATCCTTAAATGTTCTCAGTCATCAAGCTGATGGAAACATCTGTCCAACCAGACTATAATTTCTCCCTAAGAGTTATAACTGCCATCAAACCCTGGTTTGACTGCCAATCAGTTTTTTATAACGCGGTGGCTGAGTTTGGGCTCCCTCTTTTTTACGACTTCACAGCACAAAAAAGTGCACGTCTTAAAGAAAGCTTGGGCCTTCTGGGAAATTTGAAAACTGACGTCAAAGTGACTGCATAAAGGCCATGAGCCTTATAGAGAAAATGAATTAATCGCAAAATGCAATTCTGTAATTTGAGGAGTGTGACTCATGGAGAGAAACTGAGGAAACTGTGTTCCTAAAATAGAGGATGTTACTTAACAACACTTTACAGGATTATCCCCTGCAAAACATTTTGTCTCTGTGTCACTTCTACCACAGAGACCCTTAGAACAGCAGATCAGATGAAGCAGAGACAGGGACAGCAGTCCTACTGTCCTCTTGCTGAACTTAAAGGCCATCCCTCTACTTGTGGCTCTTATCTGTTGCTGCCTCTGAAACAGTCAAGGTTGAAAATGGCCACCTTCCATTACCAAATTTCATGCTTGCATAGCTGCTTTCAGCGGGAGCCGCAAGACACAAAGTAAAGAGAGTGGAAAAAAAGGGATGTGGAGCTCTGCAGCTTTCTTTTCCCTTGCACTTTAAAAAGCAGTGATGGTGTAGCTGCAGTCAGCCTCCACCAGGCTGGAAACAACCAGGTCATCTCTGCAGGAAGAAAACTTCAGACTGCATCTAATGATTTTTAGAGTTCTGTTGGCCTCAGAAAAGACTAAAACTGATGGAGTTTCGCATCCATGCTTTCATCTGTATTTTAAAATCATGGTAAAAAGAATGTGGTGTGCTTCAGAAGCTGCCTTTCCATTACTAATGTGCAAAAAGTGTTGTCGACATTGGGCTATTGTCGAAAAAACATGACATGAACATTGTTTCTTTAAAATATTTAAAGCCTCAACATAGAATTGGAAAACATAGTTGCAGTGTTTCCATTAAATAACGCAATTAAAGACACATAAATAAGTTGGTTCACATGACAAGACGTTAATAAACATGCAGCACCGTCATCCTATATCTACTTCCTTTCGTCTTCTTCTTTGTGGTTTGCGGCAGTGGCAACGTCTGATTGTTGATGATGTGACTCGTGCGATGAGTAAAAAGTGTTTTCATTGCAGTTTTGTTAAATAAACCAATTTTGATGTGGCCAGAAACAAGCAAACAAAAAAACACACCTTAGCACCAAAACTTTTAAACTTTTTTTTTTTTTAAGTTGTCATGTTTCCATAAAACAAATTTATTTCTGAAATGTCAAATTGTAAATTTTATGGTCAGTGGAAATGCAGCTAGTGACAGACTTCTTTCCTTAACTTCTGAATTATTATTTCCAGCCACTGAAATCTGAATTTACTGGGTTTTGCTTCATGTCTCCTGTCATGATGTAAAAGTCGTATAAAATGTGAGGTGACTGTTCAGACTGAAGACGCTTTGAAGACTCATATGATAATAGTATTTTTCAAACAAAGACCACAAAGTGCTTTACACAAAAAAACATGAATTAAAACAACACAATAAATGAAACAATAAACATAAAAAAATATACCAAATATGACAAAGTAAAATAATAAAAATACAAAAGAAATTAAAATATTAAAAGCCTTAACATAAAAGTAAATTTTAACTAATGATTTTTTAAAAAGACAATGAAGAAGACAAAAGGCCTTTGTAATATTTATTTCTGGGATCTGAGTCAGTTCCACATAACAGAGATGACAGATTGAATTTTTTGGCAAGTAAAAAGATATTGGACTTGGGACTCAGTTTTTCTGTGAATGAAGCCTTCAGTTTATTTGACATGCTGAGCATTAAGAGCCTTGTTGATCATACGGTGCTAATAGTTTTAATTTATGCTACGTTTTCATGACATTCTCATTTTTAATTGGATAATTCAAGTGGCCCGTTTGGACCAGAATGGTGTCAGTTTTTTTAATAAATAAATAAGTAGGAGTGAGTCGGTTCTGAATGCATGTGCAGTGCTTTAAATGTTTTTATGAATTATGGATTTGACTTTGATAAATATGACCCCCATTACTGCGCTGGCCCTGTAACTGATCCTGAATTGAGAGCTGCTCTCTCTTCTGAAAAAGAAGCTTAACCAGAAGCGCTCTTTAACAGTCCTCATTACGATGCATGCTGCAGAATTTACAAGTTCTCCTGAGGGATAGCTGCAGAGCGTTCCTCTGCTCCAGAAGTGTTGGCTCAGACACAGGGCCATGTATCAACCCTGAGAATCACCTTGCCTCACCTAAATTGTAATGCAAATGAAATGAGAGAAAAACAAGCGTTCACATGGAACTGACAGAAGGAAACGGATGAAATAGAGGAGCATGTGACGCTGCTGATGTGACTCCTGCAGCAGGCGATGACACTGGTGGGCGTTTGAGTGAAAGACGGCGTAAGAAGTGTATGAAACAGCACATCAGTCATCCACAGGTGGAGCTGTGCGGGTGGTGCCAGCTCATTTGATGGGATGCTGCTGCTACTGAGTAGAGTGGAGCTGACCTCCAGGCACTTTGAGATTCAATAAGAAGAGGTAAAATGGAAACCTCTCTCTTGGAGGAGGTACCTTTAACGTAACAGAACAGACATAAAACATAGGATGGGAAGAAAAAACACACTAGTGAAGGTTGACTTACTTTGTAATATAACCCGCATTTACTTTATTTCGCATTCAAAGTTTCCATTCGATGCGTCAAAGCAAAACAAAGGAATGTGTTCCTCTTTAAATAGCACAGCTCATCCAGTGTGATTCAAAGTGCTTTCTAGAAAAAAAACACACACACACACACACACACACAGCTCCGAAATGCAAATGAAGCCCCTGCAAAAGGAAACATACCTACAGATAACAGCATGAATACAGGCACTTGGTTTAGAGCAGGGGTGTCAGACTCATTTTTTATTTTTGGCCATATGAGGATTTTCGAAGGCAGAACGTGTCAGCCTAGACCCTCTGGACGAAGCAGAGCGTAAAACAAAGGTTTTCACCAGATTAGTGACTCGGCCTTATAGAATGCAAACCCACCTCTTGTGATGCTGGCTGCTACTTTTATAAACATGGAAGTTTGTGAGAACAGAATTAGTAAACCGGTCCTCATGGTAAACCTCTAGAGATGGAAATCTGTAGACAATCTCTGTCTGTTTTCATTTTATTAGATTTCATAAGGCGACAATAAAATAAGTTATTCACATCACATACTTTTTCATCAGTTTAGCATTATTCATATGTTTTGGAAGAAATCTTCTAAATAAATAAAAAGCTACTTCTGCATGTGTGGGATTGTTGGCTCACAACAGAAGCAAGCTGACCTTATCATGCATGTAGAAACGGAGCAGGAGTGTTTCTGTTTCAGTTCTGGCTGTACACAAGGTAATGACAGACGTGGAAATCTGTGTACACAGGGGCAGGCTCAGACATGGCGCTCTTCTTTCAGACAACAGAAGCCTCTTTCCTTTTCTTTTAGATTTCTACTTCTCTGCTGTTGGCAAGGTTAGTTCAGGTGAAAACAGAAATTCATGGAGAGAGAGGAACTCTGTGCTGTAACACCGTTTAGGTTGCTAAACTCGATTAGTTTAGAAACTTTTATAAATTGTAGCCTGAGGTGATTCTCACTGAAACAGGAAGAATGACATACATGTTGGAAAATAAGCACTTTACACATGCTTTCCACAAGATAAGGTTTGTTGTTTTCTGTCTCTGAGCTGTTTGTGTCCTGAAGATTCCCTGAAAATTGGATTTTGTCTTAATGTGCAAATTCCCTCCCATTTTTCTATTGCAGGGGTCATGTGAATTCTATCCTGATCTATAATGAGATCCAGATAGGTCTCATTATATACAATCCAATCACTCATTGGATTGTATTTTGCTGAAGAATGTCACAAACACCACTTCATGGAACAATTGATCAAACTCTAAAGTGCTTAATAAAATGATGCTCTGCCATGTAATTCACTGTAAAAATGTAAAAGTAGAGGAAACAGAAAAACAGTGGTTTTCGGGGGCAACAGTCAGTCTGTCACCATCACAAATCTCAGAAACATTTATCCACTCAACCTCATAAAATTCAGCAGGCCTATCAGACTGTGATACCTGTTGTCTTCCAGCAACAAGTTTGGTTTGTAAATTCATGACAAAATGCTGAATTATTAACTAAATAAATTTAGATCAAAATGACCAAATCGAGGCACAGCTTGATAATCAGGAAATAGTCAAATAATTCTTTCTCAGTTATTGTTTATGAATACCTGCCTGAGGAGGCAACGGTATTAAATACAGTAGATGAAGGATTAAGTTCAAATCTGACATTCTTGAACATCATAAATATATAAATTCTCTCCAGAAAATAAAATTTTATTAACAAAAGTAATTCACCCTTCTACTTGAAATACTTCAGTTGACAAACTCATTATGATAGTGACACTCAACTGAGCTACTAAGTTAAAATGAAACAAATAATGAATATTAATAATCTACCAAAAAAATAAAACAGTAAAAGTGAACAATTAGAATAAAACCAATAAATAAATGATGCATTGATGTCACAGGTCAGTGTGAACTGTTTGGTTTGGGAACTTCAGCATCCACTCTTTGCTCTTCTCAGATGATGGTTCTGTTGACTTCTTCAGTCCATGACCTTCAGCATGTGGTTGCAGTCCACAGCGGAAAGCGGCTCTGATGCCAGTCAGCTGCTGTAAATATAAGCCTGCAGTTCCTTTTTGAATAAAACATGGATTGCTCCATCTTGGTTGGGCGTCAATCCCTCAAGGTGACGAGTTCAAGTATCTTGGTGTCTTGTTCACCAGTGATTTTAGGGTAAAACTGATAGATTGGGAATTCATCTCCAGTAACATGGGCGCTGTACCACTCTGTTGTTGATGAGCCAATAAGCAAGCTCCTGATTTATTGTTCTCATTATAATAACTTAAATGCCTCCTGACAGTCATGGAGAAGGCACTCTGAGAAATATTCTGCCATATTTACATGAGTGACATGAGATATGATGTGGTTTCAGCGTTAGTGCTGAACTTTGTCAGCTCGCTCCCATGTTATGTGTAGAATAAGGGAAAATTCCCACCAGATCCCTTAAGTCTGCTTTAATACAACTCCAGTTTGTTTGCCTACAAAGCCATGTTGGAGGTGTGAATGCACAATCGAGCTCTGATGTGGACCAAGATGGCATCTGATAAAATATAATGCTTCAATTGCTGATTGTGTTACATGTATTAATATTTTCATGATGTAAAACATTTTGATCTGCCTTGTTGCTGAAATGTGCTATTCAAATAAACTTGATTGATTGATTGATTGATTGATTGACTGACTGATTGATTGATTGATTGATTGATTGATTGATTGATTGATTGATTGATTGATTGATTGATTGATTGCGTCTACCAGACTCTCAGACTAGCATGCGGAGATTACACTAGCATGCGAAGACTACCATGTTTTCTACCAGGTGCGGAGGCATACTAAATCAAAATAAGGTTTGAGATAATTATTTTACCAATGTTCCAATCACACTTCTATAATGGTAAATGTAATGGGTGTAAAAAGAGTGTTTTAATATAAGAAAATCTGACATTTTATTTGCTCTTGAATAAGTTCTTGAAACTAAGTTCTCTCTTCCTTTCGTCAGATTGTGAAGCTTTCTATACAGAAGACAGACATATTTTTCCAGCTGCATATGAAGCAGGACATTTGTAAAACAACAGAACATGTTGTGACCATATTCTGATCAAAGAGTAGAACCAGATGTAAGGATTTTGCTGCAATGAGCACGGGAGTGTTGATCTGCTTCAGGGTTCAACATTTAACAACTATTCTGTGCTGCTGTCACAATCACAGAGAAACAGTCTGTTCCAGATGGCCACATGTTAGCCTCACATTTCTATTTACAAAGCAACCAACTCAGTCTGTGTTGTTGTGTGAAACACATGTTCCACGTCCCAGCCCCCAAGGTCAGTCTTCACAGTTGTCAGATGTCTATGTATGTGACAGTCCACGTCAGGAGCTGTTGGGGCAGTGCTGATGTAAAAGCTGTGAAACAGTTGAAGAGAGCAGGAACAATGGCTGTGGCAGCTGATGCCTCAGCATGGCGGCTGCAGTATGGTTGCACTATGGCAACATTAAAGCATGTTGCATTCCAGAGCTATGGGTAACATAAGGTGTATGACCTTTGTTGTTAATCTTTAATTGATATAAGTTACGCCCAAAGGAAGTTCCTACAATGGCGTATTAGGACCACTGTAGATGAAAAAAAAAAAACAGGAGTATGTGTTTGCATAAAAACATAGAAATTCTTGAAATAATGTGGAAGTTTTTCAGTTCCAAAAGTCAAAGATGTGCGAGGACTTTTTTTCTTGCAAATTTTAGACTTTTCAAAGTCAGGAAAAAAAAAAAAAAAATATATATATATATATATATATATATATATATAAATAAATATATATAAATAAATAAATAAATATATATATATATATATATATATATATATATGACAGTTTCTGAGTTGTAGGGCAGAATTCCTTTTGTTTCCCTCAACCACGACTTTAATTTGCAGTCATAAGTATCTGTGTCTTCTGGAGCACGGTTACAATAAAATAAAGTATAACAGCTGAGTGAGCAGAGCTCTGAATGTTAAGTCTGGCTAACATATGTAAAAGCAATGTGACAATTGCAACAAAATGTTTGCAAGAAGATGTTTTCTTTTCAGTCATATACATTTAAAGAGCTTTTGAGTTTCTTGTCAAAGAAATACGTTTCTTCAGACTACAGCAGCAGAGGGGAGGAGGAAGTCGATCTTTTCACAGATTGCTTGATACAGCGATCTGTTCTGTCACAACATGCTACAGTTTTAACCAATAAATAAAAACATATTCTGTATCAGGGTTACATAATGCAGCTTTAAGTGGTTTAAGGTCAAGAAACCAACAAAGAGAACTCCTATGTCTTTAAGGTTTTCTATTTCAATTGAAATGGAAACGAACTTTTTCATCCAGTTACATTCAATTAGTAGCTGCCTCAGTGTCTAAGAGATGTGTGTTTAAGCTGCAGTATGTAAAAAAAAAATATATAAATGCTTTTTACATATTTATTTAAATTATCATTTTTATTAGACCGATAACCTATGAAAAAAATCTCACTCCTTTGCCTTCTCCCAGTGCTCCCAATACTAACTACAGAAATACGCCACTCAGTCCAAAACAACTAATCAGAGCCAAGTACATTGAGTTTTTTGAAAGTTCTCTTTTTTAAAAAAAAAAAAGGACAACAATGATATGTTTTCCTTTTTCAAAAAGTACAACTTAAAACTTTGAAAAACTTTGATACCTTTGTGATGTTGATGTTTGTAAAAAATTATATATATTAAAAAAAAAGCACAGTCTTACCCTAATGACAAGATAAATAGATCTAAAATAATTACTTGTCAAAATTCAATTCTTTCTATTACAATAAACCGCTAAAACATGAATGCTAGTGTGACTGCATTGGAAAACATTTGTTGGTTCTTGTTCATTTCCAATCCAAAGTTGTTAGGATTAGGTGACAGAGAGCCACTGCAGCTGCAGAGCCCACACTGACCAAATGTAGATCCAGGAAAAGTTTAAAGGTTATTAGGTTTGCTGTCAAACACTAAACTTCTTCTATAGAAATCAATTAATCACCTTTACGATGAGGCTCAGCCTGGTGGTGTTAGAAGCAGCAAATATTGTTGATAGATGAGCTCATGCTGTCATACAGTCTGTGTTACACATATTATATGACAATGCAGACAGAACAATGTCTACACCGTCATACAATCTGTGTAACTCTAAACCAGGCTATTTCAGTGCATGAAATGAAAAGCGTTATTCACTAGACTTCCTCTCAAACCAACTTCTGAAAACAAAAAGGAATTCGGGTTAAAAAGCAAGCACCCCTTCAAAATAATAAATTCCAATCTTTACTGTCTGCATAGTTGAAAGTTCAGCAGTACATCTTTCATGAAAAGAATTTCCTCTTCCTCGTCGTTCCTCTGCAGCTGCTCAGCGAGAAAACACCCAGAACGCTCACTGAGCTCGACTTGTCCAAGTTACATATTAGCTCCATCTGAAGGAATCTTCAGAACTGAGCAGCCCCCCCACTCCTACAGTTTGAAAGTGAGCATACACACTAGAAATTTCCAAAGATCACGAGTTATGCTTTTTTTAATAAAAATAACAGACATATAAAGGCGATTGCTGTACTTTTGTGACAGAAGAAAGACATTAGACAAATAGCTCGAAAGTTGCATTGGTGAGTTTTTTTTTTTTTATTTATAAAGAAATCAATGTAGTGTGTGCTTATATAAGATTTTTTTCTATAAATATAAAATGTTCTCTTCATAGCAAAGGTAACGAAAATTACTTCAAAGCCGTGACAACTGTAGATACGTCAAGACAATAAAAGAGTTCTTAAGAATCAGAAGCACCGTGTGAAAGAGAATCCGACAAGGATACGCAGTCTGCGTGTGCATGTGTGTGTGTGTGCGTCTGTGAGTGGCCACTCTGCATTTCAACACAACGCTTCCTTTCTGCAGTGGAAGACATGCAAGCTGCTGGCTGCGCTTCAGTCCTGCATTGCAGCCATTTTCTCCACAATCTGCATCTCACCGACAGGCCTTTGAACACCAACTCAAACATTCAGCTTCCAAGTAAAAACAAGGTTACATATTCATGGACCTCCCCCATACCCAGCCCCACCCTTCTCCCTCTATTACAGAACCCTGTTTAGCCTTGGAGACCCACTATGGACAACACACATCTCCATAAACTGTCAGAATATTATTTTCCATGCTGGATTAAAATGAAGAGTGCTGGTGTTTATGTCCCTCTCGTGCATCATCATGTGGCGCCCAAAGCCTTTCACTTTGACCCAGAATGTTTTCAGAGCCTCGTTACCCACAAAATAACGCAGATTACATTCTGCAAGGCCAGCTGCATCAATAATTCTGCTTGGATTTACCTCCTTATGAATTAAAATTGCATCTAACATTTTTCTATCATTTTTCGCTAAATTTTGTTTTTATGTCAAATAAAGACCCAGAAAGACTTCAATAATAGCTCTAAAATACAAAAATTGCCTGGTTTACTTTTTTTTGCTCTAAAAATAGTCATTATGAAACCACTCCATATTATTTTTCTTTAGATGTTCTGCTAATTATTTGTACAACTCTCAAAAATCTCCAAAGTTTGACAGATATCTGATCATTTCACGCCTGTGAATAAAAACCAGCTGCTTTTTCTCCTTAAATGAGATTTGCAGATAAATTTAAAGCATCTGCTGCTTCTTGATTTAATTTCATCAAAACATATTAATGCTCTAATTCTGAGCAGTGGAAGAACAGAAGATCTACATCTGTGAATGATCAGGTTTTATTATATTAAACTATTAACTATTTTGGGTTATTTCACACCAACACCAGTTTGAACCCTTATTTTAGAAAAACACTATCCCATTGTTGTCCATCCAAATTCAGCTCCACACTTAACGCCATTTTGTACTTTATAACTGTTTTACAGATGAACTGTTTTCATCATTTATGGTGATATATGGTCAAAAAACTCTCAAATCACACATGTACCTTCACTAAATCGTACATCCTCCTCTGAAATCTTTACCTTAGGCCAGCTGCTAGGGGTTATTTTACTAATTGATTATTCTATCGATGATTCAGCCAAATAATGGATTAATCAGATAAAATTCTGCAGATTTTATCTATTTAATACAATTAGAAATGCAAGTCAAATATTTCAATTAATTTTAGAAATATGAAAATAAACACTTACTGCATAGAATGCAGCAACAGCATTCCTTTAGTGAATTCTTTATCATTTGGAGCAAAGAATAAATCCGCAGCTAAAGGAAATCCTTCAAACATCGACATGTGGAAAGCTCAGGCCTTTCAACTGGACTGAACATCCAGGCCACAGGGCTGATCTGGAATTATTTATTCAGATTAGTAACTGCATAGCAAGAGTTGGGTGGAAATGTTTTTTCTTTTTTTTTTTTACCTGAAACTGCCTCTTGAGTTCTGCGTCTCACATATTCATGGTGTATTCAGACAGAAATGGTTTTAATCTTAAATCCAAAATATAGATTATTTTGGGCTATTTGCTGCTCTGAATATGTTATTAATTTAGGAAATGGACTATGAGTCTGTACATTCCACTTGAACGATACATTGATTACTAAATTAGTTGATCATCATTTCAATAGTCGATTCATCGTCATTAACCTGATTAATCCTATTGATTGCTTCCAGCCCTATATTTGTTCATTCCCACTTTTTTTTTTTTTTTTTTTGGTTGTTATCTCCATTTGAGCCAGTTGACTCAATATAATGGGTCACATAATGACTCCTGATCAAAACTAAATCACTTTTTGCAGATTTTTTAAATTAGATCCGCTCCACCACATCTCATTTATCAGCAGTTGAAAAAGTTCCACAACAAAGGTTGCAAAAGTTGAAGTTATTAAATGACCAGCAGCTTATTAAATTGATCAGTTACTTGCCTCTCGCAGTAAGCAATAAATCAATTGACCACATGATCAATTAAAATCAGCTAGATAATATCCATTCTGATAATGTTTTTACAGAGCAATTTTCCTCATAATCTGTTTCATTCGTGGTCTCGGTGGTGTGTGGTTTTTATTTCTGTTTTGTTTCTTGGTTTTGAGGCTTTTAGGGGAGAATATTTTAAATGTCTTCACTCCAGTTCCGGTATTACGTTTTCTTTACTAAATTAAAGTATATTGCTCTTTGAGAGGGAAACTTTGCATTATTTTGCCATTATGATTCTATTACATAAAAATGGTCCCAAAGCAACTATATTATTGTTTATCATAATAATTTCTAGGGAAATTTATCATTGGTAAAAATTTGCCTATGAGTCACATGATTTTTATTTTTAACATGTTTTTATAAGTTCTTTGTAGTGACATCTAAAATCCCAAGGTGTCCAAAAAGCTCTTCATTAGAAAAAAAAAAAAAAAAAGATTCTATTTTTACTTTAAATCTCCTAAATATATTGCTAAACGTGTCCGAAATTATTTCCATTCCCAAATCCCCTTGTTTTATTTGACTGTGCTCTGAAGATTATTTTGCTCAGATTTGCTGTATTACTGTATCTCTGTGGAGGAAGGCATTTGGCACTATGGATTCCCATATATGCAAGAAATAAAATAAAGAGTGAAAACCATCCTGGTTCAGACCCAGAGCGCTGCAGCAGAAACCTTATTTTCCATTTACATGCCAATAAGAACTTCTTTTTTTTTTTACTTTAACAGAGGAATGTTACATCTGCAAGGGCCCATAAAATACACTGTTCATAACCATCTATTTCACTGACTCACACGCATACACCGCACTGCATTTCTTGTCCCAGGCGGCCAACGCGAGGCCTCAGAAACCTTAAGCTTGCTTCCTCAGACACAAAGTGCAGCTGGTTAATCAGGATAAGAGGAGGCCACAAGGAAGCACTTTGGTTTCACGGGACTCTGCTTAGAATAGACCCTGCACTCGTTCACAAGTACTCCACCGACCTATAGACACAAACACTCCGTGTGAAGTACTCCCATGGGTGTCCACAGTAAACCAGGTCATGAGACAGACACCAGGATTCGCTATGGTTCGCTGGCTTTTTGTGATGTTTCTCCAACATATCCAAAGATGAAAAAAGGTGGACTATTTTTTTTTCAGCCTTTAAATACAAATATATACTTTTAAAAAAAATCTCACAAATGTGTATGTACAATAAAACAGAGCAAAGGTCTCTGGTGGGTCCAAAAAACAGGAGTAAGTTTGTGAAAAGCCCGTCACACTGTGGTTTCGCCCTGCTTGCTGTTGGCCAGTCTCGTGTAAAACCTCCGCCATGAGTTCAGGGTCTTCCCAGACCAGATCCAGAAGCCAGAAGTGATTCCCACTATAAGCGTCATGAGATACTTGATCATGAAGACGGTGAAGTCCGGGCTCATGTTGGGGTGGTTCTGGATGGGGCACGGCACGGCGTACGTCTTACACGACTGGCTGACCCACGTCCTCTCCCACTGCTCACGGAAGGCCTGCTCATAGAAGTAACAGGCAATGACGATGGTGGCCGGCACGGTGTAGAGCACGCTGAAGATCCCGATCCGCACCATCAGCTTCTCCAGCTTCTCCGTCTTGGTGCCGTCGTGTTTCATGATGGTCCGGATGCGGAAGAGGGACACAAATCCAGCCAGGAGGAAGGAAGTCCCGATGAACAGATAGACGAAGAGCGGCGCCAGGACGAAGCCTCGCAGGGCATCCACGCTGTTGATGCCCACGAAGCAAACCCCGCTCAGCACGTCTCCATCCACCTGGCCCACTGCCAGGATGGTGATGGTCTTTATGGCGGGAACGGCCCAGGCTGCTAGGTGGAAGTACTGGGAGTTAGCCTCGATAGCTTCGTGGCCCCACTTCATCCCGGCCGCCAGGAACCAGGTGAGGGCCAGGATGACCCACCAGATGGAGCTGGCCATGCTGAAGAAGTAGAGCATCATGAAGAGGATGGTGCAGCCTTCCTTCTTGGTGCCCTGCACCACAGTCCTCATCTCTTTCTCAAAGCGATCATTGCAAACCACCTTGTCTTCCAGTAAGAATCCAGCAATGTAGGCGATGGACACCATGGTGTAGCAACCAGAGAGGAAGACTATGGGCCGCTCTGGGTAGCTGAAGCGCTTCATATCCACCAGGTAGGTCAGCACCGTGAACAGAGTGGAGGCGCAGCAGAGGATCGACCAGATTCCGATCCAAATTCGAGCAAATTTCAGCTCCTCCTCGCTGAAGTACATCATCCCATGAGACTTCTTCAGCTCGCACGGGGCGCCGCAGTTCTCCTGCCCCAGGAAGCGGTAGTTCAGGTATGGGGGCACGACGAGGGGCCCCGGGCACCTGAACTGCCCGTGCGTGGGCTCGGGCGGGGAGCGCGGGGTGGGGTAGTGCCCGGGCCCCTCCGGCTCCGCGCGGTCCGACATGTTCTGGCCCACGCACAGCTCGCCCGCGCCGTGTACCGGGAACTTCTCGCACGCGAGGCTGTCGGGCCACTGGAAGCCGAACTTGTTCATGAGCGCCTCGCAGCCCTGCCGCGCGCGCTCACACAGAGAGCGGCACGGGGGCAGCGCCTGCTCCAGCACCGTGCACACCGGCGCGTACATGGAGCAGAGGAAGAACTTTAAATCCGGGGAGCACTGCACCTTCACCAGGGGGTAGAACTGGTGGACCTCCAGTCCCGCGTCTTCTTGGTTCGTGTGGCCCAGCAGGTTCGGCATGATGGTCTCGTTGTAGGCGATGTCCGTGCACAACGGAATGGAGATCGGCTGGCAGAATCCGTGCTCCGGGATAGACATTCCTCGGTCTCCATACTGAGCGTTGACCCTGAAGGAGGCGGGCAGGATGAAGGGCAGCAGAGAGACCGCGGTGCGGAGCAGTCCGTGGAGCAGCATAGCGAGGAAGGATCTGCGGCACGACTTTCTGTTTGTTGGGAATAACTTCGCGTTCCCTCAGCCTCAGCAGCTTCCTGAGCGCTTCTTTGTTGCCGAGCTGAACGCAGCGTCTCCCCGCGGTGCTCCTGTCCCCGTCCCTCAGCTTCTCATCTCGCGGCGGGGGAGAAACATGGAACAAAGATCCGAGATCCTCAGCTGCAAACCCAGAGCCTTCATTTAAAATCCTCTTTGGAGCCGAATGAAGTGGTTTCCCTTCCAACGCAGGAGCCTCAGTATTCCATCTGCACAGCACGGAGTCAGGGCGCAGATCAAACTCCTCTCTCTCTCTCTCACTCTCTCTCTCTCTCTCTCTCTCTCTCTCTCTCTCTCTCTCTCTCTCTCTCTCTCTCTCTCTCTCTCTCTCTCTCTCTCTGCCTCAGTCTGGTTGGAGAAACGTCAATGCATGTGCAACATCCACCGGACCCCTTCAAAATAAAAGCTGATTCACACCCAAGCCCTGCTGGATTTGATGGTTCTCTTATTAAGGATGTTCTCTTCAGAAAGCAGTAACAGAAGTACTTATTTGAGCTTCAGTTTAAAATACAACATATGAAACTGAAAAATATACAGTTTCATAAAATGTATTTTCTATGTCAATAATGAGTAAATAGAAATTTCAATTTTTGTGCAATTTTCTTTCCAAAAAAGCACACACACAAAATAATAATAAAACAAAATTAGCAATAATTGCATTCCAAAAGAAGCAGTTGATGCTTTGACCATTGTGGCTGTTGATGGCACTGTTTCTTATGTACAGATCAGAATATATATATTTTTTTTTCACTGAAAAAACAGGCCTGTCCGTTGCTCGATTCTCATCTCAGTCGGTTCTCCTTCTGGGATTTCTCTCGTTGAACTCAATGTCTCCCAAGAGGAGGCAGAGCTGTGAACCATGACATTGAATTTCTGCGCTGTTTTAGAATGAAGCCTTTCAGTCTGTGTTGACTATTCTTCCAAATACTAAGCAATTAAAGTCAGAAAAATAAATCCTTTAGACATTTTATTGCTTGTTAAGATCTCATATTCCCCATGAGGTTGTTTATGGCACATGCAGGTTTTGGTCTGCTTCATTGAGTCAATGCATTACATAAGTCACTGTTACATGTTAGCGATACATAACAAAACATACACAACTTGAACAAGATGAGCATAAATAAATAAAAGGAAACATTTGGAGAAATAAATGAAAGTTCCTCAAGTTGATCAAAGTTAATGTACTAGAACACGAGTGTAACAGAAAGATCATATGGAAGAAAGCTCGAAGATACTTTCTATCAGTGATTCCAAAAGCAAACAACACAATGTTGTGTAGAAACAGGACTGTTACAGTAAATCAACTCAGATGTTCCTAAAGCCAATATTGTTATTAGTTTAATGAAGCCAGTAGTATCAGTCAACACATCATTTTTTTAAATTATTTAATTAATTTGATGTTTTTTTGAATTATTATTCCCCACTCCCCTATTAGACGTGTCCACAAAACTAAAAGTAACAAAAACCATTCTCTTCACATCTACTTCCTGTTTATTTGTGTCTTACTTTCTCCAGCTTTACAGCTTCTTCTCTGTTTCTCTCTCTTTCTCTCTCTCGCTCTCTCTCTTTTTGTCTGTGTCTTTTATACCATTTATCATTTTGGATATTAAATCCATCTATCCATATTTTATCTGAATGTGTCCAGGATCTTGTTCCTTTAGTCGTGATCTGTGTCTCATGACCACAGCTAAAGGTTGGAATATAGACAGACTGGTACAGTGAGTTTCACTTTTTGGTTTCTTTACTAGAACATTACTGGAGTCCAGACTCCAATTGCTCTTTTCAGATTCTCCTGCCATCACTTGGGAACCAGGCAGGGCCAGTTTATTCATACAGCAACATTCCTACACCAGGCAATCCAAAGTGCATTATGGAAATTAAAAATAAAGCATAAAAACATTACATTAAAGATGAAAATGTTTACAGTTCGTCAATCGGATGTTTTCCTTCCTGATTTAAAGGAAGCAACAATTTCTGCTCCAATCAGGTTTTCCGCAGCTGAGGAAAAAATAAACTTTACCTGATGTGGCTCTGGTCCATGAACCAAGTAAGAAAAGTTTCTACAGAGACTAATTTCTCATATCCTTCTGGTAACTCGGAAATGAGTTCTGGATCAACCAGTAGAGCTTTATAGATCAATACAAAGCCTGTCCTTTTAGACACTGAGAGGCAGAGCAAATATCTAAAAACTTTTGTAATTTGATCCATTTGCCTGGTGTTAGTCAGAACTCTAGCAGCAGTTAGTCCTTTGTATGCCTGATTAATTCCATACACACACCAGTAAAAAGCAGCACCACCTTTTACCAGTTTCTTATTTTCTGTCAAGCAATGGATCAGAAATACTTTCACACTTCTCAGTCACTCAGGTAATCACATGAACGTGCTGAGCTGGTCATGTCAGATTTGTATAACTACTGAACATTTTTTTCCTAGTAATTTTATGACTTCCTTCTGGTAATGTATTTCTTCATTCAACTAATATTATGACTTTATTCTGATCATGAAAAAAAGACATTCTCTTCGTCTTCCCTCTGCTGCCGTTTTCTCCTCACTGTTCCAAACTTCTCCAGCTCCATCAGTTGTCTACTGTGTTTTTGCCAGTGCATAGCTGGCTCCTTCTGCTACTGGCTTTAACAGACAGCCTGTTAGTTATTTTGATCACTTCTGCCATCTAGTAACTGGAGCCTTGTTTAGTAGTCAAGCATGAAAAGATGATAAACTCACAGATCCTCTGCGTTCCTTCCAGAACCTTCTCAGAGTTTGCTGGAGTTTTGTCCCACTCTTCCTGACAGAACCGGCTTTGTGGGTCGCCTCACTGCCATATGACTTTACACATCTATCTCCAATTGATCTAGAGGACTAGAAAGCTTGGTGGCCTCACCAAACCAATGACTTTACTGTCATTAGGCCACTTTATAATCACCTGGACTGTTTCCTGAAGACCAATCTGCTCCTGAGCTCTAACTCAGGTGTGTTTCAGGTTCAGGTTTTCTGGCATTTAGCAAATAAGAATAATTTGGTAAATCTAACTGACCTAAAAAAGAGAAGCTTGATCTGATTTAACTTCAGGTGGCGAGAGAACATGTTTGTGTCTTTTTATTTTGCGTATGTAAATATTTAGTTTCAACTGTACAAACAAACCAGTGTGCACATTTAGAATGAGTTTAGTCACAGCTTAGTAACAAGCTCTATCAGAAATTACTTTGTGATTTAAAACAATATTACTGTGTTATATTCAGAACAGTTTACACGAGAGATGTTAAAGGAGGGAGAAGCATTATAGGTCGCTCATAAACTTCGCAGGGCGTTCCAACAGGCAGCAGTTGCCCTGGTATCCTTTGAAATTTTCCAGTTGGGAATTTTCCACTGAAGCAAGGAAGGCGTGCAGGATGGCTGCACTGCTCACAGCTCAATCCACTGTGAGAGCTCCTGTCTGTCACTTTAAGATCATGATGCCATTTCATGTAATGAGCCTTTGCACCAGGATACTCAGAACCACACAGCAAAGAAAAAGCAGACAATAGATGGAGAATACATGAGTCTATTCATGCACAGAGAAGAGAAGAACCACACCTTCATCTGTTTGCCAGAGACAGAGGAGAGCTGCATGCTAATAGAGGAATGCTAGTTTTTACTTGGACTCCACATGTAGAGGAGATGCAGCCTGACCTGTGTCATTAACACCAGCCATACCACAGCTACATGACATGGCCTACATGTAAGGAGTGACGTGTAGATGTCAGAGAAATATTTGTACAGTTACTAATGTCTATAATGTACCTGTTATCAAATGTTTTACTGTCTTTGTTTGTTTTTCCTACAGAAAGTACTCCTGGTCCTGTGTCATTTTTTGTTTCCTTTTGTTGTTCTGAACCAACAGTAAGACATGGCCATTCATTATGAGCCTGATTCTGATGGATGTTTCTTTGTTTTAAAAAAGGTTGTCCCTTTCCACCGTCGTCCCATGCTTGCTCAGATTGAGGGATTACTGAAGTGAACAACGTGGCTCAGTCAGCTGGACTTCCTTAGACATCTGGCTTACATTGTGCATGTTGCAAATGTCTCCATCATGACGTCTTTTAATGTCCAAATGATTCTGAAAAGGGAAATGTACATTAAAAATGTAGAAAAGACGTTTGTCATATTTCAACGTGCAAAAGATGTCAACATGAAGGCGTCTGAAAGGAATGGTCACTGAAGATAAACAGAAAAAACTTATTTAACTTATAGCCAATCAGATCACTGATGGTTTTATAAAATGTGAAGTTTGATGACTTCACTTATAAATAAATGTACAAGAAATAAAATAAATAAATGAATAAATAAATAAATATGATGTGCTGAAAGATTGTAAATGGAGAAGTTTAAACAAATCAACCGTTTAGATGATACCATCTTCATCTCATTGATTTGAACATTTCTTTTTATAATTCAACATTCAACTTCAATGAGAAATCATAACAAATTCTGATTTGTGTTGGTTTGTATTTATCAGCTGGGTTACACTGGGGGTTAACATTAACTATACGAGTCCAAATATGTTCATGCTTCACAGAGCATTTAAAATCCCAGTGATAACTGAAGCTAAATGCTCCTTGCTAGCATGAAGAGGATTTTCTGGACTGTCCAACATTCAGAACAGAGACGTAGAGAGACAAAAATCAAAGCTGTAGATCTACACAAATTGTAAAAGTTTGTTTTTTGGACCACTTCTAAACAGCTGCAGATTTAAAATCCTCAACTATACATGAGGACAGCTTATTTAAAAATGTTTACACTCTGTCAAGGTTTGATAATCAACTAGATATTGACTTGAATTTGAATGAGGTTGGACTGGAGAACTGGATATAACCGTTTGTCCTGTAAAGTACATTGTGCTGATAGTGTGCTGTGAGTCAGAGCTGTATAAATAAGCTGAAGAGGACTGAATCATTAAATACAGGGTTTCTGTTAGAAATGATGACTCAAACCATCGTGAACATGCTGCTTTTAGATAGGAAACCTGTCATTGCAGTCAGGCCCGTATGACATTAGGTTAATGAGCAGTAAAACGGGTTTAGTTTCTGCTGAAAACAGACCTCATGGAAGTAACCCCACCCAGATTAATAATATTGTGCACTGCCAATAAACATTTTCTTCCTTCTCATGAAACAGAGCAACACGGCCCCCTGTATGTGAATTTATACACATAAAGGCCCCTTCAGTCAAGTTTCACATCCATTGTGTTTTGTTTTTCATTGCTCACTTTAAAGAAGAAAAACTTAAAAAATCTAATCATTTATAGCCCTGGCAAACTTTGTCTAAAAAGTTTGTCAGTGGTGTGAAAGGAGATGGGAAATCAAATTATGTGAATGGAGCACTAGTTTTGGTGAAACAAGTTTTACTTTAATTTCTAATCACAACAGCATGTCAAATTATTCACACCCTTCTTGAAAATCAAACAAAAATCTTTATTGGCATTACAATAATCAAACAATCTTTTTCTTGCTGTGCAGCTTTTCACATTTTGACTTTAGCTCCCACCACAGATTCTTTTCCGTGTTTAGAATACCAAAAGGCCAACATTACTCTCAGTCAACAAAAACACATGTTGGTCAACTTTGAAAATGTCTCATCAAATATCTTTGTGGAGAAACTTTAAATATTTTCAAAATAAAAGTCTGAATTCATAAGACCCTTGAAGAATTTTATTTCAGGTAAACAACATTAAACATTTACAGAAGGACATTACATCTTCCATAATAACATTACATAGAGGTTGTAACAAATAATGCAACAGCTATCCTAAAGTATACAATATTATTTCACCCTATAAAGTGATTGGCGACTCCAAACCACTTGTGAAAAGGATGTTTTT
The DNA here is from genome assembly GCA_922788865.1 of Poeciliopsis turneri. Lineage (NCBI taxonomy): Eukaryota > Metazoa > Chordata > Actinopteri > Cyprinodontiformes > Poeciliidae > Poeciliopsis > Poeciliopsis turneri. The sequence goes on along the minus strand of CAKLNU010001061.1, from coordinate 871,041 downwards.
GTTCAGTTTTTCAGTGCAGCGTAGAAAAAAAAAAAGCAAACTGCAAGAGAAGCTTCACATTAAAATCTTGCAAACAGATTTATTGATGAGCACAGCCAGGATGCATGTCAGAGCCAACCTACATGTTTATTATAGTCAAACCACTTATGTCCACATAATAAATGCCAAAAATAGAGGCCTTTCATATATATATATATATATATATATATATATGTCTTTCATATATATATATATATATATATATATATATATTTATAGAAATATGCGTTATCATACATGACTTTTCATTAGCGCTAAGGAGACTCTTCCAACCCTGTTTACCAACACACGCTAAGCTTCCACCTTTGACGTTTCCGGTGATATTTCATTTTGCAGTCACAGTGTTAAATATGCAATACCACCCCTTTCACTGGACCTTCTACAAAATGTATGAAGAACATTCCTGTTTGAACAGAGTTTCAACTCTGCCCACGTGGGACTTGAAAAGTTTTACAGCAAACTGCAGGCTGCAGAAGCTCCGGGAAACAGTTGGGGGGTGTAATGAAGCAACGCGCGGCACACAGAGAGCGTGCTCACACAGGGAGCAACATAGCAAAAATAATTATTCTTGGCTAATACTGCCTGCAATCCCTAAAGCCACTCGAGGCTGGGCAATCTTAGCACAGCTCGATGGTATTAACCCTCTTCTGTCACGCTGCTTTAGTGGCATTAGCCACTGCCTCTCCTCCCCTTTTTCCTGCTGCACAATCACAGCCTGCGGGTGACACTGAAAAGCTGAAAGATAACTTCAAGTAGAGCAGATCTACCAGCTCCCCTCTGTCCATGTAAGGGTTCACATCCAGGGATGAGATTTACATTTGTGAGGAAGCCGGCATGCTTTGCATCCAGCCGAGAGAGGGCATGAATATTTATGCGTTTATCGTTTAGGGAAAGTCAGAGAGTAAAGTGACCATACAGGCAATTTTTATTTAAAGTGCATTTTTTAAAAATGCTGCTGGGTAAGTTAAGCCCATCATCTTTTTTATACCTCAGAAGTTCGACTCTGTGGTTGGAAAAGCTGGATTGGAACGGAATCACAATAAAATGTCTAAGTGCCTCATAACTCCATAGCTTCCCTGTTATCGGTTGGATATTCCCACCAGTACGCAGTACTTGGATGTCATCTACTGGAGAAGCAGCAGTCGCTGTAATCAACCTTAAAAGCAACAGTCTCAGTCTGTTGCTGAGACTGACTGAATTCTTTGACATTTACTTTGTCAAAGAAAACCATTTATTCCCAACGGCTCCAGTTCAACGTTACAAATGTCAAACTAAAAGAAGGAAAACAGGTAAAGTTATAAAGTGGAAAATGCCTTGTGTGGGTTTTTATTTCTGGTGTGAAAAGGTGAAAAGGTTCTGGTTTCCCCATTTATTCTCTGTTTACCAGCTTGTTACTGGATCAGGGTCTGAAAAACCCTCAATATGCAACATTTTTTTTATATCTGTGATACATTTGACTTAACTTCTATTTTTAAAAATCCTCTAGTTGAAGTCAGAAACTAACAAACAAACATGTTGTTGAACTGTAAGTGTATCTGTACAATAGATTTGGACAAACTTTTCAAAATGATTATTTTTTGGCTGTTTCTATTATGAATTTGTGGACTGAATTATTGCCATACAAGGGTACAGATGCTAGTAGGGAATGGGCCATACAGGAATATTTTTATGGTATTTATTTTAAATGCTACGTACCAATTATCAAACAGACTATACTTCACTATCCTGACACTACCATCTATTATTGTTTCCACTAAGGTAGAGCCAGAAGGGAGGGTTTGTCAGTCATTTTAGTTTGAGACCTTGACCTGATTTCAACACATAAACCAAAAAATAAGGTTCTTCTTCATCATTATAGAGTGCTGGTTAGTTTATCCATCCCATCACTCGGGAAGGAAGGAGACTGTAACATTTGGTTTAATACAAAACATGCCATTAGCTTGCTTTGGGATATCATTCTTAAAAATACAACAGTGGTTTGGATGGAGAGAACTTTTTACTGCAAAAGTTGTATTAAGTAACCTTTTAGAAAAAAAAGAAAAAAACAGTTTTAGCTGAACAGTGGTGTGAAAGTAAACTATACTGTAGCTGGACTTGCAGACGCTGCAGAGCAGTTTCTAATGTTAGGTAATACAGCTGTCTTACCTGGAATTGTGTATGTGTGCACTTGTTCAGCTATCATATTTAGGACCATTTCTGGCATATTTGCTAACCTTTTGAAGACCAATGGACCTCCTGGGGACCAAAGCCCAGTCTCAATACAGAGGATCCTGTTGTTTAGGGTTATGGGTGAGAGGTGTGATGTGAATGAAGTTTTGGTTTGGGAAAATGTCTGGGTTAGGCTTATATGGAGTTACTTAAATAGATGGAAATCAATACAAAGTCCTAATATGGGTTAAAATGCAAACTTGAGTGTGTGCATGTTATTGTGTGTGCGTGTGTTTGTGTGTATTAGAGAGGAACAGGAATAATATCTACAGTATCCATTTGTCCGTGGCTTTAGATTTGCAGCCTCATGTTCTCGGCTGTTCAACAGTGCAGGGCCGTTATTAATGTCTCACTTGTTCTGAAATGGACTAATGAGAAGGAAGCCATTAGTTTGATAGTACCTCACAATTATCACCACACAACTACTCTGTAATATTCAAATATCTTTACACAAAAAGAAAAAAAAAAGAAATCTTAGCAATAGAAAAACTCATTTTTAACATATTTGCAAATGTTGTCACTTTATATAGCCGAGCTTTGTTCAGTAGAAAGTCCCAAAACATCCAGGAAAATATGCAAAGTTTGGGGGGAAGACATCTCAGGGAACAGCCTCAGGAGAGAGTATGTTGGTGGCCTAGGGACGAGTCAAAGTTATGTACAACCTTCGCAGCACAGGCTGCACATAGACCCATCCTTCACACATTTACTTTGTCAAAGAAAACTCTGGTGTAGTCATAACTCTTGAATAAGGAACAAACTGATATAGGTATCAACATGAATCGATCAAATGTTTTGGCATGTCAGAAAACTTGGAAGATGGGTTTTTCAGAACTGGATCTTAGAGACTGTTGTGTTGCCCCTTTGTCTTTATGTACATTGTCTCGTATTCTCAGATGGAAGCACTGACACTTATATTGCCCATGTTTGTTTTGCTCAAATCTATGTTTCCACAAGAGCCGTTGTGGTCCATTGGAGTATTGCGTCTAAAAGCACTTTGCGCTGTCCCTGCATCATCAGTATGTTCAACACAGATTGTTCAGGAGAAGCTTTCAGGTTGCAACAACAAGATCTGGTTCCATCATGGAGGTCCACTGATGCTACCCAACCCAACGATACAATGAGAATGTCCCATTTAGAAATATTAGAATACAGGAGCCTCATGTTCAAAGGGTGCAGATGATTGTCCATAAATTAAATAGAGAAGCATCGATATTTGAGCAGGACAGTGGAAACGTCATGGCTGCTGTGAGAGTTTCTACAGATGATAGGCTGTCAGTGAAAAAGCATGCTGTAGGGAGTACCTTGAACTCACTGGCTTTATTATTTTTATTATTATTTTATTATTATTAATTTTCTTTAAAAAATTATCATAAACAGCACTTTTCAGAAAAACTCAATTATTTGCGGATTTCATCTATTTGTGAGCGGGTGTGGACCCTAACCCCTGCAAATACTGTATGGTATGTTGACATGGTTCAGCAGGAAATCCGTGCAACTCTTTGTACATGAGACCACATGTTTTTTTATGTTCTTTTATTTGGAAGAGTTGGGCAGTTCCATCAGCTTCCTTAAAGAAACTAGCCAGGTCTTTGTCCATTTGATATTGATATGCATGATGTAGAGCAGAAAAAAACAAAAGAAAGAACAAAACAACAAAGCTAAATGTTTTAGGATAATTATTTTTCTTTTACAACTGCTACTGTCTCTCTAACTCCTGGCAACCTTTAAAAAAGAGCTTTTCTTTAAAAAATATTAACCACAAAGACAAAAGTGATTCATAACATCACCAGGAAATAAGTACATTTTACAGCAACTGGTCTCGATCTGAAATACAAAGAATGAAGGACCTCCAACATGGCTGCCAGGGGACGAGTTGCATCACTTTAAAGCTCTCATCATCATCATTACCATGATCGTCAACATCATCATCATCATCTTGTTTATTATTTTTTTTTCTCTTTAAAAGTCCACAAATCAGAGCTGAACTGGACAGAAATGAATCAGAATCCTAAGAACTTCCTGTGGTCTTCAGCGTGATTGGACTGAGCCTCCTGAATGCATGTGTCTACAGGGAGAGCTTCCCTGGTGAGAACCTTTCAGTGGTAACAAGCAATAATAATAATAAAACTGTCCTTTATATAGTTTCTAGATGATTACATCATACATACAAATATACATTCTTAAATAGGAGGCTAGTTACAAACACAAAACACAATATGTAGCGATAGTAAAGTTGTCTTGCTTCTACTGTGACAATGATATATGAGTTATTAGAACCTTATAAAAAGTAAACAAAACTTGCAAATAATAGTCTGAAATCTTAGGTGTGCATTCAAAATGCACACCTTTTCACTCACCTTCTGAAGCATGCATACAACACGCACACACGCACATTCGCACACTCACGCATACATTTTGTGAAGGTAATAAATAAAGAGAGAGCTGGGGGCCTTCTCGATGTCACCATCTTTATCTTCACCTTTTCTTTTGTCACAGCAGCCACCTGGAAACAGACAAAGATACGACACAGTGTGTTAGTAACGCACTCCAAACCACTGACAGTGTGGAGAAAACACATACCACACATGCTATAGTTTGTTCTCATGCTACTAGGGGTTTCATATGAGCTAACGGTGAACTTATGCATAGCATGCAGAAGTTAAAGTGGCCTGGTGACAGATAATCTGTGTGAAGTTCGATCTTCTCCACATCTTCTCCTAACCCTAACGAGTCTTAGCATAGGTGGCAGGCTATGTTGTGGTGAACCAGCAGAGAGCAAGAGGAGGTGATAAGCATGAGAGTGATTCTTCAATCACTCTCATGCTCTGATTGGTTGTTTCTGACTCCATGGGGTAATACTGGGAGAAGGCAAAGAACCTCAGTTTTTTTCCCAGACTATGTGTCTCATATATTATACTGCCATGTTTAAAAAACATGATTTTTTTATTATAAAACTGACATACTGCAGCTTAGCTGTTTATCCTTCACTGCTCCCTTCTGCCAACACTTATGAACTAAAGACACAAATAACTCAATACCTCTGTCTGAGAACAACAATTAAATCAGGAAAACGGTCAAAAAACATCACAGCCTCCTGATCATCAACACAGTTAATGCTATTTATAACCTTGTTAACATTTGACTGTTTTAGCCACTAGTGAAAAAATGCTCTTCAATTACTTTACCAACACAGTTTACATATCACTCTTCATAAGTGGACACTGCAAAAAGATATATTCATCAGTCGCAAAAACATACTAATTTCTAAAATAATGCATTTGTTGTTTGTTTTGACTGGAAGAAAAGAAAAGAACAGAGCAGCAAACCCAGAGCAGAGTTGTGATGTGGCAAAGAGGAGCAGGAAGCTGTACAAGAGAGATCAGAGGTTGAAGAAGAGAAGCAGGGAGTGTAAGCAGGAGAAGGAGTTAAGGATGTCAAGCTGGTGAGAGTGAGGGAATGGGGGGTAGAGAGGATGAAGAGGATGAGCCAGAGAGGAACAAGAGAAGGAGTGATCAGAGGAAAAGGAGGAGGAGTAAGAGGTTGACGTAAAGAAGGGATCTGGAGATTAATAAATAATACCTTGCCCCTATCAGAGGGGGTCTTTTTCTTCACCCCCTCCACCCTACTTCCTCCCAGTCACCCCCCCAAACTGTCTGAGGATTGGATTCTGCCATTCTTTGGTAGTCAGCTATCAGTAAAGCAGTCCATTCCACATCAGGAATCCCAAACATCTGGATGAGTGCTTCTGTAATTTACTCACTCCAAAAGGTGCATGTGACCATGACAGAATGTGCTGTTGGTGTCCAGAGAACGTAGCGAACAAACAACAAGCAGAAGATTTTTAATTTGGAACAGGAAGAAAGTTAGAATTCTGGAGTCTGTTAACGAAAATCTACTTCAGTCCAACAGCTGACCAGTTGGACTAGAACAAAACCAAGTCAATTCATTTAAATCTATTTTAATTTGTAATTCAGTAAAATATTTAAAAGACAAATATATTTCATCAGAAGATGTTCTTTCTGAAGGAAGTTGAATCAACCTCTGACCTGATTTGGTTGGGAAGGTTTAAATATGCAGTCCAACTCTGGCACTAAACCAAAGCAAAGCAGTAAACTGTGGATCATAAAAAACACATCTCTATTTAAAGGAACCAAATGCAGGGAGCGCACTACATCACAAAGCATTGTGGGTAAACAGAACCAAAATAAACCCAGATGTAATAGGATAGATGGGGGAAAAATGCCCCAGGTCAGCGTAAGGATGTGGTATAAGTTCTGATATGAATATGGACAGATGAAAACATGGCATGGCCTCTGCTGTGAACACATAGGAACAATAAAGTTTTCCAAATTATTAAATGGAAAATAGAGGCTGAGGGATTGACCTGTACAGGAGAGCAGGGAAAACACTCTGCTCAAGTTCAGGGTTCAAGAGAAGAAAATGACAAGTTTGCTAAGGATGAAGAACTTAAACTTCCCTGAGAAATGGAAGGAATACATGAGTTTGTTTGAAGAACTGTATTCTGAATGCAAACTCAGACTGTGGAAAAACCCAATCTATGTATGCAACTCTAAAGCATCCATCCATCCATCCATCCATCCATCCATCCATCCATCCATCCATCCATCCATCCATCCATCCATCCATCCATCCATCCATCCATCCATCCATCCATCCATCCATCACTTCCTCTAGATGCCTGAACTTCAGTCCCCAAATGGATGATGGAGATGATTGTCTGTTCTCTAAGGCACCGCCTCGCTAATGGAAAAATCTCACCAACTCTCCCACTCCAACACCAGCAGCGGATGAATAAATATTTCCTGTACTATCAACTCCAAAACTTAACAGGTATGGACTAAAGGTTAACAAGCTGCTGTCAAAGGGCCTCTACAAGGGTGAGGAGATACAGACTTCAGAACCACAGAAAGGTTAAATTGTTTTCCTTGTGAGAATCTTTTATGTTATGTTGAACTGAAAGAAAGACGGAGCAGAGCAGAGGTCACAAACACTTTACATTCTTTGGTTGACACAAGTTTAAATTTCGGTAGTCCACTTACTGGAACCACTCAGTGTCTCATGGATAAGAGTTTAAACATGGATGAAAAGATGAAGCATTCCAAGTTTAATTATATGAAGAAAAAAAATCATCATTCAGGATTTAGAGAACATCACAATCTGCCAAAATTCAGAAGTACATTGTTTCAGTGGCTCATAAAAGCACCATTAGCAGAAAAAAGTCTGAAGTCATCACCTCCCAACATTGTGGATGGATTTTGCTGAAGTTTTCTTCAGTGGTTTGAGGTCTGCAGATACTTTTTTATCACACATTTAACAACCTGATGTGTTTTTCTGGCACCTTTTGTGTACACACAATACACACAAAAGGTGTGTATATACAGACTGCTTGTGCATTGTGGTTCATTTTGAACAGATAATGTAGCAACTGTGGCACTGATTGTTGTGCAATCTGAAAGCTGTGGGTTTAGTTCTAGCTGCTTCCTGACAAATGTTGATGTGCCTGCAGGCAAGGCATCTTACACCATGCTGCCAGACGTTAAGTGACCCGTGTATCAGTGTATGATTGTGGCTCTAGTGTTTGTGGTCAGCAAGAACATTGATGTTCAGACCATTTGATGTTCCATTCCTCACCTTCACCTTCACCCCTAAACCTTAAATCTTTGACCCTGACCCTGCATTCTATGCACGTCATGTCTGATCTTGTCTAAAGAGTCTGTGTGAGGTGTAGGCTGTCCCTACTTTAAACAGAGTGCCAAGAACAGTGAAAGTGATCTGATGATGCCTTATGTTAAGTCTGTGTGTGCTATGAGAGAAGCACTGCACTGCCAGGTCTCAGGCCTGAGTAAACATATCTTATTTAGAGTACCTGCCAACATTCCTTTTTTGTTCAGCTTCGTCCTTGGACATCTGTTCTTGGACTTGACTTCAAAGCTATGTTTAAGAACAATGCGCTCTACCACATCTCCAACAAACTGCACTGTCTCTGTGGTGTGTGCAGATGATGAAGGATAGTTGGCACAAAGACACAAAAAATGCTCCAGTTAACTGAACTTCTTACACTTGTCTCAGCTCAGTTATCAGCATTAAATAAGCCAACAGTCGATCATATTTGAGCATTTTTGCAGGAATAGAAACTGAAGTGCTGAAGTCCATCCAAAGAGAAAGACATAAAAACCCACTAAGGTTTGATCATCAGTAACTGGAGTTAGAGTTTGAAACATTAAACAAGGCCCTATTAACACCCTAACAGTGGTTGGTTGTTTGGCTGCTTAAGGGGTTGAATGTGTTAAACTTGATGACTTGTTGGCTTAGTTCATTTGGTTTACTGACTGATTTGTTGGGTGGTTGGTCCATAGCGGGTTGGTTGTTGAGATAGTTGGTTGACTTGTTGGTAAGCTGATTGACTTGACTATGCCAGAGCAGATGTGGCTACTATACAGCAGCTTGTCACCATCAGCATGTGAATGTGTGTGAATGGGTGAATGACTGTATGTAGCGTGAAGCGCTTCGGAGTCCTCCACACTTGATATAGCATAATACAAGTACAGGCCATGTACCATTTGCTTTTCTGGTTGACTCATTTTCAAGTTGAATGATTTCCTGTGAGCTGAGTAGTTGCTCACAGGCAAACCAGTTTGAAACTAGTTTCAAACCAGTTTACTAAAAGTGTAGCACCTCCTGCGATCATTGAGTATTTTTTGTGTATATACTAAGAAATGTTGCTGCAGAAAATAGAAATCCACATAAATTTAGTTATAAAAAGGAAAATAAGCACTCGGCTCCACAGCTTGTGTGCTCATCGGCTCTCTGTACTCAAACACAATCTCTTTCTGTGTTTTCTTGCCTCAGTTGCCTCAGTCTGAGCATGAGCCTTTTAAGTGAGCGTAGACTCGATCAGAAGCAGTCAATGCTGTGCTGCATGTTCATGTGTTTCCTATTACCCTGCATAATGGCAACTTACCCCTGTTGCTAAGCTTCTCCAGAATTAGTATTAATGGCTAAAATCACAAACTCCACTATCTACACACACATACACACACACACACACAGACCCCTCCCAAATCTCCCTTACCGTTCCACATACAAACACTAACTCAGCAGCAATTGCAACTGTAAATCTAATATTCAAACACATTCCTGCCAATGCTCTCTTCCACATCGACCCACTGAGACTTGGCTCTTCAAGTGCAGGTGCAAATTATGATACGCACATATCATCATTTGTGTGTCGAGGCGTCAGTGGATACACATCTGCTTGAGAGGCCCCTGAAAGCTGAGCAAAACTTCAGAGCTATGGCTGGATGGACAAACTGTGCTAGTTTGAGTTAAATATCTGTGGCATGCAGTGATATAACTTTGGTTCTGCAGAATATGTGTTTCTCGTCTTGATGTTTCTCTCTCTCTCTCTTCTGAGGAGAGATGTTTTATGAAGTGTTAAAAACTGCTTTAAGATGACAAGATTTTCATTAACAAATAAAAATGAGATGAAATTATTCAATCTGTCCATTGTCATACCTGCTTATTCACTCATGGTTGCAATGAACCTGGTGATTGAGAGGTGAGGTACACTGTGGACAGGTCACCAGTCAATCACAGCCCATAACATAAATGAAATCCAATTACAGTTGATATTATTCAAGTGGAAGGATGTGATGATGGGGTGGAAATTAATGAGACTTATTCCTCCTGTGTGATTCCAAGTGTATGTTTCCAACAGATGTAAATTCTTGACTCCAGGCTGCAGGCATGTTTAAGTTTAGTATCCTGACCTACCAGGGAAATCTACAAGCCAACAAAAGTGAGTGAATGATATAATTTTGCATCAAAATTTATCCTATTTCACAGAGAAGCTGTATAATTATTTCACCTTTTAATATTTAATTTCATCAATATTTCATGGTGCCATAAACTGCTTTGCTCCTCATACTGTAAAGTACATTTGAGTGTACAAGTTTCTGTCAGTGATTGGTGGATTCAGAAGACTGGAAGCATGCAGTGTTTCAGAACAACGTGGCTCATCCAGCCATGCTGTTCTGCTGATTATATTTGCACTTTGTTTTCTCCCATTTATTTTAGTTGGCAAGGTATGCTTTTGTCATTTTGTTTATCTATTTTCAAAATGGTATGTTTTAGTAAATATTGATAAATAAGTAAGTATTACTATTACTATGAAGCCCTGTGTTGCTGCTTTGTTATTCTGATAACTCATGTAAATGCATGTCTTTTATAGGGGCAGTATTATGTATTTTCCAGGCACAAAGTGCCACTTTATATCACAATCAAGCAAATATGTTACCTTCAGTTTTTATAAAACTTCTGTATATATCTAATATGAGTTAACTTAATAAATTGAATTTGGGTATCTGTCTCTTTATAAGCTCCTGCTCTTTCTGAAACTCTGCCTTCAGAAAGACATGGCTCCTTTACTAAACCTATAACAATGATTTTATCAGAGATGCTCTGAGAAGTAGCTCCTATAATGAGCTCAGCAGAAGCAAAGTTCCACCCGGTGTTTGCTGATTGCTGCTGGCTTGTCTGAAGGAGCTAAGTGGGGGTGTCACAGGCGAGATGGGAGATTCAAGGATTTCTCCAACATGCATGAAAGAATCAAGTCAGGTATGTTTTTGAATAAGGTCAAAACATACAATAAGTCAGATTTTCTTTCACATTAGGTTTTAACGTGTGTAATAATATACATTGGGAACCGGCGCATGTAATGCAACACTCCTTACATGTCAAAAAGGAACAATAAATCATGTATACAAACCGTTACTTTTGTCATTTTCTGAATTTTAGCAATGAGACAATATTTCTGTTATGACCGGAAACATGAGAGCATCCTTACAGCAAATAGAGAAAAAGAAGAAAAGCCTAAAGGAAAGCAGCTTGATAACAGCCTCACAGCTCCTGTCAGGGCCTCTGATCAAGTATGGTAAGAAATACGGTGGATGTTCAGAGAAAATAACTTTTTCTTTGTGAGCCACATGTAAAGAATAAATAAAAGTTTAGTCAGATGGATAGGATGCATAGGAAAGCCGGTCTCTGTTGGTGAGGAATTCTGAACAGAGTATAACTCTGCACAAGACAAGTCTTAACATAAGTTATGGGTGTATTTTTTCAGGCCAGAGTCCAAGGAAGAGGCTGGGTTCATGGTGTGTTGTATGGAGCTCTGTCAGATACTCCTTTGGCTGGTGCTACCTTACTCTACCCAGATGAGGTTGATCTACAGCACAGCATTAGTCTTTCCTCCACAGTTTGGTGGAAAGACAACCAGACCATAAGTCTCACTTTGTTTCCTTCTGCTACAGCTGTTTTGCATCTCCTCTGATTAGTTCATGTGGTTCCTTTGTCATTTTCCACCTCTGCCTAAGTATTTATGCTTGGGTTGTTAATTGTTTCTTGCTGGATTCTTCTGGTATTCTGCCTGTGTTCCATGACGTGCTCTTCAAGCGATTCCACACACACACACACGCACACACACACAAATGCACACACTCTAAAGTTCTCCTTATTTCACTCCTAAAGAACTCTGTTTTACCACAGTTAGTCTCTGCACGTGAGCCCTTATTGCTACGATCAGATTCTTCTATATGGAAAAATCAGGTGAACATATAATGATATCAAAAGTATGTTTTCACTCTTCTGAGTCCAACTTTTAAAATGCCGTTAAAAGCGGCATGTAGATCTGTGAGATAAGATAATGCACATCAGAAAGCAGTTAAGTCAGAGAACTTGCAAAAACACTCTGACCTGCATCTGCTGCCTCTTTAATCACAAATCCGGACATTAATATCCTGGACTAGAGAGCTCTCAGAGATCATTAGTGATCTCTGATGGTTTTCTGCTTTCCTCCAAACACATGATGGTTAGGTTTATTGATCTTCCTTAATCACATGTTTGTGTGGGTAGTATGGAGCTGGGACCTTAAATGTGTTCATTTTGATTAAGTATTTACTTATATTTTAACATTTAAAATCTTAACACAATTAAGTACCTCTTTTTTCAACATACAAAAGTTCTTCGCCAGAACCTTGCATTGCATTTCTGTTACGTTTCTCTGACGCACAAGCGACATCCACGAACAACAGCAATGGACTATAATAGAACTTCTCTCGGCCCGGTAGGCATTCATGCTTGATTAAAAATTAATCTGAATGGACGCTGGAAAAGGCTACTGTTGTATTCCAGTTATACAACAGTAGTTATAAAAGTAGCTAGCCTATCAGTCAATTTATTCAAGTCTAACCCTGCTTCATTCTTAAAGGATGATCTTTGTGACAGTAAAGAAAAATAAGCACATGGAAACCAATGATCTTGCATTTCTGTGATATTTACATATAAATATGATATTTTCATCTTGGTGTCTTTCAATCTGTTGCCATATTATTGTTAAACCACCTTATTTTATTACACAACCATAAACAGAACACAACAGACTCTCTGTTTCTCTCTCCCACATATATGATTAATAAATAAAACTCATCACTCAGAAGTAGTATTAGGTTACTGTCAGCAATTCCCTCATATTCAAGCCTCTTGTTGCGTTCATGGAGTCCACAGTCAGCATCAGCTGCATTATAACACTTCAGATTAAGTTCCTCCACTATCATGGTCTGTGTGTGTGTGCGTGTGTGCGTGTGTGCGCGCGTGTGCGTGTGTGCGTGCGTGTTTGTGCAGTTGACACACAGACAGTCCTGCATCACCTTGTTAGAAAGCTGTGGTTTATGCGAACATTTGTTCAGGAATTCAGTTTGTAACTTTTCTTTCAAACACCACATCCACTTTGCAGATGAAGAAATTTGCCAATTCTGAAGGAAGGAAAATAAACATCATAAAATATTCATACCCAGTTGAAGATTTTACAAATCCTAATTTACACCAATTAATATTTAATGAGGCTTGATGTATCTGAATGGAAAATGTTTCTGAAGATTTGCAGGCATGACTACATTGGGAATTTATTTGGTAAATAATGGAAAAGTACTGCAGTGGGAACATTATTCCCAAACTAACAATAAGAAATTATGGTGACCATCTAGATGGGATCACAAAAGGAAAATATTTTCCAAATATTTAATGTAGAAGCAAATTAAACAAACTGCCTGGTCTAAAGACATTTCAATCATGGGCGTAAATCGGAGTCGGAGGGGCCCCCCCTCCCCTCTACCCTCCTAATCTAGAAAAAGTTTAGAATTGACCCCCAAACAGATAATAAGAAAAAAACATTTTATTCAAACAAGGAAACAAAAAAGAAACAAAGGATTAAACTCTATGTAGTCAAGTTAGCAAAACTACTAGCTGTAAAAGCTGGTTTTATATAATATACTAACAGTGGGGATGTAATGTTTTACTTGATTCAGTTTTGGGGGACACTGACTGGTACAGCAGGATAAAAAAAACAAAACAAAAAAAAACAACATGATGTATTTTTGGCCTTATTCATTTCATGCAGAAAATAATCCTTAGAGACTGGGATCTATACTGGGACCTGCCTGGACAAGCTGCTGATTGACATCACAGACCCATCATTTTTAGGAAGGCTTAATGGTATTAAAATGGATACAGTCCAGCCCTACTGAGCATTCGCCAGTACTGAGGCATGAGACTGCTTGAACCCCAGGGAGCAAATCTCCTAACTGCACTAGAAAATCAGTGTGATGAATAGATTTGCCTTGCAGCCAAACTGTGACATGGTTCTATCTCCAGATGAAGGGCTGAGAGCCCAGTGAGCTGATCCAGGCAACTTTGGGACAAACATACTGCTCACATTAAGGTTAGTTGAAAACCAGCTTGAGCTTCTTGGTTACATTCAAAGCTCATTTGGAAATCATGTGGGTTAACGGACACCGTGATAGTGACGGGACTTATGGCTTCCTTGAAGGGAACTGAATCTTCAGGGTCTGTTCACTTCAAAGAGCCATTCAAATTTGAAAATGTTAATTTTTCTAAGAGCAAGCTATTTTACCTGATATATAATCATATTTGTGCGACAGACTGGCGACCTGTCCAGGGTGTACCCCTCCTCTCGCCCGGAACGCAGCTGGAGATAGGCACCAGCAACTCCCGACCCCGTTAGGGAGAAGGGTGACGGAAAATGGATGGATGGATGGATAATCATATTTGGCTTTTTGTTGTGGGTTTAAGTTCACAAAAAAAGTTAAATCACCTTCATTTAATAAATAAAGTATGTTCTTGTAGAAAAAAAATATGTATATATTTTCACAAAATATACATTTAAAAACATAACTGTCAAATAAAGATAATAAAAGTGTTGTGAGTATTAAAAATTAATGTGTTTATTTTTCCAGGGGCTCCTGACAGGCAGCATTTTTCTCCAGCATTGTTTCTATTTGGATTCCTGTTTCGGCCAATCAATAATCAACATTAATGAAAGCAGCTACATTTCCATGATCATCATTCATCAGTCTGAGCCGCTTTGCTTTTTGAAATGGGCCATCTAAGCATGTTAGCCTCCCTTCATATCAGAGTGTTGGGGCTGCTGTTGGTGGCTGTGAAAGCAGTTTTATTGAGGCCTAAATGGCTGCATTTAGTGAGGAAATCAGCTTGAACACACTATTCTATTTCTGTACGTTCTCCTCTCTCTTTCTAATGGGATTATAGGCAAATAGAGACCGAGGGGGCATGGCACATAGATCCAATTTAGCTATTTAGAATGGGGGAGAGAACATGAGTGAGAATCTGCATTTTCTTGAATTCTTTCTGTCTGTTACAGAAAGAATTCAAGAAAATGCAGTACCACACATACACGCACACACATCTTTTAGGAGGGGTCTGATATCTAGAGGGGTATGAATACACTTATATGTGCAGTTTGCAGAGGACGGGAATATATGGAATATCAGCTGGGCCTCAGAGGTTTAGTTAATTATGACCAGCTGGGTCAGACTGGACTGGACTTCAGCAGATAGGATTATCTCCCTCATATACCAGCAGGCACAGAGAGAAGACTGTATATAGTTATTTACAATGTCAAAGAAAACTATATTGATAGTTAAATGCGAAAGTGAATTACCTGTTTAAAGCAATCCTGAAGTATTTTGCACTACTGATTATGTTATCAGTAGCTACGTTTCCATTGACCATATACTTGCACGATTTGACATGTCAAAAATAAATGTACCTAATGGAAACACGCAGATTTCAAAGCTGTCTCAGTTTTGGTGCTAGGATAAGTTGTTTTTGACCAAACTGAATGTGACTTATTTCGCAAAACTGAAATAAAAGCACTTGTGTGTTCTAACTAGTCCATCCAATTTCCTCTTTGAAAATACAAGCACATCCCCCTCCAGACTCCCTCTGCATGTGGGCAAACCTGACAAGGACTCTCCCTTGGTGTAAACAAGAGGGTAACCCCCCCCCCCCAAAAAAAAAACAACTGTTGAACCTATTCATGCAATTATGGATTTCTTCCATTATTTTCCACAAAAAAAAGCAGAAATTTCCTCTTATGCTCTCCTCATTAAATCGTAGGATAGAGCTGTGCAAAATGAGACGGGGACGGTCATTATAAGTCTGTATGTAATTAGGCAGTCCGACTCCCTCCTCCCCACCAGCTGTACGTTCCATAATCCATATTCAAATGCAGCCCTGGCACAAAAGCACACAGCTTCACTCAGTTCAGCCTTCAGCTTGCAGCTGTAGAAGCAGGTTTTTGGACTTGGAGGAACTTGGATAGCAGTGCTGCCGTGTCAGTGCTGCACCTGGTTGACTTCCTGCGAGATCCAGTGGCAGCTAGGAGCCGTCATGAGCTCCACCCCCAGTCAGAGAGCGCTCAGCGTGCTGCTGCTGTGCGGCCTCGGGTTTCCAATTCTGTGTGATGAAGATTTAGTTCAGCATCACCCCCTCTGGAGAACACTATTGTCAAGAGTATTAATTAGCCTATTTTGTGTAAGTATAACGATCTGCATAGTTTAGTTAATTTACCAGGCATGCATAAGAATGACGGAGGAGGACTGCAGAGGAGGATATCTGCTTGGGAAATTTGTTTCATATTTACATAATTATTTAGAAGCTCCTGTTGATGCTGAAGATGATTTTTTTCCCCTTTAGATTTAATTTATTCCAAAAAGCATGTGTTTGCTCAGGGATCGTGCACAGGGACTCTGCTGGTTAATCAAGCATATGTATAATTCATTTTCCAAGCATGAGGTCTGGCACTGAGGGGGCTGTGATGAGCATTTCTAAATGGAATATTTTCACTTTCTTCCTGTGAGTTAGAAGACAGAGACTCTATATCAATAGAGCCTAACTAAAGCATCATGCTGCAGCATTCAGCCACTCTCCTTATGTCTCCCACCTCCATCACCACACTCCAGCAGAGACATCCTGAACAAAGTCTGAGACAGCTTTTTCAAACAATTAGATGGCTTTGACTTCTTAAGACAGTAATGTTGCTTTCTGTCAGAGCAGGAGTCTGCAGAACCAGCATATGCAAATATAAACACATTGAATAAGAAAGACAAAACTGAATAATGTCTGAGAAGCTGTACAAAAAAAACATAAACCCAATTGCTGTGCAGTGCAGCACCATAACCTGGGCTTTTAGTGATAACAGCAGATGTTGAGGCGCTGCAACAACTGCAGTTCAGCATCAGCCTGAAATTAAAGGTTAGTTTGAATTTGCACGTTGGAGCCAGATATAATAATATACTACATTATACTATTATATTATTGCAGTATATAACTTATAGAAAAATATATATTTTTGTAATTGTCACCATTATGTGACAGTATGAAACAGATAATCTGTGAAAAAATGAGCTCCTTTGCCTTCTGCCAGTGCTAACTAGAAACAACCAATCAGAGCTTGGAAGCGGGTCTTAGTGCTGCCAATCACAATCTTGTGTGGCTTGTGTTGTAAATGCTAAGGGTGGTTAGCATAGCCACTGATTTGTTGTATCTCTGTGATGTAATCTGCCGTTTTTCAATATGAGTGAGATGAAGTCAAAGGAATCATAGATAAGAAATTATTCAAAGGAAATCTGGAATGTTTTAAGACATGTCTGACCTTTCAGTAAACACCGGACAGACTGAATAAATCACTGTGGCTCAGTTTTAACCTTATGAACCTTCAACTTCTGTTTAGAACATTCTGGATCTGAATATGGTAACCTAAGATTTTATTTATCTGATAAGAATTTCAGCAGGGCAGCTGCAGGGATGGAGGAGACTTAGAGCATCCCAATTAAAAGCACTAACATTAGCACTGCATTGGCACAGGGGAACGTAACAGGAAACCAAAACTTACGGTACATAGAACTCGTTTGAATTCCAGACAACGATGTTAAAGTTGTGGAGATGGAATGACGATCAGATTTAAACAAGCAGCTGTCCTGCAGCTCGCAGTGCAGACCCACACCAACTTGCTGCATCACTCAAACTGCTTCATACCCATCAGGACAAAAGTAGGTCAGAGCTGACTGGATCATATGACACCACTATGAATATTACAGTCATGACGCTGATGTGTTTGTTTGAGTGTTAGAAGCTGATATCAGGAACGTTTAGGGGCTATTTGTGTCTGGTGGGCCAGGCAGAGGGAAAGTGACGGCGAGCCAGGATTGAATCCTTCCCAAGGTGTTAGGATTTACATAAAAGAAAAATGCAGAATGAAGCAAAGAAACAGAGAAATAAGCTCATGAAACCATTAGATTTTCCTAGATGGAAATGGAATAAAAATGTGGGGCTTTTTGGAGATAAGGGGCTGTTGGGCTTTATCCTGAACAGGAGGAAGATGCTCCATCCTGCTGAGAACAGAGGCGTGGCTCTGACTGGGTAAACAGAATAAAGGGTTAATAAGCCTCCAAACAGCCCCCGGTGCCAGGCTTTCCAGGAGTCCAGGCTGAGCCAGGCTGCTCCACCTCCTCCACACCCTCCAAACAGCACTCCTTTCTGCCCCAGAGTGCTGGGGCTTTAAGTCTGTCTCCCAGGTAACACACACAGTTGTTGACAGACAGGCAGACATACACACATTCCTAATAACAGGCCCTGCGGTGCAGAAAGCAATGCAGGGCCTTGTTAGCCAACAACCAGCCGTGAAATCACTGCACCGTACTCCCACCACGATGAGTCAATCTATACCTCCTGTTTTCCCTTTGTTCAGGCCTTCAAGTGTGTGTGTGTGTGTGTGCATGTGCTGAAGATGAGTGTGTTTGCTGGTTTTTCTCCAGGCCACGCAGAGCTCCATCTTTGACTAGGCTGGCTGCCTTTGTTTCCACTCCTCTACTGCTCTGTTCTGACACACCTCATGCTGTGCATCTAAAGCACAATAACAGAGGATTAAGTTCACTTGCCTGACTTTAAATGAGAAGATCTTCATTGTATATGTTTCCATAAACCTGCACCTTAGCGTGGCTCAGGTCGATCTAAAAACGGCTGTCGATATGTACGACAAAAAGCTAATCACGTTCAGTCAACGAGGACACAACTTGACTTTGGCCAATATGAGTTTAGTTGAATGTATTTACTTTGATTTCTTTGATATCTAATTGCTTTGGCTAAAGTAACTTGGTGTTATTTATTGTGTGAACCAACCTTGACACAGATGGAGAACGCATCCAATCTCTACAGAACCAGACATGAATTTTCTATAACCCAACACAAGAATTCTGTGATTTGGAACTTTAACATGAAGACTTGTTTCTGATCTTCATAACGAAGATGTGACCACACATGGTGGTGTCATGGTTCTCGCTTCGGATCCAAATGAGAAATCTAAAAATTTGGCTTCAGAAAACCCCCTTTTTTCCCTTTGGTGAAAACATGCAGAACAGTTTATATTTAGGCTAGAAAACACAAATAGAATTAGTTTTGCGTTGGTGGAAGTGTCAGTGAAAAACGGTATTAAATATTCTAAGCATTTTCACCATGAAAATATGGTAATTCATGGAATTATGCTGGTTATGCTTTTTGTCTTGACTCTATTCAGAACATGCAGAAAAACATTTTCTACTCTGAAATAGATTTTTGATAGATTTCCATTTGTCCTGATATTAAGTATGTTTGTTTTGATTGTATTTACCCAGAACAGCCTTCACTGTTGTTAACTTCTTGCTTTTGGAGCAGTCTCCGGTCCGCTTGGCGTTCACATATCCATTCAAACAGCACCAGAGTT
Organism: Poeciliopsis turneri; assembly: GCA_922788865.1. Classification (NCBI taxonomy): domain Eukaryota; kingdom Metazoa; phylum Chordata; class Actinopteri; order Cyprinodontiformes; family Poeciliidae; genus Poeciliopsis; species Poeciliopsis turneri. The sequence continues at coordinate 851,639 of CAKLNU010001061.1, read as the reverse complement.
CACTTCAGAAGAAGCTTGGGTTTGGGTATTTAGGTGGACCAGATTTAGCTTTTTGGTCTGCGTCAGAATTTGAATACACCTTCTCACTCAAATAAAACAGTCTTTCTAGGCAAAGGAACTAGCGTTTAATTAAAGTGGACGAAACAGGGCTGGTGTGAATGGATACTTAAACTTAGACTGTGAAAGTAAACCATTTTTGCTGTAGACAATGACAGAAATTGCTAAACTGCTGATTATCAATCTACCTAATGGTTCTGTATCAATTTAACTAGACTACACTCTTCACATTATCCCAAATACTGAAAACAATTCAAATAGATGGCAAATGGTTAATAAGATTTTTAATGCAGCTAACTGCTCATTTGAGGGTAGAATTTGTGGTTAGGATGGTCCTATTCCTCCCTTATTATTCAGTTTTCTCTCAGGTCTAGAATATTTGCCTCTATGCTGGCACCAGGTCTTTTTTGGGCCACCAGGAAAATCTTCTTTTCATCAAATGTTGAGGGTGGGCTCATTCCAATTTAACCTGTCTAAGGCCAACAGAATTAAAAACACCAACAGACCAGACACATGGTGTAATGTTTTGTTTTGAGTTTTAATATCCCCTGTTATGAAGTGAATAATGGTGAACTTAGCTTCCACTTAATTTCAGCTGAATTCTCTTTTGTTAAACCCTGCCAAGTCTCATCTTTACTGATCAAAGATCAGAAATAGTGAATAATGTTTATAGATAATTTTCACAAAGTGGTTTTTGAGTGATATTGGGAAGTTGACATTAGGCTAAATGCAGGGCAGCACCGACTCTAAAAGGTTCTATGTTTAAATGCTTACAGGATTCCTCTTCTGAATTAATTTGCATGCCCTCCCTGATAATGAATGGGTTCTCTCAGCGGACTCTGGTTTCCTCCAAAAGTTCAATAACTTTAAAAATACTGGTCTCCCTAAATTGCATGTAGGTCTGAATGTGTGTGGCAGTTGCAAATGAGAACAAAGGCAGAACAAAACAATATAAAGCTACATGAATGCTGAGATGACTGTTTGAAATCAAGAGTCAGAGAGGAGAGCTGATAAAATTCCTCCACTTTAAATGTTCTTTGACAGGTTTGTAGAGGGAAGAAATACTCTGAAGTACATACACTCACTTCCAGTGTGATAGTGCTGTACAGACACACTTGAGCAACATAAACACCTTGTGAGATCTTTTATCTGTTGGAATTCTTCACAGAATCCCAGTGAGTTCCAGCATTGCCTTAGAGAAGCTCTGCCTCTCCCCATAACGCCAAAGTTCTCAGCTCCGGAATTATGCTAACATATGCCGGCGAAAGAGGAGGGGCGAAGGCCCAGCTTTGATAAGTCGAGCATGGCGAACGTGAATGAGGCAGCGACAGGCGAGGCAAAACACACATTCATTCCCCTCACAATGCCGAGCAGCACTTTTAATTAAACCTTATCCAACACGATGAATAATGCAACAGCTTCCGCACAATCCTCCGTCTCTTTTCTGTTGCTCACCACTCTGTGTTCAACCAGGCTAACCAGTCACATGCATACATTAAGGCAGAAGAATGGTGCAGAAGAAAGCCTCTGCTCTCTGTGCTGCAACATAATGCGTAACAAAATGTTTTATAGTTTTGCCAACTGGGAGAAAGTGATGTGCTTATTTGTGCTGCAGGTTTGGGTTTTGTGATGTCAGACGTGAGTAGGAACCTGTTCTGCTTTTCTGAACAGAGAAGCAGGAAGAGCTGAGATCACTGAGACAAAGTCCAGCATAATGTGTTCCCCATGGGCCTCATCAGATCAGACGATAAACACCAACCTCCATCCATCCATCTACCTTAGTCTATAGTAATGGACACACTCATGAAGGAAAAGAGACGAGGAGGCTGGGAGGAAGGGTGAGGGGCCGGGATGGAGAAAAAGGCAGCAAAAGAGATACTCAGAGCATTGAAGAGTGAAAGGATTGCATGGGAGAGTGAACCCATTACAGGACAGACTGGCCAGGGCATGGGAAGACACAGAGAGGGCTGTGGGGAGGTGCTGGCTTGTATTTAGCCCTGAGGGGATCAGGCGGAGTGTGATAATGCACGGCTGTGCCAGGGAAACCTCTGGCCTCAGAGTCTTCTCTGTGACAGGCGAGCAGGAGGCCCACGCAGAACAAAGCTGCAGTGTGTCTGCAGAGCTGATTAGAATCACATAAGACCTGATGAGGCTCTCGTTTTTACCATTAAGCTGTTTGGTCTGATCAGTCCCTCCAGATATGTCCAAAATCCCCATGTCCCCACATATTCAGCAATATATGGTGATTTTAATGTTCCTGTAGATCCTGTAGAACAGCAGCAGGACATTTCCTGAGCAGATCCTAGTTGTTGGGAGGGTGGCTGTTGCCAACATGACGAGGGTTTTTTTATGGTATCGAAAGGAGTGATCATCAATGAAGTGATTGGACACAAATTTCTTAAAGAAAATGTGTTTTTCAGGAACATAGTGCACTTGTGTACTACAATTTCATAAATAGTATATCTTCATTTGTTGTGAAAATGCGGTATATATAAAACAACTTCAATTAAATTTCACCTTCAGCACATCATCATAGCAATGCCACTCTATGATGCCACTCATCACCATTGTTAATAGCGTTGGACTGAGAAGTAGTTGTCAGCAGGTGTTTGCTAATTGCTGCTGCTGCTAGTCTGAAGGAAATGAGTAAGGAAGGCAGAAGGGGAGGGGAGAATGAGATTATGACATGACATATATAATCCCCAACACTCTTAAAGACCTTTTGAGCTCTGAATCTCTGAAAGTTCAATAAGACATCCAGTGCTCCAACATGACTGTTGGCGGCTTGTGTTCATTAGCAGCTCAACAACAAGTAGGGAAGAGAGAGAAGTCCCAGTTTGGGGACGGGAATTGAACATGGGACTGCTGCATCAATCGCAGTAGTCTGTCGTGTGTGGAACAAACCAAAAATGATCTAAAGCAGTGTTTCTCAGCTCTGGCCCTTGTGGCACACTGTCCTGCCTGTTTTAGATGTTTCCCTGCTTTACTACATCTGATTCAGCTGATTGCAGTTCAGCAAACACCTGTCAATTGAAATTGCCTGGACTGAAGCAAGAAAACAGCTAAAACATACCCTGGTCCTCTACCCACAAGGACCAGGTACAGGGACACTGATCTAAAGGTAAAGAAGTACAAATGAACACAAATACATAAACACAGCAATACAGAGAAGAACTATTTACAAGTGTCAATGTTTCTCACATAACTGTTGAACTTCCAGGGCCACAGTGTCTTATTGAAAAAGCCAGTTTACAGATCCTGCTTTTAGTATTCACCAAGTTGTCAGAGGGTGAAGGCCAATCTTTCCTGCTATCAGTGTAAGTACACTTATCTCACTGCAGGGGCAAGTCTACTGAATACAACTTCAAAATTGTATTAATAATCATAATATTTCCCTTCAATCTCTCTAAACTCCAGCGCTCTCCTGTAACACTCCTGCCTTTCATGTGATGACTTTCAGTCTGTTCTGCTCCTCTGCAGTGTGTGCTCATGCACACTGGGCCCTGTGTTTGCAGGCCACTGACTCTCATACAGGCCTGCAGTGTGCCGTTAACATGCGCACTCCACTGCAGGAGAATAATTTGCGAGTCGTGTCCAATTCAAATTGAGTCAGTCTCCTGCTGACTTCCTGCCTCGGCTAGCTGATGAACTCTGGAATAATAGATGTGGTGCCGAGCCGCGGTCACAAGACGTGTGCTTGGAGCCAGCAGCCAGTGTGAGGTACAACGTGACTTTGCTCTTATTGACTGAACCTGCAATTATTTCTCCTGAACCTGAGATCCTCCATTAAAATTGAACAGTCATAGCATTATGCAAAAAAAACATACAGGAATATGTCAGAGCTGGTGTGGTGACTAGATTAGACTAGATCTGTAATTAATTAATTGCATTTTAATTGAAAAATAAATATTGACAGAACAGGGAACATTTTCAGTTAAGAAACTGTTCGGTACTAAATTATTGAATAAATAGACATTTGAGCTAATAAAGATTTCTACTGTTTTTCATCTGCTATTTAGGTTCTTCCACCCTCAGATTGCTTCAAAGTTCCATAAGATCCATTGAGCTTTCTAGTGTTTGAAGAACTCCTGAGCATTATTGGAACTTCAGCAGAAATATGGTCTGTGGACAATGACATTAGCGTTAGGGACATCTGTGCTGCTGTTACATGTTCAGCATTGTGATGCTATTTTTAGACTTTTAGCACAACTTGAAGACAACAATAGTATTTTCCAGCACCCAACAATTTCTAGAAGCAACACTTAACCCCCAATGGAGCAAGGGAAGCAGCTTTGTGGTCGGTGGCATTCTGGGGACCTTAGAAAATATTTGCCATGCCTTTTACACCAAATTCTGACCCAACCGTCTGAATGCTGGAAATAATTTTCCAGTTGAAAATTTATCCAGTTCTGGTGATCTTGAGTGAACTGTGACCTCATTTTCTTGTGTCTCAACCCTAACCAAGAGTCCGTCAAAAAAATAGAGGGTTAGCTTTCTTAACATCATCCAGATAATATCAGGAATCATTATCCCCATTATCTGGATGATGCTATCATACAAGTTGATAGATCATATCCTGTTTCCTCTCTGTATCATCTATTCTTCTTACACCCTGTGACCTTTAGCATTTTGGGCAACGTCAGTTATGTCTACTCTGAGCATCTGCTGCTGTAAAACTCCCTCCAAATAGCTAAATATCACATGAGCATGAAAAATGCATGTTTAAAACACTTGTCATATATTAGCCAAAAATGATTGCGCTTCAAACAGTTGTTTGTGATGCAAATATTTTCACAGTGACTTACTGGTGGTATATTGTCCAGCCCTACTTTCTATGAACCAGTTGCACGTTTTTTTTTGTTTTTTTTTCCGTTTTTTTTTTTTGTCATGTCAGGAAGATTCTCCTGCTGTTTATCTTGGTACTTGGCAGGTAGCTGAAGAAACTACCTGCCAGCTACCAGCTCCTTCTAGTAAATCTTTTCCCAGGTTGGCTGTGTCCTCATAACACGCTGAACCGAGGCCATGCTGCAGAACTCAGAGCTCTGTGGGTTTATCTGGTGCACGTCTCCATTTTGTTTTGTGGCAGAGACTCATTTTGACTCTGTTGCTTCTTCTGTTTGAAGCTAGAATATTTGTGCAAAAAAAAAAAAAGTAAACCAGTGTGTTGAACATTTTCTTATTTGTGTGCTTTGGCATGATAAACTTTTTCCATAATAAACCTTCTCTACATGAAAGAGTGTTAATCAATTCCAGATATTCTTTTCTTAAATAAAATCCTTGAGAGTATATTTGCTAATAGAATGTGTGAGCATCTGAACAAACGACCTGTTAGAAGGGCTTCAGTCACAGCACTGAAACATCATTGCTGAACGTTACTAATGATATTCTCTTGGCTTCGGATAATGGACTGATGTCTGATCTCAGTTCTGCTTTTCACACAGTTGCTATTAAATATTCTCTTAGAATGACTTGCACATAAAGGTATCAATGGAAAAGCTCAAGGCTGGTCCAACAGATTACTCCCCCAAAACACAATCAATTTACTAGACTGGTTAATTATGTTTAAAAGTAATTAGTTGCTTTTCCATAAAAACATTGCACAACCGTGAATCCACTATAAACAATATACCTTTCAGCCTAATTCTATCCGTTCTACATATTCCTGTTTTAACTTCCCTCCATTGTCTCCCTGTCAAATCCAGAACAGAATTTAAGATTCCCCTTCTCACAAATAAAACCCTTAATAGCCTAATAATAAGCTCCATGACGCATCAGAGATCTGATTGGTCCATATGTTCTTAAAAGGATGCTTTGCTCTCAGACTGCAGGTTCACTGTTGGTTCCTAGAGGTTCTAACAGTAGAAGGTGAACCAGATCCTCTTTTGTAGAATCAGCTCCCAGTTTTGGGCAGACACCCTGCTTACTTATCAGGCTAGGCTTAAAATGTTCCTATTTGGTTAAGCTTGTAGTTACATAGAGGGCTAATGTTATCCTGTGGTATCTCTTTTTGGTAATACTTTATTTGACGGGGTGTGAATAAGAGTGACATGACACTGTCATAAACATGACATAACGTCTTATTCACACCTCATCAAATAAAGCATTACCCTCTGTAGTTATGCTGCCAGAAGCTTTGACCATTGTGAATAAAAAAAAACAAAACTGAACTTGACTGAATTGTTTGATAACGAGGATCAAATTGACTTTGTATGTGTTTAGGTAATTATTGTGAACTGGCATATTATAAGCCAATTGAATTAAAATTAATTACAATTTTCTCATTCATAGTTAAAGATAAAAAAAAAAATAAACTGTGCATATCTTTGCTCTTCTGGTCATTGAAGCCTGAGTGCTGCCTGAAAACACACACCAGCTCCTCCAGCCCACACAAAAGCTCCTCAGTTTATTCAGACTACTTTAGTAGTTCACTAGACAAAAGCTCTCCTGTCCCACTGCCACTTCCTGACTTTGATGGGAAGGTACACACGACGATGAAATGTTGAACAACAGAGGCAAGGGTCACATTAATGAAGTTCATATGAAAAGGCCGAATATGTCAGGACAAAACATGGAATCGCAAGAGTCACTAAATCATTGGAATGAAAAGGTGTTAATTAGGATACATATTTATTCCAGACTGCATGTGTCTGATTTGCATAGTAACTTTCAGGGGGAATGGACTAATTTCTAAAATATTGTTTTCAGATGTCGGAACAGATAATCAGGTTTTAAATTCAGAAGAAAAAAGTTTATCCCTACTTTAAAGGGAATCATTTCCAAAATCAGAGCTGCAGGCCTGAAAGATTTTTTCTTTCGCTGTATTGAACTTTTAGCCTGAATCATTGAAGAAACTTTCCTTGATTGGACAGTAAGGTTGATTCTACATACTGTAATTCAACTTTTAGAAGACAAGATTAACAAGTGAAACACTAACGGTCATGTGGCTTACATCAAACTGCCAAGTTTCTCAACATAACACAATCTTTCAGTTCAGAAAAATCTTGAGGTGGTCACAGTGATGGACAAAATTAAGCCACAAAGAAAAAAATAAATAAATTACTGATGATCCCCCATGTTGCCTGTGGCACAGTGACAGTATGTCTTATTAGCATGCATCATTTGACACTCTGCTGGGCTGCTGCTGTTAGAGGATCTCTTGGACGCATCACATAGGAAGGAACGGCTTTTCTCCTTGGAGAAGCAAAAAAGAAAGGCGGGACGTGAGCAGCGCTCATTAGGAGAAGCCATATGGTAGAAGAAAGAAAGGATGGCAAGATGGGAGAGATTGAGGAACAAAGAGATGGGACTTCTACATTTCTAGAAAACCTACATTTACACTCCAACTCTGTCAGATCATTAACTGTTTTAGAGCTTTTTCTCCCTGGCTGACTTGATTGTCATGGCTGTGCTGTGTTGTGTACAGGTTGAATATAATGCCTGGGAATGTAGCCTCTCTTTTTAAGAGTGAAGCACAAATTGTTTTCAAAGTAGACAGGGGTTCTTGTTTGTAGCCTTGATGCCACTGGCTGTGGGACTGAGGGTTGAACGACAGGCTGAGGAAAAGTCTTGTCTTTGGAAAACTTCCTCCACACACTTGACTCAAATAATGAGGTCATTGGCAGGACTCTGGAGAATCTGATTGCACTTAGGTGGTGATTCAGCTATTTGATTGAAGTGTGTTGGACCACGGACACATCTAAAAGTTGCAGGACACTAACCCTTGAGGATTGGGAGTGCCCACCCCTTAAAGCCCCTGCTAATGTTCAAATGCCTGTTCAAGTAGAGGAAGAGCTTCTTCAAGATTCCACAAGCAACATGTTCTGGTCATGGAGGGTTGGAAAACCCATATTAATCAGAACTCTGTGAGTTCTGGTTGCTTTGGGCAGAAATTGACATATTAGCCACTGCTAGCTGTGGAAACATGTTAAAATGCTGTAGTTTTGAACGAGACATGACAATTTACATACAGATTTTTCATTACATCTGGGTTTTCCCTCATTGCATGCAATAATCATTCTGCATATGAACTTCTGATTTTGTATATACATTAATGAATAAATATTTATATTTAATGAATAAATAAACATTTTATTGCTCTCGTTATTGTGTCATTTCCCATCATGTCAAACAAGAAAACAGTGAGTTGAAGGTGTGGAACTCACTGGAACTCACACTATTCTGTGTATGTAAACTTCTGGTTTCAACTGGGTGCCTAAATCTACAGTCTGTGCCTATGGATAGCTATATAGAACATAATCTAAAACCATCACTTTCTACACGCAGAGATATCAAACGCATGTGCTGGTGTGTATGGTTTATGTCAGGATGTATCTGGATGTCAAATATTTCTCTCTTGCTGTTGCATCAGTATCAGAGGAGCTACTGGAAGAGAGGCTGTTAGTGCTCTGCCTCTCCTCTGACTGTGATGGAGTGTATTCATCACATGCGCTTCTCTGACCTGTCAATCAAAGCCGTCAGCAGAGAGGCAACGCACAGAAATGATTTGATTTATTTATCCTAAGTGCTTCCCTGCTAATCTTATGTGCTTGGGGCTTGAACAGACATAATTACTGTAAAAAGAATGATCTGTGTAATCATACCTAGTAGCAGTATTTTGCTGCAGGCAAAATACTGCAACATTTACCTGATCTGCTGCCCAGCTAAGAGCTTTGCAAATCAAAAAATAAACTTATGGAAAATCCACCCAGAGCTAATGTGCATGAAGCAGAATCCGAGTCTGAAATAGACTCAATTTTTCTGTGATGATGCAACGGCGAGTCAGAGCTGATGCTGAGAGAGTCCTGAAGTTTCTGTCATGCAGAGGAGAGGTTCGTTTTCACTGCAGCTTGATTTGAAAGTCACAAGTTTCAGGTCAGACACTCAGTCATGACTCCATCACGGTACTTCAGACACACTGAAGAGGCTCCGTTATTCCATCACCCCAGGATGTAGCCATGTCCCACAAAGTGCTTTCAATTACTTCAAACAGCAAATTCTATAAGTTCTCTCCACTGTCTGCAGCACCCAATAATCTAGTTATTGATGTTACAGATGGACAATATGGATAGGAAAAATATCACAACGTAAGGATTTCATATCAGTTGCTAATTTTGTGTTAAATATCTGAAATAATTCCAAACTGGCAACTTTTCTCATTTTTTTTCCAGTTTCCTCTCTAGATATTTTACTCATTTTCTGTCATTCATACGGTTACGAAGCACAGAGGCAAATCTTGAAACTGCTGCTGTGCAAGTGTCTCAACAGGCTGTTGCTAGGTAACTGGAGCGTGTGAGTTAATTGCTTAGCTGGTCAAGACAAGTTGAGGGGCTAAAGCTTTTTCTCTGCCAACATCCTCCAGAATGTTCCGCAAAATTCTTAATCATTTTATTGAAACCATTTTCTACTGATATTGATCACATGTCTATTGTGATATATATTGTTATTGATTTATTGCTCAGCTCTAACAGTAATGTATCATTGTATATAATGATAGGTGGGAATGGGTGAACAAAAGTCATGGTGTAAAAGACTTTAAATGGGCTGTGTAAGTTCAGTCCATTCAACCTACTGTTCCTCACAGGAAGAAGGATTTTCTTCCTGAGAAGAAGAGCTGGAGCTGTTGATACCAGATTACCATCGAAACTAGAAGAATCTACAGCTAGGTATAGACAGCTAGGCTGTAGATTCTTGGTTTGCAAAGCCTCATTCAAACCAATAATGTCCAATAGCTTTAACATTCCAGTTTCTCTGTCTGCATCGGTTTGGGTTGCAGGCTAGCATCATGGTGTGCTTGAATACACACAGCATAGGGTTGTAGCTGACATCCGAAGCCTTTGCAGAGTTTCCCGTTGAAGACAAGATGAAACGGACGCCTGGGTTACTGACAGGCAATGAAAGTGTGTTTCTAGGCGGCAGTAGGAAAGTAAAATCAGCTGATTTTACAGAAGGCTCTCAGTTTCTCAAGGCAATGCCTCCGGTTATCTCCCCCACCTCACCTAACCCACGTCCCCCTCGCTTCCCACTTCCCTCCCTTAGGCTCACAGCAGGAAAATATTTTAAATCACTTTGTCCTCTACCTAGAAAAACTTCCTGACAGGTCGTTTGGTGGACTGCACAAATATGTTTCTTCTAATGACAGAGCTGAAGTATATTCTGCTTCTGTCTTGTTGACTTTGGAAGTGTGGGGCAGTGACAGCTTTAGCAGGTAGACATCAGTGTAGAAACACCAGGGGACAAATAGTGCTTTTAGATTCAAGAAAAATGGCTCCAAAGCAATGAAGCTTTCCTGCTTTTTATCTTCCTTCCTGCCAAAACACTACTGTCACAGAGAGGATTCTTTGGGCTGTTGTGCATGTGCGTGGGTGTGCATGTGTGTGTGTGTGCGAGTACGTGGAGAGAGAAATAGCTGTCTCCTCTACATTCTGGACGGTATGGTCTTGTTTTGCCTGTAGCTGCTATCTTCAAAGCGACACAGTGATGCTTCAGGGCCGGACCGTCCCGACAGCGACCTGTGATGGCTGACTGCACCGACTCTCTGTACAAAGGCTGCTGCTCTGTTTGAAGCATGGCCAGGTGACCAGAGCAACACACAAACACATGCACATGCAAGCCTGCACACACACACACACACACACACACACACATACACACACCCAGGACATTGTCTTCAAGTCAATGTAAACCCAACCTGCAATGCAGGTGTAGAAATGTACAATTTTGTTTGATAAGGAAAGTCAGTTGTCTAAAACAAGTCTGAACGTGCTCTCAGTATCGCTGCATGAATGTTCTCCTTGCTCTATTCCCTGTGTCCTTCTTTTCCTTCTTTCTTTCTTCTTTCTTCCATTTTCCAGGTACCTGCCAACAGCCATTCCATTTTAAAAGAAATTTAAAGGAGTCAGGAAATGTCAGGAAAGTCAGGAAATGTCTGGAATTTCTACAAGTCTATGAACCCTTGTGAACTGAAACATCAGTCACACATGAATTTTGTTTTGAATGCATCCTTGAAGAGAGAATTCAATGTTCTGTTTCACATAAACTCATTTTAAACATCACAATAGAGTTGTTAAATATATTATCTAGGAAAAGTGTTGACATAAGATGCTAAAGTTGGTTTAATTTAAACTGTCATTGGGTCAGAGGGGTTCTCATGTAACTTGAGTGTGACTAAAGTCGTTAACATCACACCCTGTCCTTGCTCACTGTCAGTGGTTGCATTTCCACTGACCTTAAAATTGTGGAAATTGGTATTTAGAAAATAAACTTGTTTGATGGCAACACAACAATTTCAAGAAAAGCATGTTTTTTGATCAAATGTTTTTGTGGTAGGGGGAGATTGTTTTTTGGCTGTATTGATATTAGTATATTTTGAAAAAGTGCACTTTTTCTGCATCACACGAGTCACACGATCAATAACAAGATGTCACAACAGCTGCAAAATATGAGGAGGGTAAAAGGAAGTAAAGACACTTTCCTGTGACTCATCTCTTTGGGCTCCTTCTCAGAGTTGCAGTTTCTAAGCGTATCAGTACCCCAGGCAGCTCCTTCAAACTAGCCAGAAGCAATTAGCAACCACCAGGTGGAACTGAACATCTGCTGTGTAGAATGCTACTTTTCAGTGTAACAGTGGTAAACATAGAGGAGCCATGTTGTGATAACTTCCTGAGAGCAGAGTTTCAGAAAGCGCAGGAGTTTTTAAAGAGACAGAAGACCAATTTCAATGTTTAATTAAAAAGTCAAATACAAATTTGGATTAGTATTTGATACATATATAGTATTTTTATAACAATCTATGTTAACGGTTACTTGACTCTGCTATAGAATGGCACCGTGTGCCTGGAAAAGACATAATATTCCCCTTTTATTGACTTCTTGCATAAACAAAGCTACTCACTGTTTTATGTATTTCTTATTCAATAAAATCACAACAATTGCAAAATTGTGTTTTTTCAACATTAGCAGAACATCAACAAAGTTTTGGATACATTTGTAATGCAGCCATCACTGGACACAAATATTTATTTTTTCCTAACAACTCTAATGAGGGTTATTGGCACATTTTATTTGCTTTCAAAAAAAAAACTCTTAGCCCGCTGTTTGGGCTGGCAGACCTCTGGCTGTCTGAGCGGGTTTCATGCTTTGTCATGCGTTCTGCCTGTGGATGCTGCATCCAGGCCCTGTGTGGTGAAGTGTGCTGGGGCTCAGTGACAGGGCGGCCATCCCTGGCCATGTGGTCATGGAGTGGACTGATGGCGGGAGCTGTTGCGTACCCTGAAAGCCACGTTGCATCAGCTAATCTTGTGAATAATGTAGAATCATGAATAAACATAAAAGAATGGAGAGAATCACTGTAAAGAGACCTGTCTTTTCTTTGTTTCCTCTCCTTTCCATCCTGCCTCCATTTTCTGTCCACTCGTCTCTTTCTGCTCGTCTTTTTCTAAACCACAAAAACCTTCTTTCTTTCTTCCCTCCCTGCCAAAATCAAACACTCCCACTTCTAGCCTTCCTCCCCCCTTTCTCTTTCATACCACCTTCATCCTTTTCTCTTCCTCTCTGGCCACAGTGGTGACAGACATTGTGCTGCTGTAGTAGTGCCGTGTCTCGGTGCAGACCGGCCGGGTCCAGCCCGCGCTCTCAGCTCAATAGAAGCCCGGGTTTCCTCAAAGGCAGCCATCCAGCCAGCACAAAGCCTGCCCACTGGGAAAAGACCCACAAAAGAAAGGGGTGGAGAGATTCTCGCCGTCTTTGCTCCGTCTGAAGCGGCTTGCCTCCACCACCTTGTATAAATAATACAACACTGCTTCAATAACAACAATACAAAAAAAAAAAAAAAAAATTCTGCTCTGCTCCCACAAACCCCTGCCTCCATATTCTTCTCGCCGTTAGTACTTGGGATTTTATCTGAGAAATTTCAGGAACAGATGGCTGCATTTTCTACAACACATACTCCGAATATTTCATCCATGTATGGTTGCAGAAGCTCAGAAAGACACAACTTTCAAAGCACAATTGCAAACACACAGCAGTTGGACATAATTCACTCTAAACCAAAGTGAGTTATCATCACAGTTCTTTGGGTTTGTAAAATGTGCTTTCTGCGGTTCATCAAAAAAACACATATATTCAAATTAAAAATAATTTGAATATATGACAGGTGACAGATGTAATATGCATAGCAATACAAATTAATTCTAATTCATACAAAATGTTCATAAATTTATAAAATATAGAATAATTAACCATTTGAGCTCTATGAATGTTAGTCCTAAAAACTTTCAACTTCTTTTTAAAAACTGACTTCTGTTCAACTTTAATTAAAGTTAATGGTAGAGAGATTTGTTTCTCCATTAAACGCATTTTTAGTAAGTAAAGGTGCGTTTGGGAAAATTAGTTTTTGCCTGAGAATTTTGAAAACATCTTTCAACTGCATTTCTGGTGACACAGCCATGTGAACTTAAACTGTTCTTGAATAAAAAATAAACATGAACTTTGGAATTTAAAAATGCTCCATGTTGAGAGCAAATCGTAAAGCTAACACCTGTCACGGTGCAGTCAAGATTTGAATGCATGATATTTACCAATGTCCTGCATTAACAATTAATGCTAAACAGAAAGCTTTATTCTGCATCGACTAAAGTATATATGAGGCTTTCTTTTCCAAATAATATAAAAATATTCAAGCTCAGAAAAACATCTAAGTTTTTATCCTTTAGCCAAATCTGAGTGTTTATTACTACACCTGACCAAGACAGTTAGTTATCCAAATAGACTCCAGGGAACTTAGCTTCTGCTACTTGTTCGATAAGTGTGTTATTTATTGACAAATTTAACTCTGGATCATATTTGAGAGACTTCCTTCAAACATTTACTAAACGTTTTGTCTTTAATGTAGGTAATATTAATTTATTATCTAAAACCAACTGCTCAACAATTTCTAAGTCATTGTTTAAGGTAAAATTGTTAATTTGGCATTAACAAGAATTCAACAATCAGAAGAAGAGTGAAGTTTCTGTGTGAGATTTGGTCTGGTACAGCTGTGAGTGTGAGTAATCTGTCAGTGTGTTGATGAAAACGAGAGCGGAGGGATTAGGCGGTGGCTCTCGTGGCCTGCCGGCCCGTTAGCATGAGGCCGGGACAAAGAGGCTGATTTCAATGGAAATGCAGCAGCTGAGAGGACACGGCTCTCTCAGTGGGGTGACTTCCACCTTTCACACAAACACACAGAAACTCCATTACCCTCCACATCAGGGATCACACACTTAATCATGCTTGGTGGAATAAAGGTATATTTTGCAGAAGCTGCAGTGAAGAGTTGATGTGGCTTTGCACCTGTCAGTGATTATATAGATAATCTTCTCCTCCGCCCTGTGCTGCTATTAGACCAACTATTATCCCCCACATGCCTGGCCTCCACGCCCCGTATTACATGCAAATAGCACCTCTTTATCCAAGCTGTGAATGAAAGATCCATCTGAAAAGAATGGAGCTCCCTGCTCTCCCATCAGATCCAAACCTCCATCCCTTACTGGCTTCCCTTACAGCTTCAGTGCAGAGAGCACAGATCTGATGACCCTGCTGGGGCCCAGAGGGGAGCAGAGTAGTGACTGAGCCCCATCAACGTCAAAATAACAGTAGCTGCATTTCCACAGACTATACATTTGTGCATAATTGGTAAAACAAAAACACATTTGCTTAATAGAAACATGGCAATTTCAAAAAACTCACATTGTTCAGTAAAAAACTTTTGGCGTTAGGATGAAGTTGTTTTATGACTGTATCAAAATCAGTGCATTTGGAAACACTTTTTTTCACATCATGAGTCACACAACTAACAACCTGACTAGGAATATAGAGTTAAGGTTCTCCCTCACTGGAGTGAGGGAGATAATAAATAATAAAGAAAGTGATTCTGACGAAAACAACAGCTTAACTACTTTGGTCAGACATGTAAAAACAAACTCCAAAAAACGTTTCAAATGGTTCAGAAAGTACAATTAGCAATACAAAATATAATGCAAGTTCATTCATAAAGCATGATGCCACTCAGAGCACGGAATTAGACTGGATAGATTTGTTCTTTTGGATCAGGCATATTGTCACAATATCTCGTCTAGAATTTTTTTTCGATATCTCGACGACGCAGATATTAACATCGGATCGATGCATCTGGACTAAAGACTTGACATTATTCACTGTTAAAGTTCTGTTGTTGTTCTGTTCACCAAGAAACGTACCTTCTAAATAAATAATAAAATGTAACCACAGCTGTGTGGCCCAGCTGAATAAACAGTAATTCAATCTGCACAAACACTTTTTTTCAGTTTTTGTATATTGTGCAAAATACAGGTTTACCTCTGTATGTTGAAGTTTATGTTTGTGTGTTTTGCTGCAGCAGACCTCTGTATGTGTGTGTGTGTGTGTGTGTGTCCATGCCAATGAGCACATACCCGTCTGGCAGTCATGTGCAGGATGCTGCCGCAGGTCAGTGCTTGCTGCCAGACGATGCTTTCCCGTGGCTGTTCTTCCGTGCGCACACCTGTATGCTGTCCCCACTCTCTGTCTGCAGCTTGACATTTGGTACAGTGAAGATAGACGACACTGCAGGGGGAACAAATGCATGAAGATTAGACAAGAGCCGGTTGGAAGCCAAAAGCATTTTTCAAGCAAACATTTGAAAAAAAAAAAAAAAAAAACATCCATCCATTGTTTCCACTCGCTTGTGTTTGCGGGAGGCTGCTGCATTTCACCAGCAATCATGGAGGTGAGAGGCAGGGAAAAGCCTGTATCCACTTAACTTAACAGTTAAGTTAGGTTAAGCTGGGGAGAAGCTGGAGTACACAGAGAGAACATGCAAACTCTATAAAGAAAGATCCCCAGCTGGGGCTCAAACCCAGTATGATGTGAAAGAAATTTGACTTTGTAACTGAACACCTTGAAACTGGGACTATTGCTTTAAATTGTCCCTTTAAATTAATATTAAATTAATATTTTTTTCTAAAACTCCTGCTTCAGGAAGTTATCACCACATCAATCCTCTATTAACCCTTTAGAAACATTTTTACCAGTGTTTCACTGAGAAGAAACTCCTATAATGAGCTCAGCAGATGCACAGTTCCATCAGGTGCTTGCTAATAACTGTTGTCTAGTTTGAAGGAGCTGAGTGAGGGAGGGTTGCTCTGTGAGGCTGAAGCTGCAGCTCTGAGGAGAAGCTGCGCCTCGTAGACGGGGCTTGGTAAATCCAGGCGTTTTGCACATCTGAATGGTTGCCATGGAGATTAAAAGATTTCTCAAACATGCATGAAAGAATCAAGCCAACACTCCATGTATGTTGATGATGAGAGAATAACATGATGATATTGTGAAGATCAAAAAAGTCAGTTTTACAGAACAAAGACACATTTACTCATTAAACCTCCCAGGGATTTTGTGTGGTGCACAGGTTGAGCCGCTGCCCCATATACAAAGAATATTAGTCTTCGATGGAACTGTCCAGAGTTCAATTCTCGACTAGGGCTATTCCTGCTGAAATCACTAGAGCCTGAAAAAAACTTCCAGGCAATCTTTGGGCTCACAGAAACATGGCGCTCATAGTCCATCCGTTCATCTGTCCATCTATCCAATGCCTTCTGCTTTTCTGAGTTGGGATCTCAGTAAAAAGAGGTTGGAAACCCAGACATCACTCTGCCAGGCAACACACTCTGACTAAATGTGAGGGATCCCAGGGCCTATTCCCTCCAGTGAGACCCTAGTCGGACCCAGGCTCTCCTCCCACAGGTCAATGATCACAAATCCTCCACAGAGAGGCCAGGAGATGCCTGAACCCCTCTTTTGATTCTGTTTGATGTGGAGGAGAAGCAGGTCTTTATCAAGACTCGATGGGAAGCTTAGCTCCTCTGCCTCTCGCAGGCCGACTTATTTCAGCTACTAGTGAGGAAGATTCATTGTTCTGATCATGATCCATATCTCATGGCTGTAGTTGATGACAGAGTTGTCGGTAGAAAGTTTTTTTTTTCATTTAGTTCTCTTTTTAACCACAACAGACTGGAGCAACACCAGCTCTACTCCAGACAATGTTCCTCATCTACCTCCATTTAATGATTACGTCCATCTGTTAGAAATCCAGAGATGAATTTGAATTCAGATGAAATTAGAGTTTTCTGGATGATAAATGACTCTAAGTTTGAGAGGTTGAAATGTTGAGAGGAAGGCTTCAGGGTGTCCAAGAGTGTCCAGGACTGTCTCTTACTGTCTCCAGAGCAGAGAGTGCTTCTAACAGACAACAGCATCACTGATACGTCAGAGACACCTGTTTAGTTGCAGCTTTGCTGAAACACTGCTTCCTGACTTCAGTTTTGGAATTTCCATTTGGGAGAAATCGATTTTCATCATTCACTGTGAAAAGAGCTGATGTTCTTCAAAAACTTAGAGCAGAGGGGGCCTGAAGGAGTTCTCTCTCGGTCCACGTCAGCCGTTCCTCATCCAGTAGGAATCTGCTCTTCCTATTGTTATCCTAGACTTAGCATTCAGCCCCTCCACTCTCAGGCATCCAATCTGTCACACTCACATCAAATTGAAAATGTTGCAGTCCAATCTCTGGAGTCACAGGAGCTCAAAGACGTTTATGGTTTCAATAAACCAGCCGTTGTTTCTGATAATCACTCTGCATCAGATGATAGCACATAGCAGGGCAGAGAAATGAGAATATTATTTCTTTATGGGACATTTACTCGACTTTGCATTGACCTTCTTTAAACAATAAGTCGGTTCATCTGCCTGAAGCAGATGAGGCTTTGAATATTTCTATTGGCTGCTGGGCTGTTCAGAAAAAAAACCCCCCGATTCTTCTTCACTTCTCCACCAAGATGCTAACATCATGACTTAGCATCATGTCCCAACATTCATAAGATGAATGCAGAAGCATGGTTAATAAATTAGAAATTATTTTGTTGTTCTTATAGGACAGACCTGATTCATTCCAACATCAGCGGCTGCAAAAAATCATTCATTGGGGCACAAATAGCTCTCAAGGCACACTTTGGAAACCTCTTAAACATAGCAAGTATCTTCAACATTGTCCAACACTGGATAAAAGGCAACACAATCAGCTAAAAGGATTTATATAAAAAACAAAAAACAAAAATGAACTTAGAGACATTTTGTAATAATGCTGTATTTTTTTATAACTATTATTGGTTTGTCTTACATAGAAACTCCAATCAAGATTTAAATGCAAAAAGTTATGTCTGACAAATGATAAATGATCAATTCAACTCTTGATCAGAAATCATCTTTTTTTTTTCAGGAATTTAGGTTTTCGTTTCTTTCCTCTGAATCGAACTGAATGTTTTCTTTGTGTTCAGGTGGAATAAATGGATACCTACAAATAATTGCTTTTAGTGACAATGCACATCTTCTTCCTCTGTTCCACTGCTGCAGCCATTTCACCATTTGAGTAATGAACTAGTTTTTAATCTCACGCTGCTGTTTGTTTGAAACAATTCAACACATTCGTCCCCACAAAGAGGCAAAGTGAAAACACAGGTGCGAGGTACTTTGGTTTGATCCTTTTCCGTCCTGGTTTTGGGAACGGTTTTATTCCTCATTCTGCTCTGCTGCTCTGCCAGAAGAGAACACAGTGAGATGAAGGCAGAGCGGGGAAAACAGGAGCGAGTGAGCATGACAAAAATCTAAATGAGCCATCTCCTTCCTGCCTCTCAGTCAGTGACCGCTGCTTTCTGCTTCTTTTTCAACATGACAGCCTGCTGGGAGCTGATAACAGGATTAATAATGCAGAAAAATCCTAATCGGGGGGAATTAAAAATGGAATTCTCCAATTAAAATTACCACCCTGTCAGTGGTGGCTCACTCAGGTCTGTTGAGCTGGCTTTTCACTGTGCTAATGAATAACAGCTTAAGGGATTGCTAATGTGTGTGTGCAGCGTGTCAAAGAATATAGATAGGTAGTCATATCTGACATACTTTGATGCAACAACCCAATTCTGAAGGATTAATTGAAATAAAACCTGAATGTGAAGCCGTGGATAAAGCCTCTAACTCTGAGATTCAGAATGCACAAGGGAAATGTGCCTCCAAACCCCAGGCATGCTGAAAGCTATGAGTGGTAAAAGCTAAAAGCTGTGTGTTTCTGAAATTTCAGAGCCCTGGCTTATTTAAAGAGAGCCTCAGTGTACTTTTCTCTGAGCAAACAACCAGTCAAGAAGACAGAAAATCAAACCAAGAACACTTGCAGGAGGCAGCAGAGGACCAGCTGGGCTTACTGTCCCAACGGTATCCGCATGATAAGACCGGCTTTCTGTGCATGATCAAAAACAAGCCCAGGTTGCTCCTGGCTGTCTTCCTCACAGACAGACAGACCAGGACAGCGTGAAGAGTCAACACAAAAGAAAAGGACTGTACCAAAGCACAAAGCAGGGGAGGAAAAGAAAGAAGGAACAGATAGAGAGGCATTGTGTAACTGTCGGTCTCTTTACCTGCTAACCCCGGAGCCAAAAACAATGGTCAGACAGAAATACTACGCACCAAACAAAATGAGCCACCAGGTGGTTATTCAGCTCAAAGATTTCAGTCAGTTGGATCAAATTCATAATCTATGTTTTTTATTTATTTATTTTTTGTTAGTTTATGAGTTCAGTCAGGGCTGCACAGTAGTGCAGTTGGTAGCAGTGTTATCTTGCTGGAAGAAGGTCCTGGGTTTGATTCCCAGTCCCGGGGTCTTTCTGCATAGACTTTCCATGTTCTCCTTTGCATGTCTGTTTTCTCTCCAGGTACTCCAGCTTCTTCCCATAAACATATCAGTTTGATTAGTCTCTCTAAGAAGACTTTGGTCTTGTCTGAATACTCACAGTTTTCCTGCTGAAAGGTTTAAGTGCGTAGTGGGTCCAAGTTCTCCAGAGTGATCTTTTACCCCACCCCTTTTCCACGCTTGATCCACAGTTTGGCTAAGCCAGAATCAAGGCGGACTTTGGTGAAGTGCAGTACCACTTCACCAATTCAATAAATAATGTGTCACAATACAAACTGTGTCGCAAAACAATTCTGTTTTCAAATTTAAAGTGCTGAAATAGTAACTGTAGCAGTGTGTATGTTGTATGTATATTTGATAGTATGCTATCAAATATTATTCTCTAGTCATCAAAACCTCTTTGTCCAAATCTGAGGAAGGTGAGCAACCACCAGGCCCAGTACTGACAGTCTTCTTGTCTGAGTGGCATCCTGGTTTAGGACACCAACTGTTTGTTTTCCCTGTCAACCGAGCCAAGAAGCACCTCAGTCCAGTTGTTTCAATGAGTGACAAAACAGACTCTAGATGTCTGTTGTGTCACTTAGACACAGAACATGGATTCTGGTTCTCAAACCAGAATCCATGTTTTCTGGTCATTAGATTTGTAAGTGCTTCTTTAACTCAGTTAGTCATTAGTACATTGTCAATAGTATGATTAACAATACAATTTAAAATAGTATGATTTTAAATTTTACAGATTGTTTTCATTGATTTTTCTTACTGTTCCTAATTAACACTAAATGTTGAGCTTATGAAACTGATTGTGTTAAAACCCTGAAGTACCTAAATGAAGCTTTGTCTTCAACTACACTACTGCTACTCTGTGCTTCCTGTGCAGTGCAGTGCTTTACAGCTGAAGTGTAACAGTGTGTAAAAGTGGTAAGACATTAGGAGTTACATACTGTCCTGCAGCTCCCAGAGCCGTGGAGGAAGGTTGCTGAAGTATTCATGGTTGAGGGCCGCCTGTGCTGACAGCCGGTTCTTTGGGAAGCACTGGAGGAACCTGGAGGCCAACTCCTCAGCGTGGTCCACGTAGCCCAACCTGACACATAAAACACACCTAATTAGTTCAGCTGATCAAAGAAACAAACATCATACAGAGCGCGGCGCTCTGTTCCTCTTCACTCACAGGATTGACATCCTCCAACTCATAGCTGCTGACTGCTGCTCATTACTTTGAAGGTTTGCTGACTTGAGAGGAGAAACACACACATGCAAAGGAGAGCGCATGCCACCAACTTTCTTCTGAGAGCACTCATGACGACTGGGTCACCATAAGAAAAAAGTCCTTGCAGCAAGAGCCAAGAAAGAGACATGAGTGTGTGAGTATGTGCTGACAGTAGTGAACTTGTGAACCAGCCGCAGTTCATGAGACTGAGGGTGAGAGAAAATAAACAGATGTAATTAGTGATCAGCTACATTAAATAAACATGATGTTATTCAGTGGTATCGAGAACAACTGTAAAATCCTGAGGGTTCTGTTCCTCCACCTCCCCGCCCCTCCACCCCCTCCGACAGCTGCTCCCTTGCCTCCTAACAGGGATCTAAACTGGACTTATCAGCAGAAAAAAGACATGTGAGAGAATAAATCTCTGCTCTGTACCGCTCTGCATGGATGCAGAGATAAAGTTAATGAAGTCCATCAGGGCCTCTGCTGGGTTCTTTCCCAAACAACTCAAAACCTTCAGCAAGATTTTTTAAAGGGTCATCAGAGTTTAAATTGATGGATTCTTAACTACATATAGCTATTTATGTTAACATGTGCTGAACCTGTCAACGTGTCCTTAAGATACAGTTTGTTGGCAAAAGTGGTCACCCACCCCTGCGAATCATTCAGTTCTCCAATCAGTTCCACACCCACAGGTGTAGAAAATGCAGCAGCTAGACATGCAGAATGCTTCTAAAACATTTGTAGAAGAACAAGTTGCACTCAAGAGAGCAATGGATTCCAGAATGGAACCATGATAGAAGGTCACTTCTATCATCTAATTACACTTGTAATTTCTTGACTTCTAAATATTGTACATTCAACTGTTTGTGGTATTGTGACAAAGTACTGTAGAAGTGATTGGAGATGACAGATACTCTGCCATGAAGTGGTAGACCCACAGAGCTGGGTCAGTAGATGCTGCAGAAAAATAGTGAGCAAAGGTTAACAATTTTCTTCAGTCTATTCTTGCAAACATCCAAACTTCACATACCCTTTAGATTAGGTAAAGAACTTCATGGAACAGGTTTCCATGGCTGAGCAGTTACATCCAAGCCTAAATTATAAAGTATCTAAAGTAAATTGTAAAGTATGCAGCCAGTGAAGCAGGAGAGGCATCAGTCTGGGTTTGGTCCAGGGAACACTTAGGGTTGACTCATTCCTTTTCCAACATGACTGCACCAGTCAGTGCTCCAGTAAAGCTCCAGAGCACTTAAACCTGGGAGTTTGGTGGGGAACAAATCTGACTGCCATGACCAGACTCCTGACCTGCAGCACCTTCCACACTATTTACACTCCTTTGAAAGATGTGAGAAGATGGGGATGGTGTAGGAATATTTTTCTGCAGAAGAAACTCAGTGAGCATTCTGAATAGCGAGTATGACTTACATACGGAGTGGTTCTTGATGACATCCTACCTACTCTAGAGAGTGTACTGTACCTGAGGTGATGATTCATCATGACAAATGATGAATAGCTCTAATATTCAGCAGAGATCTGAAGCACACAGCCAGGTGGCTTCAGGACCAGTCTGTCTACTAGTTGGTCCAGCCAAATTGCACAGTGTAATCCAACTAAACATCTCCAGTAAGATCTAAAACTAGCTACAATCACAGCTCAACCAACATCACCCTGAAAACATGTGAGTCAAAGTTGGCGAGCTAAGGATGGGATTGGTAGAAGCTGCTTACAGAAAGTATAGAGCAAACGTTCTGTACATACATTTTTTTTCTAGTTTTTATCTTTTTTGTTTTGCAATTAAAATCCATCTAAAATTGATCTTTTTTGGGGAGAAATGAAGTTTTTCAGGGGTAATTGCAAAGCGGCAGAAACAAGTTTTACTTTAATGTTTCTCTGCAGCCAGAGAGTTTCCATTCAGATATGAATCAGTGTGAAATCACCTGGCTCTCGTGATAATCTTTGAAAGCTGATGTACTGTGTGCAAATTCCTTTCTGCTCCTGTTTCTATCCTGACCGAATGATTAGGGAAAGTTCAGTCTCACCCAGGTGATGAGACATTGTCAGTCTGGTGAACCGTGCCTTCTTCACTGGAGTGTTACTTGTCTGAGTTTTTCATCAAAATAACCACAGGAACTAAACAAAACTCAAACACCCCCATCTCTACTGTTCCCTTTCTGCTGCTTTTGTGTTTTTGATTTTGTTGGCTTCCAAAGTGAGGCAGCCTTACAATGCATGTGCTGTTTAAAGACAAGTGTGCAATCAAGAATAGCAGGTCAATACCTGCAACTGTTCTGTGTACAGCAAATGACACATGGCTTTGGTTGCCTGTTGACATGTTACACAATGGGAAGGACCTGTGTAATCAGTGCTGGTGTCACAAGAGGGAAGGTGTAGCACAACTTCACCCTTCCTCACAGTGAGGAAGGGAGAAGGCAAAAAAAAAAAAAAAGCACAGACCCAAGTGATTTGGTGTGAAACAGAGAGGACACAGGAAGTCAATATCAATGACTCTGGCTATGGACACACAGCAAATCTTGATGTTAAATTAAGATTTTTGTGCTGGAATCCAATTTTGTTTACATGTCTGTTCAAACTACTGATAGATGTGATAGCAATCAGACTTTAGGGTGAGCGGTTTTACATCCCCAAAGTAACCTGCATGCACAAAAGAACATTGAAGTTACCCAGCAGCACTGTGTTTACGGGAGAAACAAAGGATGGCGCAGACTATGGATCAATTTTAAGCGTTACTCAGCAATGGTATCCAACTGTATTGTCTCTAATTCATAACAAGATGATGGAAGCCAATAAAAATAAAGTATGACTAATAAAAATGCTGAAGTCTCTGCAGAGAAGTCTGTTTGGATGTGTAGTCAGAGCCAAGAGAGGTGGGATTATGATGTCTTTAAGTGTCACACACTTCTATCATAATTTCATAATTATAGTTTCAGCCATTGCTTACATCCAGATTTACTACATCTGGCTTCTGTTGGTGCAGAATTATGAGGCATCTCTCATGTCAGTCACGTAAAAGCTGGATAGAAATCGACATGACCGTTCAGACTGCAGGTGCTTTGACAACGAGGGATACATAGCCAATTCAGTACCACGTACGGAAGATATTTCCATCATGACTTTTTAATTCTGACCATTTAATTTTTGGTTCAGCCCTGAATCTCATTCTGCATCACCACATATAACCATTCTATTACACCAATGAAAGGAAGTTGTGCTGCTGTTGTGGAGACAAAGGTTCAGCTCGCCAGTGAATTCGACTCAAATCAACATTTTTTTTGCCATATGTGACCTATATCCAGCTTGGCCATGGCCATCTGAACAGTCCAATTCCAATCTTTTCACCCACCAAAAAATCTAATTTGTGCCACTTGGTTTCATGAGATAGAACTCAGAAAATATTAGGTCTTATCAATCATTCAAACAGCTTCTGAGGTGAAAACCAGATTGGTGTAAGAAAACGTTTTAAACCTTGTGTGTTTTTGTTCTGAACCCAGTTAACATTCAACCTATAGGAATAGATTCAGAGCCACATAAAGTTCTGCCATTTTTGAGTAATGAATTTACTGTAAATTTACAAGAGAACAAAGAATAATAAACAACTTTACTTGCGTGGGTATTATGAAGCAGCTTTTGAGTTAAAGTAAAGGACGGCAACCTTTATGGTCAAACAAAAGTGTGCTATGAGAAATGTCTGATCGTACCCTGCAAAGGAAAAAAAACAAAGATAAACACCGTGAATCCTGGCAGACCGGCTGCACAGATGTTATGGGCATTTTCACAGCTGGAG
Organism: Poeciliopsis turneri; assembly: GCA_922788865.1. Taxonomy (NCBI): domain Eukaryota; kingdom Metazoa; phylum Chordata; class Actinopteri; order Cyprinodontiformes; family Poeciliidae; genus Poeciliopsis; species Poeciliopsis turneri. Next base: position 826,811 of record CAKLNU010001061.1, on the reverse strand, counting down.
GAAGAAAGCGGCTGTGAGGAAGAAACACGAGGGGTAAGATGGGGTGAGCCAGCGCTCAGGGCAGATACAAAATGATTGTATATATGTTCATATCAAATTCACCGTTTCCTGGCTGAAGATGAAAGGCGGCAGAGAGGAAGCGATTATCATTAACATTCCGCTTTGCTTTCTTTGTTCATATTTTGATTTCCTCTTGGACGGGAACCGGACTGGGGAGTGGAGCTGAAAACAAAACACTAAAACTCACTTTCCTCACAATCCAAATGTTTTACTTCACTGCCTCTGGGAAGTAATTGTTTCTCAATAGCAGAGTCCATACCCTCTGGATGAAGCAAAGTGTAAAATATGGGTCTGGTTTTTACCAGGTCAGTAAACCCTAGAAGAGGTTGTACGTTCCTCATATCACTACTGTAGTGTCTGGGATGTATGTCATACAATCTTTATTTTCGACTATCTAACCAGGTTTTATCAGCTTTGTTTTCTTGTCAATATTTTATCAGATAGCCACTTTGCTGGTAGCTCTCAAACAGGAAACAAATAAAGTTAAAGTACAGATCTGTTTAAAGTTAATGTACAGATCTGTTTAAAGTTAATGTACAGATTTATTTACATCACAGTTAGAGACCCTGGGATACATGTAGCAGTCACCACCTGCATTTGTACTATAAATGTGCACAAATTGATATTTTCCTAATGTCAAAAAACCCCCACAGCTGCAGTGTTTCCATCAAATAACAAATGAACGTTAAATCACACGTGAATAGGTTTGCTCAAGCAAGTCAGTAAAGATTATGGCAGCAATGGATGTAAACAGAATTCCGTCATGGCTCATCATCAACCAATCAGAGGAGACGTAGGCATCTTGGAATCAATAAAAATAATGACTTGAAATTCTAATGTATATTGCAACAGACTGGCGACCTGTCCAGGGTGACCCCGCCTCTCGCCTGGAACACAGCTGGAGATAGGCATCAGCATCCCTCCTGACCCCACTAGGGACAAGTGCGTAAAGAAAATGGATGGATGGATTCTAATGTGTATGAAAAAAATGGAATATTTGGTAGATGATAATCAGTGATTTGTGGGAATTTTTATACTTTACTGATTAGAGACACAGAAGATCCCCAGAGGGATTCATGACACAAATGACCTCTTTAATTATTAAGAATCCCAGGAGGCACTATGTCGGAGGAGCTCTGTGTGATGAGGCGGTTAGCTTAGTGGGGATGTCCCTTTACTGTAGCAGTTCCACAGTGTGATCCCATCTGATCAGACTGCTGCAGTTTTACATAAATCAGTTTCCCTGTGGAACACAGACACACTCCTCCTCTGCCCTCTGTGGTTTTGTGCTCCAGATGTTCGCCTGGAGGCAGACAGCAGCAGCCCAGACGGTGCCACCCTGCCCTTTTCCTGCCATATGGGCCTGCTGTCCCACAGCAGAAAATCTAGCTGTGGTTCAATTACAAATGTGCACAAATCTTAGGCAATATTCTGCTGATGCTAAAAAACAAACACAAAAGAAAAAAAAAAAGTTTTTTCCATTAGATTCAATTAAAATCACACCTGAATAAGTTTGTTCACAGGATAAGTCATTAAAAGTCACGGCAGTGGCAAATTCGCATCCAGCTATTGGTCATGTGACTCATGTAATGCAAAAAAGTGTTTAAACTGCATCCATCCATCCATTTTCTGTCACCCTTCTCCCTAACGGGGTCAGGAGTTGCTGGTGCCTATCTCCAGCTGCGTTCCGGGCGAGAGGCGGGGTACACCCTGGACAGGTCGCCAGTCTGTCGCAGGGCAACACAGAGAGACAAACAACCATGCACACACACACTCACACCTAGGGAGAATTTGGGAAGGCCAATTAACCTGACAGTCATGTTTTTGGACTGTGGGAGGAAGCCGGAGAACCCGGAGAGAACCCACGCATGCACAGGGAGAACATGCAAACTCCGTGGAGAAAGACCCCGGGCCGGGAATTGAACCCAGGACCTTCTTGCTGCAAGGCAACAGCGCTACCCACTGCGCCACTGTGCAGCCCGTGTTTAAACTGCAGTTCAGCAAAATCCATCTATTTCAATACGACTGAGAAACCACCTCATTAAATTAAAAATTAAAAAATTTCCATTAAGCAAGTTTATTTTTGTAATTTAAATCTGCGCAATTATATGATTATTAGAAACGCAGCTTTTGATGTAAAGACTGCAGGAAGGAAGGATGGAGGCTCCATTAAAAACAAACATGCATGTACCTTTTTTCTTCTAAATCTAAAGTTAAAGCAGACTAAACTTCTTTTGTTTTAGGTGAGTTAGAATTACCCAAATTATTTCTGTTTGATAAACTCCACAATAATGGGAGAAAGAAATGTATGCATTTGAGATTTTTTTATTAATTTATATATATATATATATATATATATATATATATATATATATATATATATATATATATATTTTTTTTTTTTTTTTTTTTGTCTGATTCAACTGTACTTCAGTAACACTAATGGAGCGTCCATCCTTCCTGAACAAATAATGTGTTTCCTCCACTCTCTCTCTAAAGGAGAGAGAGTGAGACATTCACACATACACACATGCACACACACACACAGAACAAGTGACTAAAGTTAAGACTTACTTATTCCATGCTTGTCGAAGCTTCTTGGCGCTGTACACTGTAAAGCGTTCTGTAATGAAAGAGAGAAAAATCACCTGCTATTAATATCTGAACAGAATAAGTGGTTTCCCAACACAAAGTAGGGCCACAGATCTCAAACAGTAACCCATCATGTCCAGATCTAAATAAATTCAAGAACAAATGATGAACAAAGTAATTGACCTGTCGCCGTTTCAGGCTGGAAACGGCGACAAAGCTATTTCTAAGGCTGTAGGACTCCAGAGAACCACAGTGAGAACTGGTAGCGAATGGATAAAGCATAGAACAGTGGAAAACCTTCCTAGAAAACTGTTCCAGCAGTTCGTCAACAGCTCCTCCAGGATGTTACAGCAGAACCTGGAACAGCATCCCCATCTCAGTTCAGGTCAAAGGTCACGATTCAACAATAGCAAAAAGAGACTTTATTCACATTTACAAAAAAACAATAACAAACAAACAGATTTACAACCAGACACATGTTAATACAAAGGTTCAGGCCAGAATTCTATTTTAAACAAGTTGGTTTTAAATATTTGAGTTAAAACCATGATGTTGCGTAACCATAGTATCTTTACTGAAGGTAATCATGTCATGAAAATCCCAGAGTTAGAACCAAACAGTATGTGAGGACCCAATGTTATGGAAGGCATAAGCCAGGGTCTTCTGGCTGTTAGGTTGGAGTCTGACAATGTTAGCAAACACAGTTTGTTAATGGCAGGCATTTATTAGCACTAAATACGTGCTAATAAAGTACAATCTCATACAAGTGACAAAATGACAAGTTTCTGCAGCCACATCCAAATGGAGGAAAACAAAGGTTTAAATAAGAATGTAGCGTTGCAGTGTTTAGGTAGCAAGAAAATCCAGATGTCCAAAAACATAAAATCCTATGAAAACCAGGCAGAACATTTTCTGCAGTTTCCTGGAAGAACAATTTTCATTTTAGGGTTGTTCTGCATATAAATCTGCCAAACAGAAGAGTGTCTGATATCAGTTCAGATATGTTTTTAAATAATACCATCTGAGCTATGTGCTTCAACTACGAGGCCAGACCACATGAAATTGTCATATTTTTGCAGAGTTTGGTTAGGCAGCCTCTTGATTTTTCCACAGCTATGTTTGCTATGCTGGGAGACTGGGAGGCTCAGCCCTGCTCTCTCAAGCTCAGCCAAAGCTGCCATGTGCACTCACAGTCTGCCTGCCAGCTGACCAGCCACTACACAGCCTTCGCCAACCACCCAGCAAGTCAGTCACACACTGATGCCCTAATCCTCATCACCAAATACTTGTCCAGAGTCTGGCATCAGGGCCAACCTGCCAGTGCTGAGAGTCCACCCTCCCAGCTTCCAGCAGGGTGCCGGCCGAATAGAACCCAACACTGGACATCGTCGTGTTTTCTGACTGTCCAAACAGCAGCCTGCTTGTGTAACAATCCACATGTGGATTAAAGAAAAGGCCTGTTCACAACCAAGATGGTACACTATGATAGTGAGCAAAGAAATGCCCTTTAAATAACCACACAAATGTGTCAAGATCAGGCAGAAATAACTCTTCCGTTCAGAAGTAAGGCCCAATAGTGTGGCTGCAGTGGATTCTGGGATCAAATGAAAGGTAGGGAGTATTAATGAGCAGACACAGGAGTAATGATGAATAAGATGATGAATCATGAGCTGAATGTGTGCGTTTCTGTTCTAATGGGCACTGACTCAGAGGAGGAGATCAGAGGAGCTCAGCGGTCCAAAGTGTTTCAAAGCTGCCATCTGCTGGTGATTACTGTCTCTGCAACGACTCATGAGGGAAGTTAACCACTGAAAGACATCCTTATACCTTCCAGCATAAGTCATATCAACATAGTAGAGTTTTAGTTGTTTCAATTACATGACCAACATGGGCATAAACTGGTCAAACTAACTGACCAGTTAACTGACCAGTCTGGATCCCCTGCTCCATGTAATACCAGCAGAACCATCTTGCTTTGTTGACTGAAAGATTTGTTTCTTTCTCCCAGTATTGCGGTCCGGTTCTTATCGTTCACATACAATCGCTGTCTGCATATAGTCTTTTCAATAGCTTGTTATCACAGAAATAATACATTGGAAGTTTATGTTTTTGTGTAAAACATTATTACAAATGTACTCACTGGTTTTTCACTTTTTAATTAACTGGTATGCCATCAAACAATTCCTCTGAAGGAATCAGTTTCATCTGCTTCAGAAAGCAATTCCTTTACTGACTGTACATTTCTGAAGTATTAGACTTTTGTAGGAAAGTAGATACATAAAGTAAAACTCAAAGCGTACTGCTCTTTTCTAACTTTACTTCACAGACAAATGTAGCAAGACATTTGGGCAGCATTTTTAACTGTCAAAGCCTGTTCTTCGGTGAAATGTTGGGATTGTTCATTATGGTTCAGATTCATTATTCGTATTAGTTTCAAAATAATCCCAGATGGTTGTTTTTTTTCCTACACTGTAATTATCACAGGCTTCCTGGAACTGCAAGCATGCTGGTGTTATCATGCCGAGGTATTAATCACACTCTGACTTTCCAAACATCAACATGTGGTTGTGTTTCAGCAGAACATCTGAGATAGAATCTCATTCTGCCTATATCTGCTGGAGGCAAAGTCACACAGAGCTTGAGGCATTGCCAGACTGAGCAACGTGTATCGATATATGGTGACATGAGACGTTTGCTTCATTTATACAGTGCCTGGTCCAACTTCAACTTGCAGTCAAGTTCATTCCATTACTCAGAGCCGTAAAAAGATGTCAACCTGAGGAATCCCACAAATTATATATTTGAGGGGACAGAAGAACTTTTTATGTTTTTTATTTTTATGTAAGTAATAACGTAATGTTACAGTAAAAAGTGGTAGAAGCTCCTTTACTGGCTTCAGCTGGTTCTATTTATCATAACTCACCTCCCTGCAGAAAGTATTCCCAGACTAATAATGTTGTAAAGTTCATGTAGAGAGAATAAAACCCAGAAATATTCAGTTTCTACAATAACTGCAGCCATGAATGATTTGAAAGTAGTTGGAGAAAGTAGCAGAGTGACCAAAATCTTTCCAGACAGCTCACAGATGAAGCGACACAAAGTGTAAAAATGTTTTTTTCTCACTTTTATTCACTATTCAATTCCTGTGACTCTTGTTCAGCATAAATGTTGGCTCATACCTGCTGATTTTAGCTGGTCTGAGTTCTATGGTGCAACATTTTGTTATTAGGGTAATATATTATGACCTTGTTAAGCTGATGTTCATGTCATTATAATTGTCGATGACATTTTTCATCACAATCCCATCTTTTGATTCTAGGAAAATATGCACAAACTTTTATTTCATCTCCACAGTTCAGTCACAGTTTTTGCAGCCGTGTTTTCCACAGCAGGGCTGCTGGAGGGTCCCCTCTGTCTGTTTCTTGTGAACAGATTAAATATATGGGATTCAATTTTTTTCCATTTGTTTTCTCATCTTTCCTCCAACTTTCTGAGGATCAGCAGGGAGCCACTGAATGAGAAATATGAGTTTTGATTGATGGTAGTTTGGAAGGTCTAACACACCTGTGGTCCACCTAACTGCTTCCAAGCCAACTCTGTCACCATAGAGACAGGACGTGAGCTCACATTAGCATGGGCTGTGTGTGCATGTTGGTCCCTAATTGGCCACTGGAGATTGGAGTCTGGGTCACAGTATACCTTAGAGATGGTTGCTTGCCCACCACCCTCACCTCTTTTTATCTGTTCCTATCTGCCTCCCCTCTCCTGGATCAGCTGACACTAATCTGCAATTGGCCCATAAAAAGTCGTGGTGAGCTCCCAGAAGGCATGGCTACCAGCTGGAAGAGCCGCCCTGCTGCAGCTGCTGCTACAATAAAGGAGAACAGTCAGTGTCTCATGATGTTCTCTCATCCCTCTCTTTACTTTCAACACCTGCTTCATCCATTCGGGGTGGTGTAATTGCTGCTCCCTGTCTCCACCAAACAGTTGGGTGGACAGATCGTGACCCATAACAGGGTCGGCTTCTTTTTCAAATTCTTAAGGAATGGCAGCATTCAGGGTAATTCAAAGTGTTTCACAGGAAGAAGAAAGGAGGAGAGACAGAAGTTAAAACAGCTGGAGCGTTATCACGTAAAAGAAAGAAACACTTAGATTTTAAGTCTCTTTAAAATTTTAGTAAATAAAAAACGGAGGACACATGAAAGCATTCTGCATTAATCCTTGGCCTTGGTGGGTTAGCTGCAGAAAACAGTCCTGATGAGGTTTTCAAGCCTGATTCTGCAGATGTTTTTCATGAAGCAAAAACACTGAATGATTCTTCATCTCAGTAGGCAGGAGATCTGATGAGCAATGGGATGTACATGGGCTGCACCTGCCCTGCAACTATTCTCTTCAAACAGGGTGACAGTGCAGTGATTATAGAACTGGTGGAATAGAACGTTAACTCAGCGGGTCTTCATGCTTATTATTATTTTCTGCATGGTTGTTCAAATTGTTCAAATCAGCAATCAGACTTCTGTGAACGGTTTAACCTGGGATGTTACAGTCTGTTTATAGCGCTCTTTTTACACAAGAAAAGTCGGTCACTATGATTAATCAATTACCAACCTGGTTGACTATTAATTGATTCTTCATGATTGAACTATTTTAGCCCTAAACTAACACACACTGGCCACAAATAGTGAGAAAGAAAGTCTATTTATTTATTTGTCATTTATTTGTCCTTCAAAGTATGTCACTTTCATTCCTGATTCCATTGTTCTTTAAAATTATTTGTTTTACTTGTTTTAATGTCTGGATATAGTCTGTCTTTGGGTTTCCAGAATAAGACGGTGAGCTTGGCTAAAACAGTGCCAGGCTGGTGATTTCCCCCACAGAGGCCAGTCAGAGTGAAAACAGTGTCGCCCTCATTCATTGGTCCTTCACGCTGATGTATCGATGGCACCATGAAGGACCCGGCTTCCTGGAGGTGATCCTACTAATGATCAACAGGTCTTTAGTAAGTTTGACCACTTCCATAAAATATGTGCAGCTCTGTAGTGTGTTTATACGTTGCCAGGGATGAATGACCTCATCAAAGGCTGCTTTTCTTAAACCAGGGAAAGTTTACAGGATCAGTTCCAAACTATTTTGAATCCAGTGGAGAACATCCCAGACATTTTCGCAACTCCTCTCTAAATATTCTAGAGTCTAATGGGAAGTCATCTGTCAGACGGATGAAGATCGACTTATATTGAATCTTCAATGTCGTCAATGTTGAGCAATAAATTCCTGCTTCACTCACTGCTCATCTGAATTATATTAACTTTCTAATCAAATTTTGATTTGAGTCAAATTCACTGGCGAACTGAACCTTTGTCTTCACAACAGCAGCACAACTTCCTTTCATTGCTGTAATAGAATGGTTATATGTGGTGATGCATACCAACATATTTTGGTATGTTAAGTTTCTAAATTTATTTAATAAAGGATCATTAGTGCTTTGTTTGAGATATAAACCGGACTGAGCTTTAGAAAGACAGCTCCACAATTTACAGCCATGACATATAGCAGCTCCAGCACAGCTTCAAGAGAAGAAATGTCCCACCTGCTTTAAAGTGAGGCAGGGAGTTAACGCCAGGCCATGTTTCCTCAGACGGAGTTCCAAGAACCTGACAGAGACATGAAGAGAGATGAAGTCAGCACAAAAACATAAAACATCTTCATCACTAAATACTTTCAAAGTGGTTTATATCCCTGAACTTGTTCACATTGTGTGATAAACTGCAGTAAAGTTATGCAGTGTGGATGGAAAGGAAAATAATTAATGGTTTATACCGTTCTAATATATCTCTGGCTGTTTGTACACAGACTCAGGGTTGGATTTAACTTTATCAATTCAAAAACTGAAAATCACAAATAAATGTTGTATGCGACTTATAAAGCCAGCTTGTTGCCCTGGATTTCAGTTAGGCATGTCAGTATAAAGGAAGATAAATACAAATAAAGGCACACTTTTCAGATTTTCATTTGAATTGAAAATTAAAATCCAGTCGTTTTCAGTCTTCTTCACAATTACAAACTATTTTGTGCTGGTGAGTCAGAAAGTTCAGTTAAGCATATTAAGCTTTGTGACCACATGTGAAAAAAGCTCAGACTGCAAGGGAATTCTTATAATATGTATTATGAAGAGTGAACACATAAATATATCTTTGCTTCTGAAAAATAGTATCTATAACAGTTTACATAAATCTCAGTGAAATTCTGTGTTGCTGATAAAATGTCATGTGTACAATGGATACAAAATGGTTTTTCTGTTATGAAAGTGGATGTTAATCCATCTAATTTTAATGATGGTAATCAATGACAAGGTTTTTAAAAAGTGTGTTGTTCGTAGAATAGTCCTGATTGCTACAACTTTTATAGGCGACTCAGGCTGAGTTCTCACACACACAGGCTGGGTTTATGATGAGAAAGCACAGAGCAGCGGACATGCCTTAGACATGATCCATCACAGCTAAGCAGCATAATAGTTTCCAGATTGCCTACATGTCTCAGATCAGCAGCACACTCCGCACAGCAGAGATTTAAGCAGCTTACTAAGAACACGACCTATGCAGAGATTGGATGAGAGTATGTTTGTGGGAGCCATCTGTTTCAGGTGGGTGTGTAGGAACAGCTGAGAGACAAAAAGACGACAAAAACAAAAAGAGGCAGCGTGAGGTTTGCTCTATGCACAGAAAACATGGCTCTGCGTAGAGTCTGGCCTGACTGGACTCAATTTCCTTTTTTCATTTCTCAATGTATTATACATGAAATGGTCTTAAATATTTTCTCCTAAAAGACGCAACAAAAGGAAAGGATTTGATGCAACCTAGAAGGTTAATGCAATAACAACAATCACCCACCAGAGGGCAGTGTGTTCTCACAAAACTTGCTTCATATCATCAACTTTCTAAAATAATGGTCCTAGTCGTTTTTGGTCAAAAGTGATTCAGGAAAGAGTGAGAGCATAAAACATCTTGAGATGGATGACGGATCTGTTAGACAGAATTGAAACAAGAAGCTTTGGATCCAACCCAGTAAATGCAGGCCCATGGATGATTAGCCCAAAGTTGAAGCCCTAGGAGCATTATTTACTATGTTCATTGAGCAAAGTTTAACTTGAACAAGTACAAAAGTTCTGCAGACAAATCAAGAACATTTTCAGAGTTCCAGAGTTGAAGAAGCTCCTGATTTGAATCCACTGGTGACTCGGTCGCTGGGAAAACAGAGACAGAGACAGAGTGACCATTCCATTCTGACTGGAACAAGATCATGCCCCAGTGAAAACATGTACAGAGCCAGTTTGGATAATTTCAGGATCAATTTATAGTTTCTATTCGTTTGATGTTTTTGTTGTTTATATAGGTAGATTTTCTGAAACAGATGAAGCTGCTAGAGTGATTTAGGGGGTTCAGTGTGGCATCTGAGTGGATGTTTGGTTGACAAAGCTCAGCCTCTTCTGAATTATTGATGCAGCACTTTGGTGACCTTTAAAGTGATGGGAGGCTAGTAGTGAGAGGAGGGCATGGCGGTGAATGTTCAAGGTTTTATAATGATGGAGACAAGAAGCAGCATCAGCAGAACTCAGGATTGCTGCATTAGAGGAAGGAAAACAGACCTAAAGATCAGCCATTTAACTGGCTCTCTTCCAGAGGAACCTGCACTCTGAATACTAGCTCAACAGAAACAAACAATGATAAATGTCACTTCATGTAACCCACAGGAATACACTCACAATTAAAGAGAGTACTGAAAGTTACATTTACAATTCCTATGATATTTTAAGACCAACTCCTATGGAAGAGGATTAGGACCATCTGAAATATTAGAATATGTTGATGAAAACAAGGTAGAACATATTTATAAATGGGTTATACACTGGTTCCATTGGTGTTTTGAAGATGACTTGTGTTTCTGGTTTAGGCAATCTTCCCTGTCTGCATCCTTGAAGGACAGAAAATGTCAATGTTTCTCCAGGCCAGTGAGCTCCAGGCCAAGCACAGGCAGGATAAAGGATGTGATGAAAGCCAACGATCAGGGAGCCGGGAGGAATGTACTCATCCAGGTATATGAGCCAGCGTTGGGACAGGGCATGTCGAGATGGAGATGGCTTGTTTTACTGATGAATTCATGTGAGGTCACAGGGCATGACCCCGGGTCCTACACACATTCTGCTGCACACATACCACCCCTCCATTTCCATCACATACCCAGGAAGGCTGATAGACCACCCAGTCAGGCATATCTGACCTTCACTCTGGGACCCCCAATTATATTTCTGTTGGCAGAGAGGGAGTGAAGATGTTGAAGCGGTGCGGCTGGCGACTGCGCTGAAAGCAGGTCACAAGGACAGCTGACAGACTGACAGGAGGTGTGTGAGTGTGTGGACTGAATCTGGGTCACAGACTGCGTCCTGCCTCCAGTTTTACTACCACAGGATTCATTTCCCATAACACGGAATTAAAAATCATTCTTTCAATCATTCAGAATGCTTGGAAAGGTTTGAAATTCCATCAAACTGTATTCCCAACAGTGGGAAGCGTGGCTCCACATGAAGATCACTATGTTCTCATCCTCAGCATCCATTAAATGCCTGGTTGAATATGTAATGATAATAAGCAATATGTGTATATGTGTGATCTATAACAGCCATATTAACCACAGTAAATGCATTCTTTGCCTTTATTATTCCTGTAGAACATGTGGGTTTGTTCAGCGATTTAATCATGGATGGTGGAGAGTCACCGTTTCTGACTCAGATGTGACTTTTTTAAATCAGATAATCTCTGATCATTTGGATTACTCATGTGCATTCATGTTGGCAGATAGAAGCTTCATGATGACGCCCTGTGAAATCAATTTGATCAGAAAATTCACTTTTCTGCATTTATATAAATCATTTGATTTGTTAATATGGTTAATATGAAATTACTTTTACAATATTGTAAGAGCAAAGCGTGTACTACTGTATTTGGATAACATGGATATTTCCATTTCAAAGGAGATATATTTTTTATTTTATAAAAATTATTGATGATTTGTTCATTCTTTCCTCAGATTAGTGGCTGTAGTGTTCATTTAGGTTGACATACAGGTAACAGAAGCCTTGATTTTATTTTTTTTTTTTTAAGTTAACTTTTTCTTACTGTTTCTACCAAATAAAAAAGCTTTTAAAACAGTTATATAAATCTCTAAATCAGTGATTATTACGGAGGAAATTGTGACTGACCTGTTCAAAACCCAAAAATGAAAAGTTTAGCACTTGGATTTGACTCGGTCCCACTGTGGTTATTGCTCTTGCAGCCGTAACCACTGGCTCAGAAACAGCTTCCCTTTGATCTATAACAGCTTCCGTGCCTCATGCTAACAGAAACTGGACCGCATCTCTGCAAACAGACTTCACTGTTATCAGAACAGTGGCAGTTTTTCTTTTATACAACACCAGATCTATTCATGCTAAGCAGCAGTTCTGTTTCTGTAGAAACTGAACGTTTTCTGGGTTTTTCCGGTTAGAATAGAACCTTCCTCAGATATCAGCTCTTTAATCCCAACAAAAGCTGACCTTCTGACTCTGGCCCAGCTGCATCCCACTCCGCCTCATCCATATTCTCTAACACTATGTCCCATAGCTGACCCCATGTCTCAGTTTCTCTGTTCCAAAAGTAATCTCCAACTCTCTTATTGGGGTCACCCCTGGGGGGCGTGGGTCAAACCAATCAGAACCACAGCCAACTGGATCAGCTGTATCCCACTGTGACTGGGTGGAGTGTGTTCTGTAAACCCTAATGTAGGAGACACAAACACAGTGGCTGACTCTGGGTGAAATGATGCAACACAAATACACACAAAACACACACACACACACACACACACACACACACGCACGCACACACGCTTACACACTTCTCTGTGGCCAGCTATGAGTGCCATGCTGTGCCTTTATGTGCTGTGATGAAGTCCTTCATGGTTTTTCTGAACTGCATCTTCTAGAAAATATTCTACTTGAAGTATGCTCTCTCTCTCCAAGAAGCGGCTTAGATATGGTTATGATTTATATCTTTTTATATTCCTTCACCACAACAGACTGGAACAAAGCTGAGCCCATCAATCTATAGTCCCACCGTCATCTAAGGTCATGATCAAAAGAATAGCTGATACAAGTAGCGGAAATCAGTTTTCTCTGCAGTGTCTGCCTCTCCCTTAGAGAAGGGACAGAAGTTTGACCATATGGAGCGACTCAGAATAGAGCCACTGCTCCTTCATGACGAAAAAAGCTGATTGAGGTAACTCAGGCCTCTGGTTATGATGCCTCCTGGACACATCCCTGGTCAGGCATTCTGGGCTAGTCCAGTGCAAACCAGACCTCAGCTATTATGAAACAACTGCTTCCTGGACCCATGGATCTGATTTGCCATATCGCTGACGTTTTCTGTGTTGTATGTAATGCGCCAGCTATGCTATGAAGCTAACTGGAAATTAAGTGCGCTGCGAACAACCATTGGCCACTGTGAAGAGAGAAGTGCCGAGCCAAATTAAATGTTTGCCAAGAAAAACATGTCTTAGGCATTCCCCTTACTTCAACTTTGATTTCTCAATATTTAGAAGGTGGCCAACACAAACTGAAAGGCCTCATTCACTTCTTTTTGCTAACATTGCCAAGCTACAACAGGAAGACTACAATTCTAAATCCAAATCCTAAGTGTCACAAATACAACAGTTTGATGTGAGCACTGTTTCCAGCCAAGATGTTTACTGTGGGACACTGAGTATACAGCCATAAAAATGTACCTTTATGCAGACATATCTGAGGTATATTCACTTTGAGATCGCATTAAGTCTGCCTTGAGAACAAGTGGACATCTGCGGGATGAAGTGTGTCTGTTTGAGGGTTCAGGGCTAACATCTGACTGCAAGGTAAGCCATACACCAGTTTGATGATACCAGGGAAAGTATGGCCACAACAGCCTTGCCAGCAGTCTTTAAGATTCTTCTTGGTCTGATTTTAACTTCTCAATATTAGGAAGCGTGGCCAAGAAGGACTGAATGAATTCCTTCACATCTCCACTGCCATTACTAAAACTACAGGTAGACTGCAATTCTAAAACAGAACAGAAAATCTATATAAGTTGTTCACAGCTAATCCTTCTGTTCACTGATTCTGTCCAGATCGAGCAGAGAAGGGAGATGACAATTGAATGGAATAGCGTTGGAAGGCAATGACCAGAATACCTTGAACTTAACGGATCGCATGTTCCCAGATACTCTCCCTCCAAGCTGACTGAGCCCAATACCCCAAACCACCTGCAGCTTATAAGGCTGAATTCAAACAAAAATCAGTTTTAAAGCATCACTTTCACAAGGCACTTTACAAATGTTATGAAGAATTTATATTTTAACATCCCATACTGTAGTTACTGAGAGTACAGGTTATATCTGCTTAAGTCCAACAAAATATAATGTTTTATTTTATGGATTTTTAATGATCAAAACCATAACAGCACATTTAATGATTGTAACCCTTACGTAGTGTGAATGAAGCTAGAGCTATTGGAATGCATAGGCAGTGTTTACACATTAATCATAGCACACAAATAATAATAAAACAAACTAAGGGTTTTATAAATAATTTGAAAACAACATAATTGCAGTAATGTCTGACTCGTTTTAATTACCTTAAGTCGAATATTATGATCACACACAGTCAAAATCTCCCAGTAAATCGAAAACGTGAGCTATGTTGAGCTCACCGTGAGCAGCCGTCCATGGCTGTCAGCGCTCATACTTCACCAGAATCTGCTTCATCTAATACAAGGAGGCATGTTATTGTCTCTGCAGCACAAACACACACACACTCCACACACACTTCTCAACTTGACAGGTTATATCCTGCAAATAGACCTGTCCATATTCATGTATGCCTTCCACTGGGTGGAATCTTTAGTGTGCTGACAGCTGGTTAACCGACTCCAATCAGCCTGGCCTCATGCACCTATGTTTTAATTCACACAGACATGTGTGCGTGTGTGTGTGAGAGGTAGCGTTATGAAGTGACACAGCGCCTTGATAACATCCATCCAAACACAGATTCTGGTATAAATGCAGCTATTCCATTACATACTGTAGGGTATACACAGACAGTGGGAATAAATAAAAGCATGCCGATATGTCATGCTTGATATGACACACACATGTGGTCATGTATGAATACTGATCAGCTCAGAAAATCGCTCCAACTCAGCGCTGTCAAGGTGAAGGACCCTGCAGAGATTTGGGATTACAGTGAAATAGGCATTTCTAAGAAAATACAGAAGCTATTTCTTCCTTTGTGTATCAGAGTAAAGGGACCTTTTTAGAATTTATTAGTGGTCAGTAAAACAGGTTTCAGTGCTGTATGCAGCACTGGATGTTAGTGTAAATTCAGTTGACACTTTTATTTCACCGAGATCCTATTAAAAAGCTGAAAAACAAAATCAGCACATCTAAAATTCAGATGTTAAGCTAAAACTGCCAGACAGAGTTAATTAACCTGCAGCAACAGGAAGAAAGTGTAATGTTGTTGTAATTAACACATGCAAAGAGCCAGAGAGAGAGAGGGAAAAAATACTTTATCTGTAGGATCAGATGTTGCTGACTGCAGAATCAGCAACATCCATCTTTCCATTTTCTGTTCACCCTTATATTTAGTGGGCTCAGGAAGTGCTGGTGCCTATCTCCAGCTACGTTCTGGGCGAGATGTGGGGTACACCCTGGACAGGTCACCAGCCTGTTGCCCTGCGACAGGCTGGGGAGACAAACAACCATGCACACACACCTCGGGAGAATTTAAACAGACTAATTTACCTAACAGTCATGTTTTTAGCCTGTGGGAGGAGACTAAAAACAGATTTATTTGGCTGGGGAGGTTGTGTGACAGAACTTCTTGGAGCCTTAGGTCCACCCTGCTGTTCTCTCACTGGAGTAGCTGCAAAGCCAGGTCTTGGTCCTTATAGGAGAATTTGACTAGGTTTACGAGGCAAATAAAAGTTGATAGCCTCTCCCTCCTGTTTTCTGAGGGAACTTATTTCCCTCATTTTCTCCAGGGAGGGGCCAGATAGACCTTTTGATGGGTCATAGGTGAAATCCATAACTTTAGCCTTTGAGTGTCACTTAGGCCTCTCCCCTGAGACTGCCAGTCCCATCACTTGACCATAAACTTGAACGGCACCTCTAGAGGAGCGCAGGAAAAGATCGTTCACCACACCTATCTCATCCCAAAGGGTGGGGTTTGGTGTCCTTGAGTCCAGCTGACGACCCATCTCCTCCAAGATTTCACCTTGATAGGCTGTTTTGAGTTCCCTGCTCCCTATGAGACCCTCAAACAGAGGGGGCATGGGCGAGGAATCTCCCTCTAACATATCCCCCCAGCTCTTAGAGGCTCACGTTTGATGGTTTTCACCTCCCGCAACAGCTGAAGGTGATGATTGCGTGCTGGTATTGCGTTCAGCGTTCTTCTTTTACAGAATGCCTACGAACGGTTAAGCATGAATGTTCTGAAAGAGCTTTGCTGTAGTTCTTCACACGGGAAGAAAACGAGAATGAGTTGAGAGGGGTAAGTTGGCCGTGATATTGGATGGTGGGTGGAGCCACGGTCACATCTCAACCTGTCTGTCGCGGACAGACGTGATGTCATTGGAACCTTCGTAGTTGGGTCACACTGAGGAGATTCCCATAGTGAAACAGCGGGCAAAGTTAGAAAAAGAACTTTCTCTTTCTGAAGGGTCTTTTTTTTATTAAATTTAGTGCCAAAAGTATACTGAAAGAATTTGAATTTTCACATGAATCTTTTTTTCCCTAAACATAAAGTAAATCACTGGCCTCCAGCTGCCTAATTAAACAAGGAATTAAATAAATAAATAAAATACAATTAAAACACACACACACCCACGTACACACACAAAGGGTCAAACAGTGAGTGTGTGGGGGGTAGATTTGTGGTGCAATCAATAGTCAGTAGTAGGCAATAGTTTGCAACCACTTTCTGTTCATTACAGCCACACAGAACATCAACCCCTGATAAGATTATGATTTGCCTGGTTGATTAGATTCCAGTAGATGGAAATGCACTTAATTCCCATTTTCTTTTTTTATAAGTTTGCTGAAAATTTGCATGACAGCTGGATGGAAGCAAAGCTTATACCATGAAACACCTGCAGTGATAACTCACAAACACAATGGTGAAGGTCAATTTAGTTTCAGGGAAATGCAAACACCACAGCACTATGACACACAGATGGAACTTTAAATTGCTCCATGTCCCTCATGGCCCATGAGACCCCTCCACTGAGCAGAGGCAAACAAACATCCCAAACCACTGAAGGTTTCAGACACCTTTGACGTTCCAGCTTCCTGTCCTGGGTGTCCGGAGCAATGTGCTGACTTGGCTCCTGGCAGCACGCCTCTTAAACTCTGATTGAAACTGACCTTTCCCTCCCTCTTATCAAACAACGTGGCCTTTCCAATGCCTCTGACTCTGTATAATTCACTGACGGTGCCCTTCACGTGGGTCTCTGACCTGCCTGACAGCCTGGCAGTCGACACGCTGAGCTGCAGAGAGCAGCGGGAAGGATGGATGGAAATGCCAACATTAGGACAACTGTGATGGCTAAGCAGCTTTTTCAGGGCTGGAGACCTCGGCTCCATCTTCAGCTGAACATTTGAAGCAAAGGTGGATCAGTATTTTCCCAAATTGGAATCAACAGGTGTGACATTTTAAAGATTGTCACACCTGCAATCATTCATATTATCAACAATAACAAAGAATCAACAAATATTTTGAAATCTGAATTTAATAAGTCCCACTTTGAGTAGTTTTCTTTTTTGGAGTTACAGACACTCGAGGTATCAGGGACAATTTCTAGATCTTTTTTTGTTTGTTTGTTTTGTTTTTATTTTGTTGGAAACTAAATGCTTTTTGTTGCACCACTTTCCACAAACATCAACTTCCCATACAGGAAAATGGAACCATTCTTATATTTTTATTGCAAATGTTGTGTTTTTCTTTATTTTAAAACCTAAAATCAGAAGATTTTAGCTGACCTTTTACAGAAAAGGTCAGGTAACACTTTAGTTCTAATCAAGTCTTATTTAGCTGGGCTCAGGGGAAAAATGGCTTGGATTGTAAAGGTAGCAGAGCCCTGGGCTAGCCTGTAGGGGTCCCTGATGTCCCGTCCCTGCCCCTGAGGCTTCAGGGAGGCTCGCTGCTCTTGTTGAGAAATATGGCTTTAAAGTAATACCCACAGTACTGTAATCAGGGCCTAGAGATGCTCCATCCTCCATGAAGTGGAAGCAGATGTGTTGGAGCCAGCTGACTGCTGTCTGTTCACTGAAGGACTTTTCTTAACTTCAGCCTCCACTCTGCCAGATTCAAGATCCTTACACTCTGTGAATCAACAGACCGTTAGATTGTAAATGAGCCTCTTCTCATTTACAATCAGCATGTTGAACATTGGCAGACTTGCATGGTTCACCATCTTTTCCATCATTACAGAATGGGGTTCCAGCCAGCCTTGGATGCCATCCATCAGTCACGCCTCCAGTCCTCCAGTCCTCTTGTCCTCTTGTCCTTCACCTGCCAGCTGGCCATGACCCCTGATCCCTGGCCACCAACATTCAGCTTTGTCTATGGCCTTTTGTTGCTCCCTGGCTTCTACTGACCAATCTCAGAAAGCTTTACATAAAAGGTACAAAAAAAAGCTTTGTTGACTTACCAAAGAGATCTGTCTGTAAGACCAAGGTTTGGTGATTAACTGTCAGCTATTGAGACAAGTTTGTATCAAAATTCTAAATCTATACAGCAGCATCCTGTAGTTGAAGACGTCTATGCTATCCTGGGATTAGAAAAAATCCTTCGGCTGAAGGCAAACAGCAGTTAGGAAGCCAGCAAGACAAAATCTTATTCTATACCAAGAAAATTCTATTGAAGGCCTTTTAGCTGCCATCTTTAGCAATAAGCCTGGTGGTTAGATGGTTAACCAGCAGAGGAGACAAAGGTTTTCTTCTGATTTTACTCATTTAATCTCCACTAAAACAACAAATTTAATGTAATGGATATTAATATATATATGCAAAACCTGTGCACAAAACAATGGTTGCTTTGTTTTTAACATACAATATTGCGTAATATGTTTTCATTGATGAAATAAATTGAAACTGAATTCAATCTTGGCCCCTCCTCATTTCTTGTAGTGAAATGTTTTCTGTCTGACATGTTGTTAGTTTACACCAACCTCTCCTGATAAGGTTATCCACTGTTGTGGTTCTCTGGAGTCTCAAACCGTCAGAAATGACTCTACATCACTTTCCAGACTGATATAAGTCAACGACTTTTTCTGGTCCTGAATTACTTTCATGATGTGTTACTGTCTTTGGTCCTTAAGTGAACTTCTTATTGTTGAAGACATTCCTATTAAATGCCATGGTTGATTCAACAACCCTGGCAGCATTCAGATCTTTATGTGGTTAGGGAAATTAAACTCAGCTTTGGAAAATATAACAGAGATAAAAACATAAAAATATGAGAATGTGAAAGCAGATGAATGCATCTTCACACCAGTGCAGCAGGAAATGACCATTTGTTTGGTTTTAGCCAGTTGTCTTTCAGCTGCCTCCTCCACTCCCCTCTCCTCCATGCCCTCTACCAGTGCCAAAAATGAAAAACCAAAGTATAGAGCAGTGTGCAGCTGAGCCTCGTCAGCCTGGACAGCAACTATCCCCTCCCATCTCAGAGGGTCTTTGTGTCTAAGAGCCTAGTTGAACAGGGGGTGAGGGGTGTCTGGGCCCCCCTTTCCTCCCTCTGGCATAACAAACAATCAATAAGAAGCATTTTGTTTTTTTCCATCTGCCACCAGCTTTGGAAGAGACCCTGTCTTCCTTCACCTTCACCCCAGAGGCAGCCAGTCTCCATGCCTGTCTGTAGCCTTCAACCCAGAGGCCAAACTGCAGCCAGCAGACTCTGTCTTGACTCAAGACAATCTCCCTTGTTGAATCCATTTCATACTCTCATCTCTGTAATTTTTGACATTAATTATTCAGGTCCTTCCAGCCAACAGACATAAATCCATTCTGCCACAATTAAGAGGTTTGAGGTGAAATTAGAAGGGAGGATGGCAGATCTGCATGTTAAGAGGATTTATGAGAGTTCATGGCACTTTAAATATTCATACTATCCATCTGATACAAAGAAAGACACGTTTTCTGTAAATGCACATAAAGGTATGTATCTATTGTTTATGATATAAGTCCTGTATGGGTGATCAGGCGGGTAAGCTCACTATTCTGCTTCCAGACTTTAATTTATTGCTGGTCTTTTGTTCACAGGAATGTGTTGCTCCTACCAGTGACACTATGAAGTCCTTACCAATGGAGAAGCTAGATGAAGAAAGCTGGACAAGCACAGATACTCACACACCATATTTGGATGGAGGAAAACACAGATCAGTACTAGAACTCAATATTTTAAAATTGTAAACCTGACTGAGCAAATGAGAGCGGGTAAAAATAGCAACGTTAAGATGTGCAGCGATGGTAGAGACAAAACAAAGCAGCGGCTCTAAAATCCGTTACCTTAGGGGGATCAACACAGATGCATGCTACAGTTTACTAATAAATATCTGAAAAACATCACATTCTTTTTCTACTTTGTGTTGCTGTATGACAAAGTCTGCACTATCCTAAACAACAAACTGTTTGTCTCTATTTACCATGTGAACAACTTCTGCTGTCCAAAACTCCCAAGAACTCTTCATGTTCAGGAGTCAGCAGCTTTACAGTAAAATACAGGTGGGCTTGATGAAGAAGTTATTTGTCAAAGGTGAGGACTCATCTAATCACAAAGAGACTTCATATATGTGGGACTGCTAGCTGAAGCCACTTCCAGGACTCCTCATGCTGAGGTGAGTCCAGACAGAGCATATACCTTTCCATTGGCAGTGGCAAAAGCCTGCCATATAAAGGGCTCTCTCTCTCTGGGTTGTCATTTGTAAACTTTCAGCCTAATTCACAGGATAAATACTGATGTCAAATCAACATTTGGAAGTGAATCACTTTCTCAGACTACAATTCTAAACCAGTGCAGAAAATCAATGTCGACTTCACAATTTCTATTTCAGTTCACTAATTGGCCTTGTATTAGTTCTACCAGTGAAATTGAGTTCAATGGAACAAATCTCAGATGGAGCATTTAAGGGAGATGAAAATCGAGTGGAATTCTGTATGTAAAAGCCACGTATCTTCACGTAGTCCGCAGAAAGGCAGGTGTAAGTATAAAACCTGTCATAAAGCTGCTTGCAGTAAATTAACAGAGTCTCTATAAGTTGCAGTAACAGGAGGCTGACTGAGGTTTTTGCAGTGGTTGAACAGAAGCAATGTGATGTACAGTATGCTGTTTATTAGGAATGTCTTATCAGTTCATCAACATCAGAAACTCACCAGGAATATCCTCTCCAGCTGGTCCTGGATGTCCTTCATTCCAGGAAAGGCAGCCACTCCCTGAATCATCTCAATGAAAATGCAGCCCACTCCCCTGAAATAGAGTAGGACTAGATCAGTGAAGCTCAGCTGAAGCCTTTACATTGTTCAACATAAGCCTGGACTCTTTATTTCCTGAAGTGCATTAAGTTTATATGATTTTAGCTCCAATATCCAGAAAAAGAGGTGCTGATTTTCCTTCTCTATAACCTTTTTGTTGGAAGTCCTTAGAAATCAAGCAAAGTGGAAGGAAGAAAGAACGACTCAATGTGTGCAGTCAGAGCTCATTTATCAAAGCGTTGTAGATTTTTCTGACAGATTCCCTTTCTGCATCAGTGAACAGCAGCCATCAGAGCAAAGAGACAGGAATATTACCACTATTTCTTCCCTTCAAACTTTTCATTCGGAGCGCTGAATGGAAGCAGGCGGTTTCATTTTTATGCAGCTCTGACCCCAGCATCCACTATTTCTGCTGGCTCAGGTGGAGCGAGGTCAGCTCAAGGATAAGGGCTTTTTTCAGGGTCGCCCTTGTTCCATTAAAATGTTTTTGGGGCCATTATGAAGCATTATGGTTAAAAGCGTAATGTTGTTTGGTAAATATGTTGATTACTGTGACGTGTTTCTGATTGGTATCAATGACTGCAGTCAAGTCTCTTTTTGTTTTTTGTCTCTCTTTCTGCAGGTTTAGAGGCAGACATCTAGAGTGTTGATTTGTGATGCTTCTTTTTCTTCCTTTCTTTTCCATCTCTGTGTCCATTATTTTTACAATAAGTCAAAACATAATGAGCTGATTTACTGTAACCCAAATCAATTTGTAATTGCTTTGGGCTTATTTTATAGCAAAAGCTGGAGCACTCCCCTTGAAAAAGTCAATCTGATTGTGAGAGCCACCCTGCCAGACAGGATACGCTGAAAAAAAAAAAAAAGAAAAAAAAAAGCCTTCTTTATCAAATGAACATCCTCAGAAGATTAGGTGTAGTAAATCCGGGGCTATTTGTTCACAGAGAGCTGATCCTGCCTGAAGTGAGAGTGATGTTGATCTCCACAGCAGAGTGAAGGGATTCAACCAGCTTAATTTTAGTCATTTAATCATGTTTTAAGCAAGACATGGATAATTTCACGTACTGTCAGATCAGACTTTTCCATCCGATCATCATGGATGTGACTGCCAGGTGGATCTTAGGCTTTTAAAAAATTATTTGAATTTGATAAATGCTTTTGGGACGTTGCGTATCAACCACACGCTCTTTGGAGTCATGGATCATCATTATTCTGGATGAATATTCTAACAGTAATTCTAGGCACAGTTGGTGAAGTCAATTAAAGATATTCCATGTATTTTCAAAAGGGGTGAGGTTAGAGCTTTGGGCATTTCCAGAATATTGGCTGGCTTTAGCCACTCTAAAATAGACTTGATGTGAGTTTGGGATGATTGCTTTGCTGGAGAATTCCATTGAGTTCAGGTCTCAACCACCTAAGATGTTGATGTAAGAAGGTTCAAAATTAAGAGGTTGTTTTCCTTCACAATTCCAGTCACTTTGTGCATTGTAAATGCCAAAGATGGGAGATGGGCTACACCCTGGTATTATGGCAGTTCTCCAGCACCACCTTGGTTTGACACTGTTCTGAGGTTCACCACGACTCTCTCAAACATATAAATAACAAATTTGTAGACCTTGCAACTAAGCAGATCAATCTCTGACTTTTCTGACCATAGAAGATTTTACCCAGCTTGATGAAAGGGTTCAGAGCCAGTGGATCTATCTATCTATCATCTGTCCATCTATCTCTTTTCCTCTCCTTACAGGATCACAGAGGAGCTGGTGACCAAAGATGGGAGATGGGCTACACCTGGACCAGTCTAATCACTTGACTCCTGGAACCTTCTGCCCTCCCTTATGAAAAGATTTAGGCAAATGTACAGCTGAGCTCAAAAGCGTTTATACCCTGATTTTATCAGGTAGAGGGTGAAAAAACATCTCTCTCAAAATATTATGTAACACAACAGAGCTTCTTTAAAACATCTGTTTTTGTTTATATTATAGGATTAAATGGCATGTAAAACATGATTTATACCTTCTCTAATAACGAATCTGAAAATATTTATTGGCAATGATGAGCTCCAAGCCTTTCAGATTAGAAAGCCTCCTTGCCATCAGCTTAATCTTTAACCTTTAGCTCCTTCCACAGGTTCTCTATCCAATTCAAGTCATGCTGTTAGTATTACTTCTGGTCAGGAGAAACATGATGGTTAAATAAAAGTACTAAACATGCTAGGAGTGTTAATCATTTCGGGATTGTGTATGGTTATGACTCTGTGTCACTTACAAAATCCGGAATAAATTAAAATTTGGAGACCCAAATCTTAAGTAATCATAACTACAATAAACTACATTGTACTTATGGGTTGCATTATTGTTGCATCTCACAAAACTAGTGATCAAAAATATCCTTGAAGATTAAAGTTAGTTTTTAAGGATTATAGATATGATGAGTTTCATACCACAACTTTGAGACAGAATCTTGCTAATCACTGTGTCAGTTAGTGAAGGAAACACTGTGAAGGTGTTTCATAACAACAAACCTGTGATTCTGTCAGACCAGATACAAGCGTTAGTCTTTCGTTTAAAGATGCTTCCAAATGTGATGATCTAATAGCACACTGTACAGAAACAATGTTGGAAATACCTGAGGTAGATTATTTTTTATTATTAGTCTTGCTGTTCACTTATTTACCAAAACTCAGAGATGTCCTCTGGTGCAAACCTAAGCCTTCAAATGTGCTCAACACATACCAGATCAAAGTGTTGACTCTGACTGGAATTGAAATTTGCAGCTCAGGGAAGTGCTGATGAAGGCAAAAATAGAACAGTTGCTCATTTCTCCTCCTCCATCACATTTGTCTTCCTCAACCCCACAGTCGGAAAGATGGATGCTTCTCACCACAGGAAGAGAGATCTGTGTAACCTTTAGCAGTCTTGCAAAGGATGCTTCCTTATGGTAGCTGCTTTCTGAATTGGCAGAACAGGGCGAGTCGAAGCGTGTCACATTCTGGGCGGACCGGAACGACACCCTGTGGAATCGGCCCATCTTTGCAGGAGACAAGGAGCCACTGCCCACCCAGTCCTGCGGCTCTGCTCTGTAATTAAAAAGCACTCACTGCAGCCGGGTCTGCAGGGATTTCCCTCTGTCCTCACAAACTGTCACTGACGCTTGAGTTACCCAGACCAGGTTCACACTAGTGCAAATCATTTTCTGTGGTAGTTTAACTCTTAGATATGTTTTTTATTCTTAAACTTTTCATAAAAGACTCCCATTAAAATCTTAGTTTAGTGTTGAAGCATCTGGGAAACCTAGAGACGACTTTGTAGAGGATTTTTTTCCCTGTTTATTTAAAATTCACAGGCAAGACCAACAAGACCATCTCTTTGTTTACTTCCTTCTTGTTGTTGCAGCAGCTTGTAAAGACCTCATGTGGTTTGGTGACAAACAGAACATCAGACCAAAGAACCAAACTGCCAACATTAGAAGGGCTTTGGGGCACAAATGATATGTAGTTTTATTCAAGTAAAGAAAGCAAAACATCAACATAAAGACGGCCATTTTACCTATCATTCTGAAATATAATCCGTTTTTCCCTCTGGAGTTGCGAGGATCCGTCTGCAGCAAGAAAGCAGCTGAGACCCTCACATGATCGCTGACTGTATTTCTGTCATTAAACAGCAAACAGTCGCCTCTCAGTAAGCCCTTTGCTAATCTTCAGCTGCCTCTCATGTCTGAAGTGGTTTGCCTGTTTGTAAGTGTTCTGCAGTGTGCTGTGTCCCTGCTTACTTTAGGGCCCAAGGTAGAAATCTGCTTAAGGAAGCAATTAAGTTCAAACAGCAGAGCCACAAAGAAAGAGACAATATAAGACTTTCACTTTCATCGGTGTCCAGAAATTGATTATTCCCCTCCTGTTTCAATGCTTCAATGTGGGAAGAGTTTCTTTAAATTAAATACATTTTAAGGCTTTTACAGCAGATACATGAAGACTTTTAAAGATACGCAAACACCCTGGGCTTCAGCTGCATCTCATTCACAATGTAAGGCCACATCATCTTAAACTGCACTGCAAACTCTCCTGTTAACTTCGACTCCTGCTTGAAAAAAGTCTGCAGAGCCCACATCTCATCTGGCGTAGTTATCCTCCTTCTAACTGTATTTCAGTCCGTTTGTTTTTCTTCTAAACTCTAAATGGTTTTCAATATTAAACAGTTATCTGCAAAGTGTCGTTATTGGTTATCAGAGATGTTGTATGGGCCTCATCCAACTGAGTCACCTTTAACTCAGATCAATGAGGGTTTTAGTGTGTGTAATGGGTGTGTTATCCTGAAGCTGCTGCAAAAATTCCAGCGTGACGCTGAAGGATCTGCAGGAAAGGCCAAGTCAGCTGAATCCAGTCTAATGCTTTGTGTACCGATGGCATCTCATCTTTTACTTAACTTTTGTTCAGGAAGTCTAAAGAAGATCAGCAAAAACAATTCAATTCTCTCAGGTATTGTGAGGGGAAAAAACCCAATTCCTGTTAAACTCCTGGCTGAAAATCCTGCTCAGCTTCATTTCAACTCTTAGCTTCCCAACAGAGAAAATGTATAAAACATATAAATTTATCCATCCATCCATCCATTTTCCGTCACCCTTCTCCCTAACGGGGTCAGGAGTTTCTGGTGCCTATCTCCAGCTGCGTTCCGGGCGAGAGGCGGGGTACACCCTGGACAGGTCGCCAGTCTGTCGCAGGGCATATAAATTTATCTCCAATCCAAAATAATTTAGGCAAACTAAAGTCAGGTTTAAACAAACAAAGGGCTGCTATGGGTTCTGCTGATGTACAGATCTAACTGAGCAAACATTAACAATATAGGCGGTCAAGGAAAAACAAAAAGAAATGCTACAAAAAATATTCAAAAAAATAACCCCCCCCCCCAAAAAAAAAAAGTTTGCTGAAACAATTACCTCCAGGCATAAAGTTTGTGCACATGTAGAAACAAAGAAGCTGAACTGAGCTGCAGGAAGAGCTCTGCTCAGCAGTACTCTGTCTCCTGTTTGTTCTGGCAGGACGGTGCACTCCTGCCCCTCAGTGCTGTGTGAGGCAGACCAAGGGACTTTTATGTACTTTATGTATTGTTCTGGGAACTCATATGATCGGTATTTGGGTCCAATGAAAACTACCATGTACAAGCGCCAGGATTATAATTTACACATCATAACAATGCCATATACGAACAGCTTGGATTGCTTAGAAAATGTACAAAACATGAAATGTACATTTTCACTTTAAACACATCCAGGTACATGTGGGAACTGAAAATATTGCAGAAACATGAGGAGTCTCAATTCATCACAATTAATTATAATACAAATATTAACATTTCATTGACATTGGACTCCAACAGAGCTCCAAACCTTTAAAGGGGATGGAGGCACATAATGTGTTTTTCAGGCACATGGTGCCATTTTATAGCACAATCAAAAATCAATGTTTATTTTTAGTCAGAAAATGCTGCAATATATTTTTAACAAAAACCAAATAAAAAAAGAAATGTGACTTTGCATCATAGTATAACTTTGC
This sequence comes from Poeciliopsis turneri, assembly GCA_922788865.1. NCBI lineage: Eukaryota > Metazoa > Chordata > Actinopteri > Cyprinodontiformes > Poeciliidae > Poeciliopsis > Poeciliopsis turneri. The sequence continues at coordinate 800,023 of CAKLNU010001061.1, read as the reverse complement.
ATCTGATGCCTTTCCAGTACTCCGCCTTCAGCGGAGTCATCAGATTAATGCTTCTTCGTGATGCCATTCACAACTGCCCTTAAGACTGAGACATAATTTCTACATTGAGCTCAGCAGGTGCTTACTTTCACCTGTTTTTTTTGCTAATTGTTGCTGGCAATAGTCTGAAGGAGCTAGGGGAAGGTGTGCTGCTGGTGCTTACTTCAATCTTTTTTGGTGTAAATTATCAACATGATTCACTCTTTTATTTGCTATTCCATAAATTTTGAAAATTTCCATAAAAGACAACTTTTTTTTAGAAACATTTGAAACCTGTAATCTATGCGGTTGATTTTAGAAATATACAAAAGGTTAAAATTATAATCCTATAATCCTACAGTTGATGTAGATTTTACAGCACACATAAAGTACAGAACAGGTAGCAATAAATGGATTTCAGTTGTTTTACAATTAATTGTGTTTTTCAAGATCCCCAAAGAAAGTGATTCTAGCTCCATGTCTCTACTTCAATAAATCAACACCAAATGAGATGCAAAAATGCAGAAGGCAGGCAGTACCCACCACATGTCCAAGCAGGTGGAGTAGTCGGTGGATCCCAGCAGGACATCTGGAGGCCGGTACCACAGGGTCACCACCTCATTGGAGTAGGTGTGACTAGGGACTGACTTGGCCCTGGCAAGGCCTGAAAGGGGACAGGAAGCACAAACATAACAAAAATCTTTCATTTAGTCTGAATAATTGGCATTTACAGTTTGCCTGGTACAGATTTTGAACCACTGTTTAGTATGTGTAATTCTGAAACATTGAGCTCAGCACCTGATTGAAGTCTTACTACAGAGTCTTCTGAGAGATGGGTGTTTAGACTGAATTTTGCATAATCAACTGAAAAAAATCTAAAGTTACCTTTTCAGTGGAGATAAAGATTTAAGACTTCTAAAGTTTCAGTAAAACACAGAGAAACAAATAGTGGCCAAATAAACCCAAAGGACACATAAAGCTCTTGTTTCCATGCAAATATGATGATTATTAGGTATTTTTAGACCAACCCTATAGGAGGTGAAGAGTTTAGTCCAATCTAAGGTTTGTCCATGGTGATTCCATGGCTAGTCCTACTTGTCTTATGTGAATCTTTAATGTTTCTCAGGGGTTTTATTATATTCACCAGATTCCTGCTCTTCTAGCATTTATCAGTTTGGTGACAGAAACCCAGTTAATAGTAGAGCAAAGTGCAAATGCAGTGAGCTTTAATGAGGCTTATGGCATTACCCCTCTGTCTCTTCCCGAGTGGTAGAAGGGCTTAATTAAAGCATTTAGCTTTGTGAAAAAGAAGAAGAAGAAAAAAAACGTCCTGCCCTGCAGCGAGTCCCCTGTGAAAGGGAGGAAAAAGGGCAGAGGGGGAGAATAAATGATAGGGGAGAGAAGGTATTTAACATTTCCTTGTGTCAGAACACCCACAGGAGATGGGAGTTTCAGCCGACAGTCATTACCCACCACTGTAATTTCCACACACTGATCTAACACAGAATGGAGGGCATCAGACCACTCATGGTGAGAGGCTATCATCTCCACTGCATGTGTATGCGTGTGTGCGCGTGTGTGTGAGACAACTTCATGAAGGTGGTTATAATGGTTGGAGGTTGGCATGCTTTTGTAGCTTATGCAGCTGTTGTTTAGTGAAGAAACAAAGCGTGTGTGGAAAGTCAGGATTAAGGAATACCAAGCGATCCAGCTTCCCACTGTTCCCAGCACGCCTGTCAACACTTCCAGCAGAACCATATGCTGCTGGGGCCCAGTCGGTGGAACACACACTGGTGCTGCTCTGATGGCTTCAGTTTGAACAATACGTCGGTCTCTTTATCTGTGTAATGACTCTCATCCATCGGCTGGCAGTAAAGCTTCGTTTTTAATTATCTAATATTTCTCTGTTTTATTTCTCAGAGATAATTTCCTCCATGACTTTTATATACCACATCATTTAGTCAGCTATTTTCCAAACTAACTTTATTCTAATCAGGGATGTTGGGATGATAGAAACTAGTCTATCTCTCCCTGTTTCCAGAGCTAACAGACAGCTCTGGAACCAATAATCCAGGAGTTCCCAAACTGATAGCAAAGCCAGCTAGGTAGGAACTAGCTGGGGTTAGCATTTAGTGACAGGTTGAAAAGCAAGCACCTGTATTCTAAAACTTAAGCTGATAACCTGAAGGTGATGAATAGAAAGATGGATGGAATATCTGAACTGTACGCTGAAATGTTAAGTTCCGTCATATGAATATGTTTTAGCTAATATGTGGAGTCAGTCGAGACAAGGAGTCAGGCTCTTGACTACAGCAAAGATTTGAAGGAAAAAGTGACTAAGGTGCTTGTGGTGAACCAAATACAGCTAATGACACAACAAGCATCTGTAATCAGCAAGATTGCACATGAAATTAATGATGGAGCTGGTTCTCCGCCATCGCTGACCAAAGGCAAGTTTGTTTTCCACCCACAGACACTTTAAATGCAGCCAAAATGTCTTAGCTCACCGTGTTCAGCACTCACTGGAAAATATTTAATTTGCTCAAAAGCCTAACTCCCTGAGCACATTCAAAACTGGCAACACACGTTACCACTCTGTACCGTAAGAACATCTGGTTCACCTTGGGCACATCTACGTGGGTATGTTACAGCAGATGTAATGGCAACAGAAAAGACAAATGGATTCAACCTTCCCCCTCTAAGCCCCCTGAGTTCCATCACAAAGAGGACACTACTTCAAAGGTCTGACCTTTGGATTCAAACACACTCAGACCTTCAACCACCTTCACTCAGGGCGCTTCTCCAGCTAACCTCCTTTCACACAGCTGCTTCTACACAAACAGTACAGGTAGCACTCCAAAGGAAGGTCAGGCGTTAATTATACATCACTATCTTACACTCTCTTACGGGTTCAACAAAAATACAGTGGTGAGAGGGAGGACAACGAGGTAGACAGGGTGAAGGAGGATGGTGTGGAAAAATAAACTGCTTTGTTTCAGCATTTGAATATGGTTAGGTTGTGATTTTCTCAGAAATCCTCAGAAAAAAAAGATTACTGAAGATGTGCACAATTTCATGTTTTCCCACAAGTTAATATTTTTGGAGAATTTGTAAAATACCTGTTATTAACAGATTGACCATTTTGTGTTTGACCCTGTCTGAGTGTCCAGTCATAGCAGGATCATTTTGTCCCTGCACTTCCACTTTATTGATGTCTGCGAATGCACATAAATGCACAGATCTACAGGCTTCCTTTAGTCTCCGATTCTGTTACTTCTGCAATGTTATTATTTGTTTTAACACATCTAATCTAAAATCTAATCTGAAAATGTGCTTCACAAATAAACTTAAACTTGACTAAACATACAAGAGCTACTAAAGTAATCAATAAGTCAGTGGAACCAGTATCAAAACAATTAAAAGAGTCTAAGTAACTAACTACAGTGGTCAACCAGGCAGAAACCCTAATGTGATTTAAGGGTTTCAACTTAGTAATGAATTTCATAGTTAAAGGAATCGTAGGCAGCAGTTTTTGCTGGATGAAACAATGGTGGAAATATTATTATTCTATTTTCAGGTGGGAGGTCTGAGGCCAGACCTGCTCTGGCCTCAGACAGACCTGATGGGGGCAGTATACTCTTATTCTGATTTATAAAAAAAATGTTTTAAGGTAACACTTTTTTTTTGTTCCAGTGCTATGAAATCTTTTTACACAGATCCCTTTGTTCACTGAAGCAGTTTCATGAAAAACAATAGTTACTTGTGGCATTTTTGATCTGAGAAATGATCTTTTTAAGTCAATTAGAAAATAGAATCCCATATTGTCAAAGCTCATTTACCAACAAAAGTGGACTGTAACCAGCTCCGCATGAGGGTACAGTACTCTGTAGTGAGTCAGCTCAGTAATTACCAACCACGTTCATCTCAGCTGTTCATTTCAGTTTATTTCCAAGTTTGGACGAAACCACACACAGATCAGCAGCATTTCTTAACCTAATGGACTTCAAAAAGACCATCTGCATGCATGTTCAGGCCCAGTGGTTCTGCTGCTGGCGCAGTGAGGCACTGGGCCGAACGTCACACTGGGGAGATCCAAACAGTCCGATCCGGATGCCTGGGACATTCCTCCAGCTCCATTGTCACATTGCTTCCCTCCTCACACATCATTATCCCAGCAGCTGTTTCTCCTAAGAAACTCCCCACTATAACACACACACACATCATGATTGGCTAGCTACAGCAGCTCTTCTACACAGGAGAAACTAGAGTTAAGCTTCGAGACTTTTCAGCATGGATGTCAGCTGAGTGTGAAACAGCTGCGTATACCTGCTCTTCGTTCTCACACCTGACTGGTATGTAGTTTAGATTTACTTCTGAAGATCAGAAGCAAATCTAAGAACAGAACGATGTGAATAAATTGGACATTAATCCATCATTTTGATGATAAAATAACATCCAGTGACGACTTTAACATTTCAACTTTAATTGATAGAAAACCCAAATTAAACTGAACTCTTCAGGTAATGTAACATTTATACAAAGTAATATATTTAGGTTGTGAGTGTTTTTAAAACAAACACTGATGATTTAAATGTTCATGTTGAATGACTTTTCAACAACTCAGCAAAAATAAAAAAAAAATAAAAATATTGGTACACTTGAAATAAGACTAAACTCACAAGTAATTCTCAGCAAGACAAAGGATTGTGCTTTAAGTCATTATTTCCCCAATAATGATAAAAACAGTGCTAGTTCCAGTGGCAAATTATTGAACTTATATTGTAGCAGGACTTTCTCCATTTTTTAAGTGAAATGATAGTAAAATGAAATGCTGACTAAGGAATCTTTGGAGTTTCCTTTTGACTTCTGTTGGTGCTGCTGTCGGACCTGTAACTATGTCCTACTGTGGAAAAGTCCAGAATGGCAAAGGCCTCTTTTCTAGAGGAATAGTAAAATATTCTTCAGTCAGAGGCTTTTTCAGATTTGCTGGAATAAAGACAGCTATAGTCTTTATTCCAGACTATAGTTATTCCAGACTATGGTTGAGTAAATGCCCTCAACCATCAGCATTTACAAAACCTCTTTGAAGAAACTTGTTTATACAATTTAATTTCTCTCTGGATCAGTAAAGTATTTGAATTAAATTTATGTCTTTATAAACCAGAAATGCAGGATATGATCCACTGTATTATGCCTAATTCAGTCCAGGCAATTGTTTTTGTTCTCTCTGTTACCAACAAAAACCTACAGCACTACTATCACGGTCATTAAGAAAACAAATATCAGTGAAATGTTAAAGTAAGTTTTATCTGTAAATCAGTAAATCCCCCTGCTGCCTCTTACTTCACCCAGACCGTGCAGCAGCTAACACAGCGCAGGGGGAGAAACAAAAGCAGGCCTGAAATAATCACCTGTAGGTGAGGAAGGTGTGTGAACTGACAGAGAAAAGCAATTCTAATATTTCACACAGCTGCTTCTACACAAACAGTACACATCAGGCTTAGCTGGCCTCAATTAGCTGTGTCCTTGATATGAAACGTGGGCTCCTTAAAGCCTCATTTACAACGCTGCTGCTTGTTTCTGCTCATTAAAAAGAGCGTAAATCCACAGTGGAGCAGAGAGGAGCATCTGGACCGACCCACATCCAGCAGCAGGGATACGGAACCCCGGCTTCTTTGGCTGATGAGAAACTGTTGCTCTGTGGTTAGGCTGAGCCTTCTGAGCCCGCTGCACATGCAGATAAGCACGGGATGATTCAATAATAATACCAGCCAGTTTAGCAGGTAATGTCCAGCCTCTCAGCTTTCTGGATTAATATCAGGCTGCGAAGTCACTTTCACAACTTTGAGCTCCAGCAGTCTAATAATGCCATTCAGTTCACACAGGCTCAGAGGAAATCCAGTCTGACTTCATTTCAGTTCTTACTTGCACTACAGTTGAATAAATGCTATTATTTAAGCGCTGCTACATTGTTTCCTGTCTTCCTCTGTGTGTTGGGTTCCAAACGGAACAGCTCTCATGTTGGTCCAGGAAGAGATTAATATGATGGAGTCACAGTGGACTACTACAAGAAACAGCAGAGCACTACAACTGGAGAAAACCTGGGACAAGCTTTCCTGCAAAGATGGAAAGCTGTGAAAATAAATCCAGGATGCTAGAAAGGTGTTCTACTGCCAGAGCTTGGCAATAATCTCAATTTGAAATTAAATTCTTGTTAAAATTGTTGTCCACCTGTAATGAATCAGGGCGGGACTTGAACCCATCACTAAGCCCTCTGTTCCTGGGTCACACGCTATACCCCAGGTGCCACCAAAAATTTTAAAAAAAGAAATGCTGTTATGAGACAGGTTTCATATATCATCATCACAAGAAGGTTTCTTGTTTTAATGAGATATAAAAAATACTCTCTTACAACATGTTAAAAATGCATAAAACAGTTTGCTTTGACTGTCCTCACCTTGATTCCTCTAGACGAGGAAGAGGGGCTGCTATCTCAACGTTACAACTTTTCTTATTAAAAAGAGATTATATTTTTGTTTCATTGATATACGAGTCTCATTATAACAAGTTCTTAAAATCCTGCTAAAACAAGAAAACCTTCTTTTTTGCATCTCATAACAGGAAAGTTCTCCTGTTTTAACGAGATATTGTTCCTGAGTTCCTTTTCGAGCTCTGATAGTTAAACACCTCTTTACAAAATAACCCAGAACAACATCTAAAAGCCTTGGTTTAGTTAAGATCAGAGTTCATAGATCAACAATACAGAAAAAGAGACAGAGGCAGAAACCACAGCTGACCCAAAGGAACACAAAGACCCATCTCCTCCAAAATATATCTTGATCATGTTGTGGGAAAATGTTCTGTGGACCCAGGAGATAAAAGTGGAGTTTAACACAGAACCAGCTTCAGCCATAGTTCAGCTGTCTGCAGCTCAACCAAACAACTCTCTGCAGTAACACTGGAAGAGAATCAGCCTGGTCATCAGTTCTGGCAAAGCTTGTGTTTTTTAGCATGATAATGATTTGGTGCTCATCAGCAAGACAATAAAAAAAAAAAAAATTAAATACAGAGAAAGTATAAACAGAAGCGATTATGCTCCAGCTGTATGGATTATTTTATATGCTGGCAAAGCTGCAACGGCTCAGACAGACACTTCAGGAACATGGCAGCTAAAGCTGCCTTAAGGATGAAAATGATCCACAAAGATCAAATTGAAAAACAAAAGAAGAAGACTAAAATACAAGATGGATTCCTATAATTAAAGGAATTCAGGAATGTTGCGGAGAAACTCTTCACATATGAAGCTGAAAGAACTTTGACATTCATGAAAGAAGAAGATGAAGAAAAGGAAATCCCAAGGGATGGGATTTTACAGATGCTTTGGTGATGATTTAAACCCCATTCTAGTCAAAGTCTTTCATTATACCCTACTATGTAATGATACCCCAGTTATGTTGTTGGAGGTTTCATGTCAGTGACCTGCAGGGTCAAGAGATGAGATGTGAACCATTGTGGGTCAGGCTGGTCATGTTAAGCGAAACAACCCGACTTCTATCTTCGCTCACTGTCTGCTGCCTTTCACTGATGGATGCAAGGCTCTGCCACCTCCAATCATCAGCCTCAGCTTCCTCTCCGTTGACGCCCTCTCATCCATCCTTTATGTGGGCCCCAGCCAGAGCCACGGGCCTCAGCTGTGGACCGTTAGTATTCCTGCTGCCAAGCAGAGACCCCCAGGAGTGCTGGAGGCACACACACCCACCCTTCTCATCTGGCCCCCCTCTGGCCAGGCCTGACTTTGTGCGTGTGTGTGTGGGGGGGTGTGCATGTGTGTGGATGTGTGCGTTTGGGATTTTCATATTTGCTAACATGGTATTTTGTCCATTATTTTTCTCTTCCTCATTTCCTTCACAGTAATGTTTCTGCACTAATACAAGGTTTGCATTATTAATGTAGCGTGCACACACACACACCCGCACACACACCCACACACCCCAATCCTCCTCCCATCTGTCTCGGCAGAGGGATAGAGGGGCGGAAGGATGCAGAAGATGGATGGACAGAGAGAAGGAGGAAATGGTTGGAGAGATAAAAAGGGTGTGCTGGACAAAAGACATGCCTGGATGGACGGATGGACGGATGGATAGGCAGACAGATGGACTATGCTAAATGAGGCAACCTGGCCAGTTTGTCCCGCCAGGAAGTCACAAAGTAGACTTAGTGCACATGAATCCAAGCCATATGGTTCTGCTTCACACACACTATTATGTGGATAGGTTCAAAAACACATAGACCAGAGGCAGGGAACTGATTGACTTATACATTTACTTGAATCCAGCAACTTTTGCCATTTTTTGCATGTGCTTGCAGGAAAAACATCAAATGTGATTGTTTGAAAGGGTTAAGAAGGAGGCATCTTCTCTCTTAAAGCAACTGAGCATCATGGGTTGGGTTTGCAAAGCTGCATCTGAATGAAACAAAAGACTTCTGAATTAATGTCATAGACAAACAAGAAGAAAGTAGAAATATTTGGCCATGATGCACAGCGTCACATTTGGAGAGAACCAAACACATCATAGCAGCACAAACGCTATGTGCTAACTCTTGTACACAGAGATGAAGAGAGAAAATTAGCATCAACATCAGAGCATCAGTTTGCAGTCCACTCACCGAAGTCAGCGAGTTTTAGCTCTCCAGTGTCGCTGATGAGCAGGTTCTGTGGTTTCAGGTCACGGTGGAGGATGTACCTCTGGTGAATGTAGGACAGGCCTCTCAACAACTGGAACAGGAAGAGCTGGAGAAACAACAGAAAAACAAATGAACAAAGGGAAATAAGTCTGTTCATAAAACATGACAAACAAGTCTGCTGTTTCATCATTTTTCAGGACTCAGGAGGCTCAGGACTTTAGTCAGCTGTTATCTGGACAGATTCATTCGTTCGTCAGAAGCATTAGCAACTGACACAGAGGGAGGACAACAATCACTAGCTGTGATTCTTTTAACAGTGCATAAAATCAGCAAATGGAAATTCTGAAAATTAAGTTGCTCAAGGAAAACACAAATTTTAAAAAGTTCTGGTTTTTCACTGAAAAGTGAGGGTTAGCGTGTTTTTCAACCATAACAAAATAGATGTATTTCGCAAAATTGCAATGGAAACACTTTTTTAGACTCATACCAGTCAGGTGAACAACAGCCTGATGTTACTACTGGTAAAACCATGAACAAGACGACAGGAGGCAGTAGGAGGATGATGGTTTGTTTTGGGGGTTTTTGGACAATGTGCAGGACAATGTCACAGGATCACATCTCATTAAAAATTATGCGTCATCGCAATGCGTTGGATCTGCAGCTCTTCTGTAAAATGGCCAACTACAATTTCTCCAAAACACCACACTCCAACACTCCTCTAATAGATGATGAATGCCAGGGTCATGGCTGAATATATCTCACAGAACTGTTTGCATCAGTCACTACCATTATTTTGAATGACTTAAGCTTTCTCAAATGTTATTTAAATGTCATACCTTATTTGATGCAAACACCGCAATTGCAGAATTGTGTTCTTTCAACATTAGGAGAATATAGACAAAGATTAAAATGGAAACGCATCGACTAACTCTTCTAGTTTACTTCAGTAATTGGTCTGAGCAACGTTTTATTTCTTCATAATCACGGCCTCTACTCTATATTTACTCTGTACGTCTTACACCTTTAGGGAAAAAAATTGAGTGAAAAGCAGAACTGTGTCGGGATCCGATAGATGTTGCTGAAAGGTTGGCAGGTCAGGTTTCTGAGATTCGTTACTGCAAAGGGAGGAAAATCGATGGACGGGAGCATGAGATGACTGCTGACAACACAGGAAATGGCTCACTGCAGGAAGATAATCTGACCTTTGAACCAGAAGGGAGATTTTATTTATGCCTTACTACATCGGGGCATGTCTCTGTTTGCATCAGTCACACTGCTGCATATTGGATTTTTTAATCAACTAAGCTACATGCAAATAAAAACTGTAGCAAATGAATTTACTGCAGTGATGTGCTGAAAGCTTCTGCATCCTGTTGAGCTTACTTCTATCTTTGTGCTTCAAAGAGAGTTTTTATTTGGTTTGCAATTCAAATCTGAGGATAAATAACATTTGTGAATTCAAAGCTCTAGCCAAGTTGGAAGTGAACTGTAAATATGTGTTTCCTGGTTTTGTAGAATTGTAGCTGAATTTGGGATCAATGTGATGTGATAAGACCTAGTCAGAACTGAACTGACAGGAACTGTCATTTTTGTACTCTAGAATACAGTCAACTCTATTACTGCAAGCTGATTGGCTGTAAGACAAGCCCATGTCATCATTCCCCCACTGATGTGCTGACAAACTCCTTGTTTGTCCCAAATTTCTGCCTGGTTTTAGCCAAACAATTCTACTTTTGATATGATGCAGGACCAAAGAAAAGAGAAGGAGGAAGTTCAAAGCATCTCCTCCATCATAAGATAGAGATTTAAAGAGGAGCATCTAAAACAAATGAGGTGGATTAGCATTAGCAGAGCTTCTGACTGCATCATCCAGGACATGTTACTGTGCCTGGATGCTGAGTTGTCAGTATATTAAACAGCAACAACATCTTCGGTCAGAGGCTTTTTCAGATTTGTTGCATCACCAACCTCTACTAGAAATACTTCCTGCTCATAGAATCACTATCCAATACACTCTTTGAAGATATGTGAGTGATGAGTTATGACATTTAATTTCACTTTGGGACCAGTAAAGAAATTTAAGAAATTTAAGAATTGAACTTAATAGTATAACTCAACTCAGATTGATTTGCAACAAAAGAGACAAAATTAAAGAGGCATAAATATAGGACATGAAGGAGCTCCTATGATATGTTCACCAGAAACACAGTTGCACCAAGTGTTTGCTAATAACTGCTGCCACTAGTCTGGAGGAGCTGAATCACGGAAGGTATGCATTATGAAGCAGAAGCCTGTTTTCTGGTTGCCGTGGGAGATTAAAGGATTTCTCAAGAGGAGCAGCAGCACTCCAACTATGTTTTTAATGAGGGAATAACATTATAGCATGATGTGAAGCTGCTATATTGGATGAATATAGGATATATAGGATATTGCCCCTTTAACAAACAACTGTCACTCCAATGAGACGCATCACTCAGCTCCAGGGAGTGTATCATGGGAATTTTTCTTGTTCATAGACATAGTGTCTTGGCAGATTGGTGTATTTCAGATGATTTGTTTCCTGCATTTGCTAATTAAACATATACAATTAAATTGTTTTTTTTTATTATATTAAAATGCCCAGAAAAATATTATCAAAATGTCTGAACTTCCATCCGCTGACATGCCAAGCAGGAAGATTGAATTACATTTAAATGTACATATTTAATCCCAGTTAAAGCGCTTCACCGTTTCAGAACACTCCTCAAGCCGCCTCCAGCGATGTTCAACCCAATGCAAAGCGCCAACAAAAATGCTGTTTTTAACATGTTTCCTCATAAAGTACCTGCTGCTGTCACTCTGATGGCTTCAGGAGGTAAACAAAGCCCTGAACCCAGAGTCAGAGCTTGTTTTTCTTTTAGTGCCTCTGAGATCTGGCGGCACATCACCCCACTTCTGTAGACACGTCAGTCAACAAATAACGAGGTGTGCGCCACGCAGCTCTTCATTTTATTCCAATTCCAGCAATCCACTCTTGTCTCTCTCCTCTCACTGATACTCTGGTTGTGGCCAATTAAGCTGATTGAAGCACCGTGGAGTCCAATCAGGGACGGGAGCCTTGTGTGGCATCTGGAGCCACCGGGTCAACAGCTTACTCTTCCTCCACTCGGCGGGGCAGAGACAAGCCACGACGAGGAAAATTAGCATAGACGTGTGTGTGTTGGCTCATGTATATCAAAGACCCTTGTGAAAAACTCTCACCCTGTCATGGCTCGGATAAAAAGGAAAGAAAACTCTCTTTTCTTCCCCTCTCTCTTCAAACCGGGCCATGAAGGAACGTGGTTCTTTTGCTGCTGCAAACACCTGACTTCGATTTGCATTTTAATATTATAGTGATGGAGGATGAAGGAGGCTGTTTATGCAGCTTTGACTGGAGTAACATGACTCCGCTCTGCCTCCAACATAAAGCAAGCTTCAAGGCAAATAACACACAAAGTCCTAATATGAGGCCCGAAGGTTGGGCTAGCGTGTCTACGGAGCGTGTCTTGTTGCTGGCAACAGATTGGAGGATGAAGAAAGCAATTACAAGTGTGACGGCATAAATAAACCATGGAAACACACAGGTACATCCAATATGCCAAATTAATAGCCGAGTTGGAAAACTTTTTCTATGGAGAACAAATTTAAAAGAACAGCAAAGAAAGAATATTTCAAAATAAAGAATGAAGATGAAAGAATGAAATATTTCTTTCAGAATGTCTATTCTGAAAGAAATAGACATTCTGATGCGGGGGCATCTGCTATGCCCCCGCTATGCCATGCGGGGACATAGCAGATCTGCTCTCATATCACAGTTTTGGAGGGTAGATATAAAAATTCCCTTCTCACCCACCGCGGGTGGTTCTTATCCTCTGAGGTCGGGTCCTCTACCAGAGGCCTGGGAGCTTGAGGGTCCTGCGCAGTATCTTGGCTGTGCCAAGGACTGCACATTTCTGGACTGAGATGTCTGATGTTGTTCCTGGGATCTGTTGTAGCCACTGCTCCAGTTTGGGGGTGACTGCCCCGAGGGCCCCGATGACCACAGGCACCACTGTGGTCTTCACCTTCCAGGCCCTCTCCAGTTCCTCCCTGAGGCCCTGGTATTTCTCCAGTTTCTCGTGCTCCTTTTTCCTGATGTTGCAATCACTTGGTATTGCTACATCTACCACAACGGCTTTCCTCTGTTGTTTATCCACTATGACAATGTCTGGTTGGTTCGCCATTACCATTCTGTCTGTCTGGATCTGGAAGTCCCACAGGATCTTAGCTCTGGCATTCTCCACCACCTTTGGGGGCGTTTCCCACTTTGATCTCGGGGTTTCCAGTCCATATTCTACACAGATGTTTCTGTACACTATGCCTGCCACTTGGTTATGTCGTTCCATGTACGCTTTCCCTGCCAGTATCTTGCACCCTGCTGTTATGTGCTGGACTGTCTCAGGGGCCTCCTTACACAACCTACACCTTGGGTCTTGTCTGGTGTGGTAGATCTGGGCCTCTATTGCTCTGGTGTTTAGGGCCTGTTCCTGGGCGGCCATGATGAGGGCCTCTGTGCTGTCCTTGAGCCCAGCTTTTTCCAGCCATTGGTAGGATTTACTGATATCAGTCACTTCGGTTATTTGCTGGTGGTACATCCCATGTAGGGGCTTGTCCTCCCATGATATCTCTGGCACTTCAACCTCCGTTCCCTGTTGTCTGAGACATTCACTGAGCACATTGTCTGTTGAGGCTTTGTCCCTGATGTATTTATGGATCTTAGTTGTTTCGTCCTGGACAGTGGTTCTCACACTCACTAGTCCTCTGCCTCCTTCTTTGCGGCTCGTGTACAGTCTCAGGGTGCTGGATTTGGGATGGAACCCTCCATGTATTGTTAGTAGCTTTCTAGTCTTAATATCTGTGGCTTTTATCTCCTCCTTTGGCCAGCTAATTATTCCAGCAGGGTATCTGATTACCGGCAGGGCATAGCTGTTTATCGCACAGATTTTGTTCTTGCCATTGAGCTGGCTTCTCAGGACTTGCCTTATTCGTTGGAGGTATATAGCTGTTGCTCCTTTCCTTGTGGCCTCATCGAGGTTGCCATTTGCTTGTGGTATACCTAGGTACTTGTAACTGTCCTCTATGTCTGCTATTGTTACTTCTGGGAGTGAGACCCCTTCTGTGCGGATCACCTTCCCCCTCTTTGTGATCAGCCGACCACACTTCTCTAGTCCGAATGACATCCCAATGTCCGTGCTGTAGATCCTGGTGGTGTGGATCAGTGAGTCGATGTCTCACTCACTCTTGGCATACAGCTTGATGTCATCCATGTAGAGAAGGTGACTGATGTTGGCCCCATTTTTGAGTCGGTATCCGTAGCCAGTCTTGTTGATAATTTGGCTGAGGGGGTTCAGGCCTATGCAGAACAGTAGTGGGGACAGAGCATCTCCTTGGTATATGCCACATTTGATGGACACTTGTGCAAGTGGTTTGCAGTTGGTTTCAAGGGTTGTTTTCCACAGCCTCATTGAGTTTGCAATGAAGGCTCTCAGAGTCCTGTTGATGTTATACATCTCTAAGCATTCAATGATCCAAGTATGCGGCATTGAGTCATAGGCTTTCTTGTAATCAATCCAAGTCATGCACAGGTTGGTGTGTCGGGTTTTGGAGTCTCGGGCAACTGTGCGGTCTACGAGGAGTTGGTGTTTGGCTCCTCTGCTATTTACACCGATACCTTTCTGTGCCATGCTCATGTGCTTATCCATGTGTTTGCTTATCTTGGCCGCTATGATGCCTGACATGAGCTTCCAGGTTGTGGAGAGGCAGGTTATTGGTCGGTAGTTGGGTGGGACTGGACCCTTTGATGGATCCTTCTGGATTAGGATTGTCCGCCCTTCAGTTAACCATTCAGGGTGAGTCCCACTTTGTAGCAGCTGGTTCATTTGGCCTGCCAGCTTGGAGCCTCTGTTTGGCAGTTTCGAGTGCTTCAGGTATGGGCATCTGCCTGTACTTTCTGGGTACTTGTCTTTTCATTGTACCCTTGTGGAGCTCTGACAGTTGGCTCACTTCCCTCCTTGTTACCTTGATTTTAGCCTCTAACCGTCTTTTCCATGGTGGGTATTGGGTCTCATGGTTGCTCTTATAGCCAAGTATCTCAAGGATCACTGATGCTGAGTTGTAGATCAGCTCATTGGTTTCTGTTATGGTGTTGGTAGGATCGTTCTCAATGCTGCATTCACATTCTCAATGAGACTTTCTGATGGTACTTCACTCAGCCGTTGTAATTGGCGCCGGGAGGCCTGGTTGTCATTCGGGTCATGATTCTCTCTCTCAGGTGAGCAGCTGTCTCGCTCAGCTCTGATTCGCTCACTGGGGCCGTGTATCCCTTTCACTGGGTGGGGACTTGTAGTTAAGTCCCCACAGTTCTGACATCCGGGTTCCTCCCTTTTGCCGTAGCATTTGTGTTGTATCTCGTCAATCTCAAGTTGTGATAGCAGTTGCCGCTTGCGGATGTTGGAACACTGAGCTACTAGTTGTTTAGCACTTAGTGTTGACTGGGGATGTCGAAGTAACCATTCCTTCCCCAGTCTTTGCATGTAACCTCTCTGACTAGGGTTACTTGAGTAGTAGCATTCCAACAGATCCACATTTTCATCTCTCGCCCATTTCCGTCTTGTTCCAGTAGCCCATTTGTCATCAAGGTGCTCTGGTTCCCCAACACCTGACGCAGACCTTGTTTGGCCGGGCGACGTCTGAGCCGGCATGTTATGCAACTTAGTATCTCTCATGGTATGAGGTAGGCAGTAGCTTGAAGGGTCTTGCCTAAGGACACACCGTTAGGGAGAAGGGTGACGGAAAATGGATGGATGGATATATATATATATATATATATATATATATATATATATATATATAGATATATATATATATATATACTCAAATGATTATATATATATATATATATATATATATATATATATATATATATATATAATCATTTGAGTCAGCGGTGTTTCCAGTGACTCTGCAGGCAGCATTTGGACTCGTATAACTCAGGTTAATGCATAATTTGGACTGCTGGGTCCTGATTTATATACAGATAGTTGTTTTATGGTGTTTTCCATTCCTGGCCACACATTTGAATTTCCAGCTCCAGAAAAATCATGCGCCCTCTCCCAGAATTACGTCTCGAAGAGTTGGGGTTTTCAAAGCAGCCCGAGCCTGAGATTCTGCCACCTTACAGTGAGTCTGTGTTTGGTGGCAGACATGCCCAGGTAAAACAACAAAATTTGTCTCATTAATGTAGCTCTTTCTTATTGATTGAAACAATATCCCTCAAGGATCATCTTCTTCTTATGCTTCCATGTGTGAGTTTGTTTAATCATGATGCATTATTAGTTCCTTACTGTGAGAGAAATGAGCTGTCTGATTGGAGTTAAATCATCCATTAACATAATCCATCACCTGAAGAATGACCCCACTGCACGGAAAATAATCCATCATCAGCACACTGATAAACACACTGCCATTTCTCTAATGATTAAATACTTATTGCAGTCATACCCAGGGCGATCAGAGCTCTGTGTCAAGATAAGCATTATGAAAACGTGGGTTGCCTCTGAGTTATCCATGTATGGAATGTGGCGGAGTGTGTGTTTTGTCTGATATTCAATGTGCAGCAAAGAATGAGGCTATGCATCAAAGTGACAGCAGTACACTCGGGTTCTAGTTAGTTGTGTACCTTCTCTAGAACAAAGCACGGCAAAATGGAGTCAGGCAGTTCGGCAGCAGAAGTAACATGTCAGACATGAAGATGAGACATAGCAATCCAGCTCCCACATCTGGAGACAGCATCATCAGAACAGACTGCTAGTGGTAAAATGTGTCCTCCTCTGGCTAGCAATAGGCACTTATTATGTCATTAGATTAAACATTTCAGTAACACTTCATTTGACGGGTTGTGAATAAGATTGTCATGACACCATCATAAACATGACATAACATCTGTGGTGAACATGAGTAAGTCTTCATGAATATTTATGACTGTTTCATAAAGTGTCATTCGGTAAATCATCACATTTTAACACAAAGTTGACGTTATTCAAAATGTCTTCATCATGACAACTTGACATTAACCAAGAAATCTGATCTGACATAAATTTGTTGTAAAAGTGTTACTGATTAATAACATAAAGCTACATCATTTTTAAAGTTTAAAGTGTGTTGAGCTCTTAGGGCTTCAGGAAGATACTCCGGTTTATAGCCATTCCCTGATGAGTTATCCACACCGCTGCTCTGGTATCTGCCCAATGGTGATTCCAACGAGTCTCTGAAGAAAATTACAATGCACCTTTACAGACTCCAGAACACAATGTCAAACTAACATCTAGTGAAGCTCTGTCTGCACTGATTATACTGACTATAAAGTAATCAAATCTAGAAATAGAAACAGGTTTACATTTAAAGTATGTAGTACTCATATTAAGCTATAACCATGACTGTAATTTTAGTTGCCAACAGTGAAACCCATGAGATGTTGCAATAAAAAAATGTGCCTCACAAAATGTTATTCAGCTGTTGTTAGCACTTCATCCAATGAGGTAAGACTGAACTATTATTATAAGCAGGTGTTATGTGATTGACAGCTTGTATCTATGCTTAAAACTGTGGAGTAATTATTAGTTGTTGACAGAATGTATTATATTTTAGTGTTTGAGTGTTTTTTGCCAGAGCTGCTGTATGCTTTGTGATTTCCATCTGGTGCTAAACGCATATTGTTATCTGACTCCATCTGATGTAGTTTATTTTACTATTATAATTTTTCACAGTGGATTTGTTTGCTTAAATAATGCATTTGGCTATTAAAAGGTGGTGCCATTTTTTTGTCAAAATCTTTTTTGGCAAAAAATATCTCAAGCCATTGTCTTAGGAAAGTGGCAATATTTGATTGTTGTTTTTCTGGATCCTGAGCTGGTTCTGATAAGCTCTAATGGAGCTTTCAAACAGGATAGTCTGGGAGACTTGGTTCACTTTCACACTGTGTCAAACAATCCAAATTCTTCGAGGAACCTGCTCACCCACCTGGCCAGTGGGGGCGCTGCACCAAGAACAAGTGAAGGAAACAGCATGACAACCTCTGAAGAAGACATAAGCCTAAATCCATCCATCCATCCATCCATTTTCCATCACCTTCTCCCTAACGGGGTCGGGAGTTGCTGGTGCCTATCTCCAGCTGCGTTCCGGGCGAGAGGCGGGGTTCACCCTGGACAGGTCGCCAGTCTGTCGCAGGGCAACACAGAGAGACAAACAGGACAAACAACCATGCACACACACACTCACACCTAGGGAGAATTTGGGAAGGCCAATTAACCTGA
Organism: Poeciliopsis turneri; assembly: GCA_922788865.1. NCBI lineage: Eukaryota > Metazoa > Chordata > Actinopteri > Cyprinodontiformes > Poeciliidae > Poeciliopsis > Poeciliopsis turneri. The sequence continues at coordinate 781,952 of CAKLNU010001061.1, read as the reverse complement.
CAGTCATGTTTTTGGACTGTGGGAGGAAGCCGGAGAACCCGGAGAGAACCCACGCATGCACAGGGAGAACATGCAAACTCCGTGCAGAAAGACCCCGGGCCGGGAATCGAACCCAGGACCTTCTTGCTGCAAGGCAACAGCGCTACCCACTGTGCCACTGTGCAGCCCTAAGCCTAAATCCTTACTTATGAAATGTAAAAAAAAAAATAAAAATAAAAAAAAATGAAGTGGCTTGAGAGTTTAGAAGCTGTAGAATTTTTCTTTTGTTTTTGGCAAATGTGCCAAACAAACATTATAGTCTCTGGTCAGCTTGTTTTCAAACCACATCAGAGTGCTCTTCAACCGAACTGAGATCTAAGTTAGCATCATAGAAACAAATGCTCACAGTTACAATAACCCCCAGCACCGGTTCTCTGAAATGAGTAAACACGATGAAATCAGTGAGAGAGAGATCAAATGAACGAGTGTTAAATGGAGTGAAAATATTCGACCATCTGCCAGCAGGCACAAAAAAGAGCCTCCATCTTTTCCACTAAGCGTCAGTAAAGTGCCGTATTTAATGGGCTGAATCAGCAACAGCATCAACCTGCTCAACCTGAGGAGTTGCTAGCAAATGGCTTTAAAGCTCCAGAATCATTCTTGGCACGTTTAAATGTTGGACCACGGCGTATCGCAGTCATCCGCTGTGTGATTGTACTCCTGCTGGAACACCTCGACTGTACAAACACAAGAAATCACTTGTTGGGTTCTGTGGATATGTTCTGAACAGCACCATCAAGCTGTCACACCAAAGACTGGGATGAAAACGCTGTTCAGAAGGCAGAAAAATGAATGGAAGAAGTCAAACTATCAGAGTTAAATTTGGATCAGGAACTTGGTAATATTTCTGTTATCTCACCTGGAACATTTGGTTAAAGTTTATATCCAAAATCTAGCAAGGCAAGAGATTGAACAGTACATGTTACAAAAGGTATCATGTACTGTTACCTTTTGTAATCCCTCATTACAGTTGTATAAAACTTTTTGCTCATAAAAAGCAGCTTCCACATTTATTACAAATGTAAAAATTCATATTTTATGGCAGATAAAATTAAAAAAAAAAAAAATTTTTATATTTATATATATATAAAAAAAAAAAAAAAAAAAAAAATTTCCTTCTCACCACCGCGGGTGGTTCTTATCCTCTGAGGTCGGGTCCTCTACCAGAGGCCTGGGAGCTTGAGGGTCCTGCGCAGTATCTTGGCTGTGCCAAGGACTGCACATTTCTGGACTGAGATGTCTGATGTTGTTCCTGGGATCTGTTGTAGCCACTGCTCCAGTTTGGGGGTGACTGCCCTGAGGGCCCCGATGACCACAGGCACCACTGTGGTCTTCACCTTCCAGGCCCTCTCCAGTTCCTCCCTGAGGCCCTGGTATTTCTCCAGTTTCTCGTGCTCCTTTTTCCTGATGTTACAATCACTTGGTATTGCTACATCTACCACAACGGCTTTCCTCTGTTGTTTATCCACTACGACAATGTAGTGGATAAACATTGTCGTAGTGGACAATGGTTCGCCATTACCATTCTGTCTGTCTGGATCTGGAAGTCCCACAGGATCTTAGCTCTGGCATTCTCCACCACCTTTGGGGGTGTTTCCCACTTTGATCTCGGGGTTTCCAGTCTATATTCTGCACAGATGTTTCTGTACACTATGCCTGCCACTTGGTTATGTCGTTCCATGTACGCTTTCCCTGCCAGTATCTTGCGCCCTGCTGTTATGTGCTGGACTGTCTCAGGGGCCTCCTTGCACAACCTACACCTTGGGTCTTGTCTGGTGTGGTAGATCTGGGCCTCTATTGCTCTGGTGTTTAGGGCCTGTTCCTGGGCGGCCATGATGAGGGTCTCTGTGCTCTCCTTGAGTCCAGCTTTTTCCAGCCATTGGTAGGATTTACTGATATCAGTCACTTCGGTTATTTGCTGGTGGTACATCCCATGTAGGGGCTTGTCCTCCCATGATGGTATCTCTGGCACTTCAACCTCCGTTCCCTGTTGTCTGAGACATTCACTGAGCACATTGTCTGTTGAGGCTTTGTCCCTGATGTATTTATGGATCTTAGTTGTTTCGTCCTGGACAGTGGTTCGCACACTCACTAGTCCTCTGCCTCCTTCCTTGCGGCTCGTGTACAGTCTCAGGGTGCTGGATTTGGGATGGAACCCTCCATGTATTGTTAATAGCTTTCTAGTCTTAATATCTGTGGCTTTTATCTCCTCCTTTGGCCAGCTAATTATTCCAGCAGGGTATCTGATAACTGGTAGGGCATAGCTGTTTATCACACGGATTTTGTTCTTGCCATTGAGCTGGCTTCTCAGGACTTGCCTTATTCGTTGGAGGTATTTAGCTGTGGCTCCTTTCCTTGTGGCCTCATCGAGGTTACCATTTGCTTGTGGTATACCTAGGTACTTGTAACTGTCCTCTATGTCTGCTATTGTTACTTCTGGGAGTGAGACCCCTTCTGTGCGGATCACCTTCCCCCTCTTTGTGATCAGCCGACCACACTTCTCTAGTCCGAATGACATCCCAATGTCCGTGCTGTAGATCCTGGTGGTGTGGATCAGTGGGTCGATGTCTCGCTCACTCTTGGCGTACAGCTTGATGTCATCCATGTAGAGAAGGTGACTGATGTTGGCCCCATTTTTGAGTCGGTATCCGTAGCCAGTCTTGTTGATAATTTGGCTGAGGGGGTTCACGCCTATGCAGAACAGTAGCGGGGACAGAGCATCTCCTTGGTATATGCCACATTTGATGGACACTTGTGCAAGTGGTTTGCAGTTGGCTTCAAGGGTTGTTTTCCACAGCCTCATTGAGTTTGCAATGAAGGCTCTCAGAGTCCTGTTGATGTTATACATCTCTAAGCATTCAATGATCCAAGTATGCGGCATTGAGTCATAGGCTTTCTTGTAATCAATCCAAGTCATGCACAGGTTGGTGTGTCGGGTTTTGGAGTCTCGGGCCACTGTGCGGTCTACGAGGAGTTGGTGTTTGGCTCCTCTGCTATTTACACTGATACCTTTCTCTGCCATGCTCATGTGTTTATCCATGTGCTTATCTTGGCCGCTATGATGCCTGACATGAGCTTCCAGGTTGTGGAGAGGCAGGTTATTGGTCGGTAGTTGGGTGGGACTGGACCCTTTGATGGATCCTTCTGGATTAGGATTGTCCGCTCTTCAGTTAACCATTCAGGGTGAGTCCCACTTTGTAGCAGCTGGTTCATTTGGCCTACCAGTCGCTCATGGAGGGCAGTGAGTTTCTTTAGCCAGTAGGCATGGATCATGTCAGGCCCTGGTGCTGTCCAGTTTTTCATACCTGAGACTCTTTCTTGGACGTCTGTCACAGTGATGGTTACCGGGGCTTGCTCAGGGAGGTTGCTATGGTCCTCTCGTAGAGAGATCAACCACTGTGCATTGCTGTTGTGGGACGCCTCCCTTTTCCATATGCCTTTCCAGTATTGTTCAGTCTCCAGCCTTGGTGGGTCTGTTCTGTTGTTATTATTACCCTGCCATTGAGAGTCCACCTTAGCTGGTTGAGTGGAGAAGAGCCGATTAATCCTTCTGGATTCATTCTCCCTTGTGTATCTCTTTAGGCGGCCTCAGTATATACTGACGCCTTATCTATTGAGCTATCCAGTCATTGTTGTAGTGGATAAACAACAGAGGAAAGCCGTTGTGGTAGATGTAGCAATACCAACTTATTGCCAGTGGGACAGAGCTCAGTCGTCTCTTACTACCAGAGTTACACAGAGAAGGATATCCAGCTCCTGATTGCATGGCATTCCTCGCTCCTGTCAGTCTGCCCCATAGCAACTGAGGCTACAGTGTAGCTTACCACCATTAGTATATGAATGAGTGAATGACTGATTATTATATGAAGCACTTTGGGGTCACCTGGACTAGATAAAGTGATATAGAAGTACAGGACAATTCTGGGTTTGTGGGCATCACTTTACCTCTGATATATGAGGATGTCAGTGAGTCAGGCTCCTTCATCTGACTGGGCCTAATGTAATATAAAGGAGCACTTCAGCAGCAGTCAGAGTGAGGTCATCCTGCCGTGTGTTGGATTACAGCCGACCTGCTAACAAACTACAGTCAATGGGGCAGGAAAATGGCTTTGTGCCATTTCCACTGGGTTTCACCCAGGACCAACCAGTTCAGGCGCAGACCTCAGATCAGTTTGAGTGGAGCTGCAGTGACACTCGCATGCTCTCACCCCTCTGCTGATGGCTGTTAATTACAGCAGCAGGGACTGGTAGGCTACGTCCCCGCATGTTAATTTGGTCAGGCAGCAGAGACACTAATAGCTTTTATGCAGCTGATTAGTAAACAACAGCACATCTGTGTGACATTAATGCTCCTCATGGTGCTTCTGCTCAGGTTGGTGCGGGCCTGTGGCTGAACTGAACATCAGTCTGCCTCCTTTAGGCTCAGAGGCTGGAAGGGGAAGGTAAAGTAAAAGAGTTCAGTTAAAATGGACGAAATGGTTAAATAGATTACATTTCATTTTTGCTTTTCAGTGTTCTATTAAAAAGTTACCTTCATGTTTTACTAAAATAGGAAATTCTAAGTGTTATTAGAAGGGGTGGTAAGTATTTTCAAATTTTAGCTAGCTGTAGACGGCTACCACCAAGAGTACCAGAGGTATTGAATCCAGGACCTTCTTACTGCAAGCCAGCAGTGCTACCACTGCACCTACCAGAGGTCTACTTTCTATATTAATATTAAACATTAATCAGAAAATTACACCAAGTGCTCCTGACCAGCACCACTTTAGGATATGAAACCTTTGCAGAGTGCTGCCACCACCCAAACTCTGATTATGCCCCTCCTGAAGTGATGGACAGTGGAAGCATCTATATTTGAGGGTTACCTAACACCATGCTGCACAGAACAGCAGAGAGGAAGTGATGGACAACTGTAACCATCCTCATAATGATACATGTGGTTCCAATTCACAACATGTCATGTCTGCATAAAGTCATGAACCCTATCAACACGTTGGAAACTCCGTGGCAAGAGTCTCACTATTAGGTAGCAGAGTTGATGGGTGTGAACACCTCGCTCAGCTCTCCTGCAGTAGTCTCACATCATCCATGTGCCTTGCACGGCTGCTGACAGCAGGAGAAACACACAGAGCTTCTGTAAATCTGTGGCGTTGAAACTTATGAGCTACTGGATGACAGATGGAGCCTGAACTGTCACCTCCCTGCATGACAGAACATCCTAACACCCCCTACACCACCAAGATGCCTGGTTCACCACATTATCACTTCTTCCCACCTGTTAATTTATGTTGGCTGGGTCCTGCAGTCATGCAAACACAGGGAGCATCAGTGACTCAGAGCGCTGCACGGTCATACAGGACAGGCTCGTAGCTTCACCAGCACAGACTGCCATCCCTGTGTCATCTAAAGGAAGTCAAAATTGACTAACCAGTGTTTTAAGATGACAGAATAGTAACTTCCTGCTTTTTGAACATTTGCTGCTGATGTATTCAAACAGTGGAGTGAGTTAAGTCGTCCTCCTGCCATAGTTTACCTGCTATATGTATGGCTGGTGTCCTGCTGATTATTTAGCAAGAGGTCTGTGTACTTTCAGTGATGTTCTAATTGTTATTACACACCCATACGTTGGTTGTTGCTATGGTTTCACAGTTATTGATTTGTTTCTCTCCAGGTGTAGAAGTACAGGTATACTGACAGAAAAATTAATTCTTCACCACACTTTTCAGATCTTAATTTGTTAAGGTTTGCAAAACCATTTAACATTCCTGCAACCTTAAGTTAATGTGTACATTCCTGTTGGGACCAGCAGCCTTTGAGTTGTTTACTTCTCTCTCAGAGACCCAACCCACTGTCCCAGTGGCTAAAGGACTGTGTCACAGGATCATCATCAAGACCAGCAGCACGAAACAAAAACCACTGAAGCTTCCAAGAACTAATCACATGATAAAGTATTCCAACCCTCAAGAAAAAGTTGTAAAACTAAATGAACAATGAAAACAAGGGCAGATCTCTACCAATCCTGATAGGAATTGGAGGTTGTGTTCACTAAACCCAAATTGATCACTGACTTAGAGAAACAAACTGTTCAGGGTCAACGATAAAAATTTCAGTCTCTAGAAGAGAAGCATTACCTTCACGTTGTCTGGGTGGAGACCCCCTGGATGTTTGTCCATATACTGACACAGGTCTGTGTGCTGCAACATGAAAGACAAAGGCAGTTATCAGTTTTATTTCAATCAATTTTACAAAATGCTTTGTTTACTACAGACTGTAGTACAGTACAGACTTGTAGTAGACTTGTCCTGTACTACAGTTGAAATCAGAGTTCACAAAAGCAGCAGGAAGTTCTGACTGATCAACAGATTGATCTACATGTTATTTTAACAGCAGCGATGAATGAATTGCGGTTTTTATGTCTTTAACAGAAGCACTCAGATCAGAATTTGATTCCTGTTGATCTCCGAGCAAAGACACTCAATACAGTAATAATATCTGCTTTTCTTCTCTTTTTAGGGGACCACAAAACAGGAAGAGTGTTTGTATTTTGTCAAAGTTGACCACATGAACCGACAGAGTCCTCACTAACGGTAAAGCGGACATGTTTGGCAGGCAGCGTTTTGGTGCTTTGTGAGCAGATTTATGGATGGAGGAGGCAGTGGTTCGGAAATCACTGAGATATTTACAATCTCCCACTGCTGCTCACACCAAAGGACCCTGCTGAATAATTCACATGCAGACATGCCTGTCCATCTCCCACAAAGCCATGCACCACATCTCTGTTTTCATCTTTCCCCTTTTTATTTCCATTATCTCCATCTCTCTGTAATACTTCCCACTGATTTAACCCATCGGTTTTCTGTCCTCGCATTATGCCCTGCCGTCACTCTCCATTAGCTTTTAGAAAAATCTATAATGTGTTTTTCTGCATCCTTATGAACAACAGCACCAAACTTGACATTAACTTGAGGTTTCCACCAGCAATGAATGAACCCACACCTAGCCGTCAGTCTACTACATATGGAAAGGATTTACTGTTTTGAACAGAAGACAAGACAATATCCAGCAGGAACAATAACCTAATAAGCTGATCTTTTCCATCATGTTTAATTGAAACAGAATCTGCTGAGTTCTACTCATATCTCACAAGCAGAACCAGAATATAAACTGCAGCAGACCACTCCATTTACCCCACCCTGGCTGAAAAGCTGAGTAAGATGAAGATCCAGATCCGTTCATCCACTCACAAGCTGAAGATCAAAGATTCATCTGAATAGAAATGCAGCCCTGCAATGGAGCGGCGACCTACACAGGGTGGATCTCACCCCACCTCCCACCCTGTGGCCGCTAAAGAGAGGCACATCCCCCGCCCTCCACAACAACACACACACCTTTATTACATTAGCAAAAACTAAAATAAATCCATGAGCTTTAACAGTTTCTAAAGGCCTGTGAACCGAGCAAGAGTTTACCAGTTAAAATATTCACAGCTCGTGCTCCAGAGAACTGGGTATGAAAAACGGAAAGGTCTCACAGAGCAAAAAATAAATATAAATACTCATCAGAACTATGGTTTCCCTGAAGTCAGACTTTTAATCTACATTTGGAGCTCTGTGGTCCACCCATCTCACAGCTGAGGTCAGAGTTCAAACTCACCACATACTCGAACACCAGAGTCAGGGTTTCTTTGGTGTGGATGATGTCATGGAGGAGCACGATGTTGGCATGCTTCAATCCTTTCAGAAGAGACGCTGTAAACAGAGAGCAACAGAACCAGAGACACATTACGATGTGTTACAGTAGATGATGCATCCAGATAACCAGCTGCTCTAGGATCGTTAGCTGGACTGTTGGAGTGCTTCAGTACCTGCAGGGATTAGGGAAGGATTACAACACACACAGAAAACACAGGCTGGATTCAGCTTCAGAGGTTCTCACACTCACTTTTTAACACATCTATAATGTAAGAGATGTTTGTAATCAGCAGTGAGGAGAGGCTCTGGAGGGATACCTCATTTACCAACTGGGTTTAAGCTTCATACAAGTAAGTTGAACATGGAAATGTTTTTCTCAGTTCAAATATTTGTAACGTCATAAAGTTGACATAAAACCCCAGTAATCCTTCTGCCAGCACATCATTAAATTGATGAGATCATCTGGAGCCAAAGTGACTTGGATCATACCAGTTCTACAGTGCAATGGGTGAGACAGGACTTTAGCAGTTATTTTTAATGTTTAGTTTTTCTTTTGCTATTTAAGTAAAATACAATGACAATAAAGATATTTGTACATTTGTCGTACTACCAAACGTTATTCAATTTCTTTGGGAGCAGCTTTTCTGTGTTTAGGTGAATATAGACAGTGTTGTACTGGCAGCAGAACAGAAAACTGACAACAAAAAACAAACATTCATAAGAAACATGGCCACCTAATTATCTGCATTACCCTACTTATGGACTGAATAAAGTTTACCTTCCTTTTCCTTCAACATTAATTTCTTCCACCCAAAGGATTTAGTTCAACTTTGTCTTTCACAGGTCTATAAAATGCACTTTCTTCTGTCATTATCTCCAGGCCTCCAAACTCAATGTATTTTTAGCCTAGTTTCTAGTGTAATTTCTAAGTTATAAATCTTACACATAGGAGCTTGTGTAATCAATAATTCCTTGCTATTGATTCAAAAGTACTAGTTCAACTAGCAGATTATGTCACATATATCTGAAAAATCTCTTATAGCATCTGAAAAATTTTCAAAAATTATCTGAAGATAAATTTCGCTTCAGAAATTTTTCTGAAGTGAATAAATTTCACTTCAGAAATTTATTCTGAAGTGAATAAATTTCACTTTATTGGCAGATTATCTGCCAATAATTTCACTTATTGGCAGATAAGTGAAATTATCTGCCAATGGCATAAGTACTTTTTCTTCAATATTGAGGATTTTTAAACTTACAGCAAACTCTTAAAGAGTTTCTAAGAAGTTTGTTTTTGTATTTCAAGTCTTCTAAATATTTGTACTACAAACTAGACTAAGAATATGAAAAGCAACAATGAAATTTGTTACAGTTGCAAAAAAAAAAAACAACAAAAAAAAACAATATCCCTCAAACTTGTGTGGATAAAGGCAGACAAGGAAAAATTATAACATCACATTTAATAGTGCTGCCTTGATTCTGTCTATTTCTGTTTGCTGATTTTGAGAGAAACAGGAGAAGGATGTATTGTTTTGTCACTACAGTCTTACCCTAACTGGTCTGAGGTCAGTGATTACTGATCTCTGATCATCTATTTGAACTGGCAAAGGATCACTGAAATGAGAAGTTTTCACTCATTTCCTTGTTGTCAAAGCCTCTACTGTATTGACTGAACATCAGCAAAGGTTTTGAAGCCTCAGTTACTGAGATACAGTTCAGTCAAACAAGAGTAAAAGGAATCTGTTTTATTTGGACCAAATATTAGAGCAACATAAGCTTGATTTATATTCACAGGACTAAGTGGTTTTTCAGACGGTTACCAACGGGATTAATGTTTAAGTTCTGTTTCAAAGGCACAGTGAGGCTTTGATGGACAGATCATTGGAAAGTTGCCCGGTGCCAGAGCCTCATGAATGCATTCATCCTGCATGAAGCTAAAGGTTGTTCAAAATAATAGAAGCAGATCAAAGGCAGGACTATGTGTGGATCTACAGCCTGATACCTCCAGGATCCTGTCACCAGCTTGTGGAGACATACATAACCCCCCGGGATACATGGAAACACACACACACACGCACACGTGCGCCCATGCACACTCACACACATGGATGAAGTAGTTTACAGAGGGGTAATGCTGGTCACATATCTGCACTGTGTGCTTCTTACTCAGAAAGTGCTGAATTAGTCCAATTTCAAAGCACCCATCTGATCTGTTCTCAGGGAGAGTTGAGCCTCTGTATGATAGAAGCGTCTTCTCATCTCAGGTTAATTTCCATACGAGAGGGTCGTGTGGAGCAGAGGCCTTTACTTTCAGCAAAGTCAGGAACTTCTGGGGCTTTTTTTTTTTTTTTTTTTTTACCGATTCTAATTACTGAGAACCTTCTGAACTAATCAGACCTTTTCTAATGTGCTTATCCAGTCTAAAACTGACCACTGACATGGACTACACTAGCTGATGCTGAGAGGTCCCTCCTCCTCCAGAACATCCATTGCTGTGGTAGAGTTCAGGATGTGAATTAAACAGAAGCTTCAAAGCATTTGTTGGCTTTAAAACCAAATGCTGTCATTCTGGAACTTGTGTGAGTATGTAACTGGAGCAGACTGGAAATAAAGTTGACACGCAGCCCAAACATGTCACTGCTCAATACAAGTGTGACACATGAGGACATATTTGTTACTAGAATAAAAAATAATGTAGTTAAAACTACTGTACTGAACTTTACTGTGCTGCACTTTGACATCTTACTACCCCAAATCAGTAAGATGTCAACCCCAAAATAGAGAAGATAAAAAGGCGGCTTCATGACACAGAGCAGAACCAAAGAGCAAAGACGAAGTTCAAATGATCTTTTCCGTTGATCAAAACGGATAATGATCATATCCATCCCTAACCCTGACCTCCTGCCTGGTCAGCCACACAGAGACTTAAACTGAAGTGGTTAATTATTTAGTAGGGATGTCCTAACTGTCCTCCAAATCAGAGCCATTTGATTTGAGCATCGGCATCTTGCATATTTGCTCAAGTGATTCAAAACGAGCAAGGTAAAAGTGGTTAAAAAAACTTGCAACTACTGAAACATATGCTAAATTAACTCCACCACCTCTAGCTCAGGAGACTGAATGGGTTTAGTTTGATCTTTTTGTGATGCATCGCTGTCTCCCAGAAAAACTCAAATCAAACAGAGAAAAACCCAAATCCTTACATTTATGCTTGTAGAGAATGAAAATCCACACAATTCAAGTTAAACATTAAAGATTGTCATTAAATATTGTAAACTAGTAAACTTTAAATTTTTCTGACTTTGTTACCAGCTGTAGCCCTGAAGAGGGATGGAGGAACATTCCCCTATGAGCAGGAAATGAACTGAGATTCAGATTTTTTTTCCCACTTACCCTCTCTTATTGCTGTGAAGGGTGTTCCTTCCTCCTCCTGCAGACGGATCACTTTCAGAGCCACCAGCTTCCCATTCACCCTGATGACAGCACAAAGAACAAAGTCCCATAATCTGCTGGACTTTCTTCATTATGTAGAAAAACGAGACATTTCAAAGTCAGCAAAGCCTGAGAACAGAGAGAGGAGAATTGAGTCAATGAAAACTAATTTAGTAGCACTGGAGTGAGACTTAGGTACAGCACTACAGCTGAATGAAACTCACCAATCAAAAGAGACACGAAATAACATCATCAGGAAAAAGATTAGAGGCTGCAGAGGTTTGTGCATTTACAGCACCGGAACTTTTCATTTCTCGCAATCTAATTAGAAAAACCTGGGAGAAAAGCACTGAACCATTAAGAGAGGGAAAAAAATTGTCCATTCTCTGGTAATTAAAATACAGGAATTTGCACTGTATGTGTGGAATTTTACTTTAAAACCAGGATTTGCGACTGTGATAAGCTTTTCATCGACTTTTGATTCGGTTACAGCAGCGGCATGCAAAATAAAACACATCATTGAATGCATGGGTGAAGGAAAAGCAGGAGAAACATGTGAACACTGCTTACTTGCTCTTTCCCTTGTAAACTGTTGCATATGAGCCTTCTCCCAGCTTCTCCAGCTTCTCATATGAGTCTGCCTTTCCAAACTTGGGGCTTGTGGGCTGAGTGAAAAAGGGATACACAGAAAATATTATATGAATTCAGGAAAGAAAAGAAAAGATACCTCTGGACTTAAACAAAAACAACTCTCAGTGTCTTTTGAATCCATTGTGAATCTAAAGGTTTCACACTGCATCATCAGGAAGGCGTCACTGGGAGGAGAAGTATACTTAGCACACTGAGAAGAGCCCTTTTTAAAGTTCCAATGATCCTGTAACTTTCAGACACTTTTCACTGATTGCTGCTGAGAACTACAGCTGCACAGCAATAAGAACTTGAGATGAACAGCTTGAAATCTGTCTGGTAAAAATCAGATGCAAGCAGAATCTAAACATTAACTCATTACTCACTGAAACCAGTTAATCACCAAATGAGCCTCCAGAAGGAATGGTCTGACTTATGCATGAAGATCTACAGAACCCCCTACTAGATATGGGAGGCACTTTTTTTTTTTTTTGAATTAGCTCGCAAAAGTATTGCACAAATACTGTTGCACTCTTGCAATAAATCACATTTCAGCAATACAGCAGTTCAAAGTGCTTTAGATCGTGAAAATATAAAAAAATCATAAACACATCATATAGTCAACAGTTGTGAAAACCAGCGACAGTCATTACATTTCGTCAACTGTCATCTTCAAAATCATTAATGCTCATCAGATGTGTTGGTCACTGTCACTTTTTGTTGTGCTATTAAATTTATAGATAGTATTGTGTGTCAGGGCTCTTTGTATCACTATTATTAATTTCAGAGAACTGGGTTGATTAGTTTGTTTGGTCAGCTCAATTAAAGGAAATCTACTTAAGAAGGATGTTCCACATTATTAAGCAGGCCACAGGTTTCAAACAATACGGGAAAGAGAAAGGATCTCTCTGCTGACGAAAATCAGACAGTAGTGCTGTATGACAAGGTATCGTTCAAAAAGAAGAGCTGTACCTTCCATAGCAAAATCATCTTCATGCATGACAATGCACCATCTCATGCTGCAAGGAATACTGTGTCATTGTGTCACTGTTTCATTGGCTTCTATGGGCATAAAAAGGGCATAAAACATCCTAATTTGGTCTGTCAAGATGTTTTTATTTGAAATAGCTTTGGATATTAGTACATGTGACCACTTAATGCTGCACATTCAAAGAATGACCGTTTGCAGTTCTTTATAATCCATAAAATGTTTAGAAAATTTGCTGTGCATAATAATTTGGAACAGTGCATTTTGAGTTTTTTGTTTTTGAAAAAAATACTGTTCACATGGGGAGCTTTGTTCAGTAAAATTTGATTTATACTGTAATAGTTCAAGACTTGAAAATTACACTGACCATCATTTGCATTGACCATTTAGGAAAATCTGAGAAAATATCATTTGCATAATAATTTGGAGCACAGTGTATGTGCTATGGATGTGTCTGTTCCATCCACATCCATAGCTGGGCTGCAGACGCCACGTTCTCAACAGACACCCCCCATCTTTTGCTTCCCACCCCCTTGTTATCTCTCTGCTCTCTGCAGCGCTAATAAGCTCAGCATTTCTCAGAGCTTTTCTAAACAAATTACGTTTTCTCCAGGGATCAAGCAGGAAGTGAAACTCTGTCTGTACACTAAACTCAAAAAGTAGGATGTTCACGACCAGCAAACCTCTCCTCTCCTTCAAACTAAACTATAAAGCGTTCCCTTTTTTAATTCCAAAATGTAGTGCATTATAGTACAGTACATTATATTAATATTATGTTCTTTGCTTATTTTGCCATTTTTGATGAGTTTGTTGACAAATTTTTGCATTTCTTGTTCCAGCTTCTGGAAAACACTTCTGTGTTAAACTTGATTGTGTTGGAATTGCCCCATAAATACATTCTGATCAACTGATAGCAATTTTACTGAGGTACCAAATTGTGAAATGTTTATTGAAATTCAAGCATGTTTAACTTCTTGAACAGAGCACAGGTGAAGGGCACAATTTGCCGATTTTCATAATCAGGTTAAAACAACTCACTTGTGTCTTACAGCGACTCTGGCAGGAAATCAATCAACCTTCATGTTTGTCCTATTAAGTCTTGTTTGTATTCATATTTATTAGGTCATTCATACTGGGAGCTAAATTAAAACAGGAACCCTATATGAAAATCTCATTTGTATGATAAGGAAATGCACAATTGTTTCAGTTAAGCTCAGGAAGAAAACAGCATGCTGGTTATAGATAAAAGAATAACAAATCAGCTAAAGCTAAGAGAAATCAAAACTGGTGATCAGATTCAAATCAAAACCAACACAGATTCAGAATACGTAATTCAGATTGATGTTTGTAATTATATAAGTAAATGAACTTTTAAATAATACAGTGATAGTTTATGGATTCTTAAGATTTATAATATTTGACTATAAAGGATTTGGCTTACATAACATACATCTGTCTTAAGAATATGTAATTATAGCATTATTTACAGGTAAATGTGATCATTTTATGACAGAGATGAAAATCTTTTTGTCCAGTTTTCATAAAGCTGATTATAATTATAGCTAATTTAAATTTCTCTTCAAAAACTAAGATGTATAAGAATAAGAACTAATATCATAAAAATTATATCACGCAAGTTGTAATAGCTATTTAACTTGATATATTGCAAAAACACTACACTCTTTGTGTATAACCCATATGATGTAATTTTGAATAACTTTGTTTCCCTCTGACTTCATCCAACCTCACTAATAATGAAAACTGTCCAGCAGTCATAACCAACACATTTTTAAAGTAGTTATTGCAGCATTTTGAGAAAACACCAACTTTCAGCAATCACTTGATAGAAACATCGGCTTCCTGCTGTTCTTCAAAGCTGCGGTGAACTTCACGTTAAGAGCTGAGAAAGCCTGGAAAGCTCATACATTACAATTCTCTTTGACATGTTACAACTGTAGTTAAGAAAGAGCCTGTTTAGATAAACCTTGTCAAAAACTAGCTGTCTGTAATGCTGAAGTCCATGGAGTCCAGGTGGTGCTTGTCAATGTACTTTGGGAAGAACATGTTTGCCTTTCTTCATTCTTTAAACCACAAAACTGAAGACATGTTCCCTAATCATCCAACTTGAAAGCCTGTGCCTGCTGAGCCATCATCACACACTCCCCACAGAGTAATAATCAAGGCAGACTGTGTCCACATCTTGGCATACACCTGTTATACATGCAATCATAACATGTTGGCTTTCTCCTGCAAAGAATGCAGAGCTCACAGAAAGGGTTTGAAAATGTTAAGTAATAATAATTATGCTTAAAAACCAAGTCTTCATGGGTTGCTGTTCACTCAAGATTTCTGATTTTTGTTCATATTTTAAATCTATTGTTTTCTTATTAATAATTGTCTTATATTGTTTTATAATTAAGGCAACGTTTCAAACACTATCAAGGAAAAGTCTAAAGAAATCAGCCAAGATACTGAGAAGGGAATTGTTGACCTCCAAAACTCTAAAATGTGAAATGGTACATGACAACCTGGTCTTCTCCACCATCCCGTAACTCTCTGCGCCGTGCTTCCTTAAATAAAATGAAACGCCAAACTGATCTTCTTTCAATTCAACCTCTGCAAATAAATAAAATAATAATAAACCTCATAATGTAGCAGAGTGACTCTATTTAGTGTAATTAGAATATATTTCAGATGAATATTTTCCTGCATTAAAAACAAGACGTGATCCGCATTAAGTAATAACGCAGATGGTGATGCTGAAGCCATTGTATGTCCCGAGCCGAACGGGAGAGAACACAGTGTGGAAAGATGGCATGGCAACATCAGGCAAGAAGTTAAAAATGGACGCAAACTCGTCTTCCAAATGACAACAACCCTTTGAAAATCAAATCACCAAATTAGGCACAAAATGTCCTAAAGACAACAAACTCAATGTTCTGGAGTGAACATCAGAAAATCTTGTTCTCAATTCCATAGAAGAGTGTGTGTGAGCAAGGAGACGAACAAACCTGACTCACTTACACCAGTTCTGTCAGGAGAAACGAATTTCCCGCGTAAACTGAGGAAATGGTTGGAAACCTCAGAGATTTCAAGAAAGTTCAAACGATTCTCTGAAATGTTTTGGGAGTTCTAACTGACATAAACAGGAAATGAACCCTTATGTGTTTTATTTTGCTGTTTATGGAAACGTCTGGCTTTAACGGTGTGCAAATCATATACAAGTACTTGGGTGAATATGAAGGAGTTCATATTGCTTTGCTCGTTGCAGTCGTGCAAGATGGGACTGAGAGTCCAGCAGAGGAGCACAGTGATAATTGTTCTATATTTAAATAGTTTGTTGAAGGGCAAATACAAAATGACTAATTGTGAACAAAAGAAAAAGCCTCCCAAAAGCAAAAAGCTGTGTTTCCATGGCAACACCTACATTACCGTTGACTCCTCTCTCGCCCATTGTTGATCAAACAGAAGTGACTGCTCATCGGCAGCATTCCAGATGGTGTTCTCTCTTTCCTCTTGTTTCTGCTAGGACGGTGGGAGTTGTGGACCTGGCAGCAGAGTATGATCACTTCTTGTTTATAATGCAGGGAAATATTCATCTCAAATATATCCTAATTACACTAAATAGAGTCACTCTGCTATATTACGAGGTTTTATTATTATTTTTATTTGTTTGCAAAGGTTGTATTGAAAGACGATCGGTTTGGCGTTTCATTTTATTTAAGGAAGCATGGTGCAGAGAGCTCACTTTATAAAACTAAAAGGGGCAAAATAAATTATTCACCAAGGCTGAAAATAAGTTTCAATGCAGGTAAGACAGGAACAGTCTTTTGTTATATGGTCATTCAACCCTCTTTTATTGAGGTCTACATTCAAAGTAGATACAAAACTAAGTGCAACTTGGACTCGAGTGGTTCACTTTTTATTATTGGGCATTTATTGGGTTGTAGAGCTATTTAAACATGAACTAAAGTACAAATGTAGAACAATACCAGACTCTACAGGTCTCAGTTAGTGTGGTAATGTGAAAGTTTATGACAGGACAATTAGGAAAAACAAAACATGGAAGAGCTGACAAAAGAAAGCACTCTTTCTAAAAACAAAGCTTCATGACTTATGGTGCATTCACACCTTCCCAAACTAACTGGACTTTCTGGGCAAACAAGCCAGAGTTTGATTAAAAAATACTAACATCAATCAAACTCTGATGTGAAAAAAAAGGGTAAATTGTGGTCCACCAACAATCCTAAGTCAGGGTTCAGTTGAACGTCAAGTGGATCAGAGACCACTCCAAAAACAGGAAGCTGAATACAACACATGGTATTCTGGGTAAATACAACCAAAACAAACATGCGAGTCAAGCAGCAGATGAGTAAAATCCTACAACCGTTAAAATCTGACATCGCTCCATATTTACATTTCAGTATCTTCTTCAGACAGGCAAGCGGTAAACAGTTTTCAAAAGGTTTGGTTCATTTGACACATTGCAGTGTGAAAGAGAACCGCACCAGCTCGAAATGGAACAAATGTTTTGGTCTCAACTTGAACCAAGTCTACTTTATTATCAAGGGTGAAAATGCCCT
Organism: Poeciliopsis turneri; assembly: GCA_922788865.1. Taxonomy (NCBI): domain Eukaryota; kingdom Metazoa; phylum Chordata; class Actinopteri; order Cyprinodontiformes; family Poeciliidae; genus Poeciliopsis; species Poeciliopsis turneri. Next base: position 764,592 of record CAKLNU010001061.1, on the reverse strand, counting down.
TACAGAGGAGCAGCAACAGCAAAGGACTGGACTAGCAGAGCTTGTCAATGACTGATGGTGTCATCCAGGAAATGATACTGTGGAATGTTGCCTCGACTGCCCAGATATTGAGCAACTTAACAGCAGCCCTTAGTCAGAGACTTCTTCTATAGTTTAACTATACTACTTGGTTCCACAGTTCTTTCCTGCCCATAGCATCACATCCTCAACAACTCTTTGAAGATAATAGGAAAGTAAGAGGGATGACGTTTAATTTCCCTTTGGGATAAAGTATTTTTGAACTGATTACTACCTGTGAAGGCATTTGTTTGGAAATGGTTTAAGACCCATCAGCATTTCAACACATCTGTGAAGCAACAGCATAAATATGTGAAACATACAGTTTCACAAATACCTGTTCAAATAAGTAAAGCATATTTTTCATTTTATGGTCATTCACTTGGCCATAATACAGCATTTCTAACAACAAGTAGCCCATAACAATAGCTGATCATTAATAACACCATCTTCTCATAAAAACATGGATCATAACAAAGTAGAAGTACACTTACAGAGCTTGGGCTGGAGTGCCTGCGCAGTTTGGGCGACTCTTTCCCAGTAGATGAGCTCTTGGCGGTAATGCAGGCATTGTTTTCCGAGTGGACCCTCTTCACCTGGCTGGCAGGCTTCTCAAACGGGTCGAAGCCGCTCTGCGTGCGCTGAACTCTCACCTTCTTGTCCTCAGGGATGGTGTCCAGGGGCTTGATGACCGAGTCTGTTCCCTGGCAGCCGCGTGTGGACATCTTTGTGACACATATCTGTCAAAATGGAGACGTGGAGAAGAAGACAAAAAGCAGGGCGAGGATGAGCATAATCGACGTCAACAAGATTAATGAGTAAATAGCGATTAACCTGACTGTAAGTCTGTCTTCCACATCCTCTGTCAGTCTGGGTCTGTCTCTCTGCTATTTTTCTGTTAGAATGGGAGCAGTTTATCTGCATCTCTCCTGTCTCTGAACAAAACAGCTTCAGTCAGCCATCAGCTCTGCGGAATACGCAACTGCCGCTGTTCCCAAACATTCACACGTCTCCACTTTATCACTGACACACATCTACAAACCCTTGGTGTTCCATCACACATTAATGCTGCAGAGAGCTTAAAATAAGGCCATAGTAATCAGGAACTCACCGTCTGCACAATCCCAATCTGTTTTAATTACGAGGCATTTTATCAGTGGCTCTTGCACGGTGGACACTGTAAATTGGACATGAAGGACTCAGGCGGCATGACATGTTTGCCACGGCTCTCTTAAGATTAAATATTTAAGCCTGGACTCCCCAGCAGGAACTTCTAATTACTCTAGCACACAAGCAGGAGTCATCTTGCAGCTCACTGGTTTTTTCTTTAACATTACCCAGGATCTTTTGGCCACAGTGAGGAGTTTCTCAAATAAATCTTCTCACACTTAAATATGCCTGAAATCTACGTAAACCAACATTAGAGCCAAATCTACATGGAGTGAAAACTTATGATGAGGTTCATTCATTGTTCACTCTTACTGTGTCATGGTTGCAAGTTCTCTCATACTGGTTGAAGGCACCACCAGATAGGAGGAAAACTAGTCCAGAAGACAGCATAGTAATTGGAGGCGTATGTGTAGTTCTCAGGTTTTCTAGTTAAGGTCTTAATCCTGATTATTTTATTATAATGAAATTAAAAAAGATAGCATGAATATGTGGTTTTGTCTAAGACAAATGTTTGTGTTTTTTTTTTTTTTTTTATGTCAGTGGAGCTGACCAGGTGATGGCCAGAAAACATCTTAGAACTGCAGAAGAGTCGAAGCAACTATTTCGCTGGTGAATCAACAGGGCTTAATCTGCAAAATTATTGGACACGGAATTACTATCCAAACATGAAAATTAATCTGCAGTTGAATATTTTAAATGAGACATAAAATGAAATGGAATCAGTATTTATAGCCAATAAATATGCACATCGGGGGCAAGAGACACACAAAGAAACATGCTAGGAGAACAGAACAGACTGACACTGTCACCACAGCTCTTGTCCACATCATGCATGACCTTAGTGACAGCAGCTGTCATTTGGAGCTGACATTAACCAACAAAAGCTAATGGCTTCATTTACGGCCTATCACACTACGAGCCATCAATACTTAATGAGAGTGTGAGAAGAAGACTCTTTCCAAGAAATGCAGAACAGAGGATCACCAGAACAGAAGCTCCATAACACCAAAAATCATCACTGCATTTCCTAAAACAAATTCTGATTAAACATAGATAAGCATCGTTCCTGTTGGAGACTTAACAAATAGCCAGAAGGAAGGGTTGACTGTTTTACCACAATTTAAATATTAACCAAAGACACAGCATCAGCCTGGCAGATTCTGTTTCAAACATCCACACAGAAACTATAAAGGTGGGGGTTTAACTTTACTTATTGGCATTCTTTTATTCAACTTTATTACATCTTTTTGTACTGAATAATTATAGATGTGACTGTCCTCTTGCACATTGAAATTTTCTGATTATTTTTTCGGTCCAACTTATTCTTTAATCACTTCCTATTCTGAAAAATTTGCATATTGGGAACAAGGTGTGGTTTCCTGCTATTTTCAATGGATGTGACGCTTCTGTGATGACATCGCCATCTAGATTTATTTTATAACATATTTCTTAAAAGATAAAGGAATGAACTGATCACATGGGAATACAAATTCTGAATTTCAATAGAGCCACCAAGTGATCATGTAACTGTTAGCCAAATAATAAGAGAGCAGGTCTAACTTTCATGCTCTAGGATCCCGTATGTCAACTTTAGTGGATCCTTATCAGCACAGAGAGCACAGACTGAGCTTAGGTAGTCCGTGCGTGTGTGATACACACTCTGTGTGTAATAGAATGTGTAGACATCCATTCCGTGGCATCTATAGTGTTATATTTAGAGTTAGATGATGGTGAAGTGTTTATTAGGACATCCTGTCTTCCTAAGTCACTGAAACAAAAGGCAGATACGCAGAAATGTGACCCGGGCCTAACTGAAGAAGTACATCTATAAAATAAAAACAAGAAACATTTAAATTGCTAATGTTTTTCAAGTTTTCCTTTTACGCTCCAACAATAGAAAGTTTGTCTTTTACTGCTACAGTCATTGTGAAAGGCTAGTATATTATAAACAAAGTCATGTAATATTTACAGTTCCTGTCTAAATTGCCAAAAGCATGATTGTGTTTGATGTTTTTTATTGAAATGGTCTACTAGTAGCTAGAATATGATCAGGCTAATGTTACTGATCCCAGTTTGTGCTGTAAGCGTGCTTGGAAACCTTTGTGTGTTGGGTTTCCTAAAAAGTGTAAAAGTGTCCTCTAATGAATCCCTACCACATCACTCTTCCTTACACCACTACATCTGTTGGCGAGTCAGCATTTGCAGAAATAATCCTGCTTTCTTTCTCCTATATGTGACAGTGGATGATAACAGCACACACAGTAGCATTACGGTGACAGATTCGGCACAGGGACGTTCCACATCCAGAAGAGCTGCGATAGATCCAAATCCTTCAGAGATGTTATGCATGGCTGCCTTTTTCAGATTCGAGTCAGCCCTGAAAAGCAACGTCAGCCATCAAGGTCAAAAAACTATTTCTCCTTTAATCTAGAATCATTGTTTTGCTCTCTCCAAAAACAAACAAACCATACTGTTACAGAGAAAAGGACAAAATAATGTGGAAGATAAAAAAACTGGTTTCTTTAATATTCACAGAGTCAAAATTAAATATCAGAGATGCACCAACTAAAATGTTATTGATCAATACAGAGTTTGGCATTTATTTCCAGTATGAACAGATGATTCTGAATTTGGCCAATTCAGATACATTTTTATTTGATTATTTTTTTATTTACAGGTATTGCTGAAAACCTCACAATTCAATTAAATTTTGATTCTTTGGGTCACAATTTGATTTGAAGTTGATTTGATACTGATTTAAATAATTCCATAATGAATGAGAACAAGTAATTCTTTGAATTACCTTAATATTTTAATACTTTAATATTTTAAAACAGCATCAACATTTTTGAGCAGAAACATCTGAAAATGAAGAAGTAGACATGAATTAGACACATGCTCAATGTGAAGTACAAGGTAAAAAAGAAATACAGTGAGTGCTATAACTGAAAATTATACATTGAAGTAACTCCTTTATTTACTCATTCATAAAATGATCATTCATAAAATTTTTGAATGATCATTTTCAAGCATATTTGAACAATATTGCCATTCTGACCCTCAGCCCTCACCGGCTGGTTGTGGTAATGCACACCAAAAGTTTCCCAGGAAACTCAAGAAGAAGACAACTTTGCATCAAAGGGTTTCACATGTGACACAGAGCTGATATAACTAGCAGCAAGTTGCATCATGGTCACTCTTGGCGCTGCCATTGGTGCAAAGAAATGGCGCTGGCTGAACAATTAGCTCATCAAACTCGCTTCTATTGAGTTCCCTGACAAAAAGTGCAGGAAATGTAGGCAGTGGTACGCTCAACAATGAAAAGTCAAACATTTCTCCAAAGAATTGCTCACCGTGGTGCAAACCGCTGACTAATGCAATATTGATTCACAGAGCTTTCAGAATCTATATTATATTGGAAGAAAATTAATTAATTAAATTGATATTGTCGCCCATCCCAAAGGATTACAGAGCAAAAACTATCCATATGGCAGCATTTAGATAAAGTGAGGAATCCCAGTTTCCACTGTCAACAAGAAAGCTAAACTCCACCAAGGATGCAATTATTCCACATTGATTGCCTATAAAGTACATCCTCTTTAATCTCTAATATCCCCCACCATCACCACCATTACCAACATATACATTTACAATCAGCAAGGAACTGTATTGTTTTCCTATTTATAATTCATTTTGTACTGCTGCACTGACCCCATGGCCCCACAGGGATCATTTAAATCCATCTTATCTTATAGCTGTCATGCAATAATGGAAAATGTGGGCAGTAACACGGCAGGCAGACCCAGGCTAATTCAACTATCTCCAGAGGAGTAGTTACTGATGGCATTAGTTTGAATGATGACAAGAACCATGGAGGCCATAAAAGACCAATCAGCCATAAAGCCTACTTGTGTGCCGTGTTAACTCAGGACTATCAGCAATGTTAAGTCGGCCATGTTGTGAGCGTGAATGCATTTCCATTACACTGAGACAAAGCAGAGATATCTGCTTGCCTGGTCTCATCATTCCAGCCTCAAGACGATAGTGAGACGATACACCAGAGGAGAGAGCGGAAAAAAACACCTCACCCTCCCTCCATTCACACAGTCTGCTGAGCAGAGGGCTTTGTTTCTTTGTTGAGTGACAGATAGAACATTGCATGAGTGCATGTTTGGGACTTTATATGTTGCATCTGTTACTGTGATAAACACGGAAGAATTTGCCTTTGTCAGGGCCTTCTGAGAAAAACCTGAGTTGATGACAGAACCACAGGAAAACAGTCAAATAATGACATGAGGAACTCAATGAAGGTTAGGCTGGCATCTCAGTGTGGTGAAATGTAAGTAACAATCAAATCTAGTTTATCTCGAACCATCTGAATGTGCAAAGCGAGGGGTCAGATGACACACAGGCAGCCACCATGTATATTTTATATTCTGATTTGTTAAGCATAGATTGCTCAGGTCTGGACTCCAACAGCTGCCCTTTCATTGTAACACTTTCACACCGTATCAATGTGTGCTGTCAAATAACAACCCTGCATTACAAAAATCAGATGAGCTACAGCAAAGTGAAGTGTTTAGAGCTGCAAGTCCCACGGGATCAGCTGAATTATTTATTTTGGTCAGCTCTACATAGAGAAACTGTCTGCAGATGTACATAAAAAGTAGATGAAATTATTGCAACAGAAAGTTTTTGAACGTTTTTTCTCGCCAGTCAGTTCTCAACCGCAGCCCAAATCTCTGAACATATCTTCTTCCATCCATACTCAGTAAACACTATTCAAATGACAAAGTGTGCCAATGATCCATATGTGCTTGACTTGTCTCAACACGTGTCTGCATCAATGTCAGAGTGCCTCTCCAATCTGAGCTTTCATATATTCTGGAAGTGTTTTCTTGTAAAACACTGGTGTTTCCAATTTGGACTCAGTCCTGGTGTCCCATATCCTTGAGTTTCATTGGCCAGACATCAAGCCCAATGTGACTTTCCTCTCTGAAGCACTTTCACTAAGTGCCTGGCAGAAAAAAAATGATATGAATTAATCCAAGGAATATTTTTGCATTTTTGCCACAGTGACTTTTTATCATTTCTAGCACAACCCGTAGATAGGAAAGAAGAGGAACGTAGTCATTTTATGTGTTTGAAAATGTTCTAACTGATGAGCCAGATGAAATCACTGTGGTAACAATTTGCTGGTCTAAATTTTAACAAGATCTAACTACATTGGGACAAGTGGGAAAAAGCAAAAAGAACATAAACAAATAAGATCTGACACATAAAGGCTGGTGCTGGAGACAGTAAATTACCAGCCTTTAACACTGACATAATTAGAATCCACTTATAGAAACACCGTGACAAGAAGTGGCTGTTGTTGGTTGTTCTAGTCTAGTGGCATTCTGAAAGTGTCAAAGTCATGTGTAGAACTCCAGTCTAGTTCTGGTACAGCAACCTTCTCAGAGTCATTTTCTGTTTAGAAGACTTAAAACCATAAAAACAACCTTCCATCCATACATCTATTGTTTCTTCTTTTTAGGGCTGCATGTGGATGGTGCCCATCTCTATTGTGTATGAGTTAGGACAGTTCATCACAGGGCAACACAGAGACACACAGGACAAATAGTAGAGTAAATCCAGTAAACTTCCAGTAAATCAAATGGTCATGTTTTTGGACTTAGAGGAAGCTCAGGCAGTTCAACCACTGGCCAACTGTGCAGTTCAAGAATCAACCTACTTTAGTAGGTATGCACAATATATAAACATTGATTTATGATGATATTAATAGTTATATAACATGTCAGGAACGGTCACATGAATAAAAATGGGTCAATATACACCTGGTATTCATTTTCTTGTTGTTGGTGTTTGCATCTGAAGGGTAGAGAGAATGAGGTTGGTCATGTGACAGTGATAGTGAAGCAGCAAAGGATTGTGGGAAGTGTCATCGAAGCAGAGAAGTCAGCGGTTGTGGTTGTTTTGTTCAAGGAGCACGGTAACTTATAGATAGGAATGAGCAATTTGGACTTTTTTATCATCTTGTTATATTAATTATTATCTGTCATTTTATTAGCCTCGCCTATAGAAACACCATGACAATATGTTTCTATAATGTTTCAGTCTCTCACCAAACTGCTGGTCAAACTGCTGGTATGAAGCTTATAAATTCAGCCCAGGGTAAAGCCTCTCTTTCTGTGCCAGGCCTTTGTGAATTATGTCTCCATTGCTAAACCAACAAGTGAAATATTTTTTTATTTCTTTCAGTTCTAATAAACAGAAAAAAGGAACATACACATATCATTAAAAAAGAACAAAAAAAAACAATGAAAAGTGCAAGTCTGACAAAAAAAAAAACAAACAAAAAAAACATCTTGAGATATCTATGGTGCCTATTTCTGTCAGTCAACAGGCAAATGTTGGGATACCAGCTCAATACAGGGTCAACATAGAGATCAACAAGCATTCATACATGCGCTCATGTCTGTGACCACTTGTGTCACCACATACACATCGCATGGATGTTCTGGGACTGTGGCAGAAAAGCAGCACACTTCGGGAAACTCTACCCAGGAGAAGCCAGGACCTACTTTGCCTTTGAGGAATGGTGGATTCTAACACCACTGCAAATCTGTGTTTGCAGTTTGAAACTAAAGGCAATCCTTTTCTATCCTGGACCTGAAAGGGTGCAAACTAACCCAGCAGATTTTAGGAAGCATTCCTTGTGTTTTCATTGCTTTTCATAAATTGTAAATTGAACCCACAAGAGTTTTAGCAAAAATAAACATACTCTGAAGGTGGTTTACACAGGCCAGATCCAAACTGCTGCTTCTGTTCAACTCGTGAAGTTTTCTTACATCCAGCAAACGTCCTGGAAGGGCAAGGTGTTTGTGACGGGCTTTCCAGCACCCAATTAACATCAGGCCATTAATTAGGATGGTGAAGAACAGAAAGTTCCGACATAAATGACTGATTTGGCTAGCTTCCCGGCAGTTCTGGCTTTAGGGAAGCACACAGTCATGATTGATCACAGTATGCCTCCTTACCTCATCGTCCTGCCCTGCTCCTTACTTGTCTCCTCAACAACAGCATCAACCCTCGTTCATCCTCAGACTCTGACAAATAAGGCTGTGAAGCGTAAAGCAGGACAGCAGCAGTCAAATCAAGGAACTGTCTGTCCAGAAATGCAGATGTGCTGCTGGCATTCTGTTCCCCTATACCCTTTAAGATGAATGATGCCCCATAGATTCAGATCAGTCTCTGCATAACATTAAACCAGAGAAGGATTTCAACTGGTTCTCAAAATGAAAACCTGTCTTGACACCGTGTCTGTTTGAAACTTGGAAGAAAAACACATTCATAGGAAACCATGCCAGTGTGCCAGTTTTGCTGTTCCTGTGAATTGCAGTCCTCTGAAGTTATTTGTGAATAAGCTGTTGAAGATATGATCGTCCTACAGAGCACCTCTTAGGCCTATTCTAACTTTTTATGACTTTCTTCTAGCCATTCATTCACAAACTCCAGACTTGTGAAGAGTGCAACTCCTCACAAATAATCTGAGATTACATTATTTTATTATCTCAAACAAAATAATGTCTGAGATGACCTGCAGCACCAAAGCTCCTATAGAGTCACCATGGGCCTTCTGGCTGCTTCTCTGATTAATGATGTCCTTGCCCAGCCTGTCAGTTTAGGTTTACCTCCGTGTCTTGGTGGGTCTGCAGTTGGTCCGTCCGCTCTCCATGTTCATATGATGGACTGAACAAAGCTCTAGGATATTGTGTTCTACATCCTAACCATGCTTTAAACTTCTCCAGAGGTTTTTCCCTGCCCTGTCTGCTGGGTTCCACAAAATTAGACACTATCTTAACACTTTTTTGCTTGGTGACTAGAAAAAAATAACAATTTCCCCCAATAATTTGTATAAGACTGTTGCTCTGTTGGAGCCCAATCAAAACCAAATCCAATTAGTTGCCGAAACACAATAAACATAGTAGGGCATGGTGTAGGTATTCAGATGATCACAGTTTAGTGTGTGCGATACATTTAAATAGAATTTCCCATCTGAACAACAGTCCACCTGAGATTAGTCTAACAAAAGCTGTTTAACTACGTACAGATTTCAGGTCTAATTGGGTGTTCATGGTGAACTCATTATCACAAGTACCTCTTATGCAAACACCTTTAGTCAGTAGTCACTTGATATGAATCATGACTCTGTCTCTGGAGAGTTGCATCTGATTAAAGCCACTGTATCCGCTACTATTCTCCCATTGTCATGGCGTTGCTGTACAATAGATCCAGTAAGGTAGAGGAAGTTGCTATCTGTTTTCCCAGTTAATCTGATGTTGGAAGCTCTGTTTTGCAACTACATGGATCACAGTTAAGTCAAACTGTTTTTGACTTTAATGCTTGAACACTTGATATGTCTAGACATGTCTAATTGTTTCATTGTCTACAACTGAAAAAGGCAAAGCTTAACTTCAGTTAAGTGTGTGTGCTGAATGTGTACAGGACTAATCCGGCAATCGGTGGTTCAGATCTATGTTTCTAATATTGCAGGGAACCAAATGTAACTTTTTGTCCATATCAGATTCTTTAGGACAGTCTGAACAGCACAAATGAGATTAGGTACAAATTGAAGCAATTTAAGTCTGAATGATTTCACGTCAATAATGTGTGACTGGCAATTTTGCACCAGCGGGTCTCTCCGGGTACTCCGGCTTCCTCCCACAGTCCAAAAACATGACTGTTAGGTTGATTGGGCTTTCCAGATTCTCCTAAGGTGTGTGTGCATGGTTGTTTGTCCTGTTTGTCTCTGTGTTGCCCTGCGACAGACTGGCGACCTGTCCAGGGTGTACCCCGCCTCTCGCCCGGAACACAGCTGGAGATAGGCACCAGCAACTCCCGACCCCGTTAGGGAGAAGGGTGACCAGAAAATGGATGGAATGGATGGATGGCCACGTTGTTTACTTTCAAGTGGTCACAGCCTGAGGGGTCAGGTTGGCAAACCAAATTCAGGTTGTCTTTTCTTGATAAAAGAAAAGTTCTTTGCTGGTTTGGGTAGATTTTATTTTCAGCATGTTAAGAAACACACTGAGTATCACTAAGAGAGTTCTGGTTTCTTCCTTCCTGGTTTATGGGGGCCTGAAAGCAGGCCACAATATGTTTTTAACATTACTGGAATGTAATCAATGTACAGAGAGAAAGAACAGCAGCAGCACTGCACTGTCTTGGAGGTTTACACTTCTCAGTTGGCGCAGAGACAGAACAAATTACTGGATGGATATGTACATTTTTCTTAGAAGTGTCCATGGTTCTGTATGGACGGTTGGTGACGGGGCATCACATGTCACAGCATCAGTGTAGGCTGTTCACTAGAAAATTACAAGGGTGCATTTTTTGCTGCAGATCTCACACTGGGAAACATGTTGCCTTTAAGACTATTAGAGCTACTTTAAGCACATAATTGCTGCCAACAGATAATAACTTAGGAAGGTTTTCATCCTGAGGGACTTGCTTTCTACCTCTAAAAACAAAGGCAGTTTTTTATTTGTTTTACATTTACAACATGCATGTGCCTGTAATTATGCTGCTTTGAGGTCAACTGGATAGCACTAAGCTGTCAAGTATGAAGGTCTGCTTTGAGCTTTCTGATCCAAGTGCATGTGCTTTTCTGGTATGATGGTTGACACACTGGAAACAGTAAGAAAGTGCTGTGGAGCTGTATTTCATTAATAATTCCAGTGCCTCTGTGCTTGTCTAGATCTCTTTTCTGTCCTCTAAACCTCCAGCTGATATGGACACCCTGATCCTTGGTGTCCTGCAGGTTTCCTCTTGTCGTCTTATGCTTCTTCAAGATTTGGGAAAAGCAATAAAATGCTGGTTTCTTCCAGACAACAACTTCTTACCAACTGACTATTTTATTTCCCTGAATCGGACTGCATTATAATAACATTAAATTGATTTGAACCCTATGTTGCTGGACTGAACCATGCTGACATTGTTGCATCATAACAAGTAACAGTTGTGGTTGAAACTCTCGGCTTTCATCAGTGGTGTGTATGCTGTTCCCATGCATTAGTTTTCTCTGGGTATATCAGATTCAGATTTATTTATTTGTATCCCAAATGATGTTACAGAAAGTACAAAGAATTAAAAGACAAAGTATCAAAGATTAAAAAGATAAAAAAAAAAAAAAATACCAAAAGGACATGAAATACATAGGAAAAAGTACAGCACACCAGGGTCTCCATTATGCATCAAAAATATTTAAAATAAAAACAAAAACGAGAACACTTGAAACGCTTACAAGAACAAACGAATGTACTTGCTGCTGGTCGCCGCAAGAGCCGCGCTCCTATGTTTGTTTTACCTCTACAAAATAATTTACAAGGAAAAGCTTCAAAAAGTGATAGGCATTCTATGGTATAATGCCAGGCCAGGATTATACCATAATCAGACAGTGTAATGATCAAACAAATGAGAGCATCTCTTACCTACATGTCAGACTCTATGGGGTCACTCAGTATGTTGAGACAGAAAAAAAGCAAAGCAAGTGTAGATGGTTTGCATTGGCTGAAAGAGAGAGCCTCTTCCATCCAGAGAACATGGCGGAAATACGTAGGCTTACAAAGTTGCAACTCAATGAACCACAAGAGCTCTAGACCCATTATCTAAGGAGAGACCAAAGTACATGTTTGAGAAAACCAAACAGCATGTCCTCATAAATCCTCATAAACAAAGATATGCAGAGTGGTGGAGGAGTTATGATTTGAGCTGGTTTTACAGCCAGTGAACCTGGGCTGCTTGTAGCCACTGAGACTATAAACTCAATGATCTCATTATTCTAGAGCCAGATGGGAGGTCATTTGTCTCACTGCTACACCTTTGTGGAAATCAATCATCTGACAGGAAAAAATCTCCTCACTGTAACTACTTGAAGAATTCTTATTAATCCATTTCCAAAGCCGTGGCATAGATGTTGAACTTTATTTAACTGACAGGTCAAAAAACAGTCAAAAAAACATCTGTAGTTAATGCTAAGTAAGCTAAACATTTTCAAAGTTTGAAAAAACACTAAAGCACTAAACAGTGTCACATAATCTCATACCACTTTCTTCAACATGACATTAGTAAATGGCCTCTACAACCACCAGATTTTAAGACCTGCAGAAACCCTTTGGGATGTAGTGGAATAAAAGATTCTCATTATTGATGTTCAGCTGACACCTTAATATTAAACTGTCAGCTGAAGAATTTTGGTCCTTTTTTATAAGGACCAAAATTCTGAGGAATGCTTCTGACACCTTCTGAGCAGTAAACCTGATACTAACAACATGTACCTAATAAACTGGCTTTTGTGTATATCCAACATAAATTTGAAATTGAAAACTTTAAAGTCTGAAAGACAGTGTCTTTCTGCAAATCTGAAAGAAATCAAATTTGCTTGTAGTCATTAAAAGACTGTTAAAACCTCTGTAGGATCACAAGATCCCATTAACTTCCAATAAAACTTAGATCTTAGTGTAAAGTTGTTGCAGTTCACATACAAGGCAGATTCTCTTCACAACTGAACTAAGTTTGTACCAAAACTACCCTCAGATGTCCAGATCACAATTACAGTTGCTGCTTTCTTCCTTCCTCTTCTCTTATTTCTCAGCCTGCTGTCTTCCCAAGGAGCTGCATATGGCCCTGCAGAAAGTCTCTACATGAGTCCAAGGCTCTCGCAGATGGCTTGTCCCTGTTTCTCTCCCTCATCTTTCCCCACAGTACTCAAAATTCCATTCCTGTGGGCTTGGAAAAGAGAGGAGTGTGTTGCAAATTTGCTTGAAGCAAGATGACATATTGTAGAGTGAGCAGAAAAATGCTGCAACGGGGGCATCTCGTCCATTAGCCCAGTCAACATCAGCACCCATTTCACCACCGTAACGTAAAATGCAGAAGAGATGGTGGCGGCAGGGAAGTGGGGCTGACAGAGCTGACGTTATTCCAAGCAAATGGGAACACTAACACTTTGCTGCATGAGCTGCAGAGACATACGCACAGAGGCACAAACTACTATCCCCTTTTTCTTGCAACTTCTGTCCAATCCACAGAGTGTCTCCTCACATCCTCCTCAGGTGCTCCATCCACAACCAAGCTGGCAAGCTACCATGACAACCCATCATCAACCTCTGGAAGACAAACATCTACACACATGCATCATACATGTACGCAGAATCTGTTTGTATCTAAGCTACAAATGCACATTTGCCAACATGCTTGCACATCTGCGAATCGCCTCGTACAGTATGACGTATGTGTGTGATGTGTCTGGGGAATACCATTCACACTCATCCACACACACACACACACACACACACACACCCACACACACACTCACACGCACACACACACACGCACACACACGCACGCACACGCACGCACGCACACACACACACACACACACTCACACACACACACAGAAGGGTTGTATTCATAGCAAGGAAAGAAATGGAACTGGATCATGGATGTAGGACACAATCAGCACCAATTTCAGTCTCCCTCTTACCTTCCAGGAGGAAACAGCTCACCTGGATGCCTCTGAAGCACAGACAGATCGCATTCAGGCCAACATCTCTCCCTGCAAACCAGCTCAAAACATCTCCCTCCCTCCCTTCTCTCTCATACACACACACACTCTCTCTACCTTCTCTCTCTTCCTCTCCCTTAGCAAGCTAGAAATGACAAGATTGTACTATAAGCAGAGGGGTGGGGGTAAAATCTAAGGCAGCTGAAGGAGACTGCGTTGTTTCTGGCTGACCGCCCCGGGTGACTGTGAGCTTGCAGCTAATAAAGGATGGATGTAAGGTGGCGGTGGGATGGGGATGCATTTCATGCAGCAGAAAAGTGAGGAGAAAAGCTCAGAAGAGACAACGTTCTTGAAACCCAGAGGGCCCCTGCTCTGCTCTGAAATGGTACAGCCCAGAGGAGTTTGAGGAAGTAGACAGCATCAGCTATCAGTTTATAACACAATCCTCTGTGAATCCGAGCTCAGCTACAGTAAGGGAAGGTGAGCCGTGTTGGGTAACTGGGTTACTCTGATCAAATGTAAAAGCTCTGGATCTGGCCAGCCCACAGCTTTCACTGCTATTAAATGATGCTTTAGCTCCATTTGTCCTGCAGTATGTCATGTCTTTGCAAAGCAGTTCTTGCCTCTATTGACTGTTCTCTTATTTATTGCTATGGGTGATTATTATTTCTTTTCTACGATATTCCAAAAGAATGCAATGAAACGTGCAATGTATTTCTTGTCAGTTGTATATCTGCTACATACCTGGCTGTCCAGGCTCTACCTGAATGTGACATTGGCCATTTTCTAACACCCTTATCCCTAATGGAGTCGGGAAGGGTGCTCGTGCCTATATCCAGCTAACGTTCCAGGCGAGAGGCAGGGTTCACCCTGGACAGGCCGCCAGTCTGTCACAGGGCTACACAGAGACACACAGGACAAACAACCATGCACACACACACTCACACCTAGGGAGAATTTAGAAAGACCAATGAACCTGACAGTCATGTTTTTGGACTGTGGGAGGAAGCCAGAGTACCCAGAGAGAATCCACGCATGCACAGGGAGAACTTACCAGCTCCATGCAGAAAGAACCCAGGCCAGGAATCAAACCCAGGACCTTCTTGCTGCACGACAACAGTCCTACCAACTGGGCCACTGTGCAACCTAGTTCTCTCCTTCTTAAAACAAATAGGAATGATAACACATGATGGAGGACTGTAGACTGGGTGTGTTGTGATGCACAGCAAAGACAGCAGCAGCTGTTTAGTCCACGATTGCCCATAGAATGGAGGCATCCTCTCTGAGAAGTATGCTGAACACGTTCATGGTTATTTGGACAGCATGATTGAGGCCAACTCAGAGCTCAGCGCTGATAAATCACATAGGTGAAGCCTGCAAGTTGTCGGCCTTTAATTCCACAATCACAGCTACATGTGGTGAAAGCTCACACAACCTACAGTGATATGATATTAATGTTTGGGCAGATATTGATATTATTTCATATATTCTATATAGTATATATAGTATTTCACTACCCTTCCAATACCTTGACAGAAACAACCACACGCTGAAGACTAACTGCTTCAGTTTGTCTTCCCACAGTCCTGTACATTATGACTCACATCACTGTCACATGACCAAACAAACGTCACTTGACTAACCTCCTTCTGGAACCCCTCCGGACAAAAACCAATAAATAAATATTGGTTGTTAATATCTGGCCATTTTTATTTATTGGACCCATACTGATATGTGAAAAATGACCAATATTGCTCAATACCAATATTACTGACGATATATGCATCCCTAATCAGTTTGCATGTTAAAGGACAAACATATGTAATGAAGGGTATCTGTCCTCATTTCCATTGTAAAGCCATGATGTCTGTTTGAGGCTCCTATTTTGAAGAAAGAAAGGAATTAGTTGTTGAGACGTACTACTAAAGTTGGTTAATACAAACTGCTTGTTGTGTTGATGGATGACAGTCAGACAAACATGTAATAACAGAAACCTGAACATCCAGATACTGTCTTCATTAAACCTAATCACCTTAATTTCTTTGCCTCTTAGTCCAGTTCCACTGAATGCTGAATCACTTTTTCACTGAAGTGACTTTTATTAGCAACATGTGAGTATCATCTCTCTCACCAGTCTGCAGTGATACACATCAGTACATTGTCAGTTAAATATACACAGTAGCATTATTTGATTGTGTTGTGCAACTCAAGCCTCTGTGACATGAGTACAGTGTCATGAGTTACAAGTTTGTTATTACTGAATTGTTGAAAAAGGAATCACTATGATTTACCCAATACAAACACCTTCTTCTTGTTTTCTGTATTATTAAAGCTCTCTGCACAGGTTCAGTTCTAAAACAAATAGGAGGAATATGTTATTCAAAGCTCTTCATTAATAATTCATCCTGAAATAAACAGAAATGTCAGATTCTGTTTGATCTAACCATTCAAGCTAAAACATCCTCCTTATTTTGGAGCTTTGTGTAGTACACAGTTCATTCTTTAAATCTAACATATATGTTTATGTCAACATTTGCAACATTTTTACCAGCAGCACTGTGATACATTACTTTACACAATTATATACAACCCCTAAGCTCATTACCACTTCTACAGACTGAGACACAATAATCAAACTTACAAACAAAATATAAAATTTTGGAGATGGCTGTTCGCAGTCTTTTTTCTTTTAAAATATTACATTCCCTCACATCAGCATTTGATAAAAAGACACTTTGTGTAGCCTGGTTGATTGATTAAAAAAGAAAGCTGTACAAATATCTTTCTCATTATTTAGACTTTTAGCAGATAAATGTAGTGTTGTTAATCCTAACTGACCTGAACTCGACAAACACCAGGAGGTATTTGCTCCTCCTGGTATTTGTTGAGGACCCCTGCTGTTTGGCTGCTGTGAAGTTGGACTTGAAGAAAACATCTGGTTCTGTTCTCGTGACCTCTGTGGAATGTCTGGAGATCATTGTACAAAGATGAATTCTTCATTAAATAAAGAAAGTTATGGACAACCCGGAGCATCATCTTCATCAGACACACCAGTGTGTCTCCAGTCTGAGGCTTTTCCAGATCTACTGTAGCACTGACTGCTACAGGAGATCCTTCCAGCCATCTACAACAACTCTGAAGAAAATTGGACAGTTTGAGTTACTGCAGTTATTATTTACTTTTTGGAATTAATATTATGTATATTTGAATTGAATAATATCAAATTACTCTAAAACATAATATATGCCATGTGATTTAATAAGAAAAACTGGTAACATGCTTTTCTATACACTGTAAATGTGTTTTCAGCTATATTAGCAGGCATGTAAAATATAATTTGTTGGAGGAGAAATGAAGGAGCAATGTGTCCCAAAATACATTAAGAGTTAACTGATTTACCTTCTGCCACACAAACACAATACAGTATCTATGTTATCAGTGCCTGAAGGAGGAAAACCTGAATGTCACACTCTGTCATGCTCCACAAGAGAAATCCAGCACAGACATTTCCTTTCATGTGTGTTTTTTTTTCCACACTAAATTACCAATTTTTCTATTTTCCCATTGCTCCTGCTCTCTTTGAAAGGGAGCACCTTGATGGACAGGCTGGTTGCTACAGGAACCAAACCATGCGCCTTGCATTAGAGTGAGGCACTAAGGTGTGAAATCCAAAATAAGATTGGATTTAGATTGTACCTAAACTGGAGTCAATTTCCAAGCCAGGGCAAACAGTAATCAGTTGAAACCATGACATGTGCAGTGAAGGCCATTTGCATTTTAGCAAGATTAAAACTCCACAAACGCACAGTGTGTAAATCCCCAGTCCTCAGCTGCAGTTTATGAATATATGTGTCAGCTGTGGTCAAGATGCTCAGTTGGAGATGGAGATCATATATTCCACTTAATACACAAAGCAGTCCACACACACTTTTTAATTTGTAAATTCAACAAAGAAAGCCCATTCCCCTCCTTCCCCATTGGGAATTAAACCGAAGACTTTCTTGCTGCAAGGCAGCAGTGCTGCCTACTGCTTCATGTGCAGACCAAATTCAGTTCAGTTGAATACATTCATCAAGCAGAAAGTAAAAGCATAACTCATCCAAGGGCATTTGAAACAAAACAAGGCAGAAAATTGAAATCATATCATGTTTTATATTCACATTCATCCCAACTACTACAATAAATCCATGTTGATCCTGTTGAGAAGCAATTCCAAACAATTAAGTTCAGGCCAATCAATAAACAGTAGTTAACCAGAATTTGGAGTCAGCTCCAAGTTAATATGGAGCTCATATCACAGATACCAACATGATACCAAATCTTTTTATTAAGTTTGATATATCATCAAACTGGGGCTGCACAGTGGCGCAGTGGGTAGTGCTGTTGCCTTGCAGCAAGAAGGTCCTGGGTTCGATTCCCGGCCCGGGGTCTTTCTGCACGGAGTTTGCATGTTCTCCCTGTGCATGCGTGGGTTCTCTCCGGGTTCTCCGGCTTCCTCCCACAGTCCAAAAACATGACTGTCAGGTTGATTGGCCTTCCCAAATTCTCCCTAGGTGTGAGTGTGTGTGCGTGGTTGTTTGTCCTGTTTGTCTCTGTGTTGCCCTGCGACAGACTGGCGACCTGTCCAGGGTGTACCCCGCCTCTCGCCCAGAACGCAGCTGGAGATAGGCACCAGCAACTCCCGATCCCGTTAGGGAGAAGGGTGACGGAAAATGGATGGATGGATGGATGGATATCATCAAACTTTTGATCTTCAAGTAATTTAGTGTTTTTTCCTTTGATTTATTTTGTTAAGACCTAGCATGGTATTTGGCCAAATTTTATAGGTGTCTACAAAATACTTCAATAACTTATTAACCTAATAAACCAAAATAATGAAATAAAAAACTAATCAGTGAGTAAAAAACTCAGTTGAGATCAAATCAAAACAAAATCTCTTTGAGAAACTACCAGACAAACATATAATTAAATTTCAATTAGGAATTTGTAACCAAAATGTCGATCTTAATACACTAACATCAATACATTACTGGGTATTAATAATCAATATTTTGGATCATTCTGCTCACCCTTACTTCACTCTAACTGAAAACAAACAACGAAAACAGACTGCCAAATACCAAATCTAAGAATGAACAAAACGTTGCCACTTAATGTTCACAAGGAAAAAACCTGTTCCAACTGTGAATCAACATGTTCCACACCGTCATTAAACTGCAGCAACAGTCTGCATCAGTATTTGTTTGTTACTGTATGTTCTGATGGATTTACTGTATATCCAAAATAAGACTTTTTGCTTACTTCATCACAATATATCCCACAAAACATCACAGTGACCCTTCTTGTTTACATTTCTCCTCCTCCTCTCCTATCCTGGGAATGGGAGGATAGAAGTCCCCATTCAATAGGGACTTCTATCCCCTATTGAATATAGGGGATAGAATATAGGCGAGTAGATGGACCTGTGTCCATCTACTCGCCGGTGTTTGACCGAAGGGTCTTCCTGAAGAGCCTCAGAGAGGGCGCTGGACAGGACCCACTGGAAGCTTCTGACCAAGCCAAGTCTGATGCTGACACGGATCACAGTGGCGAGAATTTAGAAGACGCTTCAAGACAACGATTCTTGCAGCAATCCAGCAAACCAGACCCAGGATGGATAGAGATGTGAAAGGAAAGACATCTGTTGTAAATATGCATTTATGGTTCCATTTATCTCTGTCAAATTTCTTAAATTAAATATTTAGTTTTTACCAAATCTGGTTTGCAGTGTATTTATTTCACTCAGAAACTCTAAGAGGAAGTTTGGGAAATAATACCCAAACAGTAACTTTGTTCATCAGAATTCCCTCTAATGATGCAGTTGGCCCACAGAAAAATTGGTCTCGCTGCAGCTGCAGAGAAAGTCTCTAAATAGGCAATAAACCACACACAGTCCAACCACTGAAATGTTGCCTCATTAAACAGAGGCCACACTGTGGGAGACCCATATTGATTCATCCATCAAAGACTAATTTCAGTGGTATTTGCTCCTTTATTTGGCAACCTGGTGCTCTGATGTGGACTTGGGTCGATTAAGTTCAGCCGAATATTTGCTCCCCCAGCCCACCGCCCTCTCTGGCCTGCTGAACCTGACAGACCTGTGTCTGAAATCTGATCCTGTTACACGTGTTGGGTTCAACTCAACTCAACAGATGGGTCAACATAAGGTCTGCTCTGGGGTCTCACACAGGCCCTCTCACTGGGTTTTGTCTTTTATAACAAAACATTTGAGCTGAAAGACAATAGACTCGCATTAGCAGAAGAAATGATCATTTCCTTCCATGCAGCAAAAGAAACCTTGAACATTAGTGTCTCTTTTGTGTCTTTATGAGCACAAGCAGGTCCATGAAACGTAGACATTCTTCTCTGCATCTCCTTTGCTGTGGCTGTATAAACTTTTTTCAACTTGTTCACATATTTTATATTTCTTGGTGCATCTGCGTAATGCAGTTTCCTTGTGAGGTTTCAATGGGCATTCTGTTTTTGTTGTTTTCAGTTAGTTTGTCTGCAGCCAAGATAAATCAGGGCACAAGAAAACACAGTTTACATTAAACTTGAATTATACCATTTTAAACTGTGTTTGCAGAATTAAAAGGTAACACTCAGGTAAAGTGTACTCTTCTTAAGAGGTACAAAAAGTCACAAAATTGAGAAAAAAACACTGTCTTTCTCACTGTTGGCAAATTTCATTTAATAATGTTTCTATATTCTGTATTTATTTATTTATTTAAATACAGTCAGTTTTTTAAGCCATAAATTGATTTATATTCCCCTTTAATATTTCCTGTTTCCATTTACTCACCTCCAGTTTTAGTTTGAGACTTGCGTAATGATATTTGTTACCATTATGTCTTTTTTATCATGTAAATAGAAGAAGAAAAAGCAATCAGCTTCAAGAATCATCCTCCAAAAAATTGACAGCACATATCAGGAATCAGTTAGGCTGATGTCAACATAATCGGAATCGGCCTTAAATGTCAGAATCAGTCCATCTCTGGTGTTTCCATCAACTGCGCTGAGTGATGGGTTGTTAACATAACTAAGGTAGAGAAGATGGTATCAAAGCCCTCTTCATATTTCATAGTTTGAGCAACAGGACTTTTCAGTTAAATTTAGAAAACTTAAATTATGCTGGAAAGCCTTGATAATAATAATACAGTTTCCTAATTCTTATTAAAACTGCAGCAGTAAATGGTTAAAACTGGTTCCCTTCTGAAGCTCTGCCTGTACAAGGGATATATTAGTCGAAAAAGGTCAACAGCACCATGAGTGATTTATGGATCTGTCACTCTAATGACTTTATCATGCAATAGATTGATAACTATATCACTGTGACAGGCCTTGTGCTGTATCATCCTGTCATTCTGGCCCACACATGAAGCTCCTGTCTGGGTGATCAGTCCTGCTGGTCCACGGCGCAGCGGTGCCAGAAAACTTCCAAATTATAACAAGAGTTCAACCTGATCGCGCAAAGTGAGATGAGAGCAGCCGTCTGCCCGGGGTTGCTGTTAAAATGCGTGCAGCGTGTTCACATTCTGAGGTGCGCTGCATCAAAGCCCATGCTGCCTCCGCTCATAATTGGCTGTCCACTCTGCATGAGCCCGGAAACTTGTGAAACACACTCAATCCCAGATTTTCACAAGGTGCAAAGCGAAGTGTGAGCTGATCCGACGCGGGATGTGTATGTTGGTTCCAGTTGCTGTTGTTGTTGACCTTGACTCACAACCCCCCGGCTCCCTTTCCCACAGTACAAACCCAGCTCAGAGTCAGCACCTACCTTTCTGAGAAAAGATCCAATCGACTGACAAGGACAGAAGCGAATAATGCCGCAGAAGCACCAGACCCACTTAATGCTAGCCATGGCGGAGAGCACAGTGACCCAGTGAGGATGCAGCTGCTGCTCTTAACACTCCAGCTGTTTAGGTGGCTTTCTGGGTCTGTGTCTGTTTATGTGCGCATGTGTGTTTGTGTAGGTTCAGTGATATTCACACCCCTTCCTGGCCTATATTCCCTCTGAGCTCAGAGAGTGTGTGTGTGTGTGTGTATCTGCTTCAGGGGTCCAGACCCTGCAGATGGCCTCCTTCCATCGCCCTCACTGTTATTCTGCAGCTCATTTCACATTGGCTGCCACCTTGGAGCCAAACGGATCAATAGATGAGCAGAATACATCAGAAAAACACAAAACAAAACAGTGTGCAGGTGAAAGGATGGGGAAAAACAGCCTTGCTAATTGATAGAACAGCAGGTTGGGCCAGAGGGGTGCTAGCCTGTGGATGATTCTTCACAGTGGAGGTCTGAACCGTCTGTCATTTGCTCGCTGTCAGGGATAAACCGCCGCTTTGTGCAGCTGACCGGCTTCAGAATGCAAATCAACAGGACGACACGACACAAGCTCAGAATTTAAAGAAGCACTATAATCCCTATTCATCTCTAAGCACACGGCTTCAGCCCCCCAGATTACTGTTCACATTACACCGTCGCAGACCTGCACAAAGTGCTAAAGACTCAGAGCGTGTGCTGCTGCGCAAATGTGGCTTCTGAAGCTACACTGACCTTGGCATGACTCTTATCTACACACATTCTGGCAAGCTTTAGAAACAAAGCAGAAGGATTCTGGAAAAAGCTGTGGTGGCTAAGAGAAACGTCTCAGAGACTTGACTAGTAAGTCCCTCTGTGTTAAGGTGTGAGACGTAGATCCAGGCCATATTGGAGCGGCATTACTGACAATGATGACTGCAGAGTGGGAAGACTGGAGCCTTCCACTCCACTGCCACCAGATGGCAATGAGTCCACTACAGGCTGCTCTGTCACTAGTCTTTGACAGCAATGCATATATATATATATATATATATATATATATATATATGCTTCCTGTTAAGTCAGGCAGCAAGGGGTTTTTCACATGTTGAGTATTGTTTTACTCAACATGTAAAGATGCAGCCTTTGCTACAACTAATCACTATATTAACTTTTGGACAACAAATTGATTATTTTATGCTTTAAAAAAGGAGTTGAATTATTTGTTTATTTGTATTTTTATATGTTACTACAGTCGGACAAGCTTAACCAGTTATAAATCTGCAGAATGTGGCAATTTTTTTTTCGATTAGCTGATTATTGGTGGAATACTTGATTACAAAAATAATCATTAGTTGCAGCCTTACACAGAATATGTTACACATGACTGTAGGATTTATTGTTATTGATATGATTAGTTATTTTGCACATTTTATTATCACTAAAAATACATTGAACATTAAACTTTCATGGAATTTTATATATGTTCATTTATAGGCAGGAGACAATGAATTGTTGGATGCATACCAGTATAAAGTATTGAAGATTACAAGTTAAAACAAAAAACTCAATGAACACACTTTACCATGGTAACTCATCCCAAATCATGACAGGTTTGAGCCGACGTCTGCATTTTAAACAGCTCTCCATTTAGACAAGAACGAGCCTTGGGTGGTAGTAAGCTGTTGAATGACAAAGTGCTTTATCTCGAGTTAGATAAGGGCTGGTTGGAACCTCACGCAGTTAGCAATTCAGTCTCTGGGGATAAAATAAATCCTTTGTTGCCAACCCAGATTCAGCCAGGCAGTCTGTCAACAAAGCAGCTCTTTCAAGCTTGCTGCAAAAGGAAAAGACAAAGCAGAAACCCAAATAGTGATATAGGAGCCTCACTTGTCTATGGGCTCTAACTGCTCAGGTGTTTAGTATGACAACATTCATTTCCATTTTGGTGGAACCGAATCATGAAGCAATTTGCATTTTGAGTTAAAAAACACACCACCTGGAGTCCAAAGTGAATGGTTTGATAAAAATCCCAGATTTAAGAGTTTTGTGTCCTGAATATGATTCCCCTAGGAGGTTAACTGGACATAACAAACAACTAGAGAGACCTGCACACAAATTCTCTATAAGACCGATATCAGGTCTTTGTGATTACTTTCTAACTTTAGCTGGATGGGGAGGGTTACTGTCCATTGTGCCAATGCTTCCTGGCTGATTTCTTTTTACTTTTCCATCTAGTTTCTACTCGTGTATAATTGTTTCCAAGGATGAACCGAACAGGTGCATCTCAATGATTTTATTCTTGACATCTTGTCTGATTTCTTTTGACTTTCCAAACTTGTCAAACAAGAAAGCACTGTGGCCTTAAAACACGCTCACAGCTGAACCTGAGTTAGCTTAAATGTGTCATCAGACGTTTCCAAAGCAGAATCATCATCAGAAATTTTATATACATAATTCTCTGACATATTCTCTCTTTCATCACTGTGGCAGTTAACAAATAATTGGCCCGAAAACAAATTTGGTCTGAATTAAATTCAGATGTTGAGAGAAAATCTCAACATGTCTTTTTATTCAGTGTAGCACAATTTCTGATTTCAACTGTATTTAACGCCTAGCATGTGTAACCTAAAAGTTGTTTAATTAGCGGTCCGTTTCCCAGCAGTCTCGAGAACTGCCAGCAGGTGTACTATTACCTATAAAATATTCCGACTTTGACATTTTTCTTTCGTATCTATTGCATATTGTGCAATACAGAGGTTCAGGAGAAAAACACGTCTGATTTTTTTCTTGTTTCTTTGATTCGAATGTAGTTTGAATGAGGAGCCTGAGTGGGCAGCAGTTAGCTCCTTTAATACAGGAACCAGCTGCTGGTCATTTAATCACCGGCATCAACAGGAGCAAGAGGCGCCTCCAGCTCTGTGTAGCTACCCTCCACCTACACAAGCATCCGTCTTACTCCGCATAAACTCCCTGCTCTTTCACAGCATCACATTAATAAAATAATACTGATATTGAAAAGAAACAAGTCAACAGAAAAGACTTGGTGCCTTGGCAGAAAGTTTATTCTGACTTCTAGTTCTGTAATGTGTATTCTCATCTCAAAAAGTTGAGTTGAGGCAGCACATTCAACCAACATTTACCCCAGTGGAATCAGGCCACACAGCAAATCTACATGAACTGTGAGGAAAATGAAATTCTCACAAGACACAAAACTGCAAGATGTAACTTTGTGTATTTAGCTCCAGTGCCGATTGCTGCTTCAAAATTTGCAGATTTTCCTCTGGAATGTAACTACAAATATCCACGAAAATTTTCCAATTAACAGATATTTAACAGATATTTTTGATATATAAAATGTACAACACTGAATATATCACTCAAGTTTTTATCACTTCACGTTAAACTGTGGAACAGATTGGTTTCCCCCACACGTGCAGAAGTTTGTGAAGCTATATTTGTTTTATTCAGTGTGATAACTAATTTCAAAGAAATAGTGTTGAGGAAAAATATTTTGCAAAGCATGTTAATTTGTTTAAGATTAATTATTTAACTTAATTATTGCAAATTATTTTGTTTAAACCCAGAGTGAAAGTAAAACCAATATTTAATTGCTGAAGTCCTAAAACATTACAGTTTAATAAATTGTTCATACTGAGTCAGTCTGAGTCTACTGTAAATTACACTGTGTCAGCATAGTAGTCTAATTCCTTATATATTCTTTTGACTTTGTACCTTATATGTGTGATATATATAATATATACCCCTCAATCAAATATTCTTGATTGATGTAGTATCTTGTACTATATCAAGATACTACAGAAAACTGTAAAACAGAAAACTGTAAAACAGCTAAAACATTGACTTCCTTTAAATCTCACCTAAAGATCCATCTGTTTAGAGTTGTATTTGAAATGTAATCAATTACGAATATAACGATGGCACTTGACTTAATGAAATGTTTTGATTGTTGAGTCTATGTTTCTTGACTTTGTGTTTTTGTGTTTGTTATGACATAAAGCACTTTGAAATGCCTTGCTGCTGAAATGTGCTATACAAATAAAATTTGATTGATTGATTGATTGATTGATTGATTGATTGATTGATTGGTTGATTGATTATGGAATGTCTGGGCATTTTATTAGAGTCTGAAGTATAGGTCTTGGAGCTCAGAGATGGTCCGCCCAGGGAGTAAACCAGGCCAGGACCACCTTTGTAACGGTTTTACCCTGAGTGATGTTGCAATGACAGACAATCTGAGCAGCCTTTGAATGGCAGCTTTAAGACATGCAGCAAATGGAGCTTTTGATGCAGATAATTTTTTAGCAGATTGCAGTGAAGTCTGAGACAGAACAGATTCTGAACTTCAGCCAGGGATCGTTTCTTCTGTAAATGATGCACACAGAGAACATCACAGGGCATCCCCAGTGTGCAGTAGTGTAGCTGTCTGTCAGGCATGTAATGTATAATGATCTGTATGGGTGTGCGTTTCGGCGTGCTTTAGCATATTGCTGGCTTTCTTGGTGAATTCTGATTAACCAGTCTTCTAAGAGAGGAGACTATCTTTGTGGCATTATGGAGCAATTTTAAAAAGAGATTCTAAGATTAAACTTTTAAAGTCTCATAAAACTGCTTGACTCTGTAGTTTTTATGTCTTTCGCAATTACTTTATCACACATTTACAAAAGTTCATTTAAAAGCCCAGGATGAACACCGTAGCTTATCAGTAGAGTATTTAGTCTCCCTGTCAGTTACAGGCTGCGGTTAATAAATCCAACTCAACGTTCCCATGCACTGATTCCATTTCTCTCCATCTAAAAACGTCATGCTTCCTCTAAAGACCTTCTCAGTCTATGGCTGGGGACAAACTGCAAAAGCAAATCTTTCACAAACCCAAAAAAGGTAGGCACAAACATTCACACACCATGACCAAGCCATGAACCCTTTCTCTAATAGCTGTGATGAAAGCAGCATCAAAACGTTTGATGCTAGGAGATGAGTTATGTCTCCCCAAAGTCAAAATTTTTTTTTTTTTTTCCTTTTTTTCCTCACATAAGGACCTTTTCTTAAAGGTACTACTTAGCCTGGCATTTAACGCCGACATCAATTCTCATGATCCAGCACAAGTCTGGCAATAATGGGAGTATAACGACTAACGCTGACCCAAACTAATCAATAGAAATCTTTTTACCTCTGTTCACTGTATGATGGCTTTTATTAGACAGCAATCAATTGTGGGGTGACATCATATTCATGTCACCCCATAATCTCTGAATTGATAGAGAAACCTAAAATTATGAACATAAGTTGTAAACAAAATCCTGTATTTTCTCAATTTGACAATAATAGCAGAAAACTGAAACCTTTAGAAGTTGTTTCCACCCTGACAAGGAAAGATAAGTTTCCAGTTCAAAGGCAACATGAATCTAATGAAGTAAGTAAGCTATACAAGTCATCAAAAAAAAAAAATGTCACACATAGATGTTTTAAACAAGCACTGTGACCTTTTGTATCACTGTACGTGACTGGAACCAGCCCCATGTCAGGCTCCATGCTTCCTGCTGGAAATGATAAAACACAGACTTGACCTGAACTGGAGTGACTGCAGCAGCTTTATATTGGACATGTTTAGTTTTTGTGACATAACTGTTCAAAAATACTTTATCTGAAAAGGAAATTAAATGTTGTCATAATTCATATCATCCAATTTGTTGTGGATGGTGATGTGGGTAGGAATGATCTCTGGTACCCCTCAGAATATGAAGAAACATCTGACTAAATGCTGTTGCTGTATGTCTGTCATGACTGTCATGGCATGCTAACAGCTCAATTTCCAGCAGCAAACACAATATTCCACAGCAACATGTCCCGGATGACACCGTCCAGGGAAGCTCTGCTAATCCACCTCAGTTACTTTTGCTGGAGAAGGGGATATGATTTATGCCTGTTAAAATCAGTGGAAGAGATGGCTTGAACTTCCTTCTTCTCTCTCTGCTGAAACTGAAGATATTTCTGAAAAGACTGAACCAAACAGAAACCTTGGAATGTACATATTTAAAGTTCAATCTTATCTCACAGACCATACCTCCTACTAGGTATGTATGCCATACTTCTACTACCCACAAAGTGAGGTAACTTTTCCTTCACAGCCATTAGTGCTATTAAGACTATGTCCCTCATATTCATCATAAGGGACTACCTATAAGCCTGCATGGAAGCAGCTAGTATATTCAACTGTAATTCTCCCTCTAATGCTAGAGACACCATTAATATAATCTATTCCCTTTGTGAAATGAAAAGCACATGCCTGAAGGAAAACAATAGGATTTTATGACTTATCAGGAGATACAGGCATGAATTTAAAGCCACAGGATTCTCCAACAAAAAAATTATTGTGTCAGTTTATCAAAGACTCCAGTATGAATGCATGATAATACTGCATTTGCTTATTTAAAGCTGTCAGGTTCCTTGGGTGTGTAGAGCATTCCTCTATCTTAGCGCCAGCAGGAGTTTAGACGGTTAGTCTTTCTTCTCCTGAAATCTGCAAGGGTAATAAGCAATCTGCATGACTGCCAGCCGAGCCTCCAAAACCCACGACACAACTGCCGCTTAACAGCTATACCCTGTTCCATTAACCGTCACATGACTCGTCTCCAGAAATCATCTCTTGCCATAATTTTTTGTGTGCCACCCAGTCAGGGTATATTTTCTGCCTGCTCACACCAACAACATTAAACCTGGGAGCATATGGAGGAGCACTACAGCCTTCAACATGATGGATGCCAGATCATGTCCATAGCCATCATCACTGCATGCTTTGTGACGGATGCCGACCAAGCTGGTTCCTCATCTTTATTTCCATTTTAATACCTCAGCAGTATTTAACCCATTAGGTTTCCTTCGGGGACGATTAGTGGAAGGTTAATTAAAGCTGTGATTAGTTGTCTAGCAATGCATAATGGGAAGCTATCCCTGCTCCAGTGCTAACCCATGGGTCTTTACATTAACCGTAAAGAAGTGTTACTAATTTACACAGATATGCTAATCCTTACATTGCAGGCAATAGGAAGATGAAACTAAAACCAAAATTAAATTAGTTGGCAATATGAACTCTACTCCATTGGAAAGGTGAGAGCCGAATGAGTGCATTTAAGGTTAAAGGTCGTTCAGCTCTGCCGTCGTCCTCAGACACAGAAATCCTCTGAGCCAGCCCTTGCAGGCCAGCGCTCACAGATAAGCCAGCAGCTGTCACAAATCAGACTGACGGAGCCAAAAAACACGGCCAACGGCAACATCTTGAACTGTGACAGTCAGTCAGACTTAGCCACTATGGTGGGAGTCATATGGAGACGCACACATGTGCAGCACTCACAGTAAATGAGTTCACTGAAGCTAAAAGGCTTTTAGCTAAGTTTGGGTCCATGGCACAGATAGCAGTTTGTCATATTTATTCTAATCCCAGCATCCCAAAACGTTTCAGCCCTCGGTGATTGGCTGTAGAAGAGCACGGTCTCTCCGTCAGCAATTTAAACTCTTAAATCTGTTTTGATTTAACAGAATCAAAACCCAGAAACAGAAAATTTCATTTGGTTAAAAAAACCCCGGCTAGACTCAAATTAGCTTGACGAAATTGGATGGATGAAAGTCTGACACAAGATGTGACAGGACAAAAGGACCACAAACTCCATGACTTTGTGTAATGTAAGATATGTCAAGCATCTAAACATGGTACCAAGAGAGGCACTCTAACCATAGCCGTCAAGCACTCTTGTCACTTATAAACAGTATTTTTGTATAAATGAACCCCAAAAAGCAATTATGCAGTGGTTCTTTCAGTGAAGCTCTGACTCTTGTCACGTCTGGCTGAGAACATTTCTGCATATATGAATGCAGAAGTTAGACAAAAACATAGTGGGTACCAATGCAGTAATGAAAAAATCTGATGTCGTTTTTAATATAAGGGTTCAATAGTAGCCGGACAGCCAGTGAGGAGTCCATGTGTGTGCAGAAACACACATGCACTGCAATATACTTATGTATGATTATATAAGTGTGTTGAAAACTCACACTGAGGAGAAAAATAGTTGAACTGACACAAACCACAAACACTAGATGAAGTAAGGAACTCCTCTAGCAAGTTTTAAGCAATTTGGAATTGATTTTAAATAATCCAGATTATTTTTTTGATACAATAAAATATTTGAAAATTACATTGAGTTTCATTTGTCATTGGCTAATCTCTAAAAGGTTCAGACTTTAATTTTGCTCATTCTACACTGTTGTCTGTCTTATTGCAATGTTTCCAAAAGGTTACCAGGCAGGGCCCAACACTGCAGTGACTAACAACAAAGCTAAGATTGTTTGCTCAGTAAATTTCTGAATTATATTTCAAAATAGCCCATATGACACATGCTAAATCAGCAGTTTTATTACGACACCTCATAACTTTAGGCCATTTGAGCATCTCTACTGTGCACACCGTGTGTTGACCAAAATAATCCGAGTAAACATAAAAAGAGTTTTTTGATCACCACATTAATTAAACTTTAAAAATTGTTCCAAACCAGTCTGGCCACAAAGTTAAACCATTGTTTTTATTTCTTTCTACTCTCCAGCTATCCATCACCTATAGTCATTGCTAACATTAACTCTCTTTTTCTTGTCCTCACTTGGCCTGGCTGTGAGACCTTCCTGGGTAAGTCCAGTAACTTAATGTTATTTTTTATAGATAACCTAAGGTAACCTAAGGTTATCTGTAGAAAATAAAATAAATTTATCTTATGTTCCTGGCCCTATCTTCAATGTTTGACCCTGTTTGACCCCCCTCTCTCCAAGACAAAGCAATGGAAGACGACGTCGCTCGAACAGACAGTGTGTGCCATTTTTATCCTATACTTTCTCATGATTCAGCCATGAGATTAATTCATGGAAGTAATGGTCTTCCAAGGCCAAAGCCACAGCTGACCAAACAGAACATGAAGGCTAGTCTCATATTTACCAAAAACACATGTTGATGATCCCCAAGACTTTTGGGAAAATATTATGTAAACTGATGAAATTGAAGTGGGATATTTTGTGTTTCATTGTGTGTATTCTGTTACATCTGAACAAACATAATTTCAGAACAAGAGCAAGATACCATCATCCTAATACAGTAGAGTGATAAATTATGAATACAATTCATTCCACAGGCCTGATAGAAGACATCCAGTGCCTGACAAAGGGTCAAACATGCAGCTTAGACAGTTGTTTATGGACAATAAGATGAAGACTGTAAAGCAAACCAGAAGAAAAAAAAACAAGTTTCTTTTTGTTTTTAATCAAAGTTGGGCATCACCTGATGGCAATAACTGACTTGTTTTATCATGGAGGCAGACAATGAAACACAGTGTAAAGAAATTACACCCTGCTTCCTGTGATTACTGCCACACACTCCAGGTTTGCTTCTAAACTATAAAGCTTCCCAGGACTCTAATATGAACAGAAACTAGAAAAAGGAGAAGCCAGTCTCTTTGGAGCTTCTTCTGATGGTTGGAGGTGATGGTTAGCAGACTGACCTCAAACAGCTGATAGAAATGTTTCCATCTCAGAGTGACAGTCAAGTTCTGATAACAGCTTTGGAACAAACCTTAAGTGACACAGCAGACTGTAGAGGCTCCTTGTCATTCAGTGCTGTGGGAACCCAACAATACCATCATATCAAAGGGCCAAGTCAGCGAGGTGTCCCAGAGCCATCGCTGTCAGCATGCAACCCAGATTAAAAAAAAAAAAAAACAAAAAAAAAAAAAACAGGCCTATTTTCATTTCTTGAGGTTGCACAGTAGTGTAGTTGATTGAACTGTTGTCTTGCAGAAAGAAGGTCCTGGGTTCAAAACTCAGACTGGGTTCTTTCTTTGCATGAAGTTCTGCATGTGTTCATCCCTGGTTCCAGAAATATAAATGTTAAGTTAGCATGGGTTTCGAAGCTGCGCATTAGTGTGTGTGTGAAAAGCTGATTGTCATGTGTGTCTCTGTTCCACAGCGATGCGATGGCAACCTGCTGTATCCCTGGCCCCCTGCATTAACCTGTGAGGATAAGCAGGTTCAGAGGATGGATGAATTTAAATTTTTTGACAGAACAAATGACAGATTTAAATTAGTCTCATATTAAAATGCAAGTGTTTTCAGTGGAGTGATCAGTGATCATTTCAGTGAAGGGTGAGGTGATGATCAGCCATGGAAACTCTTGTTCTCGTCCCTGCTGTCACTGTTTGGCTGTACTGCCTATCTAAATAAGAAAGATTGTGGATGTTCAGTTCTGCTACAGTGGTAATGTGGAACCACTGTGGAATTATGTGAGGGTAATAAACAGAATAAGGTATATCTGTGACTGAATTATTTTAATTAATCATATTGGATGTTCTAAGTATTTTAGAGGGGTCTGAAGTATTTATGGGTCAGCTGTTTTGCAAATAGGCTTCACTGCAGTTACTTTATTTTTTAAATGGCTTCACACTGAGCTTTCTCACCACATTCAGGCCCACAGAGTGGGACAAACTGACCTCCCTTTGTCTCAAAGTCATCCTTTAACTCTTCCTTTTCAATAGTAATCACAATCCTCTTACCACATCTGATCTCTCACTATCATTCTAGATGACCTTAGAGCCCCACATGATGAAACTCAAAAACTTGAGCTGTAGGGCTGATAAAAACCGGGCCCCAAACGTTTACAACAGGGCCAGTGGCACAGAACCGTAATGTTCCACAGCAAGGTGAGTGGCTCCTGGGTGGGGGTCACAAACACTGTTATCATGACTGAGGGGGAAGCTCTAATCAACACCACAAAGTGTTGAGCGCTGCAGGTTAAACTGCCTCCAAACCACCTCCACCCCTCTCGTACTTTGATCAGAGCGCTTTTATCTCTGTTGATTCATGGGCCGATAAGTTGGAGAGCTTCTCTCTGTTGCTTTCCCCCCTCTCACTCAATACCTTATTGGATTTGTGTCAAGGTTTCCATCCATACAGCACATTAAAGCTTGTGAACCTTCTGAACATGAAGCAGATTGTACTTTAATCAGCATCCTTTTCTTTGTAATTTCAGGGGCCCCTACCTGCACTCTGCAATTATTGTTATTTTCAAAGCTGTCAAACTAAACATCTGAAGTTGATCCAGAAAGGAATAAATTAAAATAAAGCTTTTGCTCTTCAATCATCTATGTATGTTTATGCTCTGCTGGTACGTAAATACTGCAGGCAGGAATTTGCAGAAATTTCTAACATATGGAGCTTCTTTCCTAATTTATCAACATAAATGCAGCTTCTGTCAAAACAACTTTCTTGAACAAACAACGTCGTAAAGACCTAAGCATTTCAGTTTCAGTGGAATGGTTTAGATTGCTGGTTATACTGTTCTAGAATGTCCTAGTAAAGTTGCAGAGCCACATCTTTTTTACCAATCCATGGTAAGACTAAAAATTTATTTTTGCAGATGCTCTCTGTCTAATCTGACTGAGGTTGAGTTAATTTACCACAGAAAATCAGAGATGTGCCGTTTGTCTCCACATCATACTGTAGCAGCATTTCTGTTACTGAGTTGCCAAAAACACAGAGATTAATAACCCACCAAAATCAAATTTTAATACTGAACTTAAAAATCTTGTGATAAGATACCATTGAATAAACAGTTGTCTAATCAATGTTTATCTACATTTGATTGAGAAATTATGAAAAAGTCTGGTTTGATATAATCCTGCTGCAAATGCAGAAGGAACATTAGGATTCCAGACTCACGCAGGTTCACAAACAAATGAGAGCAGCAAGAATCTTGAAGCAGAAGAGCTGTTTTTCTTTTTTTTTTTTTTATAAAACACTCTCCAGAATTCATGGGTACAGATGATACAGTTTTGTTTCTAAAGGATTCTCTGAGAACCTGAGCTAATTAAAGAACACAAATTGCTACATCAATTTTTTACCATGACACAGTACACAAGAAATTATGCAGCTCCCTTTAGAATGAGAATCTAATTGGAGCGAGACAAAGGCAGAATGGAGAGGCACACCAGACTAACGCAGACACAAAGAAACAAAGGTCCAAAGATGACTGGTGAGAAAATCATTTATCATAAAAGATTCTCCAAGCTAACAAGATAACTGCTAATGTGAAATTATTTGGACAGGTCATAAAAACAGACATTTAGAGGGGGAACCTGGCCCAGCACGGGGTTTTTATTCCCTTCAGTTGTTTTTTGATGAGAGCAGCACTTTCCAGCTTTCTGAGAAATATTTGCATTTGTAAATGGAGACAAAGAACAGAGAGCAGCGGACTCTATGGACCAAGAAACGACCAACTGAACGATAGAAAGGAAGAAAGAACCGCATTTGTAAAAATATACAGCTTCAACAATCTGGTCAAAAATTAACTATGTTTCAAAATCTAAAACTTTTGTCAGTGTTAAATTAGGTCTAAAAATTTGCAGATTCTTCAAAATACAATTTCTGAATATTATTGTTATTTTCCTCATAAAAATTTCAAAAATGTAAAAAACCAAAACACTGATGTGTAAAAAAAATTTTTATCACAAGTCCAAACTAATCGCTTTTAACAAGTTTTAGTAAATGTAGTAAATGTAAGTACGTCAGTAAATGTTTTTCCACAAGTCAAGAAGGAAGAAAAATCGTGCAAAATTCAACATTTTTAGTAACTCAATAGGTTTATTTTTCTTACTTATCAAATGCCAGGCTTATCTAAACTTCCATACTGTGTGACCCCCTGCATCCCAAAAAACATTCAATTAAATGTTTTTTTTCTATGTGATATTGGCTTTTAATAATTCTTGACTGTTCTACAGTTCAGCTGGTAGGACTGTTGCCTTGCAGCAAGAAGGTACTGGGTTCGATTCCTGGCCCAGAGTCTTTATGCATGGAGTTTGCATGTTCTCTCTCTGCATTCATGGGTTCTCTCCGGGTACTCAGGCTTCCTCCCACAGTCCAAAAACATGACTGTCAGGTAAATTTGTCTCTCTAGGTGTGTGTGTGTGTGTGTGTGTGTGTGTGTGCGTGTGTGTGTGTGGGGGTGTGTGTGTGCGTGTGTGTGTGTGTGTGTGTGTGTGTGTGCATGGTTGTCTGTTTTTTGTGTTGCACGGTGACAGACTGGTGACCCTGACTCTGCCTCTCACCTGAAATAAGACTATGGACAAGAGTGCACAGAAAATGGATAAACGGATGGATGGATGGATGGATGGATGGATGGATGGATGGACGGATGGATGGATGGATGGATGGATGGATGGATGGATGGATGGATGGATGGATGGAGTGCAGTGTTTACTCTAAAGTTAATCTTGCCTCACATCTTGAGACATGACACTTCTGAGCCTTATATTGTTAAGACTCCCTGATTTAATACGAGGGATGAAAACTCTACCATATTTTGATCATAAGGTAATTAAGAAGCTTACAGTTAGAAATAATGTGTAAAGGACAATGCAACTGGGATGAGAGGGAAAGGGTGGACTGAATGGACACAAGGTGAAAGAGGATAGGACTCACAATGCAGCGATTCTTTTTAAGTTTTATTTTTTGCTTGCTGGTTTGAAGGAAACAAAAACTGTGCGGATTTCTCTGAGTGCAGATTGTTTGGGTTGAAAAAGTGGGGAAGCACTTTACACCATTCAGACATGCACTTTTGCTTCAGGAAAATCTGTTTCGTTTTTAGTTACCATGGAGACTCAGGATGCAGACAGGTGTAGTTACCAGGGAGTCACACAGATTAGTTACTGTTCCTCAGGCATCAGGAGAAATGGTGGATGCTGCTCGGCTATCAGGACCTGGTTGATCTGAAGGAAGTCACTACTTCATCAATATCCCCCAGATAAATGTTTATTACATATTTTTTTATACATATAAAATGAGAAATTAATTTTCCACTTGTTCTACAAGGACATCTACTGAATAGAAATTGTAGTAGTGTTTGTTCTGTCTGCTAAATGTGGATGTACTGCAGTCAGATTGAATGATCATGAGTCCAACAGGAAATGGAGGTAAACCAGAGCTGCTGTCTGTCTGGCTCCCATGCAGTTAAATCCAAACATCTTCATGTATTTTTGCTGTGGTCTGTCATGTTGCAGAACAGGAAGACAGCTTTCCCCCCTCAGATTCTTCACATTCTTCTTCAGCAGCGAGTCCCACTTATAGAAAATGGTCAAGCTAATTCCCATGCTACTGACTTCTACAAAAGGTCTGTTTCACTGCAGAACTCCCCTCTTGACCAGCAACACAGACTACGCAGTCCAAATCATTTCAGGGAATTGTCCAAAGATATGTGAGTATTGATGTCTCTTTGCCAAGAAATATAGACATTGGTGGGAATGGAAGAAATTCGAAAGCAGCATGGTCCAATCAGAAGTCCTGGAAAACATGCCGTGTTTCTTTCACGTTCCAGTTTGAGTTCAGTTCACCCAAGTTTTTAATTCAACTTATTACAAGTAATTCCACAGACATTTAAAGAATTGCATTCATATTTCAGCAATCCAGACTTACAGTGATACAGATTGGGAAAAAAAAAGAACCATCTCTTTGACCTTAAATCCAAACATTTTCATGTGGACGAAGATGCTTGGGTGATGACGAGGTTCAACAGTGCTCCTCCACTTCCTTCCTATTCATTTTCCGTCCATGCAGACGTTTTGTATTCATATTATTTAGCCATGTTGTCAGCTTTTGTTAGAAGTTCAGCATGTTCATGAACTGTGTACAAAAACTGTAATAACAATGATGTTATCTTAAGTGTAAATCAATTGAATTGTATGTCATTGTCTAAAATCTTTTTGCTGCTCTCAGTCTGATCTTACAGCATGATTGTGAATCATGACCTCTAATTCAGCCCAAACTTTTCTGTCTTTTCATATTGGTAGATCATATTTAGTGGAGTTCCAAAGGAGCAATTCATTCTAGTTGACCAGGTCAGGCAGAAACGTCCCTCTGGAGGTCATAAACTGATGCGTCGTCAGAACCAATGTGAACTTAAATTTTTGGGAAAATTACCAAAAGTGTGAAACCAGCATCCAGTGGAGTTTCTTTTTTTTTCTTTTTTTTGCATGTGTGAGGTTGTTTATAGAACAAACAAAAATAAGAAAACAATATTAGTCATTTTAAATGCACCCCAGCATGCATGTACATACAATGATAGTCATGAAATCAGCTGATTATTAAAAAATATATATATTCATTCCAGTAACTCCATCACTTGGTAACGCGATGCTCAGACACATTTCCAAGTCTTTTTTTTTTTGTTGTTGTTGATTATGAGGATTTTCTGATTATGGCTAATAAAACATGGAATATAAAACAAATAATATTATATCAAACCAAAACAAAAGAAAAAAAAACAATTTTATAGGGATATGTGAACTCACTGAAGAATATGATTCATGTCTGATTAAAGATTATTTTCAAAAAGGTATTTTTAATCTGTCTCACCATATGATCATGTTCTTTTTAGGGGAGAAAACATTATAATAACTCATGGAGATATAATAACTGCCTCAAATTTAGAGAAAACAAAATGCATCATCAGTCCAAGTCAAGCAAAGAGTAAAAACACAAAGGAAGGTAGAACTAGAACGTGTTCCTGAGGATGAAACCCTGAAGCAGTTCTTTTTGCTCCATGGCCCCAGGTTTCAGCTGAACAGTTTTACATCTGTTCAGCTGAAACAGCTGCCTAACAGAACAAATAAAGCAACCACACAGTAACAACACGTTGCATGCAACCTTAACACAAAGACTGCTGCCGACTTATCACTTATTCATCAGACAGCGTCCCAGCAGACCATGAACTGGAAGTGTTCCAAAGTGGAGAAGCCATGTGTCTGCTGAGGAGCAGGAAGCCGTCTGCAGCCACCCAGCAATGGTGCGCTGCACCTCAACACAAGCAAGGCATGATTACCTTGGAAGCACAAAAATGGTGTCCCAGAAGTTTGAGAGACACTGACTGCCTCATCAAGAAGCTGACTATCACACTGGAGCTGAGGCAGAATGTGGGAGAAATCAATCCAGGCCTGCAATGTCAGACTACTTTAGGCCTGCTGGCTCAGTAAAAATCAGAAAAAACTGAGACTGAAGCGATTTTCCTTATTTTCACACAAAACAGAAGAATTGAACTGTATTATTGTAAAACAACACACACACCAAGCAGCTTTTAGATTTGTTTTTCCATCAGAAAAAATTAAAACACAGCAAAAAAAAAAGTTTATTTGTAAAAACGTTTTGGTGCTAGGATGAGGTGATTTTTTTTTGGCCACATCAATATTGGTTTGATCAACCAGATGTTCCCACTGGTGCAAACCATGAAAAGTCGTAGGAAGATTATGGCACAGCATGTTTGTTAACTACTCATGACATTTACAAATTTTTTCATGTGTGATATTAATTTTGTTTCTTATAACGGAAACACCACAATTGTTAAATAGTATTTTTGTTTTAGCCCAGGGGTTTTGTGCACATTTGTAATGGAAATACATTTAAAGTGAGCAGGAGAATATTCCAAAAACATCCTGAGCTAATTGAATTGTTTGAAACACAACAAGCAGGGAAAGCTCATGCTTTCCCATGAAGGAAACTGATATAATACATTTTCATCTAAGTCCTGAGAGCAGAGCCAGTCTGGTTTGGTGTCTCCCTTGGCAGGCCAAAGCAGTCTTGTGATGGTGACTGACCCAGAGGGATGTCTCTGAGATGAGACCTGAATATATTTCACACCATATGCACCAAGTTCCCACAGGATCCACAGGGAACTGAGAAAAATCAGCCGCACTGCAGTCCTTCATGACAACATCTGGCCAATGAGACCTTGAAAAATCATTTCAGGCAAACACATCGCAACAGCCCAGCCCTGAAACCGGGCCAGGGACGGCACTCGTTCCCCAAACCCTTACGATTTCAACCTACCTCATCAAAGCTACTGTCTTCCTTCTTGAAAGCTGCAAGGAGAAACAGAGAAAACACAAATTAGATGCTAACTGGACTGACAGCAGAATCAGCTTAAAAAGCACAAAAAAGTATAAACACACAGATATCACATTCCCCTTTGTTGTTCCTGAAAAAAAACTGACTGCTATATCACGTGTGTTACATCTGAAACCAAAAGCTTTGTCCCCTCTGTGACATTAAATCAGACAAAATATTTCCTGTTTTAGGTCAGTTAGAAATACTAACATTGCTTCTATTTCTGACTGTTGGAATAATGATTTTTGTGTAATGAACTGGTTCATTTTTTATCTTATATACATTTTCTTGTGTTGTTGTGAGCATGTTTTGAAGAGATTTTGATAAATGGAGACAATACCCTTATGCCAAACATATTCCAACTCTTTCTTCCCACCAGTTCAGGCTTGAATAAAGCCGAAGTTCGCCGTCTCAACTTGCTGTACTCTGACCAGACTAGCCCAACCCAACACTTCAACACAAGCGCATAAGATTTTTGTTTCGTGTTGCAAACAGTTGTAGCTGGACAGAAGAAAGGGAAAACATCCAGTGAATTAACCTGGAGACAGGATTCTAACCTGGGATGTCTGTGTTATTTTTTATCAATTTTTTACAATTATCCATCCATCCATTTTCTTCCGCTTATCTAGGGTTGGATGGCGGGGTTAGCAGCTTAAGAAGGGAGGCCCAGACTTCCCTCTCCCCAGCCTCTTGTTCCAGCACTTTCGGGGGAATCCCAAGGCGTTCCTAGGAACGCCTTGGGATTTTGGGGTTTCTGGACTATGCCGAGAAACATAGTCCATCCAGCATGTCATGGTCTTCCCCAGGGCCTCCTCCCAGTGGGTTGTGCCCAGAACACCTCACCAGGGAGGCCTCCAGGAGGCATCCTGACCAGATGCACGAGCCGCCTCAACTAGCTCCTCTCGATGTGAAGGAGCAGCGGCTCTACTCTGAGTCCCTCCCGGACGACCGAGCTTCTCATCTTAGCTCTAAGGGAGAGCCCAGCCACCCTATGGAGAAAACCCGCGATCTCGTTCTTTCGATCATGACCCAAAGCTCATGACCATAGATGAGGGTGGGAACGTAGATTAACCGGCAAATTGAGAGCTTCTCTTTTTGACTAGTTGTAATTTGTCTTTTATTAAAAAAAATACATATTTTTGCATGGGTGGTTGTATACATTTACAACCACCCATATGTTTGTAAAAGCCAAAATGCTTTTTGACTTTGGATTGCAACCTAACCTTAAAATGGACATATTATGGCTCCTACAGCCAATGGCCTCATTAATGGATCCTGTTGGATTCCAGTGATCAATATGCAGAGAATCACTGAGGTGGTTTTTCTTCAGATCCTTAGTTTGCCAGTTTAGCAGAAGCAAGAGAGTTAGAACGTCCTTAATCAAATCTCAGCATCCTGGAGGCGGAGCCTCGCTCTGATCCTGTGGTCACTGAGCAGCTGCTGGGGTTAATAGCTTTGCTCAAGGGCACAATGCCGGCGGTAATGAAGGAAGAAAAACCAGGCAGATAGCTGAGTATCAGAATCCATTAAAAAAAGCCGGTAAGTAAATGAGGTGTTGCTCTGAAACACAATCTGATTCAATCTCTGAGTTTATTAGATATGATAACAGTATCAGGTAGGTTTGAATAGATGATTTTGTTGTTGTTGTTTTTTTTTAATAAATAAAATCTTAATTTAAAATTAATCTTTGCCTTATAATAAAATCTGTTTGATTATCTGAATGACTTAAGAATAAGTAATGGTGCTTTCACAGTTCTTTCATTGAACTCCTGTATGTTTGCCTAGAAAATCTGGTTTGTTTGGGGAGGAGTGAATGTGGACCAGAGAAAGTGAACTCTGGTCCACTTACCAACCTCGGTCTCGGCTCAGTTGAGGCAAGCTCTGGTGACGTTTAAATGCTTATGTGAATGCCAAGAAAACTGGAGACTGCTTCAAAAGCAGGAAGCGGACTACAGCACAAGGCATTCTGGGTAATAACGGCTAAAACAAACTCGCAAGTCTAGCACTCGCAGGAGAAGTGGCTTCTAGAATTCTGCAAAAGACTAAAGAGAATTCCTGCAAACTCTAAAATCTGACTCCATTACATTTTCGATTGCATTTCCTGAAGAAAGAAGTTGTGTTCAGTGCCTCCTTCACAAGTTCTTATGTTGTTTTTCTCAGCTTTTTCAAAGCATTTTGTTCATTTGACACAGTGAAGTGTGAAAGAGAACCACAGCAGCTGAATATGAACAAATGCTGTAAATTACATCCTCAACCATCCCCGGTCTGCCGGACTATCAGGGGTGAAAAAACACCCCGGAAATAAAAAAATGAAAGAAGAAATCTGAAAATGCTTTTCAACCACACAGCAACTCAAACACCTGAAATCTATAAACAACACCTCTCCTACCCAAAGCGGCAAAACCAGACACTCAGAGGACATTCAGCTGTTCCTGTGAGGGCTGGGGCGACTGACGCTTCCTGCCGGTTGAACAAGTATCATCTGAACTGGAGAGAATCAAAGAAACTGGTTTTATTTATTAACTGAAGGTAAAGATGTAATTACACAGAAAAAACTGCATCATCTGATATATTCTTAGTGTTAATGTGTGATATTCAGTCTATTACTATAACAGATGGGCTGGACTGTTGCTGGCCCACAACCTCCTCCTGCCAGGATTCCAGCTGACAGCTCAAAAAGTGAGATAAAGTCATCTCCCTGTCAGGGCACCTCCTAACATCCATGATGCTTAAAACAACATTCTCTCCTTTGCCTTCATTTAGTGGATGAAGGGAGGCTGCTGCAGTTAAAACATCCACCTTGCATTCTGCTGTACGGAGCTTCAGTTCAGTGATCGGTACCGGCCAGTCCACTGGGACCAGTGACCAGGGACCAGTCGGATCAGCCATGCAACAAAGACATAAACAATACAGCTCCCATTCTTTGTTAAAGAATCCGTGGTGAGGAGGAAGCGGCCGATCGATGCTCAGAGGTGTTGATCTAGATGGGAGGAAAGATAGCCAATAAGAGCCGTGCATCAACACACAAGAAAAGTCAATGCCAATCTTTCTTTCTCTCACAACATTGACCCTGTTCATTTCTGATCTTAGAGGCTGTATAAGTCCTTCAGGAAGACATAGTCTTAACCTTGTAGAGAAATATCAGATCTGATGTCCCTTCTTTCAGGATCCTTCAGGCTGCAGTGATGATATTAAAGCAACCTTCACATTTGTCTCTGTCCCCCAGTTTAAGGAAAATGACTGCTGGCAGAGAGGAGAGAGGGGTACAAGGGCCCAGTGTGTGATTGCTTAAGAAACTACACAACAGACCAACAACAAACAAATTAAGAGCAAACCTTCATAAATATCCCACCAGCTCCTCCGCCAACTCAGCAAAATCAGGGAGAGGAGAAAAATTAAAACATTTGCTGCTCTTAATCTGCAACATGTTCTGATTTATCCACAGAAACACTGGCCTTGTTTCAGTCACCAGGAAAAACATTCCACCAGTCTTGATCCATGGTAGTGGAGTCTCTTTGTTTCGACCCCCCGTCTCCTTGTGCTTAATGGCCCAGCTTCTTCTTAGGGGCCGTTTTCTCTCTCATAAAATAGTGACCTTTGGCCTTTTGGGCCCCTGAGATTTGTTGAAGATCTGTTCCCTGTAGGCAAGACTTCATTTCAACCAATAAAACCCTGTGGGTTTAATGAAAGGTATGATTATTACTTGCTTAAAGGTTATGTTCAAAAGTTACTTTTAATCTGACAAAAGAACCTCATCATAATGGGTATTCTAATTTATTGACTATGGCTGTGTGCTTTTTAAAAACTATCTTCCTTATTACGTCATCGTTTCCAGAAAAACGTCTTCAGTCATACAAACAAAAAGACAAAAATTACTGAAGTAACTATGTTAGCCTTGTCTGGAGTGATGTCTTTAGCATTTGTCTTTAGCATTTTTTTTTTTACAGAAAGAAGGGTTGTGTTTATTTACTGTGCAAAGCAGCCATTCAAGAAAACAGAAAAACTGGAACATGGTGGACAGCAAAACTCCAAATGTTCACCGATATTAACATTTTGGCCGGAGTCGGTATCTGACATTAATGATGCTGACTGATAACCCATATTATGTATAGTAGTATAGTATAAATATTTCACTGCCCTTTAGACACATTAAAACTTCTTCACTGCTTCTATGCTTCACTAAACTACCAACAATCCTTTTCTGCATCACTATCAATGTCACATAACCAACCAAACAGCAACAAGATGGAAATAAATATCAGTTGTTAATATCAGCCCAGTTTTATTTATCAAGCCGATACCAATGTTAGTCCCAATATATTGTGTTCTTACACACTTCTTACATTTCTACATTGCTGTGTTTTCTTTGACAATGGTCAGTGCCATCTGGTAATGATCACTTATGGGCATTCGCTAACTGGAAAATGATTGGGTTTTTGAGTTTCCAACCAGCCAGTCATTCTGAGGTACCAAGCAAGCTGAAAATGATCTGATTTCAGACACCAGAAGGAGCAGAAACCTTATTTCTTTTGTTTTTAGTGCATAAAATTGCTAAGCAAAGCAAAGACCTTAAACAACTCCATTTAGTAAAAGCAATGGGACTCCTGAGAAGCAACTGGAAGTTGTAGAACACTAGATTCAACATATTTTTACTCTCTTAAAAAGATATGATTTTAATAGTCTTGCAGTTTTCTGATCATGCAAGGTGTATTAAAGAAAAACAAAAAACTGCTACATTAAATACACACAGCACCTGTTTCTATTTGGATCTGTGAAAGAGTATGTCTTTGAGGAGACGTGGATCTCCACTAATGTGTGAGAAAAATCATTGACCCATTTAAAAAACAGGAGGTGGTTTAAAGAAGGATTGGGAGGGATTTGTATATTTCACCCCAAATTAAATCATTGAAGGAATTTCAAAGTGTCATCAGACAAACCCAGCCTGGACCCTGGATGTCCACGTTCCCTCCGTCTGTTCTGCAACAAGAACCGCCTCCAGTCAGTTCACAGACAAGATCTACAGTAGTTTGAATTCTTTTAGTCTTTCAGTTTCTTGCAATAGTTTAAAATAAGATATGGCTGTCAGTGAAAAAAAAGGGCACGGCAAAAACATGTAAACTACAGAAAAATCAGCATCTCTGATCCTACTACGGTACTTTTTAGGGCTGAGATGATTAATTAGGATGAATCAATTATTGAACTAATTTAGTACATTTGCTGAAAAAAAACATCACACTCAGGGCAGTATTCAAGCCAAAACTGTATTAATATGTACATTGTTAATCAAGATTTTTTTTAAAA
Organism: Poeciliopsis turneri; assembly: GCA_922788865.1. Classification (NCBI taxonomy): domain Eukaryota; kingdom Metazoa; phylum Chordata; class Actinopteri; order Cyprinodontiformes; family Poeciliidae; genus Poeciliopsis; species Poeciliopsis turneri. The sequence continues at coordinate 720,680 of CAKLNU010001061.1, read as the reverse complement.
ACACTTCATCTGTAAACCAAAACTCTTTAAATGGCAGTTTTTGCTTCTAAATTCTGTAAAAAAGAAAAAAAAAAAAAGAAAAAAGAGAAAGTAAAAAAAGCCCCATTAAGCACTTTCAGCTGTGCAATAATGAATCTGTTAATCCAAAATCTTTTATTTCAAATGATAAATGAATAACACATTATTAAATTAAAATGTTCATTATTTAAAACAGATATGGAATTATTTGTTTATTTTCATCTTTTAAATTAAGGTTTATCTATAGAAGGAGCCCATTGTTTAAATGAATTAATTGAATAATCATCAGAATAATCCATAGAATATCTGATCACTACAATAATCGTTAGTTTATTATATTATTACAATTGTGATGTTTTGACAAAAGAAGCACTAAATACCAACAAATCAAAATCATATCATTTTGAAAAGCAACAAATAAGGCAACCAGTTCATTAATAATATCAATAATAATTATTACAATTATAGAATATTCAGACTGAATTGTTTTAATAACATATATTTAAACATAGTTTTAAAAAATGGCAGCTCAACCAATCTACTAAACAAATTGCAAATATCATCAGTTATTCAAAATTTTCATCTCTAAGAGTGAATATGAGATTTTTATTCTCCAATAAAAATAAATAAATAAATAAATAAATTATGGGTTCGGGTCCATTCTTCTGCTGTAATGTGGCCAAAACAATTCTTAGATTCTGTTGACAAACTCGAAAGAATGTCAGTTTCAGATGGTGTTCTTCATGAACGAGAGTTCCAAGAATTTTAAGTCCAACAACCTAAAGGATTTTATTTGTGTTTCCAGTGACAGAAAGAAACATATTCCTGTAGAAAGAAGTTTTTGAAAATTGTTTCTATTTCAATGTCTCTGGAAACACTGAACCTGCAACTATCTTTATTATACTTTTATTACTACTGATTAATGAAGTGATATTAAGCATGAGTAACTGTCCGGGCTCAGACCTGCTGGTTTACAGCAGAACCAGACTGCTGATCACTTTCTCACATGTAATGAGACAATGTGGCTTTTCTGTTCCCCAAAGCGACTCCCGGAAGTGGGTTAAACAGATTAGAGTGAAATGTAAAATCTGAATAATGTCATGGGGATCTTTAGAGCGTTTCTAGGACTAGAATCCATGGAGATTGAGTTAAAAGCTAAACTGAGAGCAGAGATCCCCTCTGCTGCTGCATCTGGAGGCATTTCACAACTAACTCTGGTTCTGGCCCAAAAGTGCTGATGGAAAAAACGGTGGAGGGGGGAAAAGTCCCGTTACTCACCGATACTTCTGAAACTCTCCGACAAAGTTCTCCTCAACTTTTTCATCTTGCCTATCTTCTCAGTGGGCTGGGAGGCCGGCATCAGGTCGCACATTTCTGGACCAAGGCAGCGGGGCGGCTGCGGTTTGGAGCGGGGAAACGATTACTGATGTTCGGCTGTGCAAAAGCAGCTGCGGCGCGTTGCGGAGCTCTGCAAAACGGAGCCTTAGAGGCTCAGAACATCTCTCATCAACTAGTGAGGCTGGGCTATTCTTTTCTCAAATATACAGCTACATTTCTAAGAAGAAGAAAAAGAGACAAAGAAAAAAGTCTCCAGAGTCTGGAGGCTCCGAAGCGCTTGTTCTGGGCTGAGCTCTTGGAAAAGCCTCCGCTCCAGATTTCACTTCTTTCCTCTCTCTCTGGGTCCCAGTCGCTGCCAGCTTCGCCGCAATCTAGATGTCATATTTTTGGGGGGGTTTGGGGGTCGGGGGCTCTCTCTCTCTCTCTCTCTCTCTCTCTCTCTCTCCCTCAGTCTCTCTCTCCTTCTCTTCTCTTTCTCTTTCCAGGACCCCGCCCTGGATGCGGGGATTGGAGGAGTCCCGCAAAGATGAGGACTTCGGTTCGTCCCCGGGACCGCCTGTCAGAGAGCGGTGCCGCCCCGCAATGTGTTGCAGGAGGAGGACTGGTCCAGGTTACTGCCCTTTACTGGACCGGGTCATTTTACACACTATCTAACGCATCCCAGCTTGTTTTGCTTCTTAATATTCTGCATTTTCTCCTCTGTCCACCGCTGCAGATTATGCCCACAACAACATCACGTTTCCCTGTCAGGACTTCCAGTGGAGTGAATGGATTAAAAAGAGCGGAGCGAGCGGTCCAGAGCCCGCATCAATAATATAAAGCTGCAGCCCAGAGCAGGAGCTCCTGTCATGTCTTTGTGTGTGAGCTCCCATCTCCAATCTGATGATGTGTGTGTGTGCTGCAGTCACCACGGCAGTGGTGCAGCTCAGTTGGATGTGGATCCCAACATGTCTCAGTGGAAGCATTTGAGGAATGCAGGCGGCTTTTTAATGACTTCCACTGCAGCTCGGGGAGAATAGAGACAAATGCGTCGCTTTATTAGTCTGAATAGCTCCTTTATTAGTTGTGTGGCTGTTAATGAGGCGACTACAGGATGTAAAGTAACAGCACATCTGCATTCTGAAACATAATGAAGGCCCAACTCCATGCCTTTGTTGGTGTCTCTTTATCATATCTTAGCTTGTTGTGATTTGTGGTTAGTTGAGTAAGTCTTAAGTAAATGTGTCAAGGAGGGTCAAGATCATTACCACAAGGTAAAGAGGTCTCATGGCTGCAAAACCAGTCTGAATGATGGGCTCTCCACCACCGTGCTTTACAGTTGGTGAGGTGATGTTTGAGCCAATATTCAATTAGTTTTTCTTACAGACTTATTGCATTATGAACAAACATCTCTTTCTTTGGCCATGTGTATTTGTGTTCCAGAAGATTGAAGCCTCAGTGGTGCTGCTAGATTTTGTTCTTAGGAAGACGTTGTCTCCTGGCAACCCTTCCAACTCACTTCTATTCACTTCTGTTTACTTGTATAGCACCTATGCACAACAAATGTCATTTGGACGCACTTTACAAGACTGTCAGCTCAATTCAGTCACAGATACATTCCAATTAATATTAGTTATCAAACAGTGCTGTAATGAGAACATCAATGCAAAGAATCGTTCAACTTTATACAAAATATTTGTTTATTTATACTACTTAAAATCTTTTAAAGAGGAACCACAAAAAACGGACATCCAAAACTAAAAGGAAAGAAAACCCACACATGCAGACCACTGCAACTCAGAGGGACCGCTGCACAGTCGCCACCGGGCCCTCTGACCAGTGACCACCACCATCAGATAAGATGTCCTGACCAAAGAGACGACGACAGAGATTAACAAAAACAAGGTTCAAATGAGAAACCCATTGGTTACAAGATGAACTCCTACCACCATCAGACCACTGCTGGTGGTCTGATTACCAGATCATCAGACTGGTCCCATAAAAACATCAACTAATATAAACAAAACAGCTCATGACATTTTAAAAACAACGCTTAGCTGCTGACAAGAATTCCCAACCTACTGGTCTGGATACAGGAAACCCCCTTGGTTGGATGGACACACCCCTGGCTTCAGAATGCTCTCTTAAAGACAGAAGCACTCTGATTACACTGTGGTTCCAACTGTGTAACACACCTTTATCAGATCTGGAACATGTAACCCCCAGTCCCTAACTGTCTTTAAGAAGCAACCAGCCTCTCCTTTCATTGGAGCAGCTCCCTACTTAACTTTCTTCACCGCCAGCAGAACTGGTCACTAAAACAGCAGCCAAACAACAGCAGAACTAAGAAATGGACCATCCTCACTCTTCACCTGTTTCCTTTTATCTCTTTCAACACAGGTGAGTTCAATCACCTTGACATCTATGCTACATTTTGGTAGATGGCGGTACATGCGCTTTAAGTTGGTTTGCCAATCACCAATAGAACTCAAAAGAAAACGAGTTCATTCACTACTCATCAACCAACAAGCTTTTCATCATGGTACATTAAGCTCAGTTTATTATTTTAATTAGTTTAAAGTTTTCTGCCTAAGAAAACCCAGCAGATTACATGGAATCATTGACTTGCAGCTTTCACTCCTCCTGGATGACAACATAGCAACAGTAGACAATCACTTGTGTTGTCATTGACTTTACAGCAATAGTAATCCACTGGCTGCTATTTCATCTGTGGATTAGACATGTAATTTGAACTCTTGGATTGCTCGAACCATGACATTTTGGACCAATTCAACTGTGGTTCCATAAAGCTAACTGGTCAAAGTCGTACCCAAGAGTTAGAGCTGTTTCACTAGGTGGGATTGTACTGTGCCCTTCTTCCCACAGCCCTTCTGTGTTCCAGTCACCATGGTAGCTCAATGTCTGCCCAGCAGGTTGGGAGTACCAGGGGGTCTGGATAAAGGAAACCCACTTGGTTGGATGGACACACCCTGGTTTCAGGATCCTCTCTTAAAGACAGAAGCACTCCATGGTACACTATGAGTCCAACTGTGTAACAGTCTCTCCCTTCTTGGTTCTGGGTCGGGGGTTTCAGTAGTCCGCTGAGGTCTGGGGGCTGATGCTTCTGTGTTCTACTGCAGACCTGCCTCCATCCCAGGCTTTTAGCCATCCTGTGGGGATCCCTACTGTTTGTCTGCCAGGAGCTGAGGCCGAGTCTACACTCACACAAACACACAATGTAAGGGGCTGAAGATCAAATACAACTTTCATTAATGCTGTCTGGATGTAAGGGGTTAGGGTTAGCACACTTTGGCATTTTATAGAATAATCAAGTACTTATGTTAACTTTAGTTGTTATAAAAATGTCATAGCTTCCTAATTTGACTAAAAGAAATTTGAAATGATAATTTAAAGCCTTGGAATTGGGCCTCTGTCTCTGAAAACTCCTCCTCTTTCTGAAACTGAACCAGGTATTAGTACCTTTGGCAGTGTGTCCAGGTGCCAATCCTGCTGGAAAACTTTCTCAAGGCTGCAGTCCTTCCTGTGATTCTGTTGACATAATAATGTCTATATTATACTCTTATAATATAAGAGTATATTATAAGAGTAATATACTCTTATAATATAACTGTAATTATATTATACTCTTATAATATAAGAGTATAATATAATGTCTATATTATACTCTTATAATATAGACATTACATTTTATTTGGATGCTAAAAATGTTTAATTGGTGTTAATATTCTAATTTTCCAAAATATAAAAGCTTAACATGTTATGTCATGTCTTATAAATCTATTTGATAAGTTTATATTTCTAAATGTAAATGACAAACAATATTGCACTTTTCCACAATATTGAAATTTTCTGAGCTGTACCTGTAATCAGCCATGATAACTGAAACAGTGAATCAGTAATGAGATCAGTAATGAGTGATAAGTAAAGCTTATCACTGTAAGCTTTAGAATTAATGCCAACATTTTTCAGAAGCAGGCCTGATCTGGATGGTGCTAATGGATGTACTGAGAGATGGCAGGAGAAGATTAGCAGTGTCAGACTTGCTAACTTAGAAGTCACAAAAAAGAAACAAAGAAAAAACACTTTTTTTTTTACACAACCTTTCTTTATGTGAACACGTCAATAATGCAATCATAATTGTGTAATTTATAAATTTCTTTCATGTTCAAAGTGCAAAAAGACTAATGTGAAAGTAGGATATCTAAAAAGAGAAAACATTTCTGAACACATGAAATTAGGAAAAAAAAATTAAAAACAGGCTTCACATTCATCCAAGACTAAACAGAACTGTCAGTCAGTCAGTCAGTCAGTCAGGTTGTGTTTATTGAACAGGAGGAAGTGGAAGCTGGGCCTGGATCTGGGTGGGTGTGTCCAGCTGTGGTCTGCAGAGTTAGCATCAGGAGACAAAAAGGCAGAGATTCAAGCTAAAAGTGAAAACATGAGCGCAGCTCAGTCCTCCAGCTCAGCTGCTTCACTCGTTCTCAAACTTGCTGTATGGGTGGTCCGAGTCCCCCATCAGGCCTGCACAGAGACAGCAGAACAACATCTGATGTCAAGTCAGGTCAACTTCTGATAGATGCTCCTACCTCATCTCAGGCTTCATCAGTGTAGACGCATGGAATTAAGTTTTACTGGACACAGCTCTGCTGAACTACAGCCGTATTTATACCATTATTACAATATTTAACTGTTTTATCAGGTTAAATTATTTCTGCTAGAACTGATCCATAGGATCTCAGACATTTTAGGTTTAACATGGAACAGCAGTCATCAAAAAAACATTTTTTTTTTAAGTGGACCAATATTCAAGAGATTTTTCTCTGGAATGCAACTCCAAATTATTTACAAAAAAAAAAAAAAAAAAATCCTGACTTTATGGATGTATGTTAGGGAACATATCTAGAACATTCGAAAGAAAATGGAGCTGATACTTGACATGCGGATGGCTGTCAAGTAGCTGGGATTGGCATTTATTTTCCTTGGTGCTGATTGGCTGTATACCTGAGAGCAGAGATGAGAAAAACTGTTGGTGTTAGCTTCTGCAGGAGTGTTACGACAGCTTCCACTGTGCTTACTAATCCAGTATTAAGGCAGATTTGGTGTTTGAACCAAATCTGGAGCTGGAGGACTGACCCGCCCCAGCTGCCAGGGAGAGCCATTGTCAGCATCTGATATATTTCAAAATTCCTCGTTGCTTTGGATCACACCATAGATTCAAAACAGACTCATTACAGATATAGCAGCTTCAGGAATCTCAGCCTCTAACCCAACATTTTGGGGGGACAGAATAAAGGCAAATATCAATGACAGTGAGCAAATGTACTCAGTAAACTGCAAACTTTTGAATCTGAGTAAAGCTAGAAAAAAAGTCTAAAAAATGTTATCTCCAATTTTTCTGGCAATTAAATAGAAAATATTTTGGTAATTTAAACTAAGCTAAAACAATTAATGTTTGGTCTGATTTAATTCCAGACTTCCATTATAAAAAATTGGGTTTGTGTCTCTATATTCAGTGTATGTAAAGGTTTGGTTTCATTTACGGCTACCATGAAAATGACAGAGCTCTCTGTTCTTTGTTAGTGGGGAAATGTGTAACATTAAAACATGAATACTCACCATACTTTCTCCGGATCTCATCATGTTTTGACTGCCTCTCCACCTTCCTGTAGAAGACAACCAGAGAAAACAAAAGGTCATCGTGATTGTCAGGCCAGACTCAATCAATCACATCTGACTAAAATCTAAACCAGTCTCTACGGCATCTGTTTGTACTGACTGGGCCAAAGCCTGGAGGAACAAACTGCTGTCACATCTGCGCACTCAGGAAAGGTTTGAAATAATGTTTTCTAGAAACTTGATGCATTGATAGGCAGACAGACCGACTTGTACGGAAGTGAGCCCTCGTACTTCTGCCACATTAACATGGCTTCCTTCTACAAGCTGGAAGTGAAAGCAGAGGTAGAGGGAAGAACAGAATAAAAGTCTGATCCAGACCTCTGCTGCAGCTTGTGTAACTGAGAAGTTCCTTCCTTATGCAAAAGTCTGAGCGTCTTATGGGTTTGCAGTCTTAAGATGGTCAATGGTTAACAGTTAACACAAATTCTCAAGAAAAATGGGTCAAAACAGCCCTGATTGTTGGAAGTATTTTCTATAAAATGAAGTTTATAAAAGTGAATTCTGTTTGGGATTCATTTAAATTCAGTTCAGAAATATTTTTTTTTATCCCAAAAGGAAACTAAATGCTCCAATCAAGAGCGGTTCAATTCTAGAGAGTGCAATTTGCCTATAAATTGGTTAAAGAAAGTCAAACCTGCCTGACAGGTGCACCAGTCAGTTTTTAGTCCTGAACCTACCATTCTCTCCTTCAAAGGTTTGCTTTTAGTTTGTTTCTAAAGTAATCTGACCCCAACTGAAGCAAAGATCCCCTGAGGTCATTAACGTTTTTCTAACAGCTGCTGTGGTTTTAGAAAAGGGATAGAAGGAAACTGAAGAACATCAAGAACAATTTCAAGCTTCCTCAATTTCTTCGTTACAACTGTAATACAGACTGCTACAGGAGAGTCTTCCAGGCAGCAGTCAGGAGCATCTGGGACTCTATGAAGAAACTTGCCTGAGTTACAATAATATTTAATTTCCCTCTGGGATTAATAAAGTTTTTCTTAAGTGAAGTGAATTTAAACTTCAAACAGGAAGGGGAGCAGAATGGAGCTGGACCAGTCACACATCTGAGGTGGTCTGGTGTTCCACCCATTACTAGACTTTAGTTTTGGACTATTTTTTATTACAGAAACTGAATTTCAATGAGAACATATCTGAAGGTTCTACCACTTGTTTGCTTTGAAGTAAAACTGACAGAAGGAAGTAATAGTGAGTTGATCAGCAGCATTAGAGCTCTGTCTGGAAGTGGCTGCAGCATGAGGGAGTCCAGGAAGCAGCATAAGTCCCGACTCCTCCAGAGCATGACTTCCATCTCCACAGGTCATTCAGAGATGTGATTAGCTTATTACAACACTGTCTCTTTAAAGCCCAGGACCTGATCCACAACAGAGACGTTGCTCTCCCAGGGCAACAAAACTATGTTTAGTAATTAGTTGCTGTGGGCACATCTACTAAAACTTGAGTTGTTATGAAGTATGATAGATTTTTGCTCTTGTTCTTTAGTTCTCTGTTCTCTGAGAAACAGAGAACTAAATTCTCTGTTCCTCAGAGTGTCTGCTCTAACAGAGGATGGCCCTGGTCAGGAAGTAGTCCTCTGGTTCTGAGCACATGACCAGCAGCAGCTGCTGACACTAAGCAATCCAAGTGGAAGAACACTGAAATCCTCTGGGGCTGGTCAGAGCCAGACACCAGCTGCTGATTCCTGAACATAGAATAGAGAACATGGAAAAGGTGGTTCTACAGGATGCTCCTGGGTCTACATATAGTCAGAACATGACTAAAGCTCCACATTGTTTTTAAAGCTTAAATATGAAAACACAAGTGTGGTGCGGCTCCCGGTTTTACCTGCAGTTGGTTGAAATAATATTGTGCTGACAAACACACTTTACAACCTTACTTTAGTAAAGTAAGGCAGCAGTGGTAACCCACATAATACTTCGACAATTAGTCTTTGTGTTTGAAGATATTCTTGGGAATTCAAAACTTACAAAATGATTTAATCTTTTAATGTGTTTTATGGGGTTTTTGTGCTTCTCCCATGAAAAAAATATATCCTTTAATTTTCAGAATTCTCAGTTTCCTACCCTTAAATATTATGTTTAAAGAAGAACATGTTGAAAGGAGGGAAAAAAATGAAGGAAGGAAAGAAGGAAGAGGGGGAGGGACCACACTAAGCTTTCTGTAAGTTCTGAACTGAGACATTATTAAAGTTTCTGATAAAAAGCACTCATCTGACCAAGCAACAGTTCTGACAGGACCAGGACAGCTGTCACATGAAGCCTGTTCTGATGTGCTCTGCATGTTTCTACAGAGGCCTGGAGGGAAGTTTTTACCGTTCCTCAGCGCGCTGTCTGATCTCCTCTCTCCTCCTGGCAAGTCTCTCCTCATCTCTGTCAGGCCTTCACATAAAAGAAACATGAGAATCACTGCACATCAGAGCTCAACAAATAACGAAAAGCCTTCAGTTTACTGGAGCTATTTGGGTAACTTCACTCGCTTTATTCTAATGCGAAACAACAAAGAGGTTCCAAATTTCGTTATTACACCATTACTGATGCTGAACACATTGAAATATAAAAGTAAAATCTAAGTGAAGCAGAAGTGAGAAGTGAAGTGAGATAGTGGAGTTCCAGGAAGGTTTGATTCCTACTAACAGTTCTGTCAGTGACTGACAGGCTGGCAGATGGCTGACTGACTGATGGAATGGTTTTATTTTCACTGCAACACAATAACTGAGCACCACACACACACACACAGATACAAACTTAAAAGCCAAATTCAGTTCAGTTCCTGGAGATTCGTGAATGCCTCCTTGTGAGACTGAATGTAGGAGCTTCTTTGTTGCCATGAAACGAAAATGTTAATCTCCATCCTGATTCCATGAAAAATACTTGATACCATCTTTGATTTTTGGGGAGTAGAAAGGATGGAGGGGCAGAAAGTTCTTTCTAGCAGAAATTGGAAAAATATAGTTAATTACTGTATGATCATACTTCTTTTTCCTTAATTAAAGAAACAAGAAAGTAGCAAACAATCCAGTAGCAAACAATCCAGCAGCGTCCGCAAAAAATCATGTAAACGTTTAGCACAGGAGCAGAGAAGAAGAAGAAGATAGTTCTTCTTGATGCAGTATTTGGGGCAAAGTATTGCCCCAAATACTGCATCAATGAGCTGGAGTTGGTAAATGTCAATCAGAAACCTCAAAACTCAACCACACATATATTTATCTTTCTGAAATGATCAACATTTAAATATCTACATGATCTTATTATAAGATCTTTAGCTTGTTCTGGTATGATAATGTCTTCACTATACTGCTATATCAAAACATAGTGGCTTAACATGATCATCTCTTTCTGTTGGAATAATTGTACAGATAATGTGTGCCTGGATTAGTTTATTGAGAATAAACTTTTATTATATCTCCAGCTAAAATCTCAAACTTGTTTTCACCTGCTGAAAAAACAAGAAACAACGTCACAAGTTGGTCTTGTTGGAATGACCAGTCTGGTTGTTTTGAGGCTTGAATCTTGACTTGTTGTGATGTTACAGTACGATGCAGTCATGTGACCTCACCTTGAGCGTCGTCTCTTGCAGCAGCAGCAGCAGCAGCAGCAGACGCTGATGCCAATCAGGATGGTTCCGGCCACCACTGCCAGGGCGATGATCAGCGCTTCAAAGTTCACTGAGACACACACACAAATAAGCTAGCATCAAACATTTTCCTGTTCAAAAGATCCTTAAGGTTCAGCAAGAAACATCCCGCAGGACATTCAACACATTTGATTTCAGCTCCACCTGCTGGTTTATCCATAACACTGCAGGTTTTTCACACTAAAGTGAAACTCTTAAGTTTCAGTTTCCAGTGAAACACAGAGTTCAGAAGGGCCTCTAATCAGGTGGAGACTATAATTACCCCATATTGTCCCCAGACCCCACAGCCTAACCAGTGGCTGAACACAAGACTACAGAAATCACAAAGTCAACGTTAGATTGAAACAATTTGTGCCATTGTGAAGTATGATGGCTCACATTAAGTCCTAAAAGTGAGTCAGAAATAAACAAGTTTAAATATGAAACGATTTTGAAGTGTATAATAAAACCTATGCTGATATCATCGCTAGATAAAGAAGTAGTCATAAAATAATGAATAATTCTTACAGAGTCTAAAGTTAATTTCACAAAATATCAGTTGCTGACGATAAAAAAAACAAAAAAACAACTGAAGTTTTACGAATAACAAACGGAGGGTTTATCTATTTTGTAGGTTTTTTTCATGAAACAATTACATTTGATTTACACCACAGGATGACTATAAATTTATTTAGATCTATTTTTCTTGCTAATAAGTTGGTAACTATGTCCAAAGATCAACATCCCATATAAGAAAATGTAGACATCTTTTTGAAAAAGTTTTATGTTTTTCTTTATACTAACATGAAAATAGGAATAAGATGGGTGCACTTTAAGAATGACAACAAATTTTCTGTCGTATACATTAATAAAAAATTAGGAGATGTTGTATTCTTCAAAAACTCAGCTAATATTTGTGTCTTACTTAAATAGACTGAGGGGAAAAATGTCTGTGTTTGAAAGGTTCTCAACACTTCAGTCATGAAATTTCTCTCTTCAGTTCAGTGAACACGGGGAACCCCCGATCTGCACCCAGTTCCAACTTACAACTATGAAGCTGCTGGGTTGGACTTTTAAAAATAAATAAAGAGGAAACATGTAGACTGCAGTTAAGGAAAGATATAGAGCCAACAGATATGTCAGAGACAGTGAAACAATTCACAGTTAGAGGAAGAGAAAGTTTCGACTGAAACATGTCACTCAACTGTTGAGGCCCAGAAATAAAAACATAGAAGGGAAACCTTGAATTTGCCTGTTTTGAACAGGCATGTCTATTTAAAAAGCATTTAAGGTTCCGTATGTCAGGGTGGGTTTTGTTTGGTTATATGTTTAAATCACGGCAATAAGTAATTCCACCTTAAATTTAATCAAACTATAGGAGTGACGTCCTCTTCCCCAAGAAGGCAGTCTTGAGTTTCTCTGAAAGTCAAAAGTAAACAGAGAGAGCAACAAGACCAACTCACACCAGCACACCCCCCACCGGGCCTGAGACAGCGGGCACAGCGATGCTGGGGGCAACAGCCAGGTCACAGGGTAATCTGTGCAGTTGTTGGTGGCAAAACACCAGAGACACTGTGGAGACAACATGAAAACATCAGACCCAGACGTTTCATTTATTACAGTTCACTCACTGTCTGCCAGGTCATGATAAAACAATAAGGACTTGTTAACCAGTGAGAGGTTATTCTGGGTTAGTATGGTTTGATCAGAGCTCTTTATTAATGTCATTGGAGTCAAATATCCCCTCAAAAATAAAAATAGAAAAATAAAGGAACAGAATTACATTTTAAGTAAATATTAATCTCTCTATTCCATCAAACATAGAGGAAATAATCTTCTATGTTATCTTCTATGAACATAAGAGAAAAAGTCAGATACACCAAATGACCAAGTGGGACATGATACACCAGGGTAGTGCAAACAAATATACTGACGAAAGCTCTTCAAAAGGAAATGTTACCATGACCACATGCTCATCATTTGACTAAGCAAAGACTAAGACATAAACAGAAAACTACAAGTTTTATTGAAATAGTGTAAGAAAAAAAAAAAACAGCATCATTATTAGTGGTGAAAACCCACACTTTCAATAAATCCAGAAAACATATTTCAAATATTTCACGCAAACGAAACCATTAAAGATATTATTTTAAGAGAAAGATCAAAGGACAGTAAAACCATAATTTACAAAGTGGAAAAAATATGAGGGCAAAGGTCTGGATTTACAGCAGCTAAAGCCTTATCACCCACCTTCGCATGAGGAACGCAGCTGTCACAGTTCTTGTTGATGGAACATGCTGAATGAAAGGAGATTAAAAATGAACTTGATGAGAAAAATATCATTTGCAGCAAATATTCAGTGTGAATGCACAAAACTGAAGGGGTAATCTGAAATGTGCTGAAGAAGAAGAAGAAATTAATTCAGGTTAAATCAATTTAAAAAAAGCAATAAAATTAAAATAGTAAATTGCAATTGTACTAAAACTTGTTAACCCAGTGTTAATCTAAACAAAAGAAATAATTCGAACTGCAGTACAGAAGAACATTTCTGACAAAGACTTTGACACAGTTGGTTCCATAAGGACAGGAGCTGATTTTATTGTTCCAGTGTCAGAAAGGACAATAACAAGGTTAATTATTATGATTCCGTTATCTTAATAAGCTGCGTTGATATTTTTCGTGACCTTTATAGCTTCAAAAGTGGAAGGGATGAGGAATGCATAATAAATTCATAAACACAGTTATTGGAAAACCCCATAATGTTGGACAAAAGACTGATTTCGCGATATCTGGAGGCAACATTAGTAAGAAGAATTGCCTCAGAAAAACCCAGTATTTCACCAAAAATGACTTTCAAAAAGAAATACTAAAATGTTTAACTTGTTAGATGCAACCCAGAGTGAAGAGTGTGAAGTAATCCTTCAAAGAGAACGAGGTCACTGAATCACCTGAAATCTTCTGGAGGAAAAACACCAAGTAATAAAGCTAAAACACCAAATGACGTTTTAGACCAGACTACCAACAGGAACAGACTACCAATGTGCACGCATACACGCCTTTCAGCTGTGGCGTAGCTTCTAAATCCAGCTAAATATCTAGTTAATTTGCTCTGAAACGTCACCAAACTGAAGTTAAGCTTTCATAAACATGCAATAAAAATGCAGCACGTAAAAGCTAACTTTAGAAAGAAAATGTTGGAACTTACGGGGTGGTGGCGGCGCAGTTGTTTGACATTTACCCTGGCTAACAAAGCTAACAAGCAGCAGCCCAACAACAGACAACACGAAAAAGGTCATAGTAACTCTGCCCGGTAGTAACATGGACATAATGGACGGAAAAAACAGACGACTGGACACGGGAGTCGTGTTTAAAACAGTAGCCTATCCGCTGGTTGACAGTGAACGACTCCTCCTCGTCTCTGCTATTTCTGTTTACTTGGACTACGTCACTTCCTGAATTGACGACACTGAAGTTAGCTTCCAATTCTGCGTGAAAGCAAAGTGTAACCTTTCTCACTTGCCACGGCACCAGTGTTGATTGTCACATTCTTCACTAGTATTCTATGCACTACATGTATATTTGTAGAATTTATTTTATGTGATCTTTTGAAAATGTATGTAAGGATATTTTTAATTTTAACATTGACGAACATTTAGTTCTAAACTAGAATAACTGCTTTAAAAGTCATGCCTGATCAAATTAGATTACATTTATCAGCTTTAACTGTGCACTGGAGCCAAAATACTAAACCCAAAATAAAGTGAAAATATTATTTGACCAGAAGGTGGCAGTGTTTATGCATCTACAATTAATCTGTCAGCAGGGAGTTTTTTTTTTAATTTTGTTATGTTTAGGTATGTAAAGACTTTTGCACATTTTCATAAGAAAATGGAGATACATCTGCAGAGGAACAACTATTCTCTAATTTATATGGGAATGTATTTCGTGGATCTGAGGCAGTGAAATGCCTCAGATTTGTGCTCTGTTGAGATTTTAAAACTAAACTGAAGTAGAAAGAAATATAATTTGTCCCTTGGAGGGGAAATTTATATGTTGTTGCAGCTGATTCACACACAATATGAAGCATGCAGATTTTCACAAAGGCAAGAATATATAAAAACAGAAAATGGAAAAAAGAGACTGTACAGTGAGGAAAAATTTACAACCAAAAGAAAAAAGGTACCTGTACTAAAAATAGTATACTATTTTCTAATAAATGTCCAACTCAGTAAGCACATAAATAAATAGTAATTGTACATTCATATTTGTGCATAAAAAAACTTAAAGTTACAGCAAATTAAAAAACTATGCAAACAATAGCAGGCCTGTAAACACTTACAGTTTCTTGGGTACAGTAATGGTTCAGCTGTACAAAGGACCTGCTGTAAAACTCCTTTGTGCACACATGCACCAGTGTGTCGCTGAAGGAGCTCTGCAGTTCAGCAGCAGCTTCATGCATGGGATGGGAGACATTGTGCCTCAGTGATGTTCTTTTTGCTTGTGAATAACTTTAGCTCAGAAAATGAACTAAACACTGAAGGGTGTTTAGTTCACCCTTCATGCACCCTTTATGCTGACTGATGTCTGATAAAGTAGCTTTGGTTTGCACAAATGTAGTCACTGGCACAAGTAAATATAGAACAGTGGAAGGATTTGTAACTGAAAGGTTGAGAAACAGCTAAGTATAATAGATGTTCATGTTGGAAAACTTTGTAGAGATGACCAAAAAAAGTTGTCTTCTGATGTATTGCTCCATCTGTTGTACACAGAATCTCAATTCAGTTGTTTACTTTTATCTTCTCTTTTTCTCATCTCTAGCAAAGGCAAAAAGACACTGATCTAGTCAAATGATTTAGCTGTCATAGCCTGTTTCTGTCCTGTACCTCAGGGTAAACACAGAAACTTCTTATTTATAAGTTTTTGTAAGAATGTTAAAATTTCCCCAACCCAGTCGAAAAACAAAAGTTAACAATGAACAGTGTCAGCAATTAGCTGACACAGTCAATGTAATATGTAATGCAATATGCTGTAAAATGTTAAAACACTTATGGGTATTTTATAGTTTTTATTTTATGTTAATTAATTTTATTTTACTTTTATACATTTTATTTCATTTTAAAACATCTCATCTTAGATCCACAGCACCAGGATCCTTTCCCCACTTTGTGGAGAGTACGTCACATTAGCCTTATTAGTGCTGCTGTACAGGAGTTGCCAAGGTGAAAAAAACAGCAGAAACATATCATGAGTCATCGTTTTCTGATAAGAAGTTGTTTACTGCTGTCCACTAGCTTCAGGAAACGACTGCATTCTTCAATGTTTCATAAAAGGTAACATAATCTAATAAAAAGGGGCTCTTGCTAGGTTCCAGCAGTGTGTTGCTGCAGATGCTGCTAGCTGGGTGGCAGTGAAGTAAAGGGATAAAATGCCATTGGCCAAATCACATTTTATCTCTTGCCCCTACTACTTAATCTTGTCTCACTGTCCTGGGCGGTCATGCTATGGTGAGCATGTTCTGACTCCACATTCATTCTGGGATGGAGGAAGAAGTAATGAATGAAAAACAGTCTTTAGAAGGGACATTTTTCAAGGAAACAACACAACAAAATGAAATAATTCAGAGCATTCATTTGTTTTCTGTAAGTACTTGCTTGATGTTATTCTAATTGAAGGAGGGGTACAGATGGTACTTGGGGTGGGGTGAGTGGTAAATGAGAATGAAGGACCTCTGGTAGCAGTCAGTCTTACAGTGAATTTGAAGAAGCCTCTGACTGAGGACTATTGCTGCACAAACATTTCACAGCTGTCAGAAACAGCTCAGTTTACTGCTAAACATGCTGTGTAGTGTTATATGTTTGCCACAGGTGCCATATACCCCCCCTAGAGTTTAGCAGAGATGACCCGAGCAGAGTATAAACATTGCGCAAGCTTGATTCTGCTCTGAATGTACATGTGTCAAGCAGAAACCAAACTTAACTCAACTTCCCTTTCCCTGCTACAGATGGCATGATGCTGTCACTATTATATGTATTGTATTCTCAGTATGCAGGCAGTTGAGATCATGAGCACCTTCTTCCAACAGAGCCATAATGCTAGCTGTGATGCTAAAGGCCTCATATCTATCTATCTATCTATCTATCTATCTATCTATTATCTATCTATCTATCTATCTATCTATCTATCTATCTATCTATCTATCTATCTATCTATCTATCTATCTATCTATCTATCTATCTATCTATCTATATAAATTCCCTTCTCACCCACCGCGGGTGGTTCTTATCCTCTGAGCTCGGGTCCTCTACCGACTTGGGAGCTTGAGGGTCCTGCGCAGTATCTTGGCTGTGCCAAGGACTGCACATTTCTGGACTGAGATGTCTGATGTTGTTCCTATGGGATCTGTTGTAGCCACTGCTCCAGTTTGGGGGTGACTGCCCCGAGGGCCCCGATGAGCACAGGCACCACTGTGGTCTTCACCTTCCAGGCCCTCTCCAGTTCCTCCCTGAGGCCCTGGTATTTCTCCAGTTTCTCGTGCTCCTTTTTCCTGATGTTGCAATCGCTTGGTATTGCTACATCTACCACAACGGCTTTCCTCTGTTGTTTATCCACTATGACAATGTCTGGTTGGTTCGCCATTACCATTCTGTCTGTCTGGATCTGGAAGTCCCACAGGATCTTAGCTCTGGCATTCTCCACCACCTTTGGGGGCGTTTCCCACTTTGATCTCGGGGTTTCCAGTCCATATTCTACACAGATGTTTCTGTACACTATGCCTGCCACTTGGTTATGTCGTTCCATGTACGCTTTCCCTGCCAGTATCTTGCCCCTGCTGTTATGTGCTGGACTGTCTCAGGGGCCTCCTTACAAAACCTACACCTTGGGTCTTGTCTGGTGTGGTAGATCTGGGCCTCTATTGCTCTGGTGTTTAGGGCCTGTTCCTGGGCGGCCATGATGAGGGCCTCTGTGCTGTCCTTGAGCCCAGCTTTTTCCAGCCATTGGTAGGATTTACTGATATCAGCCACTTCGGTTATTTGCTGGTGGTACATCCCATGTAGGGGCTTGTCCTCTCATGATGGTATCTCTGGCACCTCAACCTCCGTTCCCTGTTGTTATCTGAGACATTCACTGAGCACATTGTCTGTTGAGGCTTTGTCCCTGATGTATATATGGATCTTAGTTGTTTCGTCCTGGACAGTGGTTCTCACACTCACTAGTCCTCTGCCACCTTCCTTGCGGCTCGTGTACAGTCTCAGGGTGCTGGATTTGGGATGGAACCCTCCATGCATTGTTAGCAGCTTTCTAGTCTTAATATCTGTGGCTTTTATCTCCTCCTTTGGCCAGCTAATTATTCCAGCAGGGTATCTGATTACTGGCAGGGCATAGCTGTTTATCGCACGGATTTTAATTATATATATATATATAAAAAATAATAAATTTTCCCTTCTCACCCACCGCGGGTGGTTCTTATCCTCTGAGGTCGGGTCCTCTACCAGAGGCCTGGGAGCTTGAGGGTCCTGCGCAGTATCTTGGCTGTGCCAAGGACTGCACATTTCTGGACTGAGATGTCTGATGTTGTTCCTGGGATCTGTTGTAGCCACTGCTCCAGTTTGGGGGTGACTGCCCCGAGGGCCCCGATGACCACAGGCACCACTGTGGTCTTCACCTTCCAGGCCCTCTCCAGTTCCTCCCTGAGGCCCTGGTATTTCTCCAGTTTCTCGTGCTCCTTTTTCCTGATGTTGCAATCGCTTGGTATTGCTACATCTACCACAACGGCTTTCCTCTGTTGTTTATCCACTATGACAATGTCTGGTTGGTTCGCCATTACCATTGGTAATATATATATATATATATATATATATGTATATATATAGTACATATAATTTTTCATTATCCAGTCCTTCTCCAGTAACTATCTTACTGAATGGGAGACCAGTCATTTATTTGTTAGAAAGCAGATTTTCTCAACTGGACATAGGAACACCAGCTTCCCTCTATGAATTCACAAAACTGTTTAACATTTTCACAGTTCTGCTGTGCAAACTTACAGATTCATCTGGGCTGGAATCTAGTAAGTAAATCCTCTTGTTAACTTCTAAGATGTGCAGTATTGGTCTTCCATATTTATGCAGCAGTGTATATTAAAATGTAATGGAAAACAGAGTTAAGTAATTCCAGCATCTGCAACTGCTCTGCATCCATCTGTCTTTGGAGCTATTGAAACACGGACATAATCCCAGAGAAGTCTTACTCAGCAACACGTCAACCTAAATCCATAACTGATTTGTTATCCAGTTTTCTTGAGAATGGTTATCTTACAAAAAAACAAAACAAACAAACAAACAAAATAATCAGCCAAATTCATAAGAAACTAAGAAAAAAATCTTTACTTCCTTATACTGGTCACAAGGTGGCATAAGAAGTCTGCAAAACTAAAGCAGACTTTTGTGATCATGCAGAAAAACGATCACGTGGAAACAAAGGGGCCATGTTCGCACCAGTACAATAATTTAATGTCTTAAAATTCTGCTTTACTATTTTTCTTTCTTTTTCTTATTTTCTTTCAGAAATCATTGCTCAGGTTGACCTGTAGAACGATTTAGAGAGAACAAAACATGCAGAATATTGGGTTCATGTGGATATGATACACAGGGCTGATATAATTTCCTTTTGCAACCAAAACTGCTAAGCTAATGGCACCCATAATTACAAAGAATAGAGATTTATCGCTATTCCTTTGCTGATCTTTGAACCACCGTTTTCAATAGACTGCCATTTTTCTCCTTTTCTTTATAATTTCCAGGCTATCAATGAGACATTTACAGTCATGGTGGGATTTTTAATAATAACGTCTTTACTGTTATTTCTTCATCTGTTTAAAGTCAAAGTCCTGCTGTGTGGAGTTTCCTTGCAGTCTGCCTCTGGATTCTCCAGCGCTGCATCATACAGGCTCTCTCCTAGTTCCCACTTTAATTAATTTTCCTTATTACATCCCTCTGTAGGGTGCCTTGTCTCATTTTAAAATCTGTTTAAACACGTTTTAATATCTTTCAGCTGTGCTAAAGTGTGCAGCGTTCAGGAAGGACAGGGCTTCTTCACAGTGGGACAGACACATGCAGGAAATCCCTTTCTGTTAGGTAAAGACAAAAACTTCTTCTTCAGTTTGAAGCCATACCAGAGGCATAAAGTCAAGCAGAGGAGGAGCATGTAGGTACAGATTTGTTTGTCTACATCCTGTCTGTTCTGTGTAAGATGAAGATTCAGATATTGGCCTGTCCTTCATTCAATGGCAATGAGGAATAGCTGCAATGTGACATCCTGTTGATTCCAAGTTTGAGTCCAGACCTGATCTTTCTTCAACCACTCTTCATTCAGATTTTTGTCAATCATCACTTAAACGCCACGCTTCGTGATGGTTTCGTTTGTGATTTCAGTGGTGCATAGTAGCATTTAGCTTCTATCCATCACAAATCTGGAAAAAACTTCTGGAAAATTGTAAAACTGCTGAAACACTAAGTTCCTTTAAATGTACACTAAAAACCCACTTGTTTAGAATGGCTTTTGACCCATAATAAATGAAACTCTAACCAACCCTTTGCTGTGTAATGATGGCATTTGGCAAAATATAATGACTTTGACTTTGATGACTTTGTATTTTTGTGCTTTTATGATGCAAAGCCTTGTTGCTGAAATGTGCTCTGCGAATAAACTTTATTAATTTACTAAGGAAGAAAGGTCTCCAAACCAATCTGGAATATTCTGAACAGACAGTAAGCAGGAACTGACAACAGGCTGAGCTGACTGGGCACTGTGCTTCTCACTGCCCCATGCAGCTAACGGATGATTTACACTCTGTTTGTTCACATCAGTTCATTCAGTCTTGTTAAGGACAATAATCCCTTTCAGTCCTATTCCATCCCAAACGAGTCCACTAACAGATTACTTAGTGACAAAATTAGTATGAAATCCATCCATCCATTTTCCGTCACCTTCTCCCTAACGGGGTCGGGAGTTGCCGGTGCCTATCTCCAGCTGCCTTCCGGGCAGGGTACACCCTGGACAGGTCGCCAGTCTGTCGCAGGGCAACACAGAGACAAACAGGACAAACAACCATACACACTCACACCTAGGGAGAATTTGGGAAGGCCAATTAACCTGACAGTCATGTTTTTGGACTGTGGGAGGAAGCCGGAGAACCCGGAGAGAACCCACGCATGCACAGGGAGAACATGCAAACTCCGTGCAGAAAGACCCCGGGCCGGGAATCGAACCCAGGACCTTCTTGCTGCAAGGCAACAGCGCTACCCACTGCGCCACTGTGCAGCCCCACTATGAAATCACTATCAGGAATCACTATGAGATCAGAATGGAAAATATACTGAACACTGAGAAGAGGTTTAAAGTGGTGAGAGTGGATTGAACTGAATTGTGCTTCAAGATTTTTCAGAAGGGAGCATAATTCATGATTCCATTGATAACAAGTCTTTCAGGTGAAGCAGCAAAGAAGCTGCAGATCATCACACCACCACCTTGTTTCACTGTAGGTATCATCTATTTCTGAAGTACTAACCTTCTACCGTCTGATAGCTTCTACTCTCGTCTCGTCAGTTTACCGAATATTTTTCTACAAAAAATTCAAAAATAAGATTTAATAAAAAAAGATTTCAGTGCTCTTTTTTTTAAAAAAAATGCTTTTTAAATTTAATGTGTTTATGTTATTTATTCCATTCCTGTAGACAACAACTTTGTTTTTGGAAAAATTAATTTTGTCTCACAAGAGTATCTGGACGATGGATGGATGTATAGATGTATGGATGGATGACATACAAATAGTAGTTTGTATTTCCACATGCCATCTGACATATTAATTTGCTCATCTGGAACCTGCAAATCTGACAAAAAAAGCAAACACTTTTCTACAGTGCAGCATCTTAACAACAGTGAACCTCTCTGCAGTAGAACAGGTCTGCATATGAAATGTTGCCTTGCAGAGGCTAATACACAGCCACATAAAGGTACACAAAGTTGATTATAGCTTATTTTAGACCTCAGGAGTCTGCAGCAAACTTCCATATTTCCAGTCATCAGCATGCTCACCACGTGACACCTCCCCCACCTTTTTCTCAATCTTTCTCACTCTCCTCCGCCTCCTTCTTTTTTCCCCTCTCTCCCGCTGTGTGTCTCCCTCTCTCCCCTTCTCCTCTGGCTCAGTGGTGTGTTTCCAAGAGATAAGACCCTTGCTCATTTCACACATGAGGAGAGTGCAGTTGGAAAAGGCTATATATGTATGCGTGTGTGTGCGCAAATATACCTGTGTTTGTGACCATGTGCGTGTATGTGTGTGTGTATGACGTTGCACGCTTATGTATGTGTTGAAAGTTCGAGAAAAAGAGAGCAAGTACGGATTCTGTCAAAGTTTTCTCTACTTGAAGCTGCCTCCTTACTCTCAGTGATTTGTCTATCCTGCAGAGCAGTCTGACAGGAGCAGAAAGCAACAGCTGCTTCCCTGTTAAAGTCCCTGTTTTCATTTCAGCGAGTTTTAAAAATACTGACCGAAGCCGAAGCTACCAATTTTGTTGTGCTGCCGATTGCAAATAAAGTCAAAATTCAAAAGGTTTTGCAAAACCACTCTGTGTTTCTGGGTAACCCAGGACCAGAAACCTGGTGGAGGATCAACACCAGCAGGGCGTCAGCCAGGAAGCAAAGTCGGTAAGGTTAAAAAACAGAAACAGGAAAACAAGATTAAAAGCACTGAGCTTTGCTTGAGGCTCAGCGAGGTCAAGTGAATGCACAAAGTTGCTAAATGCTGTCAAGTGCTAATAAGCCAAAAAAAAAAAAAAAAGTAAAACTAACAAAAAGCAAAACAGAAGCTAACATAATTGGGTTCTGCTTAAATGAATCCCTCAGGTCGTTGCATGCCACCCACAAATATTGCCATGATGTTGCATGTGTGTTGATATGCTGAGAGAAAATGAGAATCTGCTTTGGTTTCTACAGAGAGAGTCAAGTTGGCAATAAACAGGGAGGTTAACTTAGTGACATTCGTTCTGGATGTTAGTGACGGATATGTAGACCTGCAGCATGAGCCCCACAACATCCAAATGTATAAGGTCATGCATATGTATTGAGTTAAGCACAATTCCTTAATATAAATTTGCATATGCAGATACATGTAGTGGCTGTATAACAAAGTCAAATACACAGAATGTGAAATAAAGGGACACCGATTTATAATGTTACAAACATTCCAAGTATGTTTGTAACATTATGACATGTAAAACTCAAAGGAGTCGATTTTATACTTTAACTTCCCACACCTCTCTAACTGAGGTGCATAAAAACAAAAACTACCAAAATAATACAGAAATGCAGACATGTATGTAAGCATTTGGCATCTCTTCATTAAAATGGAATGTAAACACAGGAAGCTACAGTGAGGTAATATTTTTATATGCTGTATGTCTGTGAAGAACAAAGATCATTTTTCCTCATCACTTCCTGAGCTAAATGTTTCAGGAATAAGAATACTTCAACAATTATTTCCTGCAAAGCAAAACTAAAAAATTAAAAGACAAACACCAAAATCTTGCTTGCAATGTAAGCCATTTGTCACATTTGTGTTCTTTGTTTTCAGGAGGAATTAGGGTTTTGACTGAAAACCACTCAGAGTGATTCTGTGAAATAAAATGACTCTAATGATTTATCTTTTCAATCTTTGTTTGTTTGCTCCACTCTACAAGAACAACATCTGCATGACGTAACATGTTTTAAACTCAGCCATTTACACTGCTTTCATTAACCTTTCTGTCGACTGCAGCAGAGACTATGCAATGCAGCTGAGCAATAACTTCACAGTTTTCTTTGTTCCTCCTTCTGGCTTCTGAGGGTATAGTTTGGCAGGAGAACAGGTGTTCATGATGGTGCTCATTTGCACAATCTGTTTGGCCCCTGAAGAGCAGAGAGGAGGCATCACTTCTAGGAAACTCTTGGACAGCTTAGAGAAACCCACCTGGCTCGTTCGTCAGAGAGCACACTAAGGCCTGGATCAGACTCTGACCTGGAGCCGTAGTCTTCGAAAACATTTGACCAGATCCAGAACATTATAATAAATGAGGCAGTCCATTGTGTTGTAGTGCACACCAACACCTCTGATTTGACCTTCTAAGTCACCAAAGAACTGCTTTTCCACAGGACACTTCAAAATGTCCTGCCAGACCAGCTGTCCACCAACATGGCGTCCCGGGATGCCCCAAGTATTCGAAAAATACAGTATGACCTTGTATAGTGTTAGCTCACAAAGCTTTCTCTGAGTGTACCTGAATAATTTCATTCTGCTGATTTAGGAATGTAAGAATCTGTAATTAATTCATGATGTAAATGCCTTACTTGCCAATAATGTGTCAGACCTCTGGTGTGAGCCTGTTGTCCTTTCTAATGAATACATTAGATGTTATTTACATAGGGCTGCACAGTGGCGCAGTGGGTAGCGCTGTTGCCTTGCAGCAAGAAGGTCCTGGGTTCGATTCCCGGCCCGGGGTCTTTCTGCACGGAGTTTGCATGTTCTCCCTGTGCATGCGTGGGTTTTCTCCGGCTTCCTCCCACAGTCCAAAAACATCACTGTTAGGTTTCCAGATTCTCCTTAGGTGTCTGTGTATGGTTGTTTGTCCTGTTTGTCTTTGTGTTGCCCTGTGACAGACTGGCGACCTGTCCAGGCTGAACCCCGCCTGGAACGCAGCTGGAGATGGGCACCAGCAACTCCCAACCCCGTTAGGGAGAAGGGTGACAGGACAATGGATGGATGGTTATTTACATAAATAATGGTCTGAAAACAGCCTCAGTTATATATTAATATGGTTGACGTGATGGATTGGTAGATATTAAAGGTTCTAATAGAAGCCACAGTCCACAGATGTTCTGATATTTTGGTTCTGATTTTTTCTTTGTCATTAGTGGTAGAGGCAGAAATGGTTAACAGAGGTATCTGCTGTGGTCCTAAACAAAACCAAAATATCACAAACATTAAGTAATCTCTCATTCAGACAATCAAGCAGCTACAATAATTCAGCAGGAAATATCTTGAAGGGCAATTCAATAATCAACAATTCTGTAAGGGTGCTGAAATATTGAGTTCCTATAAAACAAGGCTAAAAGCAAATGTCTTCAGAGTTTCCTGTGATTCAATGTAACTGGAACATTGATCAACATATTTGATGTATATTTGAAGATTATTTGAATGATGGCATTTGATAAAATGCAATTGCTTGTTTCAAAACTAGTTAATATATTCTGTTTCCATGATGTAAAATAATTTGAAGTGCCTTGTTGCTGAAATGTGCAGTACAAGTAAATTTGACTTGACATAAAATGTATTTTGGGTCATTTGCAGAAGATACTTCTCTGCATTGATGTGCTATTTGGCTAAACTAAATTCTGATAAGTCACACCAAACCACTTTACCTGGTCTTACTCCCACTGGTGAACAAAACCATCAACCAGTAGGCACTTGGAGTTAGGTGCCTTTGATCACAGAACTTTGACAGTGGAGAAAGCTGAAACTGAATTCAACACTTCCCATAGGAAGAAAGCTACACCTGCCATTAAGCCAGAGTTTCTTTAAAAACCTTAAAAATGCATGTCAGTTTGACATCCAGTGTTTGCAAGACAGGGATATCTGTTTAAATGTTGGATTTAAAATTTAGAAATCAACAGTAAAGAAAACCAAGCAGAAAAGCTTAGTTAAGCCAATTAGGTACTTAGAACATAAAACAAAGGGCAGACAACTTCAGCTGAATGCAGTGTATGAGTCAGACTTGAGGGAACTTTCCAGCAGGTAGAGCTGTCACTGGTGGGTGGACACTGGGTCTCAGTGAAGATGAAGTCTTCTTATTCATTGCCATGGCAAAATATAGCAATCCAATGCGGTGCTATTTTAGGAAGTGTCAACATAGTGCCTTATCCCTCTAAGCTTTGGTATCTTAGCAATCAGACACCCACAGTGAGTTATATTCAAACTATATGGTTAATATCAAATAACACTTTTGTGCAGTTCAGTGCCAAATGTAAATGCTACTGTGTCTCCTCTGAGGTTTCTGTCATTTATGGAATGTATGGAAATGATTTCCCAGACCAGCAGTAGGAGGCTTTATGTACATTCCACATATCTAATAATTATTGCAACATTAATCCTTGCTATTTTTCTGAAGCTTTTACTGAATTTTCTGAGATTTATTCCATTAATTTAACTGTTCTTGTTTAAATTATCAATTTGAAGTTAAAGTGCTATAATCGGCATGCAGAAATTGTGTGAATTACTCAGAACTTAATATGTATTGTAATATTTCATGTCTTTCAACTTGAAGGACCAGATCTTATGAAACTGTATCATTTTTATTGGCATTCTGTCATGTGACAACAACAGATTTCTGGTCAGAAAGGTTCGGCTTTTTTTTGATCGTCTTCAGGTAAAGAAAAATTGCAGTATGCTACCATTCACTGTGTTGAACAAAAGATGTGTTTGGTATGTTAATATGTTAACAGCCTCTGGGATTGTTGTCATTATCTATTAGTATTTTTGGATCAACTGACATACACAATATGTGTACTTTAGAATGAATAGGATTCACCTAGAATTTTTACAAATAAACCAAACAAGCTCTTTAGGCATGCATCAAAGTTCCTTTTTTACTCTGATAATATTAACCAGTTCCCAGAAAACTTTAATGCCCCCAAAATCCAGAGTCCAAGCTGCAACAGGAATTGTAGCAGCTGAAAGAGGTTTTACTTTCAATAAAATCATTATAATTTACTGGTTTTGATGGGTTCTCCATTGCATTCATTACATGATCCATATTGTCACCTTCCTGCCTGAGTAATTTTTTGCCAAAAGTGATTTTAATAACAAAAACAATCAAACAAATAAAATAAAATAAAAAAATAAAATAAAAATCACCTCTTTTTTTGCCAGAAGATGAATTGGGTAAAAAAATAAAATCACTTTTGGTTAAACAAATTAATTAGGCCATAATCTTTGGAAGATGCCAATGAGAAACTGGCTCTACTGCTGTTTTTTTAAGGAGTCATTGAAACATGGCTTTGTCTCCCTTAGAAACTCAGTCAATCTTCTATTTTATTACTGTGTAAAGAAGGAAATGATCCTGCCTGCTGTAGCTCCTATAGAGCCATAAGTCTTTTCAATGTAGGTGTTAAGATTTTGTTTAAGTTGTTAGTGTCTCCTTTGTTATTGTCAACCCTTCCTTTTTCTCTGTCTCATATAGGGAACCATGTTGTAAAACCAGGGTTTGCCATCGTAAAAAAAACATTTACTGTTTCTGCTTCTTCCAGCTGTATTCTAGCAATGCTAAATGTTGTCTATGGAGTACGTTTAGCTTTTTGTTAGTGAGGACTGTTAGCTGATGAAGTGTGGTGTATGGTAGCATAATCTTCACATAAACCTTTTAGCTCCTCTGAACAGTACTGTGAACCTTTTTTCTGTAAGCAGGAAGGTTGGGATGCCCTATCTGCTAAACTGGTCTGTCAGTGATAGTATGACTGCACTCGTCTTAAAGTTCATCCGCTTTTATAAATTTTGAGGGTTCATTGAATCTGCAGCTACTTGGGAGAAACCATCTTCGTTGACTATTTGCATCTAAGACACTTGATACTCAGGAATTTCTATGGATTTAGCAAGTGTCAGATCCTCACCTCGATAAAGAATTCCTACTGTTTAAGAACTCCTGAAATTATGGCATCGACTACATTATCTATGTTAGCATACTCAGTTCATTATCAACAGCTTTAAATCCTTTACAAAACAGTCAAAACTCTCATGTGATCAATATCAGCCCTGTGTCATCTGCAAAGATGACACAGCTAATTCATCTTTAAAATGTTCAGTTAAAGGTGCAGTATTTAAGTTATTATATATTAATTTTTATTGCGCAATAGCTTGCCCCACCCTAAACCTTGCAACTCCTGTGGGCAGACTACTGACCAGCTCTCCGTCCAGAAAGTCTCTAAAACCTGGGTATCACCCTGTGGAAGGACTGACAGAGACAATCTGTCTGAGCTGGTGTCGAGAAAGATTCGTCTTGCTCTAACTATCTACAATCCAGAAGTTATGACCCTTTTCAGTTAAGAAGCAATCAGTTGAGTAGCCCTCACAATTGCATAACTCCAATAACCACTTCTGTTAACGGTAGCCCTCTCTCTAATAATAACGAGCACTTGTTAATGGCTAGATTAGTTTAGCGACTTTGTAAGCCCCCGGGTCATTATTTTTAAAACTACTAAAGGAAAGTCTGAAGCCACCACATTACTAGAATCACATTTTACATTAAGTAGAAGAACCAAAACCAATAGATGACTCAATTAATTTCAATGTCCACAAATCTCATTAGAATTTTAATATACATATTTATTAAGCAAGCGTTGAGCAAGGGTAAATGACAACCAGATTAATTATCAATGATTATGAGTATTTAAGAACAAAAATCAATTTGAATAAAATCAACATAAACTTTCCCTGAACTGTGTCATCAATTTACTAAGCAAGGCTTTGGGATGCAGGCAGGCTCAGACCCAGATTATGAAGGATCTCGGCAACAGAAGGCTTTAGTGTCCTTGGACAGAGTCTCGTCTAAGCATGACAGACGAGACAAGCATCCTCTTTTGAATAGAAGCAAAGCAGAGCTGGTTGTTGTCTTCCAAATGTACCGCTCTTCATCACTCTTGTGACCTTTGTCTAATCCGCAAGTCGGTCTCCGCAATTTTGAGATCTTTTGGCTGAGTGCAGAGCCACGACCAAATCAGGAGCCAGAGTTGAGGGGCAACGGATCCCGTCTCCCTTTTGGCGGTGTGAAGACTTGCCATCCCTCTGGTTCCAGGGCATGGCTTTCTGGTGGTCCTCTGGTCTGCTTCTGTCAACTCGACACACCGGAGACGAAGAACCAAGCTTCTCTTTTCCTTCAAGTTTTTATACTCTCTCTCCTCATTGTTGTGTAGTGGGAGATGGTGTACGCGACTTCTCAAGCATTCGATAACCTCATGGAAAGTCCCATGCCTTCCCATATTCGGTCAACATTCTATCCATTTCTACTCTGTGTGTGTATCTCCACTCAAGCATATGGCCCAATGCCCAGATTCACTTCCCTTATTTGGAACACCGATCAGGATATGTTCACCTTGTCTTGGGACATGTTCATCAGTGAATCACCATACAAGATTACTTCAGTTTCTCAGCCCTTTATGATCTGCTTTCTGCATGAACCTGGAAGGACCTCACCTCCTCAAACCAGTATATATATATATATATATATATATATATATATATATATATATATAT
This sequence comes from Poeciliopsis turneri, assembly GCA_922788865.1. Classification (NCBI taxonomy): domain Eukaryota; kingdom Metazoa; phylum Chordata; class Actinopteri; order Cyprinodontiformes; family Poeciliidae; genus Poeciliopsis; species Poeciliopsis turneri. Next base: position 691,696 of record CAKLNU010001061.1, on the reverse strand, counting down.
ATATATATATATATATGTTCGCTGTGGCATTGTTTCAATAAGCTTCTGCAGTGTCACAAGATTTATTTCCATCCAGTCTTGCATTAATGTTTCACCAAGATCTTGTATTGATGATGGGAGAGTCTGACCACTGCGCAAAGCCTTCTCCAGCACATCCCAAAGATTCTCAATGGGGTTAAGGTCTGGACTCTGTGGTGGCCAATCCATGTGTGAAAAAGATGTCTCATGCTCCCTGAACCACTCTTTCACAATTTGAGCCCGATGAATCCTGGCATTGTCATCTTGGAATATGCCTGATCCATTTGGGAAGAAAAAATCCATTGATGGAATAACCTGGTCATTCAGTATATTCAGGTAGTCAGCTGACCTCGTTCTTTGGGCACACAATGTTGCTGAACCAAGACCTGACCAACTGCAGCAACCCCAGATCATAATACTGCTCCCACAGGCTTGTACAGTAGGCACTAGGCATGATGGGTGCATCACTTCACCTGTCTCTCTTCTTACCCTGATGCGCCCATCACTCTGGAAAAGGTCAATCTGGACTCATCAGACCACATGACCCTCTTCCATTCCTCCAGAGTGGCTTCAGTTTATGCTCCCTATCAAACTGAAGCCTTTTTTTCCTGGTTAGCCTTACTGATTAGAGATTTTCTTACGGCTACACAGCTGTTCAATCCCAACACCTTGAGTTCCCTTCGCATTGTGCGTGTGGAAATGCTTTTGCGTTCACAATTAAACATACTCCTGAGTTCTGCTGTTGTTTTTCTTCGATTTGACTTGACCAAACGTTTAAGTAATCCTGAATGATCACAATCATTCAGGATTTTTTTCCGACCACATTTCTATCTGGAAGACGATGGTTCCCCACCATCCTTCCAGTTTTCTATGAGGCGTTGGACAGTTCTTAACCCAATTCCAGTAGTTTCTGCAATTTCCTTCGATGTTTTCTCTGCCTGATGCATGCCAACAGACTTCTTGAACAGACTAACGTCTTTTCCATGACCACAGGATGTGTCTTTTGCCATGGTTGTTTGAGAAATGAGGAGTTACTCATTGCATCAGCTGGGGTTAAATAACTTGTAGCCAGCTGAAAGATAATTGCCTATGCAGTAATTATCCAATAGGAGGCTGGTACCTATTTGCTTAGTTAAATCCAGGTGGTGACTTTTATTTTGGCCAGGCAGTGTATATATATATGTGTGTGTGTGTGTGTGGGTGTGTGTGTGTGCATGTGTGTGTGTGTGGGGGTGTGCGTGTATGCGTGCGTGTGCGGGTGTGTGTTTTACATATTTGTTAAAACTGTCACCGAGTTGTGACAGCATGTTATGAGACAGATCATCTGTGAAAAGACTGAGCTATAAATTACAACATAGAAACCAAAGCAACCAAAACTGAAAGTGGTATCTATAATGTGACCAGTTGGGGGAACAGACGTCTTGTTTTTGTGTCAACAGGGAAGAGAGAGGATTCTTCTTCAGTATCCTGGCCAGCAATGATCATACAACAGGAATAAAGGTAGGAATCAAATTGACCAATAATATAGGTACAATACAACACAAAAACATTCTCGAATATCTCAAGGGAAACGCGAAGAAATGTGATTTAGGTTTATGTTCAAACAGATTAAAAACCAGCGAATCAGCAGAAAAAAAGCAGTGAAACACAAACACATTAAGCACAAATTAAGCAGTGGAGATGTATGGGCTGAAAACCTGTAATTTTCCACTCTTTACAAATGGAAAGGGTCATTACAGTTGTCTCTCAGAGAAGCTTCAGGCTGCTTGTAAGAATGATATATTTTAGCATTCAATTAATTCCATGTCACAGAATGCATACATTATGAATTGTACAAAATATTTATAGCAATCTTCCAGTTACATTCCTTCGTCTCCAGGCTGATATTGTATTTGAGCTCTTACAGACTTCTCATTGAAGACTTCAGAGATAAATGAGACTGTGATGCTACGTATGCAAGCTTCCATCGTTAGCTGACAACAATAACATTTTGCGGTCAACACTGCCAAAATAATTGTGAATTATTATTATTTTGATTTTCTATATTTTTCAATTTGATTAAAATGCAAAATAGTAGGTGCCTGCATTTCTCATATTAGCAATTTGAAACACTTTGTGTCTCTTGAATATTTCATTAAGGCTTCAAAAACACAGAACCAGTCTTAAGCTAACCATCCTCAAGATACCATGGGTAATATGAGATACCATTGATAGATTATAGGCAAATTAATCCAAATAAAAATTGCAGACAGGATTTCAACAGAGCATGGTAAGTCAAAGTAATTTTCATCTTTTCTTGTTAGCTGTGTTTACTGTAGTCATTTTACTGAGACCTGCATGGCTCCTTGAACATGTTGGCATTTCTCAGTACTTGTCTTCATGATTTTTATGACTTTGCAATTGAGGACTTCTGACTTGGTCTGCTCCTTATTGGTAGATGAAGAACACATTTGTGTGACATAGGTCAAATAAGAGAACCTAAAAGAATGGTCTGTTTGGCGGAAACTGAGAAGTGATTATACGACTCGATGGCTGGCAGTGTGGCCGAGAAATTGGTTTACCATAGACCTGCTGCTAACTAAGTGGTTAATAACTTGAGGTTAAGAGCTCCGCCTTATTGTGATCTTCAGAAGGATGCAGTTACACTAATGACAATGACTTGGTTCATTTATTTATGTATCGATGGTGACAGTGGGTGGGGGTTTTTGGAACTTCTGTACTGGCTGTGAACTGTAAAAGTCAATGTTCAAATTAGTAATTACCTCTGGTCCAGTACTTAATTGGTTTTAGTCTTTCTCAAGAACCATGGTGCTGGTTTTGCTGGACCCCAACACAGCCTTTGACTCTGTTGACCATGACATATTACTGAAACGACTGTAGAGTTGGGTAGGACCTTCTGGTCTAGTATTTAATTCTTTCAAACTCTTTCATAAAGAAGATGTCTTTGTTTCAGTAGGTAACTTCTGAAACAAAGCAGAAGTCACATACAGAGACCTAGAATGACATAAGAATGACTACATTACTCCAATGCTTGGATGTGCCTTAACTTTCTCCAGATGAACAGAAAGAAAACCAAAATAATTATTGTTGGTTCTCAAGAGGAATGATCTAGAGTCAGCACACAGCTTCAGTTATTACAGCCAGAAACCAGCGACCAGATTCGAAATCTTAGTGTAAAAATGGACTCAGACCTGAACCTTCAGAGACACATGAAAACAGTTACAAAGTCGTCCTTCTATTACCTTATTACCTGAAGAAAATTTCCAGGATTAGAGGACTAATGTCTCAGCAAGATCTAGAGAAATTCATCCATGCGTTTATCTTTAGTCACATTGATTACTGCAACAGTGCCTTCTCAGGTCTACCTAAAAAAATCAAATCTCCAGCTACAGCTGATCAAGAACGCTGCTGCTGGTATTCTCACTAAAACTAAAAAGATAGAAGAGATCATCCAGTTCAATAGTCAATACACTGTCTCCCTGTGGTTTCATAGCATAGACTATTACAGTTCCTAGTTTATAAATCAGTGAATGGTTTAGCACCACCATCAAAGATCTGCTGTCATCAACCTTCCAAACCTCTCAGGTCTTCTGGTTCTGGTTCTGCTCTGCATCCACAAAACCGACCATAGACAAGCAGCATTCAGCTTCTATGCACCACAAATCTGGAACAAATTTCCAGAAAACTGCAAAACCGCTGAAACACTGAGTTCCTTTGAACCAAGATTAAAAACCTAGCTGTTACAGCTTCCTGGAACTGAAACATTAATCAGTATACCTGATGTATGTTTGCTTCATGATTGTGATGATGGCATTTGACAAAATGTAATGTTTATTGCTTGTTTAATAATTTGTCACTGTATTATGTTTTTATTGTGCAAATCACTTTGAACTGCCTTGTTGTTGAAAGATGCTAATGGACAAATAAATCTTGACTTCACTTGACCTTTGGCAGAGTTGTAAATGTGATGATGTGGTGTTAATGTCTTTTACAAGCAGAGGAGCAACACAAACTCCAGATCTTGTACTTTTACAGTGTGTCTTCTGTGGCTGACAGAAAATAATTAAAGAGAAATTGAATTACATTAAATGAAGTCCATAAATCATGTTGTTTCTTTGTCAGTGATTTACAAAAGCAACACGCCAACAATCAATTGCCTAATTATCTGAAAATGACCTGGTTAATGATGCTTTCCCAGGGCTGATCAGTTGACCTGTTACTAACATGTTGCTCACAATATATCTAATAATTAAACTGCTCAAACTGCTTTACATCACTCAGCATGGTGAAGCTTCATAAAAAAAAAAAAAAAAAAAAAAAAGAATGTAATTTGGTTGCTGAGGGTGTGTCATATTATACACAAAAGCTGTGCACAAGGTTAACAGAAGACTCCAGAAGACTCAACCATGTGCACAGAGGGCTTCTGCCTCTCTCTCACAGTACTGCAACTGTTAAACATTTTTAGTGTTCGGTTGTTTTGTTTTCACATTTGAGTGTTATAATGTGTTGTTTGAAGTAGCTGTTTTTCATTGATTGTCTTGGTACTCACAATGAATACAAATTTGTGTATAAATCCCTCTGTATTCATTGTGAGGTCAGTTCTTGTTTGTTATACTGAGGTTGATTTGCCTTTGTTGCTATGTTAGTTTGGTGCCATTTTTATTGATTCTTGAAATTTGTTTTTGATGGCTTTCTAGAGAATATTTTTTATACCTTTGCCTTTGTACCCTACTGGTTGACAGAGACCTAAAAAAAACCCTACAAAATAAAATATATTGACCTAAATGTGTGTTTTTGTTTTTGTTTTTTATTATTATTATTTACAATAACATGAATTCATGCAGTTTGTCATTTACAGTTACCCCACAATAAACCTTAATGCTTAGACTGAAGGCAATTGAAAATCAAGTTACTTTCTGTAAGCACCTCTACATCATCTATTGCTGCTGCCTTTTGTTGAAATGGATTGAATAGATTTATTGTGCCTTGAAATGACATTTGTTGTGACTTGGGGCTATGTAAACTGAATTGAATTAAAATACTTAACCGTTTCGGATCATCTGCTGGATGACTGAGAATCTACGTTAGTGGACCCAAACAATACTTTTCATAGAAATGAAAGTACTGAAATCTGTGTAAATTAAAGGCTCTTTACAAAACAGTTATTTCTGCTTCTGCTTCCACAGTGTGACTCATCTCTGCTGCTGTAGCTTCTCATTGTGAGAGACTTTTCAATTATCTGTTATCTGTAATTTAGGTTTTAAACTGCACAGCTTCCTTTTTATTTATTTTTCTTGTTTCTTTAATCTAACAGCCATTGATTTTACTGAAGTTACTTACTCTTCAGCTGTCCAAAATGGCAACAAACAAGGAAAGCTACCTGTGATGGGCTAAAATAACCATGGCCTGTGTCCTGAAAATATTGAGTTTGATCATTTTGCCTTGTTATAGAGTCAAATAAGTGGATCCCACTTTAAATGAATGTCAAAGTTCATTTTTCAGAACCAATCATGATTCTTTTCTGTCATCAAGGTGGTAACCAAGGATTCCCTGTTTTTCTGGACAGCTTGAGTGTTAGCCACAACAAAATAAACTTAATTCTAGAGTGTGCCACACATTCATCTATGCTTGTTTTATCTGCTCCCTTTTTCACTTTATTTTTGTACCTTTTCTAGAAATTAAAGGTTGCTAGATGCAGGAAGTGTGGGTCTAGTAGAGCCTACTTTTAATATTTTGGGTAATAAAATGAGAGAAGAACATATACAAAGTGACATGTTACTTTATAGACTGAACGAATGTGTCTGAACAGCTTAATAAAATTAGATATGACTGTCATAACTGTTAATACAGACTCCAGGCTCAGATCAGTCAATACGGGATTTACTCACAGCTGAAAAACAAAAATGACTATTTTTCAGGTTTAAAGTGGCCCACTAACACTCTGACAAACTGACTTTAAGATTTGCCACTCTCTTATCTTTCCACACTCCTACAGTTGGTCTTGATACAGGGCATTGTGATGGGAGCCTGGTATTCTTGCTGGATGGATGCAATGTCTAGCTGCTTCTACAAGGTTTGTGAAGCTGCTCCACAGCACCTCAGCTGTCTATGCTCAGAACTCTTTCTGACCTCCTGTGATACTACAGTTTTTTTAGGTTAACAATATGTGCACACACATGCCCCCCCACGCAAAGATCTCTGTGACAGTGGATGTTTTGACAGTGATTCTGTCCAAGACAGTGACAAGAGACCACAGTCCTTTGACAGTAGAGCAGTGGTGAGATAAATGTTGTGCACAATCAAGCATAATTTCCATTCACGGTGGACTTAAAAACAACATGAATACTGCTGTTAAGCCATGTTTTACCCACCTGTTCTGCCCTGACTCAGACAGTGGTATATGACCACAGCACTAACCGCACAATCCACTAAAGTGGATCTTATATATTAGATTAGTGTTTCCCGATTCTGGTCTTCAGGGCAATGTTTTAGATGTTTCCCTCTTTGTTTACCAACCCAGGTAATTTCAGTTGACTGCTGAACTGCAATCAGCTGAATCAGGTGTATTAACTCTCTGATGCGTACGTGGGTCCTTTTTGAACTGGTGAGGTCATCTTTTTGCAATGTCTTTGTAAAGAAAAGTTTTCTTCATTTCATATTCCAGGTATTCCTAAAAAAACATATTACTGACAAAATGCAATTAAAATTTTTAATTGAACTTTTATCCATTTTAAGAAATAGCATGTTTTATATTACTGGCTCATTCTTCTGTGAGTGGGTCAAAAATGACACACATTTATTTCCTATGGAATTTAATGGGAATTAAATTAAGAAATTAACTAAGAAATCATGATCAGACATAAATTTGTTATAAAAGTATTACTGACGAAACTTTAAAACTTATATTGCTTTATGTTATTAAGGCTAAAGTTTATAAAACTAATACTTTATAAGAAATTCATGTCAAATAATGATTGGTTTATGGTTAATGTCAAGTTGTCATAATTAAGACATTTTGAATAATGTCAACTTTGTATTAAAAGTGTCATAATTTACCGAATGACACTTTATGACAATAGTCCTAAATATTAATGTAGACTTACTCATATTCATAATAGGTGTTATTCATATTTGTGATGGTGTCACAACAGTCTTATTCACAACTCATTAAATAAAGTGTTACCCATTATTTGAAATCAAAATGACAAAAGTGGCATAAAAGCACATTGATTGTCAAAAAAAAAAAAAAAAAAAAACAGTCACGGAAGACTGTATAGTCAGTCACTCACGCATCAGAGGATTAAAGCAAGCTAACGTCTAAAATGGTCAGAGCAATGGACCTTGACAACCACGGTTGGGAAACACTGCATTAGATGATCTATTGTGGAAAACCATCAAATGTTAATAACCACCAACCTGTTCATGATGAATTCTGTCTGTTGGCAAATGATCGCTGGAGATAGTCACCAGCCTGCCAAACGAAATGTGTGGATCAAACAAAATATGCAACAGCCTGGAGAAAACTCAAAAAATCCTGCTGCCTGGGGTCATTAAGACAGTGTCACACAGTTTTCATTCCTGAGATGCTCTCCTTATCTCAAATATCAGAGCAAAGATGTACTAGAAATAGTCTCAGACCATGGTCATTGGAGCACAGTCTGAATTCTCATCTCATTTTGTTAGCGACAGCAGTAGGACAGTTTGTCCTGTAACTAGTGGGTAGATGGTTGTATCCTTCGGCAAGACACTTCACCCCCCTTCCCTGCTGTTGGTGGTGAGAAGGACTGATGAGAGCCTTGTTTCTGTCAGACTGCTCTGGCAACAATCCTGAAGCCAGCTACGTCCATCATGTGAATGTGTGTCAATGGGAATGACTAATTCCACTGCAAAGTATCTTTGAGTTCCAGAAAAGTGCTTTATAAAATCAGATGTCATTTCATTTAATAGTTTTCACCTTTATTCTAACAGTGTGAGAAGATTCAGCAGGTGGAGGATTCAACCACCTATGAAAGATAAAAGTTGTAATGTCAGCACAGTTCTACTACCAGTTATATGATAAAGCTCCATTGCATAGTTATAGCTTAGCTCATTATATAGAATTTCTAATGCTGTAAAATTATTGTATTTTCATTATATCATTGCTACAAGATAATTCTGTAAAACATCTGACAAAATGAGAATGCTCTGTAGAAAAGAAAGGAATAGATTACTATTTCAGTAGTTGATGTATTTTAATGATTTAGATAAAGTTATGAACTCCCCTTAGAATTTAATAATGAGCCCTAAAGCATGCTTAAATTATAAAGTCCTTTATTTGATCATCATGTGTCCTCTTTGTGAATACTGCCAATCACATCCCAGCCAGATGCACATCTTCCAATCCCAGTAAGGCATAAGCCAGTGTGATCCTGCCCCTAAGGGGGCCCATATGCCCACAGGACAAAAAAAAAGAAAAAAAGCCAGTTTATTAATCTGTTTTTTAATTGAATTTCTCCTGCTATTTCTTCGCTTAGTTAATCCCTGCGCTGGCCTCTAGGCAGATGATTGGCGTGTAATTACCGGCTGCTGCCGTGTGCACTTCCTTGTGCTTCTCTTCTCTGAAAAAAGTAAAATCTTTGGCCCATCTCTCCTCTCCATATCGGCCCCACAACTTCTGCCTTCCCTGAATCTAACCAACATCTAAAGAAACATCAGTCACATTTTTTTTTAAGTGGAAGATTTTTTTTTAATAGATTTAAAGAAAAAGGATGATATATATATATATATATATATATATATATATATATATATATATATATATATATATATATATGTATATATATATGTATATATATATATATATATATATATATATATATTTATTTATTTTATAATCTTTTTTTTTGTGCTTACTGTCTTGAAATTGGCATCAGAACAGCAGCTGAGTTAAACTCCTCTTTTCTTTGACAACACATGTTAATAAAACAGCCAGCAGATAACAGTAATTACCTCTTAGTGGCTTCTGCTTCTCACTAGGGAACGCACGGCGAGACTGAGGTCTGCCTCTCCATGAGTCTGTACGTCCAAAAGATTAATTTGGTTTTTAATTAGAGCACACCCTGAGTAATGCACCAAATGTGCTCTTCCCTCCGTCTCCCCCAACCCGTTCCTTCTTTCTTCTCTGTCATATTAGCATAAGTAATTAGAGACTTCTGTTTGCATGCGTGGTCCCGCAGTTTAAATTGAACATGTTGATCTCTTTTGATTCTTCCATAGTTTGAGGCTGCCTGACATGTACAATTAAGATAACATAGTAGAGGGTACGGGGGGTAGTGGGTTGGTGAGTGTGGTGGTGAGGGGTGGAAAACCTCCAACAGCCACTCCAAAAGTGTTATCTCTCATTATGTTGAACACTCTCCAAAGCTCTGCAGAGATTTAAGAGGTAAAGAGTGGAGCTAATGCATGCTAAAGCTGGAGTGCTGGCTGCAGCACTTCAGCATCAAGGCCTGGAGCCAACCATCAGCAGGTCGGCTCAGGCCTTTGATTGACTTTGATTTGAAAAAAAAACTGAAAAATGAAGCATCTGTAAGATTATTTATCTGAATAAAGAGGAAGTGAGCAGCTTTGGAAGTGCATGAGTTGTTGCATAACGTTTTTTTAGTTATTGAATTTGTTCAGGTACGGTAGATCAGCCTAATGGGCAAAAGGCATTGCAACTGTTGTCCATTTTAGTGAATTTCTTATTTTAATTATTCTTCCGTAACCTTTATTTACACATGTCAGTGTCACTGAGACATTAGGTTTTAATTAAAGAGTGACTTGTTTAAAACATAATACAATATAAAACAGAGTTTGATGCCAATTAACATTATCTAGCAATGAAATACATAACAGTTCAGAAGTGACTGGGATGGGACATGTTGTCAATAAGAGGAACAGTTTTGAAGATCTCAATGCTGCTGCTGCACCTGGATTTCCTCACTCTGGGATGATAAGGGATATTCAAATTATATTCTGAAGACTGTAAAATATCAGTTGAGTGTAAAGCCAGGAGTAGGTAATGAAGCCCATCTGGCATAATCAACAGCTTATTCAGTTAATTCTTTCATATCATTTGCATCTTATTTGTCTCTGTTTTGTTTTCCAAAGTTCTGCCACATAAATAATGAAATGGAGGCGTCTTTATGTTGAAAACCTCAGATAAATTTGAGGTTTATTCAAATATATTTATTCAAATCTGAATATGCACAGTGTGGTGATAGGTGTTGAGATCCAAGGTTGTTTGAGTTTTGTTTTTGGTTTTGTTATTTTTTGTGCGCCTTAGTTTTTTTTTTTTTTTGTCAGTTTTGCCTTGTTTCATTTTCACTTCAGTTCTTCCTTAGTGATTGTAGTTTATTTCTTGTCACTCGTTATTCTTTTCACTCCAGTATAATTATGCTCCTTTACTCTGGTTATTCTTTAGTGTTATATTTATTTCCTGTTCCCCTGTGTATTCTCCCTTGGCCCCTGTGCCACTTTCCCCCTTTCCCCTCAGTCTGTCTCCTGCTCCTTCCATTCATAACCTCAACCTGTTTATTCATCATCAACCCAGCTCTTTTGTTCAGCATTCAACCTCTACTATTTAAGCACTGCATTTTTGCTCCCTACTCACTGGATCCTCCTGTCTCTTCCTCATTTCTCCCTGTGTTCTCTTTGTGTCTGCTTGCTGGTTTCCTTCTTGTGTATTTTTGTTTTTTTGTTCTAACTTCCTGTTTTGCCATTGAATTTTATAAGTTTTTGTTCTTATATGTTTATTAAATCCATCATCATCTACTCAACGCCTCTAGCATCTGCATTTGGGTCCACCTACTAATACATCATGAAAATAGGTTCACTTTTTATAAATATTCTGATCCATAGGCTCATATTCCAGAAATAGTGGGTTCAATTGCAGCTTTCTCATGCTACATGTCAACACACCTCTGTGCTAAATGTTGTCTGCATGCCGCATATCAGAGTATGAACGGTGAGGCTCGAGAGTAAAGTGGTCAGTGTGATTTGAAAAGGGCAAAAATTCATTCTGGTAATCACTTGGAGAGTCCAGATGACAAATCATCCAAATATAGGCTGGTTTTTACAGACCACATATGTTATAAAACAGCTGAATAAATAACAACACCTCTGCAGTTTGAGACTGCAGTAGTAAGCCTGAAAAAAAGAAAAACCCTCTAAATCTTTTGCTAACCTGTTCAGACCAAAACTTTGTTTCATTTGAATTAAACTTGTTCCCCATTAGGTTTGTTTTAGAAGTAACACAACAGCAGCATTTTATTTAGTGAAAGCACCAGCTGAATGTGCTTGTGTGTGTGTGCATGCGTGTGCGTGCGCGTGCCCCACCTTTGCTGATCGCTGCTGATCGATCGAGGGCGGTGAGAGAAAGGACAGGACCAGTGGTGTATTGAGGCTGAGCCTTTTGTGAGCTTAGCAGCGGTAGGCGTTCGGCATAAAAGTGAAAAAAGGGGAGAGGGGCCATTAAACAGCAACCAGAGGAGTGTCTGCATGTAATGGCTATTGAACAGGTTCGCTCAAAACGAGAGGTAATCAAAGACGAGTGCAATTACACACTCCTCCGTGCTTTTCCAAAGCCAGGCCATTGTGCTCCGAGCTCTCCATATGTAATGACAGGTAAAGAATCAAGTGGAGCTGAGGGTGAAAAGTGGCCAAGCAGGGATGTAATTATGCAGCAATTACAGGGTGACGCTTGCAGTTTAGCCTGACAACAAGAATGAATGCAAGGAAAAATAAAAACGTTAAATAAAAATGAAATCAGAAGTCAAATGTGATGTTGAAGGGTGATATAAAAGAATTCCATCATTGTCAGTTTTTGAATTATTATTACTAATACACATGCTCACATTCGACTGAAGCAGTCTCGATAATAAAAAGGCCAAGAAATAAAAACAATTTCATCTCCTCCCAAATCCCAGGGCAACGTTCAGAAAGAGTAAACACCCTGGATTAAAGTCTGGCTTCATGACTGCCTGAAAGAGCTGATGAAAAAGTTTTTCCATCACTTGGAAGTTTCTGTAATTGATCATCCTACAATCAATAACTTTTAGCACTTCAGTCACAACATGAAGTAAGGTGTAGCTCATGTTTTCCTAACAATATTTACATGGTGTACAAAGTAAGAGGGGCATCACCTCAGAACCAACCAGCTCACAAGTCAGAAAATGTTTTAGAATGTTAATCAATCAAATAAAAGTCATAAAATCAACATACATTCGACACTGAGAAACAAACATTACATTTTGATGAGTGCCATCATCAAAAATCATCATTTTACATCAAATATGTTGGTCAATATTCCGGTTATTATGGTTCTAACACAACTCTGACCAGGTGATTTTTTTAGTCTTGATTTAAAGGAACTCTGTGTTTCAGCTGTTTTGCAGTTTTCTGGACATTTCTTCCAGATTTGTGGTGCACAGAAGCTGAATGCAGGCCGACCTGGTAGTCGATGAGAAAAATAAATTCCATTATTTTTTCATAATGGTTTGTTTCCTTCTTCACAGCAGGGACAGTAGTTCCTGCTCTGGCTACTGGGATCAGTAACTGGCTCTGTCTCTGGGCCAGGGTGGGCCAAACCCCTCAAAATTCCTTGTGTACACACTGCTCATATCCTCCCCTTTCTCTTTGCTTTGCTACAGCTGGTTCACCACACCTGAGCCTATCATGGATGTTCAGGTTAGTCAGCATGGCCACTGATGATGCTGCATAAACATTTATTAATAACCCAGGTGATGATACGTTTGATACCTCCTTTACAAATTTTATCCTAAACTAGAATGTGTTGCTCACACCATTTGCTTTAATTTTGCTCTGGATTCACAAAGTTCTGAAATAAATTGTGCTAAAATAAATTATTTCTTAACATGGGACTGCAATAAATGAGGAATTTAATCTAAGGCTTTTTACTCGTCCTTCCCAGGATATGATCAGAATCACATGCTCAGACAAATATGTTGCTTTTTATTATGCAAAGTATCAAATTAAATAAATGACTTTTAAAACCTGGATCTTGATACAAAGAAGCTGTGTGATGATTTGCTCACATTCAGTCTTTTCCTTCATCAACCGAGCCACGGCGACCACAGAGACCCATTAGACTCTAAAACCTAAACCGCAGAAACCCAGTCACAGAAAAGATTTCCCACAGATCTGTCCTGTAAATTCATAGCACTGACATCCAAGATGGCCAGAACTGAGCCAAAAAGTTGTATGTTCTACACTGAGGTTAGTTTTATTGTTTACAAGGATGCACACACTCTGAAAAGTAGAAAGTGAACCTTTGGAAAAAACTTTCAAATTTGAAAGATTAAAGGATAATTTGCTCTGCATCTGCAGCTAATGAAGAAGTACAAGATCAATGTTAACAAACCCATACAGAATTTACAGTGCGGGTAACTGTTGTGTGATACTCTGAAAACGCCACAACTCTCTTGACAGCATGATAAAGCTCCTCTTCAGTCTGCAGTGGTAATCCTTTCCATAAAGAGTTAGCAGTGGGCAACAAGAGAAGAACAGAGTAGTTTTAGGCATGTAGAAAAAGGACATTTTCTTCAACTAGTGTGTTTCGGCAACGGCGAGCTTTCTTATCACAGAATGTCAGAGGGAGTTCGAGGAGCTCAGCTAATCCAAAACAGCTCTTCTCAGCTAATCTCAAATGAGATGGAAATCCAGACGATTCACTGGGCCAAAAAAACATGCTGCCTCCGTCATGTAAGCGCTCGCCTTCAGGGGGTGGGCGCTCAAACCATTTGTAAATATACCAAATATACTAAGGAGCAAATAAATAAAACAAAAACATAAAATACATACTCAAATAAGTAACAGCTATAAGGCAGTGAGAAATAGTGGGAATTACTACAATCAACTTCCATTGTAGAATTTTTGATGAAGATATTTTCTCCAAGCATTTTGTTTTTAGGAGAAAACTATTGTTGTGCATTCAGACCATCCATGGACGCTGAACTGAACACAATTAAACTATAACCTGTAATGGGTGCCTAGGGCATCTTTAACCCTCTTTGAAAGCCATTGAAATTTTAGTTTGTAAGAAGCCAAAGCGCTCTGGTCTTCACTGTTTGTACAATATGCAGTGCTTAGCTGGAGATATTCAGTGCTTGGAAGAGATTCAGTTATCTCCCTTAAACAAAACAACTAATTTAAAATATAAATTTCATGTCTTCACAACCACTTCATACAACCTTAAATCTTTTGAGTCCAAACTCCTGAGACATGATGGACTCCTGCAGAGCTTCCATAAATCTAAACATGTCTGCGCTCCGGCAGCTGGCTTTAAATTCTTGATTTAACTTGAAGTGAAAGAAGGTACGAGGATAAAGAATGGAACCTCTGTGGTGAGTAGCAGAGAAAAAACAAAACAATTTATGTATTAGTGGCCTAAATAAGAATGCCACCAACAAATGTGAATTGATCCTTGTTTACACCATGGATTCTGTTTACTATATGTGCTCTCCACTTCACTGTTGTTCTGTGCACCATAGCTTCCAGTTGATGGTTTTCTTCAGGTGATACTTTCCAGGTCTGATCATCTGCCTTTTCTTCACTTCCAAAGTGTATTTCTTATCAAATGCACATTTGTTGACAGTTTGTCCCTATGCAGTCCCATCAACACCTTTTGAATACATTCCAAAGTGTATTTTAGATGCTTAGGTGTACTGTGGTGGTGCAGTAGTTAAGTACAATCCACATATGGAGGCATTGGTCCTCGACGCGGCTGTCTGTCGCAGGTTTGATTCCCGGCCTGGCGACCTTTGCTGAATGGCTTCCCCTTCTCATATTACACACTTTCCTGTCAAATAAAGGCTACTTGAGTGTATTTTAGATGCTCTGCGGCTAATCAAAGTTCAGGCTGTAGATTGCAGCAGAACTGCAGACCCACTGGCAGCCTCTCAGTTCCTGTTTCATAGTAAAACCTCCAGTGATGACTCCAACATACATATTATCAATCATGATGAATAAAGATAAAGAATATTTCCAATGATCAATTTGAGTGTTGGTGAGAAACAGCCCCTCCCTCTTCCAAAGTAATGAATCAATGAAGTTTTAAATGCTGTCTTTTGTGTCTTGCACAGCTGGTGTTCATGAATCTATGTGAAAAATTTAGATACTTATAAATTAGGGTGGGGGAAGAAAACCAGAATTTCATGGAAAAATAGGATTTAAAACTGTAATTGCTCTGTGTTGAAGACAAGCCGAAAAGCATCTGTGTTTCTAGTTGCAATCAGAATAAATGTGAAGTTTAAACTTTGCCTGAAGGTTTAGTAAGTACGAATTAGACATGGTTGTCTGCTTAAGCTATGCTTAGGGTCCAAACTGATCTTAAGTCCACAGCAGACAGGTCTGGAATTCAAAAGTCCAAAACTGCAGAGTACTGTATCTGACATGATGGAAATAACCTCACTGGGCCTCAGGAAAATCCCATCTCATTTCATCCTTCTGATGCCTAAAAATAGAACAAACATACCACCAGTTTCACTGTTTTATGTTAAAACTAATGCTTTAAGGGGCAACATTTAGTGTTAGTGTTGACGACAAGAATATTTACTCAAAATACAAACCTCAAGATAAATAAGTAATGTATCATGTGGGTCAGTTTGACTGTGTAAAATGAACATGTGACTATGTGTGACTTGAGTCTGGAAATGGCTCATCAGAAGACATGGTACCTGCACACTCCTTACAGGAGATTTGTTCTGCTTTATGCTTCCATCCAGAATTATGTGTGAAGTGCAAACTTTTCGTCTCCTTGTAGGAACTTTTGAAGGGCAAGCTTTAAGGGTGTAATTGATCCCTTTTCAGGCTTTAATTACACATGCCTGTGAAAATTTGAGATTTTCACCTACATTTGAGAGAGAGAGTGCGTGTGTGTGTGTGTTAATATGCAGGTGCAGAAAAGATGGCTTTACTGAAATAATGTTTCATCCTTTAATGCCTGGCAGCAGAACCCCCTGTCACTCTAATGGTGGTATTTATTATGCAGACACCATGCAGTCATATTTTCTCATTTACAATACCATTCATCTTACACTTAAGGTAAACACAACCACTCACACACATCCACACACGCACACTTCGTACGGGCACACAAAAATGGTCTCCACAGGCAATTACACACACACACCCACGCATGCACACGCATGCACATGCACACACACGCACGCACACGCATACACACGCACGCATATGTATATGTGTTTTTGCTACTCTATGAGATATGTGGGGACCTCAAATTTCTCAAATTTAAAGCATAATGTTCTTACATTTAATTTTATTTTATTGTTTTTATGATCCAAATAGATTATTTGTGGAGACATTGCTATTTTGAAATACCACAGATTAGTAAGTAAATGCTGCTGGTACAAGTTAGTTTGTAAGCATTTTCAAAATTTAGGTTTGAAGCTTAGTTGTCTGACAAATTTCTACATTATTTTCTCTCATTTTTTATAACTGTTTGGGAAGTTGCCTTTAGATGCACACATCTTTGTCCATTATGTCTGCCTTATCAAGGGGAAACCAAAAGGTCTGTGTAAGAGTTACCCCTTCCCTCTACAACTATGACCTTTGACTTTGGTTCCTCTCATATCAAAAGAATCAGTACGTGATGCTCCAACAGCTACTTCATCAGTGAACGTGAGTGCTGAGCTGATTCTTAACATTTTCAGTCTCAAAAATAACATCTGTGGTCTTTCTTTGTCTTTTAGCTCTAATACGTTCCTTATTCCTGGACTTCTGATCTATGACCACCAACCATATGCATATTTAAAATGTCTCCATCCAACAATATAACATCTAATTCCTAATACGTCAGTTGTTATGACTTTTGTTTCTTTTGCCTCAACTTGATTGAAGCTATGTCCAACATTTCCTGTGACCACATAAAGTGATGTACGGAGAGGATCAGTGGAATCTTTCAAATCTTGAGAATGTTTCTTGGTTCATAGGTATGGTCTCATTTCATCCTTTTTATTTTATCTTATTCACAGGTCCTTGGCTGTGCATTCTTGGTCAACTTCATTTTTTGAAAAGTCACAAATGCTACAAACATAATCAGTTAGCTTGGGCAACTTGTATTGCCCAATAGGGGAAAAAAGATCCCCTCCCTGGACTCCAGTGAGGTGGAGAGGTTTGAATGTCCCAATGATCCTAGGAACTATGTTGTGAGGGGCGTCCAAAACAATCCCAAGGTGGAAGAGGGGGCTTTAGAGGGAGGGCTAATAAAAAGAAAAGCAAAACTAGAGTTACTAAGTTCCTAATTGTCAGACATCACTAACAAACACCCAGAAATTTAATACAATAAACACTTTTTTTTTTTTTTTACCGTCAGAATATCTAATTCTGATTAGCATACAAATACTAATCATTGTCTGTTTTATATATTGTTTGTTTTAATTTATTTTACTTTTAATTGTGACCAGCAATTAAAAGTAATTGCTGGTCACAATTACTTTTAGGTGGATCTGAAGATCCACCTGCTGATTATTTCTCTAGGTTTTAACTACAGTGCAAAACAAATTCTTGTTTAAATATTTTTATGTGCGCTTTTTTATTAAAATACTATAGTTTTTAATAACTACAGTTATTAAAAACTATAGTATTTTATAAAATATGGTCACCAATGTCCTCCATAACATAATGAAGTACTATTCTCAAGTTTTATTTTTAACACAAAAGCGCAGTGGGCTGCTGGTGGACGGCCCAAGCTGTCCGACCACCGAGCTTAGCAGGTGATCTGGAGGGAGCGCTACTAGAATAGTCCTAAACCCTAAACTTAACTAGGAAAATGTCCTCAACACCCATGAACTACCTCCCTTTAGAGATGAAAATGGTGAAAGTGGTTCTCTCTATGTATTACATACAAGTACACACACCCACACACATAGTCTTCTATAATACATCATGCTTTCTCCTGTGCAGATATGATGGATCATCTGTTTCATCTTTTTATATTATCAAAAATATGTGAAAACCTCATTAGATCCGTAATGTTTCATTTCCATACAGTCAGACAATACCTGACTTTATTATTATGACCACCAGAGGGCACCAACGATCTTTTCTTCCTGGCGGAACCAGCCAGGCGTAGGGCGTGTTTCTGTGAAGCGACATGCATTCTTCGTGTCCTAAGCCTCCAGGGGAGAGTCAGGAATTCCTGTTTTATGCGATATAAGACAAAAGAAATAAAAAGAAATCAGGTTTGGGTGAGTGCATATCTTAGTAACAGTGCTGCAGGGTGGAAAAACAGAATTTTATTTAGCAATTAATTTTGCCATTATGATCATTTGAAATTTCTAGGGACAAATCCAGCCATAATTTTTTCTTAACTAAATAAATTGTTAAAAATATACTGTATTAGTTACTGTTGGCCTTCTTGTTTACATATTTAACCTTTGTTTAAGATGTAACAGTAGTGGCTGATAATGGAGGAGTTAAAAAAAGGTAAATGCCGATAACCTTATATTTTCATCAGAAATTTTGACTGCTTATATCTACCAGCAGACGAAAAATATCTCTGGTTTGTCAAATATGCATTTAAAGGTAGTTACACCACTGGAGGTGGTCCTGATCCACAAAACATCAATAACCCAGTGAAAAACATTACATTCATATATGTATTAAATAATTCTGTGTATGTTCAATATGGGCAGGTTTATGTTTGTAATCATTTTGCATCAGTTGTACTTTTAAAAATAACCTGTAAGCAAAACTGAAGAAAACTGAAGATCCTGATAGTTGAGAAATGGTTTTCACTTTGATGCCTTTCCATTGCAGACATCAACAGCAATTTTTTTGTCAAAAGTAAAATTCCAACATGTTCCAGGCAGTGTAGTTTCTAACCCCAGGACACAGTGTTGTTTCTTTTTCTTTTAGGCTATTTATTTATAATTAATCAATAAATTAAGCCAAATTTGTTATGATGTCATTGAATTCTTAATACATGGTTCTGGTTTGCAAAACTGCAGCCCAATTTCCCAATGAAACTTTAAGTTTTATGTCAGCCCATTTATCTAAGTCCCTCCTCCTCATGTTTTATGTGCAAAAGCTGTAAGCTATGATATTAAAAAGTCATGTCATTACCTCAGGTGATTCCATTCAGTATACCAAATGTATTACTCCCTGCATTTTAAAGTGGAAACAAAAGAATGTGAAATCTTTTCTTGGGTTCGGGGCGACTCGTCCAGGGATGAGAATGAAGAATGAATCCAGAAAAAGAAAAGCTAAAATTTTCTGGATCAAAGTCAACACAACGTGTAAAGGAGGCAGGCCAACAGAGCAAAAGGGTAAGGCTTAGATCGATGTGTGGAAAAGAAGCAAGACAGGTCACCGATGGATACGGCCAAGGAATGGTATAATGACAAACAAAAATAACCTGACAGACAGTCTGGAGGCCATCATTCCATGTAGCGAAGGGCTAATGAGGGGATCAGGAAGAGGAACAAAATGAGCAGTTTTTTTTTTTTTTTTTTATCAAGAAAGAAGAGGAGAAAAATCTGCAGCAAGATGATTTTAAGTGAAAGAGAAAAGCACAAAGAGATGAACAAGATTTATGAGAACATGCAGAGAAAATCTTGTGTTTCTAGTATACTGCTGTTTCTCTCTATTGGCTGCCTGAAGAGATTTTAAATTATTCTTGCACGTACAACGAATGATAGAGTTTCTTCATTTTCAAACAGCAATTTTAGATTGCAGGTTTAATCGTGGCACCAACAGTAAGAGCTGGACACAGTGCTTTCTGGTAGCAGAGTTCTTCCTCGGGTGAAACCTGTCTGCTTTGAAGCAAAGCCTTAAAACTCCCATTATGCGTTTCCAGCTACCCTGACTCATCACTTTGGTTGCTGCTGCTGAGGCTCCTAAAGGACATGTTATGGTGTACTGAGTGATATCCCCTATGGTGCTGGTTGCAGAGCAGCAAAAATGACACAAAGTCTTCAGAAACCTTTATATTCAAATTTTGTTCTAGTTTAACTGGTGAAACTAGATGTTATTTGGAGATACAAAGATCTGAATATTAATTTTCTTACAGCATTCTGCGCAGTAATGATGATAAATCATGTAACTCTATGTACAATTTGGAAGGATTTACACAGTCAGCCCAACAGTCAAACTCAAAGCAACAGCTCCTAATGCCATCCATCCATCCATCCATTTTCTGATCACCCTTCTCCCTAACGGGGTCAGGAGTTGCTGGTGCCTATCTCTAGCTGCGTTCCGGGCAAGAGGCGGGGCAGCTCCTAATGTTTACAGTATTTCTTGAATGAGCAAAATCTTTGCAAACAACATTTCATGACCTTTTAGTGAGAAAATGAGCTGATATGAGGATGAATTCTTTAACATGCTATCATATTATACTCATGAACCTCAATACATTTTTCCTGGGAATTATTTAATAAGGAGACATAAACTGTCACAGATTTGCGAAATGGAAGGAAAATGATGCAAATAAAAATCAAAGACGTATGCATTCATATCTAACCATCTTTACTCTCATTTTCCTAAGTAAGCAGTGTAACCAAAATGCAAATGTCTTTGCATGTCTGGCTTGGTGTTTTTGTTATGGTGTACTGAGTGATATCCCCTATGGTGCTGGTTGCAGAGCAGCAACCATTCTTCCTCCAAACACAGTGTTTCTAATGACATCCTTACTGTTCGCTGACCAAACTACACATTCTCCTAGTGTATTCCTGACTATTCAAACAAATAATAATAATCTTCTTCAGTTGTGGAGTCTTAGGCAGTGAAAATGCATGGAGGCCATTGGAGGTGAGTGGATCTTTCCCTATATAATGCATGTTGCATTAAACAAATGCAGCATGCATTCTCTATACATGCATGTTGCATATGTAGGGAACATGCAACATGCATGATGCATTATATAGGATGCGGTACTTATTCCGTGTGTCATTCCAAGTTTTCACCCATAGGTTAATTTGTGGATTGCATACTAGGAATTGTTTGTATGTTTGGATCGCTGAGGTTGTTGAAAATTAGTGTGAATTTTATGTTAATAAACACATTATAAATATTAAAAGTGAGAGAAAAATCATTCTAAGATGTGCTATATGCTTGGATAATGTTCCTCTTGTCAGACTACTTTTTAGCAGAAAGTAATAAAGCTCTGCAGCTGTTCCACTGGGATTTAAAGTGAAAGCTGAAGTCACAGGAAACTCGGCTGGATCTACTGTGGTTTTATCAGGGCCAGCCGCTAGCTCATCTCTATCTCCAGATCTTTTCTGGTGCCAAGCGCCTCGGAGGCTTTCAACCCTTATCACTGCGAAAATACATTAAAGACGAGATTAAAATGAGAGAGAACGCCAAAGGATATTCTGCAAAGACTGTGTCAGGAATCTTTTGCTATATCTAAGTTGTTTGAATAGGTTTATGAAAATGGAAAAAGGATGAAATATAACACTGACAATTTGGAGATATTCAATATTGCATCAGATTTCATACTATTCAGGCAGTCTACAGCTGTTGGTAACACATTGGGATGCCAGGAAGTGCCATCTAAAGCTCCCAGTGGGGGTTGATTCATTCTAGAGATGCATGGGACTTTCACGCAAGAGTTTGTGTGTCAGTTTCATTCTCAAAAGTTCTCCACAGTTTGTACTGCCAAGCAAACAGAGTCTCTCCACAGTCAACATCGGATGACACATAAATTAAGCAACATATATATTTTGTGGCGAAGCCACAACTATTTCTGTAACTCAGTGTTTCCTAACCCTGGTCCTCAAGCCACACTGCCCTGCATATTTTAACAGTTCCTTTGCTTCAGTCCAGGTGATTTCAATCGACAGGTGTTTGCTGACCTTCAATCAGCTGAATTAAATCAGGATCAAGCAGGGTCCTGGTGCAATATTGATTAAGACTGGGTAAGCCAACACATTTGATTTAAAAATTATAACTGGACTACTGGTAAAGGAGGATGCTGATATAGTACTCCTGCCTCATACCTTTTATGTCAGTACTATACCTTCTGGAACCATCTGAACATCCAAGGAGATGACTGCTTCCATGCAGCACAACAGAACAATTTACTTTCCAACAAAACCTCCAAGCAACTGTTCAGTTGGCTTACTGATTTGTAACTTAGTTTTTTGTTATTGTTGTTTATTTTTATTTTTTATCTCTGTAAAGGATGCTCACTGAAACAGCACAGACTCAGACTACTGCTCATCTCCCTTCAGAGAATCTAAACAACTTTTCATGAGGGTTCCTCTAGTATTTTAGAGAAAGCCACAACATAGAAAGATGTAGTACGATAGTTGAAATATCAACCAGCTTGGAGGAGCCAAGTTTGTTCTAAAATTTCTGCAAATCACATGTTTACGAGCATATACTAGCACAGTGCAAATTTATTTGATCCACTGTCAGAAGTATTCTCTACAGCAGCTGTACATATTTGAACAAACTGTTAATGGGATCATTTGTTTAATTGGGAAACTTCCAGAAAAATAAAGGCTGAACACTGAAACCTCTGAATATTTACCCAGTACTGAAATGCAATCTGGGGTGCAACACAGGCGGAGATTACATTTGTTGTCCATGTAGTACTGTATCTGAATAGTACTAAAGAGAGAATAAATAAACCACAACAGACAGAAATGAATTAACCTTTCTATTCAACCATCGGCACTTCAAATCAATCCACATTCCATGCTCCCTGGAATTCACCATTTCATGCCTTTACCTTGGGTATACAGCATCATTCCACTATTTACTCCGATCAGTTATTTTGAGACAAGGTCAGTAGAGGGAAGATGCACTCTAATTAATTATCTCCATAAATGATGCATGAGGGGTTCAATCAGTCTTCCTAATTTCACACCACAGAGTCGTCCGAATAAAGCATTTCAGATATTTAAATCACCAGCCAGATCCATCCTGAAAACTATTACAGTAAATGAACATCATTTGGAACCAATACATGGAAAAGGCCATATGGATGCTGTCATATAACTCAGATGTGTGTAACACACGATGATCCTGTTATAATTCTGGCACAGAGCACATATCCTCTGAAAGACATGCTTAGAATATCTGTTTTTTATATAAAAAGTCAAATTGATGTTTGAAAGTTTCCAAACAGCAATCTGAAGTTATTTAACTCTATTGCTATGTACTGTGTGCTGGAACATTGAAAATGACTTTTACACAGGTAGAACCACGAGGGGAAACTGTATAACATCATATGTCACATCTGAGCAGTATGTGTACATGGTGATTAGTGTGTATGTTTTGAGGTCAAACATATGGATTTCACAGTGTTCCACAGGGTATTTTAATTTTGTCTTTATGTCACCTTTTCATTTTATCAATTTTTGCAATCAGTCCATGAAATATATTTTTATTCTCTCAGAGTGTCTGCAACTAATCACTAAGTGATTTAGACCAGTTTCAAGCATTCAGCATAGAGAGGTGAGCGAATCTTCCATAGCGGAGAAAGCATGGAATTTCTCCGCATAAAATGATGTTTTGTTGTTATTGTGTCATTCCTCAACTGTTGTGTTCTATAGATGTTGTGTGATACGTGTAACATGAATACGATCAAATTTTTCTG
The DNA here is from genome assembly GCA_922788865.1 of Poeciliopsis turneri. Taxonomy (NCBI): domain Eukaryota; kingdom Metazoa; phylum Chordata; class Actinopteri; order Cyprinodontiformes; family Poeciliidae; genus Poeciliopsis; species Poeciliopsis turneri. The sequence goes on along the minus strand of CAKLNU010001061.1, from coordinate 668,076 downwards.
ACACCTTCCAAAGCCATCTGTGGCAGGTTGGGTGACCTGACCAAATATGGCCTCTATACAGTGTTGAGAATAAATGATTTTGTACCTTTCCTTTTTATCTCTCTTAGCTAGTTGCAAAGCTAAAGCTAAATGAATTGACATGTTAGGAAACACCCTCAAAGCTAGAATTAAAGGGTGTGACACACTACAGAACACCCTCTCCGTCGTGTGTCATACTCTAGGGTGTAGCTTAGATAGAGGCTTACAAAAGGAATGGAAAACTTTTGTTTTATGCCATTTTGTCCTGCTAACTCCTAAAGGTAGCAGGATAAATGGACCAGCTGTATCTTGGTATTAATAAATGGAATTTATGAATTCAGCTCACTGTCTCTTTTTCAACCTAGCACATCAAGAACTTAGCATGGAGAAAGGATAATTCTCCACAACATTCACAGATGGAGTTACATGATATCAGATTGTATTTTTCTGATATTGTTTCAACCTATATCACTGAAAGGAAAGGCAGATATGCAGAAGTATGAAAGGAACTGAAGCAAAGACTTTCCATCTGGAAACAACCTCAAATGCTTTATTGTTACCATTTGTACATTGATGAAAGTTTCGCAAAGTTCCCAAGTGGCATCGATTGTATTAATCTACTGAAGTTATGACTTATCCAGGTTTTGGATCAATATTTTGTGTTCTTATTTCCTTTTCGTATTTCACCAGGTGAGTGACTTCTCAGTTATTCCTTATTTTATTTCACTGTACAGACACACTAGAATTCCTCACGGGACAGTGAGTGATATGACAGTAGCTCAGATGAAAATTCCAAATGCCCTAACTCCATTCCAACAAAGACATGCAGAGGGAAAAATCAAGTGGGTCAAGTGATGACCATTGATTTAGATGGAAAAAACTAGAGCAGAACACGAAACCCGTGCAGGAAAAGAAACTCATTTACCTTGGGAGGGGAGGGGTTTCAGGGAACTTTTGGAGGGGATACTGTGTCATGGTTGAAGCTACACGCTTGACCCACATGCAGACGCACAAACAAGGAGATGCAAATAGGTAAATGAATAAAGTTTATTGGATCAAAAAATGAAGAGTCTTTGATGTGTCTCGGAGGGGCGCCTAGGGTGAGGGTCGTCTCTGCGCTAAATACAGGGAGAGTTGTGATAAGTGTAAGGATACGAATAACCAACAGGGTTCAGGAACGGGCTTACTGGAGGAGTATGAAGTCCCCGCTGGGAAGGGGGGTGACTAGCTGGAGGAGTCCAGTCCGGATCCGATGGTTGGTGGCCGATGGATTTGTCGTTGGAGGGCGGGCAGGTAGAGAGCGGGTCTTGGCCAGTCTCGGCGGTTCTTGAGTCAAACTAGAAGGTCTCAGGAAGTGCTTCTCCACAGATCAACGGGAAGAGCTCTGTGAGGAGATAAATCAGAAATAATCTCAGGCTTGCTTGAAACTCGCACAAAAAAATCCACAAACACCAGGTTCAGTGGGGGCTCAGAGTACCATTGGAGGTAAACACTCAAGCGCTGGAGAACTGGCCGCCCGCTCTTCTTATGCTGGCGGTGATGATGCCGATTACGCACAGGTGCACAGGATCCACCCTCCAACGACTGCCAACCTCTGTCTCCATCTGGTGGAAAAGAAAAAGATTCCCACCAAGCCTAGCTCTAACACCCGACATACTGGGAAAGTTCACATTCAAGGGGAAGTCTGTCAAACCGCCTGATAAGACGCATACTCCACTGGTGTACTCCAGAAAGTTCACAGAAGAGATGCTGCAGTAATGTGATGGCTCAAATACATTTAATACCACTGTTAATTAACTAACAATATGGATTGATCTTTACGAGCACACGGACAGGTCTTTGCCAAATGCCAGGAAATTGAGCACAATGGGAAGATGATGCAATGGCAGCAGGAAAAATGTCACGTAACCAACTTGAAACCCTGCTGGCATCTCTATATTTCATTGACAACACAGATTTCTCATGCAGACACAAAGCGGGAATGATTTCAAGTCATTCCAGAGGAGTGCAATTCTGTTGATGAGCAAATGTGTCCATTCAGCGACACACACAGTCAACTTTGTGCAATAAGAACTTCTGATGCTTCTAATCAGTTTTATTATACCACCAGGGTATCCTCCCAAACAGCAATGATGCCCACATGCAGTCTGATTCTTAAATATATTCAGCCAGTTAGATGCAGGCGTTGCCACATTAGATTGTGTCCTAATTTGCATAAATTCACCAGAAGTTCACAACCAACCTCAACCAATATAGTTTGATTCATGCCTGACTTGCCAGTCAGGAAAAAAAAGAGAGGAAAAAGAGTCAAGTTTATTTGCTGAACTGTTTGGATGCATCTGACTTCCTGACACATCCCAATATATGTAACTGTCTTTGATAAATGAGACACCATGGTTGGCTTCAGCTTTAGAAGTAATGTCAGTGTGTTGGGTTTTTTTTTTTGTTATGTCAGAAGCAATGACAATAGATTGTGAGATGCTAGGAAAAAGACTGCAAAATCTAATGAATGAAAACTAAAAAAAAGACACAAAGTAAATGAAAAATATAATGGAATGTGACAATCAAAGTTGTTAGTGAGTGTGTCTGTAAGTAAGAACAGTGTGGAACAGATATGATGGACAGCAACAAAGTCAATAAATACGCAGAATGTGATGCCTCCACCAAATGTGCATAAGTGGGATACGCCATCAGCTAAAGGTTTGTTGGAAGTTTAACTACTGTTGGCATACCGTGTTTGACAAGAAAAAGATTTCTGCCTGACACAAAACGTTAATATGTATGTGCATGTATGAATCTGTCTGATTTTTAATTTGTTCTTTTTCAGATCATTCTCTGTAAACCTCAGAGCAGGTTGTGTGTAAAACTCCCAGTTGATCAGAAGGCCAGCATGTCTGGCACCAACAACCATCTCATATGCAAAATCACTTCTGTCATTTTTGTTTCCCATTCTGATGCTCACTTTGACCTTCCGTAAGTCATCAACACCACATCTAGAAGCCTAAATGAAGGGAGCAATCAAAGAAGGTCAGCCTGTCAATTGAACTGAATATAAAACATCATTGATGTAAGTTGGTGTAATAATGCAATGGCATACTGACTCAGATTTTTCAACAGAATAAACACATTTGCATGCTCCTGTATAATTCCTGGTGTATGATTATACAATGTCCTGATAGTGCTTACTTTGATTTTGATGTTCTGTAGTAGCTGCAGCCCCAGGCAGAAACACGTCCCTTCTACGTCTTCCATGACAGAGGCAATTACTGTTACAGATGCTATCAGCCCTGTTACAGTGTGGTCATCTTCTGCAATAGGGCAGGAATGACAAGCATAAGCAAAGGTAAAGAACAATGGATTTCTTCTTGAAGGCTTCATAAGGATAAAAATGGAAAAAGCTTGCTGTCTGTCTGCCCTCTTAGAATACCTCCAGTATTTTCATAAGGAAGGGGAGGTTTTATTTTTAGAGTACATGGATTGATTTTTGCCTTTAGCTTCCTTTTTGTTTCATTAAAACACCGGCTTGTATTCCCAAGTGCCAACCTAAATAATCTCTGGTGGTCTCTTTGTCACCTCCAACTCTTTACTAGGATTATACCAACCTTCCTCATGACCCAAAGCCTTGAAGGTTGTGCTTCTCTGTCCAGTTTCCACTCTGAGTCAGTTGTTCATCTTCTCATAAATAAACTGTAACTTTGCATTCCGGGCACAGAGTGGCTTTTCCTGTTACCATTGTACAGGAGGGGGCTGAAAATTTTATGCTGTCTAAATTATTCATGCCGATGTTGGATGACATAAACCATCCTCAAAAATAAAATCCAAGAGGGAGAAAAAAGGGAGGAGGGGTTTTGCCTGGAAACAAAGGAGAACAAAATTGCTAGAGTTTCCATCAGTTGTGCCTTTGGTCGGATGTTTACTGGCTTTGATTTTTTTTAAGTACAGAGGACAGTTAGTGGATATAAAGAACAGGGGCAAATGTTTCAGTACAGAGGATCATTCCTGTCATAATTAAGAAAAAGACAGAAATAAGTCAATGCTCAATAAATCAAAATTCATATGATTAAATGCACAGAAAATGCAATGAATAAATAAATGTTGGGAGTAATTAAATTTTGCAGTGAGACAAAAGTACGAATGGAAGTAGCTGGGCTGTATCACAACTCTTGTTCAAAACCAAAGAAAATGTGTCAAACTTGCTCATTTTCTTTTGCAGCTAAAGGGTCAAATTTTCTAGTGTAACAGAGTGCAGAGACAGTTTTTTTTTTTCTGAGGACAAATTACCACTGCGGACACCACAAAAACAGATAAACTCCCTATCAGGAAACAGCTTACCATACACTGTGGGATTTTACAAAGCTGTTACTCATAGTTGCATTTCTGGAGGAGAAATACTGTAAAGAAAAAAAAAAAAAAAAGAGAAATCCATTTTCTTTCTGTTGCTTTCGCAGTTTAGCTAGAAGTCTTCTGATGCTCTTCCCCACAATCAGATTGTTAATCTCTCTGCATTGATGCCTATAATGGTGCTTTTGTTTACTGTTACCTGACATATCTAAGTGTTAAGAGGTAAATTCTTCAAAGTTGTTCAACATATTTGATGTTGAGAAAGCAATAGTGGCATTCAAATCATAATTTGGTCACCTATGACAGACAAACGGGATTTTACACTTTCACTACAAACTCATGGAAAGCTTAAAGCTTTTCATTCCAGTAATGGTTATAAGATAGAAGTTAGCTGATGTGATAATAGGCTTTACATGGATTTTAAATATGACTCTACAACTTCACCAGGCTTCTGCAATACTTTATTACAATGAAACATATTGAATAACAATCTGCATTGTTGCCTTTTTAGGACAGAACAACCTCTATGTTTTTTGCATTAAGCTGGAGGCAATGATGATCTATCATTTCACTGATATTAGAGACAGAGTCATGTTATGTGTTACATTAAAAAAGTGTTTTCAGTGTGTCAGTAAAATGTAATAAATGTTTATCATTTTGCTTGAGCACACCAGTTTTTTTGTTCTGCTATTACTGAATTTAAAAGCTCTGTTAAAACACAATGACACATTCAGAGCCTGAAAAAAAGACAGGAAATACATGAACCGTTGCACCCAGGCTCTGCTTCCTGTCTGCCTTTTAAAGTAAACAAAAATGCATTTTTGCAACAACACATTGCATTATTATCAAATTTATTACCTCAGTGAGTTGTTGAAGGGCATTAAATATCATCAAATTTAAAACTGACTAATACGTCAGAGTTGCCCCATTGTTGAGTACACAATGCCTGTTCTTCAGTTAGAACATTAACACATAAATATTTAATGGAGTTCAGAGATGACACATCTCTGAACTGTATGCATATAAACATTTTTGATTCTGAAAGCGCATGCGCTCAGCTCTGAAGCTCCACCTGGACGGTATGTGGAAACTGAATGTGACAGGGATAGGATGAATTTTTTAGGATGTTTGTTGCATTGCAAAGACAGCAAATCCTGAAAAGTTTTCACCAGGATGAGCTTTGGGACTCTAGAGATTCTTCCTAATTTTTTTTCTTTCTTTTTTCTGTGCTTCTGTTGCTAGGCTTCTGTGAATTGCAGTTTGCAGATTGGTGTGTGTTAACAAAAACAAAGTATCACTTTCACTAATGATAGGTCAATTTAGGAAAAGTCATAAAATTTCAAGCCAGAAAAAGATAGTTTAGGATATTTTTTCTATAGGGAAACATGGTAATGGGTCACTTTTGACCCGCAAGGCAACACAAGGGTTAGGGTGTCAGAGAGTCCTTTCAGTGGGGAATGTGGACGTCTATTTCAAATGCTTTATGTCCATAAGGCACATTCACAACGCGGGGGGCTCAACTGAAGGACGACTGCAGCTGGACCGGTACTGGTACCAAACGACTCTTTAAGTTTTCCTCAGAGCTCCAGGATGATCAGTCTGAGTATGGTAAATGCTCATAAACCATCATCAACATTTCCCAATAGATCAATATGATCTCTGAACAAACGCTCCCTCTGAATCCTTCCATTGGCGATGTTCTCCATCAGAGCCCAGGAGCTCCACAATTACGCGGCTCACCTTTGCACAGCTTCTTATATACGTGTGATTGCACACACATCTTGATCAAACCTGTTGATTCCTTTTAATCAGCATGTTTGAGTTAAGCTGTTGATCCAACGCTGTTTTCATCTTTTAGTGAGAATGAAATTACCCCATAAATGCATTTCATGTGCTTCAGCGCATGGACCAATGCGTTACATCTTTATGAGACAAAAACTGATAAGAAGTACTATTTAGATTTGAGTGAGGTTTCCATGTACTTTCATTTGTATTTTATTTATTTTGTGTGCATGTTAGCTTATTGTCTGAGGATAAATGCGGTTCAGTTTTATCGTTTATGTTTAAAAAATAAAATATCTTAATCATGAAAAACATCGGGTTTGATGCTTCTTGGTCTAAATAACATCTAATGTAGTCAGATTCCAGTGTGTTTAGGTGAGTTTTGACTCTTTGTAGTTTGATATTGTCCACAGAAAAAGTTTGCGTGGCTGCCGCACATGTTCACGCCAGCGGAAAAGCGTGCGTATATTTACGGAAACTTTGACGAAAAGTTAATTTTAATACATGCTGACTTGTGCGTAAAATATGATGGCGCATATTTTTTGTGTGCATGCACGCTGTATGCATGAGGCTCCAGATTATTCTTTTTTTAGCAGCTGGTTTGATAACTGCTAAAGGCCTCCAGTGGACATGTACTGTGTAAGAAGCTGACAAGATACCTTTCTCTCTGGATGAAACCTAATGAGGCAGAGACCAATTTAATACCTTTAGTAAATAGTAATACATGAATAAGCATTGTGATGTAGATGAGGCTGTTGAGGAGCAAGAACAAATGCCCTGAGGAAGCTCTGCCTGTTGAGCAGCGTGGGCTCACAGAGAAGCTTCATTTAGGCAGAGAGATGAATGCTGTTGTGACAGGAGACATACCATCCTAATGTCTCTGGAGCTGATGAATATTTGTTGCGTCTGATATTAGTTAAACATGAAACACAATAGGACAGAATATAGTGTGGGAAGGGTCTGACTCATGCTCCTAACTTCACTATCCATGACCATGCAGAAGAACCCGGTAGTTCCTAGAAAAGCCAGACGTTGATAACTCTCACAGTTCCCTAACTTCCTCTGACAGAGACAGCGCTTAAAGAATGCACTGCTGTTACATACATCTTCAGAAATCAAACTGCTTTCTTCTTAAACAGATACATAACCAGTGTAAACTAAAAAGTAGAAGCCTCATGAAGGTGCCAACACAGTGTGCACATTGGGTCATGGCTGCAGCACTTTTCCTCAAAACAGTCGGTAGGTTGGGGCTTTAGCCACTAACAGCACCTTGATAGTACTGCTAGAGGGAAGTCAGTGCTTCCTCCTTAGAACATAAACCTCCTCAAGTGCTGTTTACTGTGTTTGTTGTGTCCATGGATGATTATTAGGACTGTTTTTCCAAATTCAGTATCTAAGGTCCTTTGCCAGTTCTAAATAAATAGTATTTAAGCACAGTTTCTGTTTTCAGAAACTGTGGCAAAGCAGCTAAGTATATGACTAATTGAATGGTCAATATATAGATATATCTATATAGTGTTCACCGACAGATGGAAGGACGGACCTACGGACAGACAAACAGATGACCACACTGCTGTGAAGTAGGCAACCCTCCATGAGAAAGAGGCTTTCAGGTCAAAATAGGTAATGTGATTGGTCTGCACATGTTGAACATTTTAGATGAACCACATGCGTTAATGTTGACAGCCTAGCTTAAACCTGGACCAAGTCTAGATAGTTGACTTTTTTGCACCAACCTTGTTAATGAGCTCTTCTTTTATGCTCTCCAAACAGACCAGCTTCCTTGTGGTCTGTTTTGATGCCAGATGATTACATCAACAAGCCCACATGCTGTTAGCCGGTAGATTACAGATCTCTATCTTTGGCTAAATTTCTAAAGTCTCTACTGTGTATCATATGTATTGATCAGGATGACAATCAGGCCATCCACTTGTTGCCAAACTACCCCCTTGCCCTGGAAAGTCTGGATTTGACACTGTCTGTCCCAGGCACCTGAAGCACTTTAGTTATTTTATTTGTCAGTCTATCCAAATCCCTCATCAAATCAAGAGAAAGGAACTTCCTAGCTTTCAGAGGAATATCTTTCATTTTCCATTTAGGTAACAAAACAAACAACAACCTATCCATCATAATCTAATGAGGGTGATAGTGACTGGACTAGATTAAATAAAAGGCTAATCTCAGGGACAAATAGCAAAAGAAGTTCACTGAAGGAGGGTGTGAACACCATGTCAGCTGACCTGACTGTTCGTTTGACTACTGGAGGAATAATTGAGTTTGCATATTAGGTTGAGCAGTGGGAGATGCTGTAATATGTAACAGAATTAAGTAAAGAGGTTGATTTTTTTTCTTAGGGGTAAATCTGTAGACTCCTTCAATTCTTCAGCTTCCATTTTGATATTATTACCAATCTATCTTTTCCCACGTTGGCTTTCTTCCTGCCTGCTAAGGACATTAGAGCTCTTCACAGACATTATTCAGTATGTTGATCACTCTCAGGTTCAATTGAAACAAAGACGATATTTTTACAGTGAAGGTCTCATGTTTCCCTATGCTTTCTGTACTTATCTCTGCACAACAAGCTCTCATATCTTGTGTAGTTTTCAGCCTCCAGAGTAAGGTTCTCATAGCAGAGACAATTAAGATGTGAGGGCATTAGAGGCACTCATATCTATGTTAAAATGCTAGGTTTTAGCAATGTAAAAAAAAAAGAGTCCAGGATAAATCATTTCATTGATACCACTTATGTTCAACTGAAAAACAACCATGTTACTGATTTTCTTATCTCACTATATGATTGGATCACTTTGATTTTATATTTTTCTACATTAATCAGTTCAGAGCAACAACACATTTGCTCTGAACTGGTTATGAAATGTTTGCGGATCCGGAAATGAATACTTTTATGAACCATTGTTAGATATAAGGCAAATATCAACTAGCATTAATAATCTGCAGAGAATCTGATCAACCAGAAATAAAGTGTAGCTACATTGGCATATCTAATGCATATATTTTAGCTGAACCCATTGTTTGTGTAAAAAGGTTTTTTTCAAGTTCTGCCATTGGTGTTTCTTGATATGCAACATAGGTATCCATGTCTTTGCATGTCTGAAGCAAAAAGTAGAAATGTAAAGAAACATGTTTCTTCCAAAGAAAACACCCAGATCCTGCTAAAATCTCCTAGAATCTTGTGGCACAAAATGATGGACATAAAGTTCTTTTATTTCTTCCTCTACAGACTCACAGTGCTTGTTTGGAACTGTACAATGGTAATGATCACAGTAGAGGACAAGAAAATTTTAAAAGGCTTTTCCATGATCTCATCTTTTGTGTCACAAAAACCTGGAATGTGTTGGATAGTATGGCATCCTACGTTTAAGCTGGCACTGATGTAATAATCAGTCCACTGCATCAGAACATACTGGAGTTAGCTCATGAATTTCATGCCCCATAGGGCATGGAATTCTGCTGATAGGCTCACACGGTGCTGATAATGCAACAGTGAATACTTGCAGCCATTTGTGGGGATGAATTTCATCACAACCATTGTTAATTAGCTGAGATTGGGGGAAAGCTGTGATTATCAAATGGGCTTAGTGTATTTAGCTGGGACTAATCCCTGGCTTCCCTTGTTTGTGGGATTTGATGAGGAAGACAGCAGTGAGTCAGCTGGAGAGGTGACAGAACAACTGGATGTACAAAGCAAAACCACAGCCTGGCCACTGTTCAAACCTCCCTGCACTTCCTCATGTCAACAGAAACATGGCCAAGCTGATCCATACAACATCATGTTTGGCTTCTTACTGCGACAATGAATGAATGATGATGATGATGGTGATGATGGTGATGATGATGATGATGATGATGATGATGATGATGATGATGATGATTATGATGATGATGATGATGATGATGATGATGATGATGAAGAACAAAATCAGCCTTCTCAGCTGTTCAACTGAAAATGACTTCTCTCTCAAACCATTAGATGACAGGTTAATTTCTTTAGATGGATCATTAGTAGAATTTCCAGCACTTTAAAGTGAATAAAAGGTCAATTTATTGCAAAATCTGCAGAACTACTCAGTTTGAGGTTACTTATATCCTCCAAAATCGTAAGCTTTGAAGATCAGCTGTCCTGCTTCACTTTCACAAATACTACTTTCTGTCTTGTCTCTGAATTGCACACAGTTTTAGTTGCTGACAATAAGCTCAGCACATAATGGCTCTGTGGTTGATTTACGCTGCCCAGTTGTTGAATGTGCTTTTACCCAAACACTTTTAGAATTGTGATTAAATATTGTTCGCTTAGAATTTATAAGCGAACACTATTGAATCAGTAAGAACCCCTTTCTCCTCTGAAAACAGTGTTTTATTCTGAGGATGTCTGCAGAATTTTTTTCAAAACAATTTGAAAAGATTGGCCTCTGTGTTGTTTCTAAAATACAAATGAAAGTAGATTTTTTTTTTCGTTAGGTGACTTGAAGCTGTTTTGTAGACATTAATATAATAATATTGCAATGATTGTGTCTTGTTTTGGTTGATTTGTTGTTTATTGATGTCTGTTCTTATCTGTCTGTTGTATATTTTGTCTTTCAGTAATTACTTTCTTTAAGATCACTTTAATTTAATTCAGGGAGGTTCAGATCTGAGACATTCATTGGCATATAAATCAATTTTCTGATCCAGATCACTTTTACATATGCATTTATTGATGTTTTTGATCTCAACATTGTTAGGAAACCAAAATAAATCCAGAAACACACATATGTCAAGTATAATGCTGCAGTTTGTACCTAAAACCTATAGACACTCACAGGTGTAGACTAATTGTAGCCTTTGATAAGCATCAAAATGACACTTTCATAACATTATGTCACACAGCTGCTAAAAGTGCTGCTTGTTGTCAACTCTTTAACTTTGTTGGGTTGTAAATGTTGGTGAAATTCTCTAAAAGCTCCAGCGACAAAATCACTTGGCAATAAGTGCTTTTGTTGTGAACGTTCAAACTGAATCACACTAAATAACTCAGCAAAAGAACATTCCCTTTATTAGTCACAGTCAGAAATATATTCAAGTTATATTTCAAAAGTTTTATCAGCTTTTATTTAGAATTAGCACAGTTAGCTTCATTGTCATTGCTTGATGTAACAGCTGAGTAACGTCTCCATTTGTCTTCGAGAGTGCAAAGAAAAATCTCCTCAGCATTAAACTTGTCCTACATTTCCTATTCCTATGTAGTCCACAAAGGATAAAAAACTCTATTCAGTAAATCAACTTCCTGTACTCTTTATAGCTTTCCTGTGGTCAGCCATTCAGGCTACCACTGAGTGCCAGGAAAGGCCATATGAGCTGCAGTTATTCTACTTTGTGAGCACTGGGGTAGTAAAGAAAGCACGTTTGATAGTTTTCATCGTTGCAGTTTATTTAGGTTTAGTTTTCCCCGTCTCATTCAGCAGCCTGCAGGGTGCAGCTTTATCACAGTCACCCTGCTTAATTGGATTTTTTCCAGGTGATGGACTGTGTTACAGCTGAGATGGTGGCACCCTGCTGCACAACCAAACAACTCTTTCAAGCACATCCACAAAGATGTACATGATTGGGATTTCAATTGTGTACCTCTTTGTCACCTACATAAAGATGGCATTTTAAACATAGTACAATCTAAGAATGATTAGAGTTTTTTTTTTTATATTTTAAAATATGACACCTAACAGATGGCAGACATTTACCCAAAATAAAATGGATAAAATGACACAAACATGAAAATAATTAACTGTATCAAACTTGAATTAGTACCCTTACTAAGATAAAGGTGATTTGCAAGAAAAATCATACATGAATTATGAGTCTTTCTTTATGTCAAGATTTTTTTCCAAAGTGTTTTTGATTTTCTTAAGGCATACAGAAAAAGTAGGAAAAAAAATGTGATCATTTGTAATTTTCTCCAAACACAAAGTAGTATTGTTTTTTTAGCAGTTTTTTTATACGAAACTTGGGCCCCATGAGAAATAATTTAATTGGGCCCCCCTGCTGTTACAATTTCTTGAGTCTATTTGACCCATAAAAAGTGGCACAATTTTAAAGACATGTAACTGCCTTGCTTTCTTGTCATGAGTTTGTTATGAGTCAGACAATGTGTGAAAACATGAATCTCCTCCACCTCCTCCCTGACCTACTACTGACAGCTAAAGATTGTGATTTACAGCGCTGAACCCCACCTCATGCCTTTGCTTGGTTGTTTCTATAGACATCACTGGGAGAAGGCAGACAAATTAAATTATTGTCAGATAACCTCTCAACATATTGACGGTCTTAACATATAAGACTGTTTTTATTGTTATTTTTGTTAATAAAAGTTACACACTGCGGCTTTTATTTCACTTAGGAGGGGACAGGTCAGGAGGGACATGGCAACGGATATCTGTAATTTAATTGCAAGCTAAGGCAGGACTATCTGGACTGACAAGAGGATGTTTTTTTAAATAATTTTATAAAGACTGAATTTCTGTCATTAATACATATATTACTTTATTGTGTAGTTGCAAAAAGAGCAGTGAAACAAGAAAAATGTACATAGACTCCCTGGAATGATGCTTACTGCCTTGTCTCTGAACACAGTGCTGCTCACCTTTTTCACTCGGACAGGGGGGAGGAATTATTCTGATATGGGGTTTAGAGCTGCTGTTGACTGACTCATCTGTTAAGTGTGGTAAAAGGTACAGGTACAACTTAAATAAATGAATATGTTGGTAGATTGTTTTCCTTCCCTCTTTAAATTCTAGTGAAATGGAGGCAAACTGTCTGTAGCTAAGTTAACTATCCAAAATGGTTGATAATCTCACACAGTCCAGTCACCTCTCTTGGAGAAAAACTGGGTTACAAATTGACACTCTAGTCATTGTTCTCTCTCTCCTTTTGAAAACCTGACTTTATTATTTTTCTTGGCAGCATAGTACCTGCCTCAGTCGTTCTTGTCTTCTACAGACTGCTGCTGAACATTGTCACCGTCAAGTGCGCCAAGCAGGATCAATATTTCATGCAGATCCAGGGGCGGAGGGGTTCAGTGCAAATATGGATGTATGTGTTTCGGTCTTTGAGTGGTAACATTTATCATTTACTGATAAAAAAAATATAAAAAAATAAAAAATTGAAGAAAACAATATAAGTAATTTTTTAATTGACAAGGCTCCATTTTTTTTTCTATTTCAATGAAGAATAAAACAAAAACAAAACCTTTTGTCCATCATTTTTTACTTGTATAACCAGGTGGTGTATTAGTTGAAACAGTGTTTATATGAAGTGGCTGTAAAGTCCCACCCGTTTTAGGCCCTTGAATCCATCATGCCCTTTAACTTCCGTTTTACTGTTTTGCCAGACTCATTAAGGTATGTAGGCACCAAGTCTGTGTCAGGTCCATTGTCATGGGCGATTGGATGAACACTGGCGCCTTTCTAAGAACACCCAGCCAAGAGTTCGAGCTCCTATGGGTCACCTTCTTGCTTCAAGACCAAATCAGCCATTGACCATTGATTTTACACTTCTGAAACCAGCCCCTGATGGAAGGAAGCTTGTGATGGTGATGACAGATGTATTTTCAAAGTTCACCCAAGCTATCCCCACTCATGATCAGAAAGCAACGACAGTGCTCACGAACCAGGTCCTGGTTCAAGTTGGAGTGAGCCAGCACTCCGTTTTGGAGTGCCAGCTTGTATCCACTCCGTCCAGGGGAGGAACTTTGAAGGTGTCCTGGTACAACAGTTATGTGAGTTGTACGAAGTTCAGAAAAGTCGTACCACACCCTATCACCCACAAGAAAATTGACAATCTATGTTCAATCTGCTGCGTTGCCTAGCTCCAGACGAAAAACAAAATTGGCCAGAACATCTCCCACACCTTGACTTCCATTATAACACCATTGCCCATCAGTCGACTGGTGAATCATCTCACTTCCTCATGTTTGGACAAGAGCCCCATTTGCCAGTGGATTTTCTGCTTGGCCATCTTTCTGAGGCCACAGCTTCTAACGTGTGTGATTTGATGGCAGAACACAGGAGGCACCTAAATGTTACCATTGATTTTGGAGGCATAGTGGAGTTGGCAGCCCACAGGAGAAAAGTGAGGCATGATGAGAAGGTTTGGTGCGAGCCACTTAAAGCTGGATGAAAAGCGTATCTGCATGATGTTGGCCCAGGGTGCAGAAAGATCCAGGACACATGGGGGTCCACAGTGTACCAAGTCGTGAAGGCACCAAGTTCAGATGGTGTTGTACATAAAATTGCTCCAGTTGATAAGTTTCACCTTGTTAGACAAGTGCACCGTACCTCTGTAAATCATGCTCTGTCACCTCCAGAGACCTGCTATGATGGTTGGCCACAGAGGGCACCTGAGGAGAACAGTGATGAGGATGATTTGGAGTTGGGATCTTGGCTGGTGTTCCGAGAGGCTGATAGTAAACCATCCACGCCTTTGATACCAAAACCATCAGAAATCCTTTCAGTTTGTATGCATGTTGAAATGTCACCAGCTTCCCAAACTCCTCAAAGCAGTGGGGCTGGCCCACAAAGTCTACTCGCAAAACTGCTGGTAAACACGCCAATCCCCATTGTCTCCCTGGGCCTGAAGATAGTAGGGCTGCTGTTTCTCTGGTTCCAGGTGCCAGCAGTAAGGCTGCCATTTTTAGGCTTTGGTCATAATTTCACTTTATCGGTGGGTCACTAATCCATACAGTGGGAGTACACCAACTAATACACCAGGTGGTGTATTAGTTGAAACAGTGTTTCAATGAAGTGGCTGTAAATTCCCACCCATTTTAGGCCCTTGAATGCATCATGCACCGTCACTTCCATTTTACTGTTTTGCCGGGCTCATTAAGGTATATAGGCACCAGGTGTGCCTGCCAAGCTAGAAATGTCAGGTCCATTGTTGTGGGCGGATGGATGAACACTGGCGCTGTGCTTGTTGGGCTGCTGTGCCAGGATTTTGGATCACAAATATTTGTGACAAAGGTTGCATTTAAATGAATTTTCACTGCAGCATCTGAATTTACCAGTTTGTGTGGCTGATTAAAATTCCTGCTGTTACATATTATGCTTTCATCTAGGTTTCAAGAGCATTATTTTAGATGCTCTTGATTAATTGGCTAATAGACATCCTCTAGAGTTGGAGTTATAGCACAAGCACTACAGAACCAGAACGAGATTGAATATTTTGTTAATTATCTGATTGGGCACAACCTTATAGGCCTGGGTTGACACAAAGTGATTTGCTTTTTTTTTTTTGACATTTATCATTATTGCTTGCCATTAATTTGCGTTGTTATTAATTTGCTTTGCAGTTATTTTTGTTAAAGTCTCAGATTGCTTCTGTCCAGGGTTCCTGTGCTTCATTAGTTTTTAACGTAGAATGATAAAGTCTATTTTTAATATTGTAAAAGAATGAATAAATAAAATATATTTTGTAAACTATTTCCGTTTCATCATTTTAAGCCAGGGCTGCACAGTGGCTCAGTGGGTAGCGCTGTTGCCTTGCAGCAAGAAGGTCCTAGGTTCGATTCCTGGCCCGGGGTCTTTCTGCACGGAGTTTGCATGTTCTCCCTGTGCATGCGTGGGTTCTCTCCGGGTTCTCCGGCTTCCTCCCACAGTCCAAAAACATGACTGTCAGGTTAATTGGCCTTCCCAAATTCTCCCTAGGTGTGTGTGTGCATGGTTGTTTGTCCTGTTTGTCTTTGTGTTGCCCTGCGACAGACTGGCGACCTGTCCAGGGTGACCCCCGCCTCTCGTCCGGAACGCAGCTGGAGATAGGCACCATCAACTCCCAACCCCGTTAGGGAGAAGGGTGACGGAAAATGGATGGATGGATGGATGGATCATTTTAAGCCAGACCTACTGATACTTTTAATTGGGAAACCCTAGGCCACTTAATATTATTTGAAAGGTCTACCAGTTGGCTTTAGGTCCACATCCTCTGTCACAATATGGGTTCTTTCCCCCGTATTAGACTTGCATGAATTTTCTACAATAGAAGGAGGGACTGAGTTGGTTGGTGTTGTTTTTTATCTGTCTGCCATATTAGATTTAACGAATATATTTTTGCACTTGCAGTGGGTGAACAGTAGTCGATGGTGTATTGTCCACTTCAGTTCTGTGTGCATTTATAACACAAAAATTCACAAGAAACACAATGGCTTTTTTGTAGCTGTCTACTACAGTGGCCACTATGCTTGAAAGGGCCACTGTGGTAGTGAGGTAGTGTAAATCATAGCATGTTACTAAAAGAAATTCAAGCAAGTAATTAGTTATTTCAGATACAGGTCAAATATTTACTCACTGGTGACTTTATTGGGTTCAACTGCTCAACTATTTGTTCACACAATTTTCAAATCTAACAACCAAACTGCAGCAACTAAATGGTACAGGACATCTAAATGTGGTGAAAATGACTTTGTGAAGTTCAAATCTTGCATCAAAATGAGCAAGGAAGAGGATTTAAGAGACTATGAACATGGTTTAGTGGTGTGAGGGATATTTTAGTGGCACACGTTGAGCCTCTTAGTACTAACTCAGCAATTATATGTCTGAGGACTGCTGCAGACAGTGCCATTTCTTAACCTTTTGGAGAGTACTGTCTTCACTTTGCTTTATATTACCTTGTAGCCAAGGTGATGTATATGTATCAATGCCTAGCATCATATTAGAAGCAGTTTTACAAATTTAAGCAGTCTAGTCTGCCAAGTTCTGCTAATTTGAATTGTAGATGCAAACAGTTATATCTACTATTTTCAAATTAACATTTCTCCCTGGTTTGGAAACAGCTTGAGAGCAATTTTCTACCAGTTGTTGAAAATTGACAGATTATAACGTATCACCATTTGCTATTTAAAAGAAGAATTACAGCACCTGACTTGCACCTCACACAAAGGTATTGTCAACAGGACATTGGACCATTTGTCAACAATGGTCCAGACAGACCAAATTCAGGCATAAATATGTCTGAACATGGAGGATGCAGAATGGAAAACCAGATGTGCAAAAGTGATATACTTGAGGTAGCTTTGATTTCTGCAGCAAGAAACAGTGACAAGAACTCAAAGAAGATGGACACAGTGAAGCAAGAGTTGATGATTTATTGAATAGTAGACTAACATTAGTAAGTGAGGGAGTCAGTGCATTTAAATAACGAAAATAAGATCCTAAGGCCAAAGTTTTGTAGCTCTGTAAAGCAATACTAATCTACTGCCCGACATTACTCTGCTCAATGTATGTAGTAAAGCCTGGTTAGTAAAAATTTTTTTAAATGGGTTAGGGTTAGACATACACACTTAAACCAATGCTCAAATTAATTACATTGTGAACCAGCATCCATTCATCCATCCACCTAATCATCCATCCACCTAATCATCCATCCATCCATCCATACACACATACATACATACATACATACATACATACATACATACATACATACATACATACATACATACATACATACATACATACATACATCTTCTTACACCCTTATCTCATTGCGATCTGGAGAACTCTGCCGGTGCCTATCTCCAGCTGTCCATAAACTAACAATACTTAATATAAAACATAAACATGCATCAATTAAACAGCCAATCTTAAACACATATAATTAGTGTCACCAAGAAGCAAATAAAAAACAAAATATTCCTCATTAAAACTGAATTAAAACTAACTTAATCTTAAACTTATAGGACATCCCTATATATATTTAGCATAATTTTACCAATGTATGCAATCATTGCCTGGACAGTCAGGCAATGATTGGACTGCCGTTACTGGAATTGGACGTTACTAGACCACCTGGACCAGTAACGCCTGGGCCAAATTAATGTCCCAGTCCAGCCGTAGTGAGAGACCACTTGGACTGACTTCATGCACTGCAAATGTTTCAAAATTCTGAAACATAAGAACACAGAGTTGTTGCAGTGTTGCTACCAGGATTGTATTTTTTCACACTCTTTTAAAACTCCTCCGCTCTTGCTGGTACAGATAATAGCTTTCTTGGGACAGATATGAGGAACGAGAGACACTAATGAATTCTTGTATCACATCTGCCAGGGAGCTCGCCACATGTCAGGTATTTACAGGAAGCTGATGGGGAGCTGTACTGTTCTCACACATTAACTATTACAGCTACCAGCTGCTACTTCTGCCTCCCAGTGTGGCTAAACCAGCATTTGAAAGTAAAATGACAATTTATTCCATCGCTATTAATATCTGCAAACAAGATTTTTATTAAGAAAAACAAATAGATTTCCTTTTAACTGCAGCCAAGGGATCTGATGTCTGAATTGTATGTATCCACTTTTATTTTTATTTTTTTTACAACTGAAGCTAATAGAAAGTAGCAGCAATAAAATTGCATTGTGTGCTCCAGAGAAAGATAAAACACAAGTTCTAAAACCCAAATTTACATTTTGTACAAATGAAATGTCTCTGTGGAAAGATGGTACCATTGGCATGGCCCGCTCTAAGTAATCCCACATTCACTCAGTCATCCAGACAGACCATTAGCCCTCATTATCCATCAGCCTCTCAAATGAACAGCAAAGAGAGAAAAGGGCCCACGCAGATAAAAGGGTGATTAGGAGATGAGTCAGCTGCTGGAAAACCTGGAGCTGTCCCGGGGTAGCTGATGAGGTCCAACTGGGAATAAGAGAAAAGATGTGGCCAATCTATTTTTTATGAAATAAAAGGTAGTAAGTATCACCAAAACATACACATTTTTACCTATAAAAATATTGTGTTTTAACAATTTGCTGAGGATATTTACATAGAATTAATGTGTATTTTGATTAATGTAGAGGATAATTGTAGAATTATACAATGTTAAATACTTAACTGACTAATTGTTCTTCTTTGCGTCCTTTCTGTTTCTTGAATTGCAGTGTGAGTTTTTGTTTGCAGCATTGTACTTTTTATTCAGACTCATGTGGGTTACTGGTTCCCACTCCACCTGCTTCTGTCATTGTGTCGTTGGGCAAGACAATTCACCCACCTTGCCTGATGGTGTTGGTAAGAAGGGCCGATTAGGAATAAAAATGCTGATTTCATTGTCTTGTAATAATGCGTTACATAAAACTAATTTCATTTCCTTCTTGGTGTTTTTAGTACTCATTTCAGTAACTTCAGTTTTAAAGTCGTGAACCAGTAAATTTAGAGCTTTAATATCACAATATTTTGCTCTGTTTTGTTCAAATTTCAAAGAAATGTTTCAGCTTGATAGCTGAGGATGAGCTGAAATGCTGATAAAATGTATCGGACATGTATCCAGACCTTCCTGAGTTCTGGATACATCCAAATGACATTGTCCACTTTCACCCTGCCTGCAACATGACATGTAATGATAGGATCAAGTCCTCCTGATGGGATAGCTTTTCAACTAAATGTCTCCCTTCTTGTCTGGTCTTCTCAGAGTCATACTCGATAGTAATTGTAGATTTCTTTTATGTCTGATGTCAGACGTGTGTACAAATTTCTGACATCAAACCTCCTGTAGCATCCTCTTCTAACACTCTGTCTGCTTCCACATTTTTATAATCTCCAGTTTATGTGCTTCTCCACTCTGTCCTGTTGTTTTCTGATTGATAACCACCTATGCCACTGGCCAAATTCTCTCCTGACCTGTCAACGCAGGGTAGTCTTTATGTGTGCAAAACTTTTTCGTTATTGTCGCAACTTTGCTAACGTCGATAAAACATGTCGGGTGGTGAGAAACACCTTCACTTTGACATTGTTTAATTGATTTATCGTGATCTAATAAAACTGTGCTATATTACAAAGGCAGATGTATTCTTGCATAATAATGTAAACAAAATGAATATGTTCAGTGGACATTCATAGTCTGCCACGTTTGGTTCCAGGATAAACCCCAACATCTGCAGCCACCTACCTGATCGTCTACCTGTCTTACCTCTCACACTGGTTGGTGTTCTGAAAAGTTTACAATGCTCTTTTAGGAAGAAAAAACAACCAAGCTCTGCAGGTCACAGCTGACCACTCCAACTGTGTGTTCTATCAGGAAGGGAACCTCTGGACCACCAGACTAATGTCTCATCAAAGAGACAAGCAGCAAAGTTGCACATCACATCACTTTGAGTGACAGCAAATCAATATACTCACAGTGATCACTGTGTGTGTGCACGTGTGTGTGGGTATGTTGGAGGATCCATTAGTGGAGAATCCGGCAGTTCTGTGTGTGTAGCTCTGTGTCCTGGGCTTTTGTGGTTTCATATGTGTGTGTGGGAGAGTAAAAAAAAATTGCCTGTTGGTGTGTGGGTTTATACCAGGAGAAAGCTTTAAATGTTTTGGCTTGTACTTTATTGTGATCCAGTGTTATGTTGTGTACAAATGTGTGTACATTTGGCTCAGTGTGGATTTGCACAACATGTAATTACAAACACCTCTGAAGCGTTCCTTGTGGACTTCAGGGAAAATACCATTAACCTCTGTTGCTTGGCTTCACAGCTACAGCAGGGGTGTGTGAAGGGAGTGCGGGGGGGAGGCTGCTCAGAGACTCAGAGATTACAGCTACTGTTGTTGGCTGCTGGGAGCTGGCCGCTACAACTGCCGTCTTGTTCTTCTGGACTTCATGGGAGGTTCTGTATGCAGTCAGGGATTTGTTTTAATGCAGTTTGATCCCTTTTGACAGAAGGGTTAAACAGCAACAGAGTGTAGTCCAGTGTTTTCAGGCTGGCTTTACGTTATGAGGATTTGCTTATGAATCATTTGCTAGAACTTGTGACCATAAAATAAAAAAGCTAATGTTATTTTACTTCTGTGTATATATAAATAAATCCAGTCATGTTTTGGGGTATTTTACTGGCTCACCCTCAAAATCATGTGAAGGATACAGAATGAAAAGGAGTTTATGTGAGAATAATAATTATGTTTTGTTATCATTCTTACATTTGTAGTTTTACTAGTTTGTTTTTCATTCATAGATTTAGTATTCACATCCCAGAGAGAAGGAACTTGTTAGACCTTGGAGCTGCAGCTGCTTAAACTACAGTCCTAAACCTTGAAGCTGCAGCTACTTCTTATCTTGGGATACTCCTTAAACGGCCTGTGTGTAGATCTTCCTTTGTCCTCCCTCCACATTCCTTTCTTGCTGTGCTTTGTAATAACAGACCAGTTCTGATGCAGAAAGTCAGAAAGGATGGCAGACACTTTGAAGAAGTGGTTTGCTATGTCTTCTCCTTTTGCAAAAGTCTTGCTTGAAAACTCATAAATGTTGTCTGTGGTTCTCTTTTTATGTAGGTTGAGGAAATACCTATCAGCTTATTTACAATAATAATCATAAATGTGCACGAAGAGAGTCTTGGGTCTCAAATCTTAGTGTAATTTTTTGAAGAGATGAGCGTTTATCTGGTATGAAGATGAAGCTTGGTAAACAGGAAGTAGCTCATGGTTTAGAAATTTGTTCACTTTCAGGTGTTGATCACTCTACTAATTGGTGGTGAGAAGAGCCGGTTGCCAGGAACCCTAGAATTAGTGAACAAATAATTATCATGGATTAAATTGACCAGGTTACTGTATGCTCAGATTATGGAAGCAGCTTTAACCTACTGTTTAATCTGTAACTCTGTAGATCCTCAGTTAACGACGCACCTCAAACCCTAGTCAGGGCCCCTAAAGTTCCAATCTGTCTCATTGGAACTGACTATTGGCTCCTAATGGTTAACATAAATTCTTAAACACAAGGTCATAATGAGGTAACAAAACAGTAGGGCAAGCCTGAACACAGAGATTAATTTCCTCATCCGAATCTCTGTGTTTAAATGAGTCTGTAGACGGCAGCCTAATACAGTCAAATACTGACAGCTGCAGTACTAGAAGTACATTGCCCAATGTGTTTTAATACGCTCCTTTATTTTTATGTTTTTAATTTTTGGGGGTTTTTTTTGGCCTGGCTGGGGAACAGTGGACTCTGCCGTCAGGTTAACGGAATCTTTTCCACATTTGACTGTTTTTTTGGAGGTTTTTTAGTGCTGGAAAAGTCTAAGGCCTGTTTGTCATTTTGACAGATTATAATTTGCACTCTTGACTGTACTTGACTACACTTGGTGAAGACGTGCAGATATGTTCAACTTTACGCACAGAGGTAACTAAATCAATCAATAAAAATGAAAAATCCTTTATGTATATCTTCTCTGGTTTTGGTTCAGAAGTGCATTCCAAACTTTGTTCTACATGTGTTGTATGCTAGTAAAAATCCCCAGTTCAGCCAGAGAAAACTAAAAATAATGATATGTTGTGTTAACCTATTCAATCTGGAGAGAGGCAGACAGCAAAAAGAAGACGATTAGAAAAGTTTATTAACAAGCTTGAATTAAATCTTTGGTTCTCGGACACCGGCTGAGGACATTGATTATCGCAAAATTTACGATAGCCTCAGATGAGCATTCCAGATGCTGATAGGAACCTCATCCCCCCGGGACCCGGCACTGGTGGTGGAGGTTGGTGAAGAATGTGGCCGAATGGCCGGGTGAGTGGAGGTGAAGGGGTGGTGGTGGGCTGAGCTCTGCTGGAAAGTGGAAGACGCCATGGTTGGAGGTCCTTATCAGCTGGGACTTGGACAGTGATTGGACGTGACGTGTCTTGGACCAGTGTTGATTAGTCGACAGTGATGAGCTGGATGCACCGTTTGGATGATGCAGGTGGGGCTAGGAAGAGTCTTCCTGTTTGAATTTGTGCCTCGACTTCATTTCTAAGTAGATGAAGAAGCTGTTTACTTTGTTGAGGAAAGAAAGGAAGATGCATAACTATAAGAAGCGCAGCGCTGTACAACTAAATTGGCTTGAGATCTTTTTAATTGCACATCCCAGAAGATTTGCACCTGAGATGTTTAACAGAAGAAGTAACACTGGTTACTTAAATGGCGGTAGAAAAACAAAAACAGTAAAATCTTACTTAAAGTGTTCGGGTTACTATCAATTAAAGTTGATTAATCTGGTTGGATCGGGCTCAGACATAATTGGATCTTTTTAGGCCCAATCTAAAATCGAGAGCAGATTTCTCCTACACATGCAGACTAGGTGAGGCTGTGGGTCCAGATCCCAGCAGATGAAGCACTTATAATTTCAATGGAATTAATATAATTTACAAATTGATGTTTAAAAATACAATTTGATTGATATTTTTGGTTGCCATCAGTGAAAATGACGGACAACCAAAAGGTCTAGTGCAACGTCTGAGTGGACTAGAGCTGTAGCTTTACAGCAGTGCTGTGTCAAGGAATTTTAATTCACATGTTTTGTGGATCTGGTAAGTGACGGTCAGCATGGTATGGGATGACAGGAAGGTGAGGATGAGTTTTAGAGAGGACCTGGTCCTTCAGTAAACAAAGCAGGATCTGTCTTCACACCCTCAATACAAAGATGAGCAAGTTTCCAGAGCAGTCTGAGCTGTAACTGAGTATTTCCTGTTTCTTGTTTATGATGTTCATAGTGCTGATCTTAAGATATGGTCTTGACATCTGATTTGGTTTGGAGATCTTGGGGTCTTGTCTTGTGGAATCTATGTGTGACATTGGTTTGACGACATGCACTGTCGTAGTTCACAGATAAGTGTGATTTTCTGGTGGAAAACCATGATAGAATGGCAGTCTTTGCTTCAAATAGCTTTGTGTTTTGGTCACAAGTAATGTCACAATGAAGCTGGAGAAGATCGGAAGGATTTAGGCAGGTTTTGCAGGTTTGTAATGACGTAAGGGCGGAACCAAAAAAACAAACACATCAATCAGTGACACAGCTAAATTCCAATTTTCATTCAGAGAATGGAGCAGGAAAAAGTAATCAAAGAATGGAAGTAATTCAGGCACCAAATCAGAATGCTTCCTGAAAGCATAGCTTTGGTAAGTTTCCGGGCACATCATTAAACTCATTAAATGAAATAAAGTTTTATATTCCTCATAGTCCTCAGAAATGTGCTGAAACATGTTGCTAAGCAGAAAGGCAACTTAATTTTTCACCTAGAAATATTAACCTCAGCACCTGAACTTGTATAAGTAGAAGATAATAAATGGGTATTTTAATTCAAATAGGCCACTTTTGATTATTAGGATTATATAACATTCAATTCTAAAAATGATATTCATAGCACACTTTAAATTGCTAATATTTACATCTGTTCATCTGTATTCAACTCATTAAAATTTGTTTTAGTGTGGACAACAAAGACAGCCACTACAAAGGCAGATTTTTCTTCAAAGTTAAAAGTTTGTATGCATAAAGAAAGAACTACAGAAGGATTCAGAATGGATAAAATACATTTATTTATCTGGGTAAGCCATCTTTTTACCATTTTCTTTATTACACACTTTGTGCTCTATCTTGGGCCCCAGGCACTCCCAGTCTGCAAAGCTTTTGTATGATAAAGAAAGGGATGACTTTGGTAAATCTCCCCCACAAATCTTGTATACCTCTGGCTCCCACAGTGTGCTGCAGATCATGAATAATGCAAAGTGTTTCTCAGCTTCCCATCTTGTTCGCATATGACCTATAGCCAAAATGATTATGCAGATTTAGAAAAATATATAAATAATGAGATGTTATGAATGGTGACCTGAGGCACAGGAGATTAGTGTGCATTTATCAGTCAGTGGGGAACACAATGAAGGCAGTAGATCCTCCTGTTAGTTTTTTTTTTTTTTTTTTCATTCTTTAGCAAAAGCGATTGGCCTGAATTAACAGACTAATGTGGTAGCTGCTGTTTGCATAGACCTTTAAAATGTAATTATTTCCAGCTTTGGAAATTGGTGATGGAAACAAAGCCTTCAGCTCATGGATTATGTTGCCTGCTAAAGTGAAACATCAGATGCAGCCAGACTATTTTTCCACTAGTTTACAGTGGTTTCTTAAATCCCACTTTAATATTTATAGCTCCAGTCAGGAGTTAACTATCACTAAATATTCATTTTGCATTGGGACAACTTTTTTCAGACACAATTTCAACTTCAGTGAAATAAAAACAAGAATTGGATGGGCAAATGTAATATTATTGTTGATGTTTTCAGCTCTACTCACTATATTCACAGGCAGCTTTCAGCTGATCTTTACTCCCTGACCTTTATTTGTATCCTTTGATGTTGAACAGCTTATGCTCTTGCCTCAGTGGGGCTCAGGCTTTGGGTCCCCTAAGGGGTCCTCATGCAGTAGTATTAGTTGGAAAAATGGGCCTTACAATGTATCAAATACAAGACACATGTAATGTCTTTCCATCTTAACGGGGACTTTGCATTGACATCCATTCATCCATCATTTATTTCCACAACCTAACCCTGACCATAAACTTGACCTGAACTCAATTCCCACTGTAGTCCTAAACCTAAACCCTTACCTTACCCAAAAACACCAGGTCTTCTTACGGGGTCCAGAGTTTGGACCCCATAAGGAGCAACTGTGTTGTTGTCCCCACAACATAGTATCTTTTAAAAAAGTTATTCTTACACTGTATCAAAAACAAGGCCGCACACACACCCACACAGACATTAATTACTGCAGATCAACACTTCTGGCCAGATTTATTCATAAAGCATTAACACTGAAAACTGTTTTGACTTTTCCAGTATGTATATCTCTCAAAGAGGGTTTGATGAAAACATCATTCTCTTTCTGTCATCACGGAGAAGCAGAAATCCACATTTTCTGTAATGAAATATTATTTAAACACTAAAAGATGGAAATTCAGGAGGGGAGGCTGAGTTTCAACAAGGAACTCCTGTTTGAATTAAAGCTAACTGAAAAAATAAAACCCAGCATTTACAGAAATTAATATGTTCAGTCAGTAAGAAATGCACAGTACCCTCCCACTACAGCTTTAGTTCAGGGTCCAGTCCAGCCTTCCATTTGTTATCTGGGGTAAATTTGAGTGAGTAATAAAGTCTAATGTCTCTGAGATGCCTGGTGACTGTCAGCTGCATTTCTATTTCAAATGTACGCAAATCTTTGTCAATGATCCACTAGTGCTGAAAAAACACAATTTTACCATTGCAGTGTTTTGTTTCCGGTAGAGTATCATAGAGTTCTGTGAGCAAGTTTATGCTCCCAAGAGAAAACCTCACTATCCCTATCTTCCCTCTCTTTTTAATAATAAGAAAACAATTTTAATGTTAAATTTGACCATTAACAGTGACCAGGGTAAAGGTTAAATCTCCAGGCACTTAATGTTCATATTATAATCTAAAGATTTTGAAATTTGAATTTAAACTTACCTCAAATAAACCAGATTCAGGTGAATGCTTTGCACCCTAAAACTCTACTGACCTGAAAGTGTTTTTACTGCCTTTGTGGACACTTCAGAATGATTAGCATTAACCATTTTTCTGTCTCATAAAGAATAGAATTGTTGAAAACAGAATCCATTCTCAGTGTAGTCAGCTGAGGGAATAAGCATCGCAATGTCCAAATAAATTGTTCCAACTAATTGACACAAACCGATATGGTTCTAAACAGACCAAACCAAGAGAAATCCTTTTGTTAGTCAGATATCTGGCTGCACAGACTGGCGACCTGTCCAGGGTGTACCCTGCCTCTCGCCCGGAACGCAACTGGAGATAGGCACCAGCAACTCCCGACCCCGTTAGGGAGAAGGGTGACGGAAAATGGATGGATGGATGGATGGATATCTGGCTGCTGGTTGACTTGGCCAGGTAAAGATGCTGTTGGACAGAGAGGTTTGGTTTATGTCACATGAGCATCCAGGTAAACACTGTTCAAAACCTTGTTTTCATTATTCTTTGCTCTGTGTGTTGGGTTTAGTTTCACTTATCACCTTTGAATTATGCTAGTGGGGAAGGTATTTCATAGACATCGGTTAAAATTAGAAGTGAGACTCGATTAAAAGTTTTAAATGAGTTAGTTGCATGATCCAAAATCAACACATCACAATTAATTGAACATCTATTGACAAAATAAGCAACATTTTCAATTTAAAAAATCCCTTCACTGCTAAATTATTGAATGAATACTGATATGAGCTCAACATCAAAGGTTTGTTTTAATGTTGTTCAGGTTATCCAACAAGGGCTGGACAAGTTGCAAAAAATCCTATCACAATTTTTTCTTACCTGTCAATAATTTAAACTTCACAATATTAATCAAATCGTTATTTTTATCACTGTTAAATATTTTAAAGATATGGTA
The DNA here is from genome assembly GCA_922788865.1 of Poeciliopsis turneri. Lineage (NCBI taxonomy): Eukaryota > Metazoa > Chordata > Actinopteri > Cyprinodontiformes > Poeciliidae > Poeciliopsis > Poeciliopsis turneri. The sequence continues at coordinate 640,760 of CAKLNU010001061.1, read as the reverse complement.
AAATACTGGCAGTTTTGGTTGCCAGAATTTCACCGTATGAAGACGGTGAAGTTCTGGCAACCACAGCTGCTAGTATTTTACCGTAAATTAGAGTTGTTGTTGGTTTTTTTTATTATTATTGTTTCTTTTACTGTGTACACAAACACTACAATAAAAAATGTGTGACGCCACAGCAATTAAAGTTGATTTCATTATTATAAAATACCAAAAATCTCATCAGTATTCAAAGAGATTGACCTTATTAAAACCTTACTGGTAGAGTGCAGTAGAGCTCCATGAGAGTGTTTTCGCTCCCAAGAGGAAAACTCACTACCCGTCTATCATGTTAAAATCAATAAGCTGTTGCAGCATCAGTGTTGACATAATGTCTAATTATCATAAACTATGGAGATGACTGGAGATACAGTTGAAAGTCATCCTTTGCATTGTCTATCTGCAAATGAGACTTGTCAAACAGGATGAAGAGCTTCTTCTGTCTTTATCTCACTCACAAGGACAGGTTTTATAAATCTCTTATATTCTAATACTTTTACTTTCACTGTTCTCCATAGTCTGCTGTTAGGCTGCTTCTTTATTTGCAATATTTGTTACTGTATCTAAAAACCCGCCTAAACAAATGTGACAATATGAAAATGTAATATCGCAATCATTGTGAGCAAATCTATTCTGGTTATCAATATCATTACAGGTCTGATAAAATGTGTTGAAAGCAAGCAAAAATCAGTACCACATTTTGATGCTGATACTGCTACCCAAAGGGTGAAGCAACAACATTAAGCACTTTAGCATCCAAAATGTCATCAAATGGATGACATTTGATGACAAATGTCAGTTTTAGTTGACTAAAACTAACTGTTTTAGTCAATGTAGGGGGAAAATATTCACTGATATGCTGTGAATTGATTAAAAAAACCCTCTACTTTACTCTCACTTCCTTCTGCTTGTGTCTGCAGGATCTGGCTGACATTGTTTGCTGGAAAATCAAGCAAAGGAAAACCTCTGGCATTAAGGTGGTAAAATGGTGTAACATTTAAGGAAATACAATAAAGCTGATGAACATGTTTGTTTTTGTTTCTTCCTCAAGTTAATTTTCTGATCTCCAATCTTGAGGAATCTTATGCTGAATGTTGAAGAATCCATTAATATTTAAACTGCCTCTTTTAGAGCCTCCCAGGCAGCACACAGGGAGAGCATGCAATGACGCAGAGGAATCCACAATCACAACTGGAAACTTAAATGGGGAGGCAGGGGTGGAAATGAAAACAAACCACGTGAACTAATATGGACCAGTTTTGGCAGAAGAACTGCACGGGGACAGAGAGGGAGACTAAATAAGAAGGGGGGCTAACTAAGCCTCAAAGAATCTACAAACCAACAGAGAAAACTAACTAATCTAAAATAAAGTCACTGAGATGCAGGAAAAACACAAGAATAAATTAGAAAACTAAACACAAAATAATTACCTTGTATGGCAAAATGTGTATGAAGTATGGCAAGACCTTTCTGCCAATAACAAACCCAGCAATAATTAAAACTTATGTGGAGTGTGACACTGAGTTCATGGAAACTTGCCAAGAAGCTGCAAACTAAATTGACTCAGCATTGTGCATTTCCATTCTTATGCTGATAATATTCAATTATACTTATCCATAAATCCTGATGAATCGGATCAAACAGTTTGGTAAATTACAGGTGTGTCATGAAGACATTAAAACCTGAACGATAGTAAGCTTTCTCTTTTTAAATTCTGACAAGACAGATGGTTTCATCCTTGGACTATGAACTCTAAAAATGAAAGTCCTTAGTCAATCACTTGATCTGGACAGCATTAAATCTTTAGTAAATAACCTCTGTTTTTTTATTCATCATATTTTAAATGAGGGCTGCACAGTGGCGCAGTGGGTAGCGCTGTTGCCTTGCAGCAAGAAGGTCCTGGGTTCGATTCCCGGCCCGGGGTCTTTCTGCACGGAGTTTGCATGTTCTCCCTGTGCGTGCGTGGGTTCTCTCCGGGTTCTCCGGCTTCCTCCCACAGTCCAAAAACATGACTATTAGGTTAATTGGTCTTTCCAAATTCTCCTCTGGTTGTTTGTCCTGTTTGTCTCTGTGTTGCCCTGCGACAGACTGGTGACCTGTCCAGTGTGTACCCCGCCTCTCGCCCAGAGATAGGCACCAGCAACTCCCGACCCTGTTAGGGAGAAGGGTGGTTAGAAAATGGATGGATATTTTAAATGAATTGATAATATTTTCTTTTTCATCTGTACAAAAATTAGAAATACCCTGTCCAGGAATGTCCAGGAATCATCACAATTATCCTTAACAAAACTTGGGAGTGGAAAAATTGGTGAAATTCCACCTTGATAAGGCCCATAAATTCCAAACACAACATGCCAGGGACTTGGTGAAGTATTTGATAGAAAATAGGTTGCCCTTCTATCAGTGCAATGCTGGGCCAAATACCCCCTTCATTTCAGGCTGAAGCCCAGTCAAGGCAACAGTGCATGTGAAGCACAGCACCACAGGCCAACATTTTTCTATCCAACTGGGCCTAAGTCCTGAGAATGCTGAAGTCTAGGTCAAAATGTAAACATTTCCATATTTTTGCTACAGACTTTAATCTAGTAAAAATCAGGTCCTTGTTCTATGCTTTGCTTTGTCCACAGGGTGTGGACCATTGGCTATTGTGAAACGATTGTTTCCTGGAGGCATGGACTCCCGTAAAGTCATATATAACGACACTATGAAGCTTACCCAAAATTGCCTGCTCTATTAACAACCATCCTCCACTGAGAAGAGACAAGTGCCGAGTCGAACAATTTAGTAGCGTGACCAAGATGGATGAATGGCTTTCTGCATTCCTTCCGTTGCCATTCCCAAAACTACAGGCAGACCATAATTTTAAAAAGGAACAAAAAATTGACATCAAAACTCTTCTTTCTTTTCACTGAGTGGCCTGGTAGAAAATCTACTGGAGGAATCAAAGTGACTGGGAGAAATTCCAGACTGTGCTTTGAATCAATTTGAATTGAGGGCATTGCACATCAATGCAGTGACCAGGCTGTATAGACTGTGGTGTTCAAATAATTTTAGTGGGTTAAAGGTGAAGCAGGTCTATCATCATTTTGAGTACATTTGAGACCCTTCAGCTGGTGAGGAGGTGTTAGGTGCATTATGATCACCAGGCATCGTTTAGTGATTGCATAATTCAAAAGGAATATGCCAAGGATATTTTTAAAAAGTCAAACAGCAAACAACTCTCTGTGATCTTTGGAAAAAAAAAAAAAAATCAAAAACATTTTAAAAGGTTCCCTACAAAGACTTAGTGTTTTTTGAAAGATAGGGTTGGGAATGTGTTAGAAATGCAGTTTCTAAAATAAATGGAAGTCAATATAAAATCCTAATATGGGTAGAAATTCAAGCTTATTATGTGTGTGTGTGCTTGGATAAAATGCCTGATAGGAGAGTGTTAGATCAGAGATAAATGACTTCATTAAAGTGTAAGTCTCAGAAGCTGGAGCGAGCCACATCTCCTCCTTCTGTGCCATCACAGATTATGAACTCCATAAATCAATATATTTCTGTAAAAGGATAGCTCTCGTTCTCCAGCTACATTCAGCCTCCTACACTGGGGCTGACACAGCTAAGGGCTTTCATATACTGTCATTATTTCTGCTTCGAGAGGACACTGCAGTGGCAGGGGGAATATGGTGATAGTGTTAAGTTTCCTTTTTCTCATGATGGTGGAGAAAATGTGCAATTACACATGACAGAGTCTTAAACCTCAGATAGAGGTTTAAGACTAACCTCTATCCTGAAAGGTCCTTCATTTTTAAATATCTTAGTATTGAATTTTTGGGGTTGATGTGGGAGACTCATAACAGGAGGAATAGGAAGTGATCAAGTTTGCTTATTACCGACCTAAAACTAAACAGCATCAACAGACAATTATGGGTAATTTCACAGAACAAACAGATTTTCCCAGATGCAGATGAAGGATGGAATTGGATGCAAAGTTTTCACAATTAAAATGATGATTGTCACAGAGATCATCAACTGCACTATACATAAAGCTAAATGAGACATCATGTGATGATAGTTTGATGTCTTAAATGAAAACATTACAGATAAATTATCTACAAAATTATGGTGGTGTGACTAGAATACTGAATTAGCTTCTGAGGAAATTCAATGAGTCAGAATATCCACTGATTTATCAGATATTTGGTCTCTGTACCTTTTATCATAAAGTCCTTGTATCTTTGAGCTGTGCAGAGGAACGAACATCAGAGAACCCAAAGTTAACATCTATTTCTGGAATTCCCAGTCATATCAGGCTTCTACCAAGATCATAGAACATTTGCTGATCCTGATGAGGGAGAATGAAACAGGGCGTGAAATCTACTACACTTGACCCATGGAAGCTAAACCAAGGGACTTCTTATGAGAATTACTGTTCCATTTTTTTTTTTTTCATTTAGAAAATTAAATGGATTTGGAAGATTGGAAGAGATGGTTTTCTGCAGTGATCCCTCCTGGACCTGGCTGTCTTAGGATAAAATAAACGAGATTAAACCTATGTCGAAGGTCATGTTACCAGATTCTTTGTGATGTTGTTTTAAGACTCTGGGAAATTAAAAATATATATATATATATTTAGTTGTGTGGTCAAGAAACTTCCCTAATATTTACTTCCAGAAGTCATTGTGAGGCATGTAAATTCAAGGAGGACTGGATGGTACACAAACTAGCAGAGGGTCAGGATAGAGAGATTGCCAACTGTGCTACTATTTTGGTTGAAAATGTTTAGATTAGGGCTGTAACTATTCCTCAAATGATCTGAGTACTTCAATTATTAGAATTCCTAAAGGCAAATGATCTGCCTTGAAGCTGCTTTAAATTATGTTTCATCATTTAGCGCACCGTGTTCCGCCAGGGTGATTATTTGTGTTAAGGAACACTCTCACTTGAGCTGCTGACGAATGTTAAGTGTTAGTGCTATGTGTGGTTCGGGCAATACAGGGGTATTTCATTGAGTTATGATAATGTTCGGGTTTTTATCGTTTTCAGAGGACCAAGAAGCATTCTTAAAATGTCTGGCGCGATGCATGGAGTACAGCAACCTTTCTCCTCTGTTCAGAGTGAACAGTGGGGAAGAGCTCTACAGGGGTATTTATGCAAGAGCGCACAGTGGTGCTGCATAGCTGGCAGATGTGTTATTGTGTGTGACGGAGAAGCCAAATCCAGTCGTTCACATGGACATAAAGCTATAAATGGATGGGCAAAGTGAGAGTTCATCTATTAAATTTACTGAAGATGAATGCATAAACTAAACTGGACATTTATTTTTACTAATGTCTTTGTGAACCTGGCTGTTTATCATTAAATTGAATATCATTTCAGATTACTACCACTGTTGCCTTGTAGCAAAAAGGTCCTGGGTTCAATTCCTGGCCCCAGGTCTTTCTGCATGGAGCTTACATGTTCTCCCAGTGCATGGTGGGTTCTCTCTGGGTACAGGCTTCCTCCCACAGTGACATGATTGCTAGGTTGATTGGTCTGTATATATTTTCCCTAGGTGTGAGAGTGTGCGTGCATGGTTGTTTGTCCAGTCTGTCTCTGTGTTGCACTGCAAAGGACTGGTGACCTGTCCAGGGTGACCCCGCCTCTCGCCCGTTGGACATAGGCACCACCACCCTTGCTGACCCCAATGGAATAAGGGTGTAAGAAAACGGACAGATGGATAATAATTTCAGATTTTTGTATAATTTTTGTCCAGATCAACTTAATCTACCTGCAACTGTTGCTACTTGTGAGCGGCGACTTTTATTGTATAAAAGTCACTGCTCAAAAGTATTACATACATGACACAAAAGTAATTATTAGCGATGGTCAAATATGAAAAATGGAGCCAGTGTTGATGTCCAATAGTAATACTGCTGTTATGGCAGCATTTACCAGAATTTATTTATGTATTTATTTTTTTATCAAGTTACTCGATGAATTGTCAGAATAATTGGTAGAATACGTAAATCCTAAAATGACAGTTTATAACAGCTCTAATTTAGATCGACAAGACACCATATTAACATTCTTACCAAGTATTTTGAATGACTATAGAAGAATCCATTAGAACAATATGAAGACGTGATCACATTTTGTTTGGGTAATACGTGAGTTTCAAGTTTTTTCAGTTTAAAAACTAGAAACTCAAGTTTTTAAACTAATGTGGAACACCATGAATTAGAGCAACAGCCACAGAATCACTGCTGGACAAACACTTTAATCTGCCAGCATTTTTATAGTTTTGTCATTTCTTCTTCATGACATGGGTTCCGGTATGCAGTAGAATTTTAAGTGCATGTTTTAGGAGCACATAAATGTTTTATTGACATGAGTCGCACAAAGTCCCTAACTGCTTATTTTACATCACTATAATTTCCCTCAGCCAAGAAAGTTTTAATCCTGTTTTAATAGACACCAATGAATGAGATAGAAGGAGTTAGTGCATAAATATGCCAATATGCCGGCTAACCTTAACACTGCCTTTTTTAAAAATCAGCATATACAATATTCAGCCCACCACCTTATTTTTTTATCAAGTTACTCGATGAATTGTCAGAATAATTGGTAGAATACGTAAATCCTAAAATGACAGTTTATAACAGCTCTAATTTAGATCGACAAGACACCATATTAACTCTGCACCAACCCACTTATTTCAAAATTCAACATTATCAACAACCTATAATGGCCGTCCAGCTCGATGCAGAAATAGGAGCCTCTGTTGTCTTTGGTCATCTTCCTCCGCTTTGTCAGTTTGCTGCAAGGCTGGTTGCTGCCGTTTCCTGTTCCCATGAAAAAACAACTTGAACTTTTATTTGTGTTGGTTTTTCAGTTTTTTTTTGTTTTTTTTATCAAATGACTTGTGTTGAAAGTGCTAGCTTATGGTCCTCCTCTTAAGAACTTTGGAAAAACCTCCACACTGCTGACCCAGCTCCTCCTCTACCAACCGGCTAGCTAAAGTCACGCTGCCGGTGAGTGGTTTGTTCAACTGGTTCACCGTAAGTAGTCATCTTCTATTTTTTATGTGGTTTATAGCATCTCTGGGTTATAAAGCAAATGCTGTCTGTAAGAGGAAACAAACTCCCATCATGTGTCGGGTCCAGTAATTTCATAATTAATAATTATTCAGGTTAATTCAAAAATACTTAATTGATCCCAAACTAAAATTAAATAAATTAAATAATTAAAATGCACACATGGTGTCAGACAAATACCCAATGTGATATCAGCAACAGTGAAATCCTCTTTATTATCAGGAGTCCCAGCAAATGTGGCCAGCTCTGTTAAAAAACCTGAAAGGCTTTTAGTACTGTTTGTTCAAAGGGAAGCTTGGATCTAATTAGATTCCTCCTCTGGAGCAAGTTAACCCATAAAGATGTCCAACACAGGCAGGTCCCAGACTGCTGGTGGAACCTGAGAGCTAAAGTGAGTGGTCACAAAACAGACCTTTTGACTTATTGACAGCTGACTGGAGGATTTGTGAATGGCTCAAAGTAGTTGAAGGTATTAAAGGTCCTGACAAAGTGTCAGTGTCATGAAGTGTGAGCAAGTTGCCATTGACTGTATTTCTGGGCAGAACATCCATCATGCAAAAAGCAGACAGGATGAAATCTGTTATTTAATGATTGTTATTGGCATGTTGTGGTAAACTGAGGCATGGCTCACATCCAAACACAACTCCTGGAACTTCACCCATGTCTATGTCTGCTTTGTGCTTTGGAATGTAAAAATAAAGAAGAATAAAAACGCCCAGGCAGAAAAAACAACAACAACAACAACAAAAAAAACAGTCATACATCAAGCTTTTTGATAGATTTCTATGTTGGCTGGTTGTTTACTGAATCTAAAGGGACTTTGTGAGAAAAATCAATAGCAAGACTTAAAAAAATAGCAGATATCCCTTGAGATGTGAGTTCAGAATGTAATTTAGCAAAGGCAAATTCATTTAGTAACGCTGCACTTCATACTCTGAAACCCTGAGAGGAAGCCAAGCGCTCCTCTCTCTAAACTCTGTTCCTTCGGGCCTCCGGCATGCAGCGAGCACTTCACCCGTAGCTGTCCACTGATCGAACACAAACTTGTGTGTAATTGTATAGAGCTCCTCTCTCGACCTTCTCTGTCAGGAGAGAAATAGGGGCCATCATTCATCCTTGCCATTACCAGCCTGCCTGCCGTGAATAATGCAATTTGTATCCTCTATGGAGTGTATCCAGAACAACAGACACTCCAATAAACAAACAGCAGATCGCGGTAGAAATCCACTTACAGGGGCCAGTCTGGCAACCGGCAGCGCCATTAGAAGCCAGCTAAGGTCCCATCATTTCAGCCCGATGGATCCCTACCTTATCTGTTTTAGAGGGGGCCTATGATAATGAGCCTGCCAGCTTCGTTCTGCTGAAGTGCTGGATCACACACATGAAGTCATAGGCCCCGACAGAGGCACACACATGCACACAGTTGCCTCAGTAGAGAGTTGTGGGACCTCAAAGTGGAGGTAAAGGTCACTCTGTAACCTTTTGTGAGAACTAACAGCACTGAGTGAGGACTCAAATGGATCAGTAAGGCAGAGGCTGAAGTGCATGTGTGTTTGTGGGAGCTGATGGATGGGAAGAGCCAGGATATTAGATGCATGCAGCTTATAATTGGAGTAGATGAGGTGTTGTTAGGGAGATTGATGTCACATGCTGTGTAATTGAGTTTTTAATTAACTTCTTAAATTGTACATGTAAGACTTGCTTTTCATTTATTGATTTTCCTGTTGTGTCATCCTCATCTATAAGGTTCATTTAAGTTTTAATTATTATTTTTTTTTTTTCATCACACAAAAGTTTCAGAAGTGCAGCAGTCAGAAAAACTAAAGTTAATTCAATCTTATTCAGAACTCTTTGACTGATTACCATTGTACTGGGCTGCCTGATTCGTCCTGAGCTGAAGGTTTCTGGTGGTGGGCGTGGCCAAGCAGATGGCACCACTCAGAGCAGTCGCCTCATCAGTCTGTGAAGAATGTTAACTGCTGTCTCTGAGTTCTTCTAAGATCTTGTTCATATGGATGTCCAGAAAGGCAGGAGTTTTTTTTTTTAAGATTTTTCTTTTAAGCCTGACCATCCATCCATCCATCCATCCATCCATCCATCCATCCATCCATCCATCCATCCATCCATCCATTTTCTTACACCCTTGTCCCTAGTGGGGTCAGGAAGGGTGCTGGTGCCTGTCTTCAGCCAACGTTTTGGGCGAGAGGCGGGGTACATCTTGAACAGGTCGCCAGTCCGAAAATATTATTTTCTCTGTCTCACAGACAATTTTTTTTTACGGAAATGGGCCACAAAAATGTGATAAAAATTAGCAATTGTCCTTTTACATTAAGTTATGCTAGTTGCCACCCTATCTAATGCAAACGCTAACGCTAGCGTATCTGTGCTAAGTCTCATCACCTGCCTGTCCAAAACTAACACCTAAACTTTTTGATGTTGCATCACTTGCCCACGTAAGCGAATATACAATTTCAAAATGTCATATGTATGAATTTTGCACAGCACTTGGCTGCGAGGAGGGCAAACTTTTGTCGCCTTATGGCATAAGTTTCACAGGAAATGAATGGTTGGGGTAGACGTCATCTCCTCTGTGTCAGGCCCATAAGCAATAACAGGAGTCTTGGAAAACCCATGTGAAGGAATGTGTTTTTTTTCTGTTGATATAGAAATGACTCTCATACCAGCCTGCTGGAGCAACAACTTCTCACCTTCTGAGAGGCAATCAACGGAAAAAGACCCACAATAGACTGCCTTTCATATGAATACATGCTATCCAAATCCAGCACTCTTCAGAAAATTTAAATGGAGGTGAGATGTAATCTTTCGTTCCTGAGAATTTACAGATGTGTCAGTTTATGCAATATTTACTGAGAGTGAACACTCCAGATGTTTGTAACTCAGAGATATATCAGCAGTTATAAAACATAAATCAAAGGAAATTGTCCACAGCTGGCTTACACTTCTGAACCTGTAGAGTCTGGCTGTGGTGAAGTCACAGTACACTCAAGTGTTGATAGGAACTGGTACCTGAGTCATATTGTGTAAAGGGTTTTGATAATACTGTTTAAAAAATAACTATAGGTTAATCATTTAAACTAGGATGTCCTATAATATTCATTTACAGAAGTAAAAAAAAGAGAAATCTGTTTTGAGCTGGCAAATCATGTTTATTCTAATCATTTAAATGTTGTATGATATTGCTGAAACAAAAAAGCCTGATGAGAATAATTGTTCCAATAATCTCTGAAGTGACTGATAATGATTTAATTTGTCTTGCCTTGCTGTCAGAAAAAGTCTGTATGTTTAGAAAAAAAAAAATTCTATCAGTCTCACATTACGGGTTTTAAGAAATGAGATGAATGACGATACATCCGGCATGACTTTTTTCAATGTGCTTAAATGTCCATAAAACGTTAGAAGATCGTTTGATTTAAAATAAATAAATAAACGTAAGACACTGTTGATGTGAGAAAGATGGGATGGGAGAGTGACAAGTAAACACAAATTAGAGTGTTTATTGTTTAAAGCAAGGGTTTAAATTTATACCAATTGAATATGAGGGTGTGAAATATTTTTTTTTTATAAAAGTAGCAGTATGATTAAAGAACATGAGTCCATTTCTTGTACCTGACTCAAACATTTCCCTCTTAATCCAAGTCTCCTGCAAATGTTGCTGAAACATTTGACAAATTTGAGGGCATTCTCTGGCAACACCGTAATCTCAGCAGGCTGCTCTGTGTTTACACAGGGAACATCATTAATTTTTATTGGTTCTTTTCTACTGAGTGAGCATTAATAAGCATTGAAAAACACAGTGGTGGGTTCAACAAAATACAACTAAAACATTGTTGTGTAAAAGATGAATAAATGCCTGAGCCCAGTCTCAACAGCTGAATACTACACTGATCGACAGTTTGCATTAAGCATATGACATAATGATGTCATATGCTTAATGCAATGACATTAAGCATTGCGATGGTCAAATCACAGACTAATGCATCAACCTGGGTCCAAAACAATAAATGTGTTCCATGGCTACATATAGGGAGCATGTGGTTAAACACAAGATGGTTCAAGTCACACCACTTGAAGTCAAATCTGCCAAACACAAAGGAAATGGGTGGAGATATTCTAGCATTACCCAGTAAAAATAAGACTGATTGGTTTAGTACTAAAATGATCTTTACCGGTTTCAGGTAAAGATATTTGAGTGACTAATTCAAGCTTACCTAATCAGAGTGAATTATTGTGATGGGACTCAGTATGGTCCCTACAGTAAGCTAACATTTGATATTTTGAAAATGTGCTTCTAAAACTCTGAATAATCTGAAACAATAGTCTAGATGTCTAATGTTCTTTGGCACAAACAGCATTTAAGGCTCTGTTTAGAACCTAGAGGTTTAACCCGGCTGGGGCTTTTATGACTTTGTAAGTCAAATTGACTACTTAATCATTCTTCAGTGTGTGTAATTGTAAGGCTTGTATGTACCTCTCTTACTGGCATAGACCTCTTTGTGTGCTTGTTCTGCTGTTTTCCATTTGCCTTTCTGCCTCCTCCCGGCTACCACAAGATAATCTCTCTTTCTCCCATAAGATGGCAGCATCTGTAATAAATATGATAAAGTGGCCAAGGAGCAGTTATCGGGACACGTGGTATAGGAGGGGGTGTCAAGTCTTGATCCCAAAGCAATGACCAATTAGTGAGAGCATTATCTTTTCAAGTGAAGAGGCTTTCAGCCCTACTGACCATTCAGGAGACATTTCCATACAGCATGCCTAGGAAGCAGACACACAACACCACATCACACACCCAGACAGGAAGTAAAAGTAGAGCCATTTCATTTCCTTCAGCAGACACAACATGATAGATTTGGAAGGAGCCAGAGCTGTGCCCTGAAGGACAGAGCCCCCCAACATGACCTCATTGCCTACTGCCATTTAAAATTCACATCAACACTGTGCAGCTTCTGGACCAATAGCATTTCTTCGCCCCTTATCTGATTCATTTTTCCCAGGGTAGACTCAAGTAACTGTATGGTGTGGGTGTTTGTGTCCATGTGTGCAACACCACCTTTTGCTTTTGGGTCTTTTTGGTTTATAAAGCATTTTTTTCTATTATTCTAGTCAATAAAAGAACAGATCGGACATCTCCAGAGGAATATTTCTCCATGTGCTGTACAGTAGCTTAACATCAAGTAGGCTAAAGAAACAAAAAAATTATGATCTAAAGATGTAATAGACCAAACATCAACACAAAATCTTTAGAATGATGCTGACAATTTTTGTCATGCTACTACACATCTATGCCTGTTATGAGGACCAAGTTGAAAAACAAGAGGAGTCAGAAATATTAGAAGATTTTTTTTTCTGTTAACCATAAAAAAAATTTATTGCAGTTATTATAAAAGAGGTCAAATAAACAAAACTGAACTCAGGCAAACAAATATGACCAGACTGCACAAATATACATAGTTGACCTGAAAAAGAACTGACATCGGGTATTACAGTCCTGCTCACCATTATTACCACCTCTTCATGTTTTGCATAACTGAGTGAATATCTTCAGAAATACATGGAAATGTTCAAAATGTATGTTAGACAAATGCACCATCTCATGCTGCAAGGAATACCACTGTGTCATTGGCTGCTGTGGACATAAAAGGGGAGAAACTCATGGTGTGGTCTCCATCCTCCTCTGACCGCAATCCTTCTGAGAACCTTTGGAATATTTTCAAGCAGAAGATCTGAGGGTGGAATGCATTTCATATCAAAACAGTTCAGTTTGCAGTTCTTTATAATCCATAAAATGTTCAGAAAATCTGCTGTGCATAATAATTTGGAACAATGCCTTTTTTATTTATTTTATTTTTGAAAAAAATACTGTTCTCAAATTTGATTTATACTGTAATAGTTCATGACTTGAAAATTATACTGACCATCATTTGGATTGAATGTTTAAGAAAATCTTGAATGAAAATATCTACACCGTGTTCCAAATTGTTATGCAAGTGATATTTTCTCAAAGGATAAAACAGAAAACCAGCATGGAGACTAATACTGACACCCCTCCTTAACATTTAATGACAGCCTTCAAAGGTTTCCAATCTGGATCTGTAAGCTTCTTGCACTTCTCAGGTGATATTTTCTCCCACACTTCCTCTGCAATATGCTCAAGCTCTTGAACATTTGGTGGGTTCCTTTTTCCAAAGGCACAGTTCAGCTCCACCCAAAGATTTTCAATTAGATTGAGGTCAGGACTCATTGCTGGCCATTTTAAAACATGTTTCCCCTGTCAACCATTCCTGCATACTTTTGGAGGTGTGCTTTGGGTCTTTATCTTGCTGGAGTACTCATGTTCTTTGCCTGAAACCAAGCTTCCTTACACTGGATATGACATTTCGCTCTACAATTGGTTGATGATATTCTGATTTCATGATGCCTGTGATATGGTGATGGCCTCCATATCACAGATGCAGCAAAGCAACCCCACGGCATTATGGATCCTCCATCATGCTTGACTGTTGATAAGATCTTCATTTCTTTATAGGCGTCATTGCTCTATCTGTAAACATAATGTTTGTGTGAACTAACAAAAAGTTCCACTTTTGTTTCATCTGTCCATAAAACATTGTCCCAGATGGCTTGATGTATGTCCAGGTTCTTTTTGATGAAGATCAACCATTCTTTTTTGTCTTCTCTTTATCAAAGGGGTCTTCCTTGACTTTCAGCCGTAAAGTCCTGTTTTGTTTAGTGTGCAGCTTATGGTACTTGCTGAAAGAATTACACCGGACAGCTCTACGTTAGTCTTCAGGCCTTTAGATCAAGTCAAGTCTATGATCAGTCCCACCGATGTTCATAATCCTTCTGTATTCAATAAACCTTCTACTGATTCATTCCTGGTGTAATTGTGCTAGCACTAGAGACAGAGAACCTCATGACACAAATTTCTTCCTATGACATTATTTCCTTTTATACCTCCGGTTCATCTCTCAACCTCTTCCTTATTACATTATTCCCTCACTAAAAGCCTACGTGGAGTGTTGCTGAGATTTTTTCATGCATGTTTGTGAATTCCTATCTCCCATGGTAGATATTTGGGGTGCCTAAATGCTTGTACTCACCAAGCACTGCTTCTTCCAAGCAGCGACTCCTCTGAGCTGCAGTTTTCAAGACTGGCTTATGGCTCACAGAACAGCCCTCTCCTTCGACTCCCCCGCTCAGTTTCTTCAGACTAGCAGCAACAGCAATTAGTAAACACCAAGTGGAATTGCATGTCTGTTGAGCTCATTACACAAGACACTTTCCAGTGCAACAATGACAAAATTGCTATGTCAAATGTCTTAAATTATGTTTGACGTATACAGCATTTGTATAATTTAAGCCATTTTATTGTGCTACAAAATGGTACTATGTGCCGGAATAAAGATAATACTGCCTCTTTAAATTCCATAGACTCCTTCTGTCTTCACTTTAACTCAGTTCCGTTCTCTTCACGTCTTGGCCCTTCTGGTTCCCTGCTCCATGGTTGTCCACTGGTTCTTCTGTCTTTTTCAGTTTTTCTGACTGTTTCCAGTTCTCACTTCATGTCCATGTCCTCCCTCTGTCATTCCAGTGGAAGTTTCTTTGTAAATTGTTGAAGACTTTGCTCTCTGAAAACGTTCTACACTGCTCTCCTACCCATTGTACAAACCATGACAAGTATTTTCAGCTTTTTTACCATCAAACATAAGAAAAAAGAAACATGTCTAATTACTTTTTGATAGTTTCTTTTTTTTTAATCATTTTACCCATATGGAGATTTTAGTTCTTGCTGGTAAAACATTTTTACCAATTCATCTGTTTTAGAGATCCAATTACACAATCAATTTATGCTGCTTAACATGTCCTTTGGCTCTGCATATAGTAATGTAAATGAACAATGTGAACACAGCACGAGATGTGATCTGACCTACATACTGGTATGGGGATGTTAGTCCAATGGACATGACTGATTCATCCATTCAGTCATGCGTTACCTCCTGTAGGTCTGTGGGACTGAATATTGGACTACATGTCTTTTACAATTATACATCACTGCATTGAAGTAGAAACAGAAGCAAGATGTGACGACTGAAACAGTTCTGTGAATCATGCCATAATAATGGAAATATGCTTTTTTCTTTTCTTTTTATGTTGGAAATTTTTCTGGATTCCAGGATTAAGACATTGTTTTTCCTATGAATAAATTGGTTTACAAGGAGGCTCAATTGTTGAGTTGTCTCGGTTTTATTGATATGGTAAGTTGTTTAAATAATGATTGCACCTGCACTGATTGTGCCATTAATTGCTTTAGAGCAATCAAATCAGCCACAACATGACTTGATGTTTGGTACGTTGTATGTCCACCTACTCAAGTTTTTGTGAAGAGTGCATAAGTATGTAAATGAGAAAGAGAGAGAGAAAGATAAACATGCATAGAAATAATAAACTGTTGATGTATAACAGTGTATAACAATGTCATATTTTCAAATGAAATACCATGTCTTGTAGAGTTAACGTAGCTGGACGTGCATCTGTATTATAATAGGAAAAAGGATTCGTTGTATTCCTTTGTGAACTTTACAAAAATCACTATTGAATGTATGCTCTTTACTAAAGGACCAGGGCACACATTGAATATGGGCTAAGAACAGCAGTCGCAATGCACATATTATTTTGAGGACGCAATTCTCCACTAGCTGAGCTTCAACAAAACAGTTTACTAGGAATGCACAAGCGCAAATGGTTCTTTAAAAATAACCCCGTTATATACAGCTGTTAAATTTAACTCCCCTATGACAGCTTAGCTTGTGTGTGAACCATGCAAGATGGTTCATACCGTGCCATGAGGTATTTACAAAATAAACAAATAAACATTGAAAACTATAAATACCATTAAACAAAAACATAATAAAAATAATAATAATAAATAAAAACAACCAACAGTGTTCATCAAAACAGACAACCATATAAACGATCTGAAACATTTAAAATTAATTTCAAATAATTAACAAAATATACTTTAAATAATTCAGTGGCAATTTCTTGTATATTATTTCATATATTGCAATAATCGGCCTTGGTAGATCTGTCATCGTATTTTGACGTACAGTATAACACTTTTTATTATTTTCACCTTTTATTATTTTCTGTTTCAATTGATTACGTACCTCATATGCTTTTTAGCATATAAACATTGGAAAAATATATTTATTATTAAGAATTGCAATATGCATTCTATAACCATTAGCAAGGTATGTAGTAAAGAGATAAAACAGCTACTTGACCAACACAACATCTTAACCAGTCAACTGTTTCATTTCCAATGAATTTAGTATTTCATTTTCAGGAGGACACCAAAAAAAAAAAGACATTCCACTTTTTTAACACTTCAAACATGTTTATGTTTTCAGTTGCTCTTCAAACAACCTCACAAAGAAATTATCATTTTGTGTGTTGTGCTCAGTTTTGTCACTAACTTTGAGTGCCAATTGGCATTTGGGGACTGTGTGAAATCTGAAAACACTGTCCTTTCAAATCACTGTCCTTTCATTCACTCCTAAATTTGGAGTGAATCAGATTGGATCAGCCTGGCCTTGAGTTGATGAAGCATAGTTTGGTGATGCTCAGTTAAAAGGTTTTCTCAAGAGTGGAAAATACATTTTCTCATGAAGCAGTGCTGGCTCTGAAAGTCAGACCATGTTTAAATGCTGTCAAGACAGAAGGCATAGCATCCTGTGGCCTCTGGAACTGTTTTAAAATTACTAAGGATTGAGCATGAACATAGAAAACCAGAATAACAATATCTGCTTTTTCTCTGATTACTTCACTTTTTTACAGCCATTCAAAACACAGTAATTTATTCACATTCTTAAAAGGAGAAATACTATTTCAAGATAAAAGAACAATAACAGTAACAATGTTTTTTTATGCAGGTGCTGCTTCACTCTGCTGTACCAGGATGGCCCAAGTAACCCTTTGATTCTGGTGCCAGGAACACATCTAATAAGCATTCATTACACTTCATATGTTTAAGTTAATAAAAATTATGTTTTATGTGTTGCTAAAACTTTTCTACACTGTGTGCTGAAAAATGCAACTTACATCTTGTGCAGCTTTCACAGACTGGGACTGAGTATAAGATCCAGCAGCATATAACTAGCCACACAAACGGTGAATTTTATTTTGGCATTAATAATTATGGCATTAGGGCTGGGGTGGTAGAGTTGACCCTGCAATTCATGGGTTGCAGGTTTGATTGCTGCTCTGCATGTGTCTGTCTTTGTGTTGTTGAGCAAGACACTTCACTTGCTTTGGCAGCTGGTCAGAAGAGCCAGTGGTGCTACCTGGCTCATTTCTGTCAGACTCAGGGCAGCTCAGGCTACTATCAAGTAGCTTGATATCATCAGTGTGTGAATGGAAATTATTTAATGTCAATGTGAGTGTTACACTAAAGTGTTAGGCAAGTCTGATTGTTGGGGAGCGTTCTGTGTGGGCTCCACCAGAGGGAACCAAGGAGTTGCTGCTCACTGGAGAGCAAAACTGTTGAGCAATTACACAACTACAAATCATCTGCTTTATCAGCAAGAGGTTAAGAGGACCCAGTTGCGTTTAATGGTATTCTGTGCCTCCCTGTGGTTTTGTAGCGCTCTGTGATTTCTCTGAGATTTGTTGATGTTCCAAGTCTTTCATGTAGTCATCAGGTAACCTTCTTCTGACTTTTATCTGTAGTTTCTTGGATTCCTTTCTCTGTAACACCCTGGTTTCTCCTTGTGCTTCCAAAGATATCCAAAAGGACTTCTGGTTTAATCTTCATTTCTGTCAATGTTCATTTCCTCTTCCCCCATGCAAGCTCAGTGTCCGCTCTCTGACATCCTCTAAATCCAGCAACTCCACCTGGACTCTTAAAGCTTCCTCGCCATGCCTTGTTGTCATGTCATGCCCTAGGATCTCTCTCACCCTCATCATCTCATCATCTACTGTAAGATCCAGGTACAATATACCTTGAACATTTAAGTTTGCACTGCTCATCTGCTACCTAACCTCTTTACAGAGTTCCACTTATTCCCCTTCTGCCTCCAGTTCCACGGACAAAGACACACATTCTATATTCATTAATTGTTCGATAAACTTGATTGATTTTTTCAGTCGCTTCATAAGTGTGTTCTGCATGTGAGTTAATGCTGTATCTACAACCACTAAAAACACTAGTTTCATTTAATTAAACAAGAGATTTAAAAATGTGATCTGAAAACTTGCTCCTGAATGAAGTGTGGATTAGGAAAACAATGGAGACAGCTCTGGTTACCACTCCAACAGAAATTAAAGGTACGTCATTTACTCATAATGGGATTCTATTGGTCAGATCATGCACAATGCCTTACATCAAAATATCAAACATTTAAATAGATCTCTTTTGCCATGTTTTCCAGGATTTCCCATCCATATGTCACGCTTTGACCTTTGACCTTATTTCTGCCGATTCTGCTCTCCTTCAATCACTTTTTGGCTCAAGTCTAAAGCCTTTTCTCTAGACCTTCTTCTGACTTTTCAAGGGTCAAACCACAAGTCTCACAACATAGCTTTCTTATCCAATCTTACACTCACATATACACGCACTCACACCCCCACGCATGCGGACACGCACACGCACACACAACACAAAATACAGTGCTTTCTCCTCAATTCAATTTTCCTTTGCCTCGCCTCTTTTGTGCCCCACCCAGTTTCAGTGTGTGTCCAGAGCAGTCTGCCTTCTGTGTGTAAATGCTGCTTCCAACATCCTGCGTGTGTGTAGGTGTGTGTGAGTGAAAAAAAGGGAGAGAGGGTGGTAGTCATTGCTCGCGTTCCGATAGCAACAAGATGGGTTTCTGGATGACACCACTATCTCTGCAAAACAGGCACAGGCAGACTTTAAGTAATGAAAAAAATTCCAGCATCACCTTGTCGTCCAGAATGCACAAAAAGAGAAACCACACAGGGTGTTATTTGATTTGACAGTTACTTGTAATTAATAATACCAGACAGAGAAGTACAGTGATGTAATCGGGATTAGTGGTGCTATAAAAAGAACTCTAATTGCGCCTGGGTTCGAGTCTGAAGATACAGTGGTGAGTTACAAGAACAGCTGGAGCACAGGTAACAAGAAAGTTTTCTCAGGAACTTCACAGCAGAGAGGAAGTGCTGGTCTCTTTTGATTGCTGTTCCTCAGTTTCTCAAGCTTGATGTTTTATGTCCACAGTGCAGACAAAAGGACTGAGTCATAACTACTTTATCTTGAAACTACATGGTGGAATCACACAATGAAATATTTTCTAACAACTTTCTATCGGTCCAACTGCGTTTCTGTTCACTGGGTTCATAATTGTCCTTTATTTTTACTGAATGAAATGAATGTAAACAAAGTGACTTGATAACCTCGCTGCTAGCTAGCCAAATGAGACCAAAACATTGCATTTCTTTATGCTCATGGAGCTGCGTTTCGCTCGATGCTGCAGTGTGTTCCTTTGTATGAAATGTTTCTTTCAGAGATAAGATGAAGGATTATTTATGTCTGTTAGGGGAGTTGTAGCATGTCAATTTGCTTAATATAGATCTGTAAAACAGTGTGGTCAAGGGTCTTCAGGGTGAAAAAACAAACAGCATCAGCCACTGGCTTCAGATTCTTCAGATGATTTTTATTGATACATTTTCTTCAGACATCCCTCCCGAGCTTCCAAAAACTCAGTGTTTTTATGACCAATTGGCAACACACCTGTAGCTGAGTGGACCAAGCCACAATTAAACAGGGAAAAAAAAACAAAAAAAACAAAACAAAATCTAAACAGAAAAACAACAACTTTATTAATCTAAGTTACAAACTCATTTACATAACGAAATAGTCTGAAAAATAAACCATGTAGTAGAAGATAACTCAAAAAATTACTTCAAAGAATAAACAAAGCAATCCTTTAAAGAAAACCTTCTAATTGATAGAACCCAGCAAAGTAATTAATCACATCATCCAGACACTCAAGCAGGAAATGCTTGGCCAGTCCCTCCCATAAACCTGCCTTGCTGCAGAGCTAGAATGGATAAACAATGGTGAGTAAAAAGGAAACCAAATACCATGATTATATTTTGAAACAAAATAAACAAATTTAACCAATAATCCAGAAGTAATAATTTTAACCTGGAAACTGCAACATAATGCTAACACAAACAAACCTGGGATAGTATGTGAAGCAAAGTTGCAAAGTAATGTTTAAATTTAAGCATTATGACCAACTAAAGAAAGTAAATTAATCAGAAATAAGAATAATGGACAAGTGGTGAATACAAACTGAACCACTTTGTCACAGCTCTGTGAAGCTTCTCTGATCTGAAATCCAACCAGATGCTGGACGCCGACAGATTCTGCGTTAGCATCAGCAGATATGACTGATACTTATACTGGCATATTTCCGAAAGAAAAGCAAACAAAAAATAGCTTTTTAGTTTTTTACAGATGATGAAAAAAAAACTTTTACAGATGATGATGAAATCATGAGATCTCATGACATGATGATGATGATGATGATGATGATGA
Source organism: Poeciliopsis turneri (assembly GCA_922788865.1). Taxonomy (NCBI): domain Eukaryota; kingdom Metazoa; phylum Chordata; class Actinopteri; order Cyprinodontiformes; family Poeciliidae; genus Poeciliopsis; species Poeciliopsis turneri. Next base: position 620,081 of record CAKLNU010001061.1, on the reverse strand, counting down.
TGATGATGATGATGATGATGATGGAGGAATTTTATTTTACATATGATGAAAAACATCACAACCCCAACTTACCTTATTGTGCCGGACACATAAGTTGTCCCTTATATGGTTAGGAGAAGCATTTCCACCATCTGGTCTAAAAATACAGTGAAAAATGTGTTTTGATGTATTTTTCTTTGCAAATCTCATTAGAACTTTATATGTAAGTTCATTTGATTTCCTCCTGTATATTTGGATTTGATTTGTGGTGGAAAACAAGCTTGAAGAAGACCTTCTAAACATTTTATTTGTAGTTGTTTAGAGCTTTATTATATTTGCATTACCTATCGAACAAATTATCTGTATTAATTGATTGCATGTTTCTTTTTTCCACAAACGATTTGCAGTTATTGGACCTATTGCTTTACAAATACCCTCTGCTAATTAGGCTTTCATTATACTGTAAACAACTACCTTCAAAATCACCAACAAACCTTCTTTACAGATAACTTCAGAACTTTAAGTTTCTTTATTTCAACTATTCAACTTGTGTTTTTAATACAAATAGATAAATGTATTTGGTTAAATCTGTATAATAAATAACACAGAGGAAATGATAAATAATGTAAAACTTGTGTTCACCTAATTAAATCTTCCACTGAGGTATTTGTTGTGATAATTCAGTTAGCCTTTATTAACATCTGATTCAGTTGTGTAGATTCTACATCATTTTGCAGTCCACTACTTTACCACAGGATGGGATTTGTATAAGATTAATCTTCATCAACTATTAAGTCCCTATATTTTTTTTTATTAAAAAATGGGAAGTTACACATCTGGTATTCTTTGTAAATATGAGACATTTTAACATAATTATTCAGAATAATTTATGAGAAAAGACCCAACTATGTATGTTTTTGTCCATCCTGTTTATAGTTGCAATATTTTTCTTATGCTGTAATGGGACTGAGCTCACACAATAAAGGAGAAGAGAGACAAAGAAAGCAGAATAAACAGTCTGTCAATGATCCCAGTAATGGAACATTAGTTTAAATAATTCCCATTTTAAACATAATCAGTCAAGCTCAGAGTCTCTTTTTTGTGTTTTAGATAAGGAATATACACAGTCATTCTGAACTGAGGACAGAAATGTTCAAGAAATAAAGATTTTTTTTTTTTTTTTTTTTTTTTTTTTTCTGAATTCTAATCCTCAGCCATTAGGGTCCACTGCTATTGATTTAATGGGGCCTAACATTAGTGTAGAACCATCAAGGCTAGAGGTAGTGAGGCTGAGCCCTATCTGTTGTCTCCTAATGAGGAGCTTGAGTTTATCTACCAGTGTAGGTAATGTCCAAACCAGGACAAATTAGACTGACAAACAGCTTCGTTAATTACTTGTGATTAAAAGATAACCTCTTGAATGCTTGTGCTTCACCATCTGACATACCGAATAAACCTGGTGGTGATTTCCTTTGAGCCAGTTAAAAGTTGCCCTCATGTACAATTTTTTGTTAACAAGCACAGTAGAATAGTTCTGGAGCTTTAACCATGGGTTCCTTTCTACATTAGGTTTTGTAACTTCCTATCGTTTTACAGTTTACATCTAATCTTTGTGTTTATCAGAGGCTTTTTAAAATCTGCTGTATACCGGAGATCTTTCCGGCCCACAGCCATTACCCTTTAAAGCAATTTGAATATTTCAAATAACCATATTTTTCCTTTGGGAAACATTTATGAAGTTTTTTTATTTTCATATTTGTTGAAGCAGTCACCATGTTCAGACAACATGTATAAGGCAGACAATCTGAAAAGATCTAATTTCCCTCCCCTCTCCCAGTGCTAACTAGAAACAAGAGCAGCAATATCTAAAAAAAACATATGAATATGAACATCTGAATTGAAGTGTATTTGAACTGAGCAAAGATCTCTACAAAAGTAGAGGAGGAAGAAGAAGAAAAATGCCAGATAAAGATTTGATAAAGTCCATTATAAAGATAATATTTCATCTCCAGTTATTATTTTTGGTAGAGAAAAACTGCCCCAGCATTTTTGGTGCCCAGTTTCTCCATGTGGCACATCCGTAAAGTTGAGACAGAATATGTGAAAAAACAAGAGGAAATTGAAGAAAAATAAAAATGCACCAAATGCAGGGACAATAATTAATGTAAAAAGATTCATGCATTAAAATCATTCTTTTCTAGAGGCTTTCTGTTCTACAGTTAACGTGAGGCCAGACGTCAACAGATGCAGTGATTGTCAAAATACATAACATATAATAGCGATTTTTAAAACTTCATCCCTTGTCTGGCACATCTGACAGTTAGTGGGGAAGAATAGAGCCCAGTTGGTTTGGGTAGCTTTTCCCTTCATATTAATATATTAATTATTTGAAAAGCTGTTTTTAGTTTATTTTTTGTCAGACATCTAATATATTAATGAATTCAAAATAGCTGGAAAAGAGAAAAATCTTCAAGGAATATGGTCAATGGGTTGTACTTGAACAGCGCTTTTTCAAAGCTCTATGTGAATGGCAGTGGGCCATTCACACGCTTACGGTGGCAAACTGCTGCGTAGTAACCTCAACTGACAGAAGCCGTGCATCGGCATCATCACTCAGGGTAGGTCTCGGTAAAGGGCAAAATGACAGGCGTGGGGACTGAACCAGAAACCTGCAGATTGTGGGATAAACTTAAACCACTGTCATCACCATAATTATTATTAGAATGTATGTTCAACTTGTATTGAACATACATTCTAGTTAGCAGTAATTTATTAAAATTATTAGCTAATCTTCATTAATGTTCCTGCACACTGAGCTTTGTGAATCTAATATTTTCACATTTAATAATTAAATTCAGAAAGTTTTCAGTGTAAAGTAACAAGCTGGGTTAAGCAAAGGCGATAAACGTCTTCACTGGTTTGTGAGGCAAAGCATTCCTGATGAAATGTCAGCATTCATTTAACTAATTCACTGACCTTCCCTTGCATGCATTCATGCCTTGTGTTTCTAGCCTCCTAAAAATAGCCACAGACACCTTCTGAATCAGACAAGCACTCTCCATTAAAACACTAACCTGCCTTCATTATTCAAGAGTCTGCTTGGTTCCTTCGCCTGATAGGTGTGCTGGGGGTGTGGGACGGGATAATGTAGAATCAGAAGTGACAGTAACATTCTTCTGCGCAGCAATCAAACACAGTGTTGCTTATTAAAAATGCATCTTGTTGAGTACGAACAGCCCTTACCTTACAGAGTGGCTCATCAGGCGACTTACTGAAGACAGTGGAGCATCACACAGACATTCACCAAGGTGGTGCACATTTCATTCAACAGGCTCAAAGGGAGGTTTGCTCCCTGTCGACTAAAACGTGTCTTTACAAGCAAGGCATTTTGTAAGGTGTCTAGCAACGTATCCAACCTGGATTCCATTTTTTCTTTGAATGTGTTTGATTCTTTTATTTATTATACTGCAATATATTGTAAACACATCACCTGGAACTAGTAGGTAAGACTGGAGTAAGTTGAGCCGAAGAGTAAGTTGAGTCACCCCTTGTTTCTAGGAAACGGTAAAACAGATTGATCATGTGACCAAATAGATAGTAGGCAGGCATCGTTTTATGAAGTTTGTGAAGGTAAGGCTTTTATTTCTTAAATGTTTCACAGTGAAGTTAGTGTATCATAAGTTTCATAAGAATTATGTCTAGACAATAATAGTTTTTTATATTAATTGTGCTTGTACTGTCTTTCCCACTTCACCACAAAGTAAAGGACCGGCAGCAAGGTTCAACACCTTTCTTCCATTAACACACTGAAGACAATTCTCTTTGTCCACAGGTTTACTAATGCAGAAAGTGTGAAACTGAAACAAATACAACAAAAAATACGATTACAACATGCACCATTTTGTTACAGTAAAATATCATGAAAAAACTAAACATAAGTAGATAACAAACAGTATACATACAGACGATAACACAAAAGACGAAGGACGGAGGCAGATGGACGTGGATAACAATCAGACATTATATGGCAAGCCGTTTTAACATAAATTCGGTTCCGTCTGACTATCCGTAATTACATTCCAGATATCTGAAAATGCATTTTGACTAGAAAAAAACTACATTTTGACTCTCCAGAATGGTAATTTAAGATATCTGCATTTACATTCTGACTAGTAAGAATAATAATTCAAGATATCTTCAATTACATTTTGACTCGTCAAAATTCCTTTCAAGATATCTCAAATGACGTCACTGGATTTGTAATTTGACGAGACACGTATCCGGAATTACAATTTAAGATATCTTGAACGTAATTATCACTAGTCAAAATTACAATTTTAGATATCTGACTTAAGAATGACGTTGAAGCCCCTTTGTACTGTCCAAACAGTTGCCTGCAGAATTTTATGTTTCCTGCACAAAACTGTCCGTAAATACCACAAATTAGAAAGAGCTCGGCAATGTTGGAAATGGGGAGAACGCAAAACTTCATAAACTATAAGACTGCTAATGATATCTGCAAAAATGTCCTGTTTATTCATTTCCAACGAACCCAATGCAGTTAAAAAACAGCTTTGAAAAGCTAAAACTGCTTTGTCAATCATTTAACATGAAAGTTTTTTTCATTGTTTTATTAAACTTTCAAATTGCCACGTAAATCAGTGACGCTTTGACTAGACAGAACGCTAATCGAGATAACTTGAATTTACTTTTTGACTAGTCATAATTAAATTGTAGATATCTGAAATTTGTATTTCAGATAGTCAGTAATTCATTGTAGATATCTTGAATTGAAGTCCCCATACAAATCAATGGTAAATCTGACATCATTTTGACTAGTCAGAATGTAATTAGAGATATCTCAAATAGGTATTTTGTCTAGTCAAAATATAATTAGAGATATCTTAAATTGCTAAAATGTCTAGTCATAAAACAATTTGAGATATCTGGAATGTAAGGGCGGCAAAACCGAATTTATGTTAAAACGGCTTGCCATAGACATCAAGCGCCATGTAAATATCCACCGATTTTTACTTCCTGTGACGTCACTTGCTATTTACAAAATCTCCTGTTGGGGGTGCTAAAACTACACTTACAACAACACTAACACCACTCTAACAGCACAGTGCTATTCATGAGCCACAACATGAGGATAAAAGTGTAGAATTTTAGGGGTAAGTAGAGCCATGGAGCCATTGCCTCAACTTACCCAACACACTTACAGAGGGAACATGAGTCTCTCTGATTGGTTGACGGTTAAGTGTCCATCTGCTAAAGTTCAGAATTTTAAATCCGGCCAAGTTGGACATCCTGCACATGCTCCAGATGCGTGTCCACATAGACTTTGCATTCAAACCAGTACATAAGTTTGGAACCAAGCTTAGGTTAACTTGTTAGAGATCCTAAATGTGATGCCCAAGTCTACCCTATGCTATAAATAAATATATAAATCTCACTGTACCACTTTTGACACCTGAAAAGCTGTTATGAGTCAAACTATGACTACTCATGTGCATTTAGTGCATACTGTTCTTTAGCTAATGTTGCACCTTGCATCTTTTGTCCCGTCCAGTATATGACCTTTAAATCGGAATATTTTTCTACATTTTTGGCTGTTTGGAGGCAATAAAGGGTGAAGCAAACACGATGAGAGGAAACGAGATGCAATTATTTTAAAAGGAAAAAGACAAACTTTACCTGGTTATCTGATGAGACTTAAAGTGCAGGCTGTTGTGGAAATAATGTTGCAGCAATATTAATGATGTTGCATCAATGCAGTGATGCACTGGGCAGTTAGTAAGTGGAGGTACAACGTAAATGCTGATTTTAAATCTGACAAATAATTTCTTTGCTCTAAGTGATTTATAAATAATCTAACATCAATTTGTCTGCAACTCCTTTAATAGCTGCAGCTCTGCATCTGTTTGTCTTTTTAAATCTTACAGCCAAAGGAAAAATAGTGAATGTGATGGATGAAGTTTGCTTCACCTTTCATTGACTTAAAACAGTCATTCAACTGCTCGATGGTCTTTTGGTGTGTTAAATGTTTGTAAAAACATTAACAGAAAATGAGGATGCCATTTTGTCAGAGGAAGTAAAGGGAAGAAACAGAGTAACTGATGTCGAAAACATCATAAGAGCAAAGACAACAAGAGAAAAAACCCATTCTGTTACTTTTCAGTTTTAAATTAAATATTTCGCGAATGGAACCTACCACTAAAATTTTACTTTGCAAGATTTGATGTCAGTTTACTTATATAGTTACAGTACAAGTAACAATAAATATTGTCTCAAGATACAAGAAAAACATAAAAATCAATCTAATCAAACAGATAGATTTAAAATGTGCTATTTAATGGTGTTGTGGTGGCGCAGGGGCAAAGCACAACCCATGTATTGACGTCTTAGTCCTGGTGGCAAAGGTTGCCAGTTCAATTCCCGGCCTAGCAACATTTGCTGCAGGTCTTCCCCCTCTCTCATTACTCTGTTTCCTGTTGAACTACTTTCAAATAAAGGGTACCAGAGCCAACAAAACCTTTCAAAAACAAAAGCTATTTACATTCAAGTGTAATTCTTGTTGTCAAACAAACTGTTAAGTACAGTTTTATATATTAATAACAATAATAATTATAATAATAATAAAAAGTTATCTCTGCAGTGCTTTCTATGGTGATGGAATATTTCCACTGTAAATATCCCAAAGGTATTATGTGAGGGCTGCATGTTGCCTTGCAGCATAGTCCAAAAATAATGACTGTTAGGCTGATCTGTTACTCTGAGTTGCCCCTACATATGTGTGTGAGTGCATTGACGTCTGTCTTCCTGTGGTGGACTGGTGACCCAACCATATTCTTTCAAGTTGAGGTATGTAATGGAAAAGTTCATAATGTGCTCCTCAACTCTCTTTAGGTTGTCTGCACAGTCTTCTCATGAGACTAGTCAAGCTGTTCTCAAAACCTCTGAGGTGTCATTTAACAGCAGGACGGTCTTTATCCTGGAGACTACTTCCCCAGCCTAGAACTTATCTGCCACCCTCATTAGCATCACAGAACAATCCCCTTTCCTTAACAATAGACAAATGGAAAGACCATCTGTGTTGGACGCCACAGAATCCCTGGTACATAACAATCAGGGATTCACACCCATTGTCCAAACAAGTCTCTCTTCTCCAACCAGAACCTATGAAGGAAGCCAGATCCACTGACAGTCATCTTAGTTAGTGATCTTTGACTAGATCAGCTTTGTTTCTGTTTTACCTTAGTTCAATCCTTTTATTATGTTCCCTATGTCTGGTTATAGTTGGATTCATTTTCATAATTCTTGGTTCCATTTTAAAAGTTCTCATCATATGTAATGCATATTTAATATTGTATTAAATGGGAGAAGAAGTTGTACCAGTAGATGGTGATGCAGTGATGCTCAGAGCATCTGTGTGAAGGACAGAGGTCTTTAAATTACACATTAATTCCTTTGGCAGTGGCTTGACTTCCAGACATCACTCACTGACTCATCCTCTAAAGATGTGTTTACAAGGATGTTGGTTACTCACTTTGTGCATGTGCTTTAAATGGCTCACCTACTTTTACCAAGTCGTGTGTGTCTTATCCATTCAGGAGTTAGTGGGAAGAGAAGGCAGGTATAACCTATATCTGTGGTTTAGAGAATGATGTTGCTACTTTCAATCATGGGACATCATTTTAAAGATTTACCAGATTCCTGAACTAAGTGCTATGTTTGTGTAATAAATCTCAAATGGAAAAAAAAAAGTAGTTTGAGATAAAATTCTGGAGTAGATATGTAGATTTTTAAAAAGGTTTTAGTAAAAACATTTAAAATTTTTCATTATAGTAAGCCATAGCTGCTGTAGCACTGTTTTGCTAGCTTTCTTCTTATTCTGTCAGGTTGTAAACTGCATTTTCCATGGATTAAAATCTGAGGAGATGAATGGTAGTTTGTTTATTTCACCTCTTTGGAATATGAGTATATTCTTTGGATCTGGAAAATTAATCGGCACAGTTGCCTTGTACTGATGATTTTAATGACACTTGGCAAAATGTAATGCCTCTTACTTGTTTCACAACTATTAACTAAATTATGTTTATGACATTTTTATGAAGCACTTTGAACAGCCTTGATGCTGAAATGTGCAATACAAACAAACTCGACTGATTGATTGATTAGCTCAAACTCTGTGCTGACTGTCAATCAGTCAAACAATCAATTAATTAAGTTCATTTGTACATTACATTTCAGCAACAAGGCATTTCAAAGTTATAGAACACACAGTCAACAATTGTCAAGTACCATCATTACACATAATGTGTTCATTAGTCTTTCATTCAAATATCTAAAAAGCAGCTCTAAAAAGGTGGATTTTAGTCTTGATTTAGAGGAACTCAGTGTTTCAGCTGCTTAACAATTTTCTTGTTCCAGATTTATTGTGCATGGAAGCTGAATGCTGCTTCTCCATTTTTGGTTCTGGGGATGCAGAACAGACCAGAACCAGAACTGGAAGGTTGATACAACAACAGCAGCCACACGACTACAGATGAAAATCTGGTTAATCAGATTAATTAGCAGAGGTACATTTTTTAAAGCAGTTGTGACGATTGTTGGTAGTAAATAGGTGCAATAAATATAAGAAGACCTCATAAATCAAACAAACACTCCTGAATTTGGAAAAAAAACAAAAAAAACTAAGCTTTCCAGTCTAGGTTTTCCCATTTTATTTTCTGAATTCTTGGCCTTTACTTAGCTTAGATTCATTCCAAAGTCCAAAACATGCCATGATTGTTGACTCTTTAAATTGTCCTTGTGTGACTTTGTGAGTTGTGTGTATGCATGCAGGTTGGATGTGGATGTGTGTCAGTAATCGCCATCTGATGCAGCTCCCTCTGGGCCAGTAAAAGCTGACAGTCTGCAGCCTCACCTTCTGAAACACCACTAAGCAGGTTGGGTGAACATCCTCTATGAATTATTTTATGATGCTTTTCTCCTGTTGCTGGTTACAGTCACCAGCTGTTGGAAGCCATATTCATACTTTTATGTGTGCTTGATGGTTTTAATATAACCAAGAAATCCTGTACAAAGAATCAGAGCGTTTTGAGCTATGAGAAATAAAAGTCATTAACATAATTTTGTTGAGGAATAGTGAATAGACCAGAAAGTCTCAGTCATGGTCCTGGATCAGGACACACAGCTAAACAGCCTTTACCATTTATTACAGAAAAAAAAGCGTTGAAGAAGTCCAGGTCCTCTAAAAAGTCTCTTCCAATTAATTCACTTTAATTGAGTATAATGTGGTTCATCCCCATCTTTACAATGACTTCCACCTGACTGCCGTACACTCAATTAAAAAACAATATAAACTGACATTAGCAGTCAACATTCAGTCTTTGCATTTGCTTAAGACAATTAAATTGGAAAGGAAGCGGCGACTACTGCTCTGTCAGACATTTTTCTTCATTTCCTGTTGTCACATTAATTTTGTAATATTCAGCGGCATGCTGCTTGTTATGGATGGTTATAATCATTTAGGTGTCTTGATTGTTTTGTCTATATACTCCAGGGAGGCTCCTCTGCCTGTAGAGCAGAAGTAAAATGTCTCAGAGTGTGTAGCAGCAAAACTGATGGGTGTAATAACTCCATGCTCATATGCACATTTCCACACAACCCTCTCTCCCGTAGTTTTGTCTGTATTATCTGTTTGGCAGTGATTGAGTGTGGCAGTAAAAAGGCAGTGAGAAAGACACAAGGCATGTGGGATGATTGCCGGGTGGCTTTGCAGAGGGTCCAGGTAATTTCCCCTCACAGTTAACTCAATGCCATCGTTTGTCAGCCGCCACTTGCACTGCTGGCAGCTATTGTGCCAAGCAAAGTCAATGGTACAGCTTATGAATCTGCCCCGCCGTCAACTGCCTGGCTTATAAATCCAAACAGGAGTCAATTGCTCAAAAGACGACTTCATTGACACATCTGGCAGCTCTAGACAGTCACAAGAATACCCATCAATGGGACATCCTGGAGGCAGCCAAAGATTAATTAGAACAGTCTTGTAAGAGGAAACGATAGCGCAGTCTCGAAAAATATTCTCGACAGATGGACGGATGGATGGATAGATAGATGTAAAACTAAAGTTGAATATTAATGTTGGATAAAATGTGTTTAATAATAATGATAATATATTTAATTTTTAGGTACCAGTCCTTGCAAAATAAAATAAATAAACAAATACAATTTGAAAATATTTGTTTAATTTTTGAAATCAAAAAACATCACATTATGCAGTAACAGCACTTTCTGTAATGATATAATAAAATCAGGCTTCACATTGTAATAAAACATAATTGGAACCACATTATATAATAATCGACACAAAATGTAATGAAATCCTTGAACACATTGATTAAAGGCATAGTTTATGCCTTTAATCATCTTCTGTGGCCAATAATTATTATTTACTGTCTTTTATTCACAATGGCCTTCATAGAATGCAGACACATTCACAGTATGGTGAATACTTTTGGAAAATATTGTCATGAGGATAATGGCAGCTGTCCAAGAAGAGCCATCAAGGAAAGACAGAAGAGTTTCTTTGTTATTGTTTGCAACATTTAGAGAAACCATTGTACAGAGGACAATGGTGGAAGATTCCAGAAGTTTACACATTAAAGCTCCTCAAGTGAGGGGACTTCCCCCCAAAAACAAAGTGGAATTAAAATGTTCTCATCTTCCAACAGTCCAATTACAGTTTGCTGATGATTTGTAGATTTTATTGTATGACTGGCAAGGCAAAAATAATATCAAAGATCAGAATTATTAAAAAATTTATCATTGCCAGTTTGAAAACTCAAAACACCAATAAATTGATTATACAACAGCAAGTCTATAGTTTATATGCATGACACCAAAGTAGATTGTTACAAAAAAGAATAAAGAACAGAATTCATAACAACATGAATATGTGAATACCTTTGAAAGTTTTTATTCCTTTAGCAGATATTTATCTACAACAGCAACATGGATTTGTATTGCCACCATGTTTCAAGCAGAACAGCCAAGCTGACCAACAGCTGCTGCCCCCACGATCATATCTGTAGTGGCAGAGCATAGATATGAAAAAAAAGATTTCATTTTCTGGCTTCTGATAACCCAACACAATTTTCTTCCTCAAAGAGAGTGCATTGATTTACTCAAGACCAAAGCCATGATTGTCTTCTAATGCAAGTCAGCAAAGCAGAACGTGCTAAATTACTTTTTAGTTCATGGCGGAAATGCAAAAGTAACAAATGTATGAAACGGCAAAATGTCAGTGATTTGTAAAAAAAAAAAAATTTAATAAAAAAAAAGGAAAGCACTGCTCCATTTTTCAAAGCAGTGATGATATGCAGATGCTGTCATTCATCCCTACAGGCTTTATGTCCAACTCCCTCAGTGCAAATACCTGTTACTCTAGTTCTGTAATATTCCTTTAAGTCATCAATGCTTTTTCTTCTATTTTCAATATGATTTTTTATTGTTTTCCATTTTAAATAATAATAATAGTAATAGTAGTGATTTTCCTGAACCATGTGAACTTGACTCAGATTTACTTGTATCAATGATTCACAAGTAAATGTAAAATCTGATTTATGAGAAATATTTAGCTTTTTGAGGACTCTGCAGAGTGGCATCTGGAAGGTCACATGGTTTCATTCTTTAGTTGGAGGTTTTTCAGTGAACATGAATATTAAAAGTGGAAAAATAGCAAGGACTTTTCAGACAGACAAGAATGGGAAAGTTTATGCAGCTTCAAGTGGTGCTTGAAGCTCTTAATGGAGCAACAGAGAAAGTAATTTTTTTTTTTTTTTACATTTACTATTCAGTAACATTATTAAATGTTACTGAATAGAAGTTTTTGTTAACAGGTTTCTAAAAGGCCTTATCAGGTAATAAATATGATCTTACTGAATTAATGCTGTGTTTTAAGAGGAATGCTTCATTCAGTTGGGTGAAGATATCAAATATTATCTTTTATTCTTTGAAACAATTGTCCTGTCACCAACCAGGGTTACAAAATGCAAGCCAGTGACACATGAATAAGCTGCTGAAGTGTTTACATGATATGATCACAGCTGCAGACCATTTGTGTGAAAATGTGTACACTGTAACCTGGCGCAATGATGGTGAAAAATTCTAGCTTTCACACAAATAACATATATATATATATATATATATATATATATATATATATATATATATATATATATATATATATATATAATTTTCATTGTTTTTATGGTAAAGTGAAAAAAGAACTCTTTTAGAAAATATGTCTTTTAACAAAATATATTACATTTATAGTGTTGAATATTTGAGATGCAGTAAATTGCTCTAGGCCAGGAATCAAACCCAAGACAGCTGCGTTGAGGGCATTAGTCTCACCATGTTGTGTGCCTGGACCACCACTGAACCACCTGCTGCCCCAGCATGCAGCAGTTTTCCTGGCCAGAGCCGAAAGTAAGCTGACCACCTTGATTATGAAGCAACCCATTCATGTGCTGCATCAAAAGTCTTACTTATAGTATTACTAACCCCAAGATTAATAATACTCAAAAGCTGTACTGCAGTTTGCTATTCTTGCTAGCAAAAAGTCATTGTCCAAAGCTTTTTGTTGTGTGTGCAAATGCTCTTTAACTTATTCTAATGACAAAAGCAGCTTGACAATAACATTTTTCCACCAGGGAAAGACACATTTTAACCTCAACAATAGATGAGTGACTGTGGTCCACTACAACAGAGGACCACTGTTGTAATTTTACAACAGTGGTCCTCTGGAAATGATGAAATGCTATACATTAGTTATTTAACATTAATGTTTAAACATAATATTAAACAGATGGACTCATCAGTCAAGATTTGGAAAATGGGAGGAGAGTAATGAAGTAACAGAGCTGATTTGGAGCAAAGCTCACTGAAGATGGTTAAGCTAAAAGTCATAAACAGTAGTTTTTATTAAATTCACCATGCTTTTCCAAACAGCTGTCAACTTTACACCATTGTTTGGAATTACTGTTATTGTTTCATTATTCATTAGTGTACCAACTTATAGGGTAGCAAAACATGTCAAAATACATAAAGTGTTTAAAGAAGAGGCAGCAATTTGTACTTCAAAATGCTATGCTATTGGGTTATGCTAATACTTCATTAACCTCTAATTTTGCTCAAATTCACACAGGTTCCAGGCATCAATGGAAATACAGTCACTTCACGAAGCATTCTGTGAATCACACCAGTAAGCATTCCAGAGGAGAGGACTCCTCTTCCCTGGGTCTGGGGTATATGGGTGTTGTTGTGTGAGGTTAATGATGTAGAAATTGAGGTGATAAGTTGGAAGAATGGAGCAATCTGTGGCCTGAGAAAAATAGCTTTCGCCACCTGTTAGCTTCGTTCTCCCCTACTACTCCACCATCTGTTTGTGGCGGATAAAACTGACATGGCTAACTTCTAGCAGCAGCATCTTGAGGTTAAATGGATTCTTCCCTGCCCCTCTCTTATCATAAATGTCCAACATTCTGTTAAGATACGCCACAAATGGCAATTCCCTGACCCTGGAGTAGACTGACAAAGGACTCTGGTGCAACTAATGATTAGCTATCCTAAATTTTTGCCCACTCTGTCTTTTCTATTTTTAGGCCCGAACAGCTAAGCGCTGCGAAGGCCTATTGTTCTTCTACTGTTTCTTCTTCTTCTTCTTCTTCTTCTTCTTCTTCTTATTATTATTATTATTACGATTCTCCCTCTGAATGAATTGGCTTTTTGGGGGCTTTATCATATTCAAAAACTCACCAAACTTGGCGGAGGCCTTAAGCCTGTTTAAAAATTTCATATTTTAAGGTCAACGCAAAAATCGTACAGGAAACGGCTCAGTAGCGCCACGTAGCAATTTTCAAAGGACCCTTTGCTATTCACTTACTTTATCGTAGAGACATGAAATTTGGTACACTTGTAGAGCTCCCCAAGATGCTCAAAATTTACAATTAATGTCATAGTGCAAGTATCACAGAAAGTCGGCCATTTTGGATTGAAGCTCCGATTTTGATCCCATTTTTGCCGTTTACATCTTCGCATTTGATCGAACTCCTCCTAGGGATTTCGATTGATCGAAAACTCGGTCTGTCTGTTCACAAGGCATGTCCCATCTAAAGTTATCAAAATGGTGAGTTTTTGAGTATGCTGAAGGGGGCTTAGCAGGGGTCAAAGTTCACCGACTCGCCAAAAAAAAAAAACTGTTATATCTCCTATACAGAAACTCACAGAAGCACCAAAGTTACTATGATTGATCATCATCGAGTCTCCTACAATACCCTATGGTTGAATGATGACATCACTTAGGCCACGCCCCCTGAGAACAGGAAATGTCATGATTTACTGTGAACGGTCGCTATCTGACCCCTTTAACCTCATCAACATGAAACTGTGCCCAGAGACAGAAGACATGTTGGTGTGTTGAGGATTCCAACCCCGACCAGCTTCGATGAAGCAGGTGGCCGTGGCGGCGTGGCGAAGTGATCTGTAACGCCATTGCCATACGTTTGGCTCTCAATTCCAGAGTTTCGGCCCGAGCTGCTCCAAACTCACGAGGATGGATCCTCGTCGACTCCCCGACAGGAATCCTTCACAACATTTGGTGGGCGTGGCCTAATCTTTCTATAGCGCCCCCTAGAAAACTTTAAATGATCAGCCCCAAACCATGCTTTAACCTACAATTACGAAACTTGGTACACATGTGTATCTTGTCAGGACGTACAAAAAAGTCTCTTGGAGCCATGGTCTAAATCCCACAGGAAGTCGGCCATTTTGGATTGAAGTTCGGATTTTGACCCCATTTTTGCTGTTTAAAGCCTTCGCATTTGATCGAACTCGTCCTAGGGATTTTGATTGATCGGCTTCAAACTCGGTGAGTCTGTTCATAAGGCATGTCCCAACTAAAGTTATCAAAACTGTGAGTTTTTGAGTATGCTGAAGGGGGCTTAGCAGGGGTCAAAGTTCACCTACTCGCCATAAAAATATAAACTGTTATATCTCCTACACAGAAACTCACAGAAGCACCAAAGTTACTGTGATTGATCATCATCGGGTGTCCTAAAATACCCTATGGTCGAATGATGACATCACTTAGGCCACGCCCCCTGAGAACAGGAAATGTCATGTTTTACTGTGAACGGTCGCTATCTGACCCCTTTGACCTCATCAACATGAAACTGTGCCCAGAGACAGAAGACATGTTGGTGTGTTGAGGATTCCAACCCCGACCAGCTTCGATGAAGCAGGTGGCCGTGGCGGCGTGGCGAAGTGACCTGTAACGCCATTGCTATACGTTTGGCTCTCAATTCCAGAGTTTTCGGGGACAGCTGCTCCAAACTCATTAGGGTGGATCGTCGTCGACTCCCCGACAGGAATCCATCACAACATTTCGTGGGCGTGGCCGAATTTTTCTATAGCGCCCCCTAGAAAACTTTAAATGATCAGCCCCAAGCCATGCTTTAACCTACAATTACGAAACTCGGTACACATGTGTATCTTTTCAGGACGTACAAAAAAGTCTCTTGGAGCCATGGTCTAAACCCCACAGGAAGTCGACTATTTTGGTAAAAGACGTAATTTTCTCTTCATAATTAATGCAGCCCTGAAAATATAATTTATGAAGGCCATCTTAACATAATAATTATTTAAATATACATAGTTATGTGTTTTGGTTTGTTCCAATAATTCTTACACTAAAAATATTGATTATTCTTGGTTAAAATAATAAGTACGTGATTGATCAGCTGTCACTGTTTAGAAACTATTTCCTTAATTTGCCACTTGGGGTCAGTGTTACTCCACCAATGAAACAACGCTCTTTCGGCACACGGATAAAGATGATGAAAAACTATATCAGTATTTCGACAGTAGGGGTCAGTGTTACTCCACCAATGACAAACATCGACGGGCGGACGACCGTGAAAACTGTGGGAGAGCGTCTGCCGTGATTGGTGCTAAATGCACCAATCTGCACCACATTTTTTGTGCGTCGTCAGGGAGCGCCGCCGAACGCATCGATGCGTACCGCCTGGTGAACGGGCACGGAAACTGCGCAACGGCTTCTGCGTTGGCACGTGGGTGCGTTGCTGGAATCTGCGTAACAGCTTCCGCGGTGCCGTGCGGGCGGAGGTGCTGTAAACTGCGTGAGAGCTTCTGTGGTGGCTGGCGGCCGGCGGTTGCTAGTACCCCGCGGTGACAAATAGGCCTGAGCGGCGCTTGGCTGCGAGGGCCGCCCGACGCCGCTTGCGGCTTTAATCTATTTTTACAATTGCTGTTTTATTCACTTATGCTGTTTATTTAAAATTATATGAGAAACAAAATGCAGTGTTATTTATTTAACAATTCCAAAAAGATTCCAACTTAAAAACATATTCATGTTCAGTTTGACATTAATCCCAAAAGACTTGTAATAAATAATTGACATTGGCTGATGCTGTAATATACCTGGCTTGTTCTGAACAAATGCCTGCTCACATTTAAGACATTAGCTAACAACACACCCTCTGGTTTATTAGCAGCGACTAAAAACAGATGACAGAAATCTTACCTTTAAACAAAGGTAGCATTTAAGAAAAGGCTAACTTAAAAACGTAACGCCACTCATGATTGTGTTCATCCAAACACATTTATGGCCAACATTTTTCAGTTCTTTCTCCAAATCAACTGTGAGCATACACGCACCTATTCAGTATTATACCTCAGGAAGATAACTATGTCTCTAAGTGTTTCAACTTTTTAATTTACATTGTAAATGGCAGCACAGAAAAACTTAGAATATGCAAAGAAATATGACAACAAATGGAAATAATTCTTCTTTATTAACTTTCCTTCCAGTGGGGTGTGCAGCTGGTTTTCACATAAAGAGGTGAAATGTTTTCCCAGTTCCTGGCTGTTCTAAAGGCTTTTAAAGTGCAGTTTCTCAATGATACTTGCAAGAATCAGCTGACCACTTTAGAAGACGAACATATTTTAACCACAGGAACCCTTGCCTTCTAGAGCTGGTTTTCACAAGAAACAAACAAAAGAAATGATTCCAGAGACACTGAAACAATTGTTTTGTGTCTCCATTTGATACAGTTCATATCTGTTGTAAAATCTGTCCTGTAGGTTTGCAAAGCAGTCAAGAAGCAATTACAAGGTCGATGGTGTCACTATTTTTGTGTGTCCAGAAAGCTCTGCTTCCCTTTAGCTAACAGTTTTCATGAAGGTTGATTTTGGCATTGACCCTTCCTGTGATCCTGACTGGACAAAAAAAGGAAAGCAATGAAAGACCTGCACACAAGATGAAAAGGGGGCAAAGAGCTTCCACTTTCCCATGAAGATTTACCTTTCTGTCATGACTTTATGTGGTTGAAATGGAAAAGAGAATTGGGCTGTGTTTACAGCACCATAAAGCTTTCTTTTAAACCCAAGGACTTGGTCACCCTGAAACTGTATCGCAACACCCATAAAACTGAGGCTAACGCTGTCTTTTAAATCTGATGAAGCATTTATCGATTCTTTTTAGATCTTGTTTTATTTGCTCCTATTTCCCCACCTCTGTGTTAATAGAGGCGAATCAGAGGACAACAGAAAAAAGACCACTGGGTTATCTGGGGGTTTAATATAACAGAATGCAAGACAGAGGTATGCAAAAAAAATAAAAAAATGTTGCAAGAAGAAATGTTTATCGAGATATTAAGCTCAGTTTAATGGCTTCACTGTGGCCTGCATGGCAAATATTTTCCAAAACAGGGATCTGATCTTTGAGTAAGTAGAACTTTGTTTAAGAATACTTTGTTGTTTTTATTAGTTAAATGTTAAAGAAGAGCAAAACTTCTCCTTTCTAAAGAATGCAGGCGATCTTACTCTTCACATTGCTGTAAGTAGATCTGATTTCATATTGTGTTCATTGTGATTAAAGTTATATCATAATATTTCTTCAAATGTGATATATTAGCTTATTTTGAACCGGAAAGTTATTAATTTGGGCATAATTTAAGTTTCATAGAATAATTAAAGTATGTTAAACATGAAAATGGTGTTGCATTGAAGGAAAGTCAATTGGGATAAACCCTGACACCAGAAAAAAGATTTTAAATTGAGTTAAAATGAAGCCCATCCACTGCCTAAACTGTAAAAAAGTTGAAATCTTTTCTATGGCAACAAAAATATTGAGCAACATATATGAATGTAATTGCTTAAATATTCATCTAAAATACTTATATTTTAGGAATTTTCAGTTAATATTAGGTGGCTGTCTCTGTGTCTTTTTTTTTTTTCTTTGTTTGTTTTGTTTTTTTTTTTTTTTGTTTTTTTTCTTTTGGCTTTTTGTTGCTTTAACTGTTGCTATAATACATTGACTTCCACCAAACAGCAACTCCTAAGCATCAGGCAGTTTTCCTCCAGTTTCATTCTATGAGATCCTGGTTGGAAATGTGGAATCTGTTTTTCTATAAGTGAAGGTTGGTTTTTACTGATATCTCTGTGTCACAGAAGACATGCAGCTCTCATCTGGAGTCATGTTTTATAAACTGTAAATACGTTTTCTCAATGAGGGTCTTCTCATTTGTTTTTTGACCTGTGTCAAAAGGGTAGATGGCTTAAATTATCAAGTACTTCATCAAGTCAGAGGACTCCAAAACATGAAACCACAATCAGTCATTCACACACACACACGCAATTGTTTTCATTCTAAAACAATTGAATGAATTTCAGTTTCTCATAGAGTGGGCCATGATAACACTCAAATGGAAGATGGGATCGATCATCCTGATAGGCTTCAGTCTTAATTACTTGAGACTTTTGGTTCTTTGCCTTTAAGACAAAATTCAACTACTCAACTATGTGGTCATATTTGAGTTAATCAAAACCACAACTTTTAGGTTCTCCATGTCTGAGTGGTAAAGTAACTTACCAATTGATTTGAATCTTACATTTAAAAGCAACGCAATTTAAAATCTATACTGAATCACTGAAATCAAAATAAAAAGCATAGACATTCTCAATAAACAGATAATAATTCAAAAACCATGGTCTGTGTGAAATTCAAGCTTGGAAGGGGATCATAAGCAGCTGCGTAGTTTGCTTATGCTTTGGACTGGCTCTGAATACCAACCTGATCAACACATTTAATTACAATAAAATACAGTAGAGTAGTTGACTGCGTTTCCAAACTGCATGCTAATCTTATCTTTTTACAGTTTAGGTCCAAGAAGTGTTTTTTTTTTTTTTAATCTGTTTTTGTCTCTTTCTCTTGACATCCATTAGATTTTGCAGCCACTGCAGGCTTTCTAATGACAGAGCAGAACAAATAGAGCTGGGTGGTGCTGTTATGAGAGACATAAAGGCGGTTTGGGGTTGTTAATTCCAAAGATTTCATGAGCGTCACTGCTTTCAACAATTTACATCCAGAGTTATTCTCAGTTTATGGCTAGATGTTTGTAGACATATTTCATGTTACAGACAGTAATAGCAGATCTGTGGCTGGAGTTCCTGCAGTGAGTTGATGGGCCTTTGTTGTTTTCTTCATTACCTGCTTGATTCAATTCAGAGGGCTGACCCAATTTTATCGATGGATTTTTATATGAAGATAAAAAAGGGCAATTTAAAAAATTGAGTTAAAATGAAGGATGAGCATGCAGCGCTGCCTTTACAGGTGGGATTATTTCAATTAGCCTCTTCTGCATTGAAACAAGCTGCTCTTATTCCTGCTTCACTCTTTGTTTGGCCTTCTGCTCTTCGCACAATTCTAACAATTAGTTTACAGCAATCTCAGCAGACTAATATTCTTGTGTTTGGTCATTTGTTTTTTTGTTTTTAAACAAAAGTTGTCAGTGACTGAATTTCTTATTTGCTGAGTCACTTTAAAGAGTCTGATTGGGTTTCTTTGGTCCACCTGTCTATTTACCTGCTGTATTTTGTATACAATAGCAAAATGGAGGGTGCTTCAGTGTACCTTTGTTTTTTTTTTGTTTTTTTTTTAACAATAACTTAATGGCGGAACCATGAGTGGGTGGTACGACATCATACTGGTGCCTGAGTTACACAATAGCTATGAGATGTACTTATGGGTTTCAAGAAGCTGGAGGGAATAATTTGCCTCCATGCTGCTGACAATAAGCAATTGACTCGCGCAAAGGGGCAGAAATGACATTTTTGCAATATATGAGCTAATTACATTTTGGGGAATGTTATGGGAATCAATAGATTATATTACAACATGAAATAAAATAATGTATTTTTTCAGATTGTCAAATTTATCTATGTGATTGTGTTTAAATAGGAGGGAAATAGTGAACATATTTGAATAAAAAAACTTAACATATACTACTATCATAAATTCATCTTCATCAGTTATTACTTCCAAACATTTAACACTGAGATACCTCATTTGTTGCAGTACAAACAGTTCAACTTAGAGTCAATAATATTAGCACTTTCCTTAATCGACATAGCATCATATGATTCAAGGGATGTAAACCAGCTATTTAAACAAGTGAATATAACAGACTTGAAAACTAATACCTATCCCTAACTATCTACTGGTGTTATACAGAGCAGTAAAATTGGTCAATTTTTACAGTTTTTGAATTGAATTTCTTCCCCATATTACCGACATTGGAGTCAGACTTAATTTTTTATAGAAATAATTTAACTAATTTAAAAAATGTATTTTATAATTATCACCAAACTACTTATTTGACTCGGTTAACAAGGTAAACAATTTCAGAGAGTGCTGTGCCCAGTTATGGTTATAACTGATTGGAACAATTAGGAGGGACAATAGAAAACCATGTGCTTTCATATGAGTCATGGCCCGAAGATCCTCAGATCACTTCCTTATGGAATCTGTTTATAAAGAGAACCCGCTGAGAATGGAATACTCTGATTTTACCAACTCTGACGACCTTAGGTTTTCACAGTGAAACAACAATAACAAAAATATTTTCACTTTCCAACAATAAAGCTGCAGAATTCCAGGACCAATGCAGCTAGAAACGGCTGGCAGGCAAAAAGATTAATAACGACCACAGTCCTGCCAGACAGCCTCATCATCCCTGTAGCTGCAGTGCTGCTTATGTCACTGCCATCATCATCAGCCAGCAGCAGTCGGAAGAGGTAAGAGAAAATATCACATTACAATGCAGCCACAAGAAGAAGTTAATGTGCTCTTGAAACTGCTCTGCCAAACAGATGAGATCATTCAACTTGTGGGCGATGAAAAAGTTTCCTCACTCTTCTTCAGCACAGCATGGAAATGAAAGTAAAATACAGAAGGTCAAAAGATACACACACAAAGAGGGAGCTGTTGGGATTAATATGTGAAAGCACTGCAGTTTGTCCAGCCATGTGATCAAATTCTCTAACCACTTTTTGAATAACGTTTATGAAAGACAAACACAGTGCTAAAATCTTCTCAGTGCAGCGTTAATAGACGTGTGAATAACCCGTCATGAATAAATGCTCTTGAGTGATAACACATGCTTTTTGTTGTAATTACCTTCATTACTAATTTTCCTGGCAAGTATTTCTTTTACTATAATCAGCATGTTAATGTGGCTTCAAATCAAAATGAAGTAATGTAATTTGTCAGAAGAATTGATTGGGACGTTAATTATTATGTGTCATACCAAATACGGCATTTTATATTGAGCCGTAATTATGAGTCGGTCCTAATAAACACATTTATTCACATGGGAGGCATTTTAGCACAGGCTTGTAAATGTGCAACATCCTTTTGTTGCTTCAAAAGTGCCAAAAGGAATGCCTCTTTTTTTTTTTTCTTTTTTTTTGGAACTTTCATTTGGTAATCATAACAACCACAGATGGGCATTTATAGTACAAAAGAATGTCTCATGTTATGTGACAACCAAAAGCTTCAATGTGTCCTATTAGGATTTCATGTGACAGACCAACACAAAATGGTGCATAGTTGTGAAAGGAAAGGAAAATGAGACATAATATTAACATTGTTTTACAAGTAAGAGTCAGAATGTGTTGTGTGCATGTTTCCAGCCCACCGAGCCAATACCATTTAGAAGCACCTCTTAGTGCAATTAAAGCTTAAATTGTTTTTGGTTTGTCTCAGCCAGCTTTCCACATAAGAGACTTTTACCCCTTCTGCTTTGCAAACTGTTCAAGTTCAGACAGATTACGAGGAAAGATGCAATAAATCTTTTTTTTTTTAAGTATTATCACTAATGTTGAATTGTTTTCAGACTTACTAGCCTAATGTACATTGATTTATATGACAAATGGCAAACCAGTGTTATTTTTACATTAAAAAATATATAATCTTGCACACAGATTTTCCTTAACTTCATAGCCCTTTCTTGTGTTGCATAATATAATTATGAAGACAATCTATTATTATACAAGTGACAAAGTGTTGGCAAATCTTTAGCTTATCTGTTTATGATATAATATATTAAATGGATCTCTAGCTTTTAGACTGAATGGTTTACTAAACCTGCTCTGTTCTGTAACCTTTCTTTAATGATCAACAGTGACAGTTGGAAACATTTTACCTTTTTCTAATATTTAAATCAGTCCTTTACTGCTGCTTCACTTATTTTTAGCCTGGTTTTGCTTCAGGGTTTCTTGGTAAGGGATGATGTCAGGAAAACAGAAGTTAAAAATAGTGTGTGTGTTAATTTGAAATATGGACAGCTTAAAGGACATCTGTTCTGATTCATTAACACCATTTTATTTGTCCTTCGTGACTGGTCATGATCACATCCTGCTGAACAAACAGGATGTGACACATGCATCTGTGTCAAGTTTGCTCACAACTATGTAAGAAATATTATTGTATGTATTGTAGTTATTTGTATTATTCTGATAAAATAATTTCCATTAGAGAATATATTTCAGAGTTTCATTTTTTTCTTATTTCAGTAAACAACTGAAGATCTTTTTTTCTGCTTTGCTGTGAACAAGCTGTATTCAAAGCACTGACTTGGCTTTTAGGCACCATCACAACCAGATTATTAAAGGATGCTTTTTCTTTAACCAAACCCTCCAGATATACAAGACACATAAAGATATTTGGTATCTTAAATACAAAACATATTTAAGAGAACATGTCTAAAAGGTTATGTGCCACAGGGACTGAATAGACCTCCAATAAGTACATTAGAAGACACCAGCTGTCCAGACCTGCTGTATGTGTTTGGAGAAAAGCAACCGGGTTTAATGACTTGTCTGGCATTTTCAAGTGTAGCAAAGGGCAAGTGAGGTAAAAAAAAAAAAAAGAAACTCTTTTTCTTTTGCGTGTGGCACAGTGGCTGTTTATATCTTGCCTTTGGGATTTTTACATTTCCTCAGAAATTAGAACAGCAAACAGATCGTTTTCCTAATAGTGTTTAAGTCTCTATACTTCACGTAGGTTGAACACATCTTGTGTATAACAGTGTCAGAATTGTCATCAAAGTTTTCTTCATTCATTTCAGTTACATCATATACACTCAGAAATATCTAGAAGATTATTTTCAGCCCATCAAATATCAAATCTCCAGTTTAGGTTTTAAAATTAAAGTTGATTAAAATAAAGTTACAATGGATTGAAAACAGTGCAATACCATAATATTATGACAAAATATTAGGAAAAAAATAGCTAACCAGATCTGTTGATCAAATTTTGTTAGCAAAGCAGAGAATTGACAGAAATAATCCTATTTCTTACTTTGTTTACTTTATGCAAACAGGGTAAATAGTGGAAGTACAGCACAATCAAAGCAGTATTCAGTACCAGTGCCATACCAACCAACTCTTTTTCTACCTGTCATTGCCTCAAATGTCTGAATTGACGTGAAAGACCTCTGGAAGACCTGCGACAGACTGGCGACCTGTCCAGGGTGTACCCCGCCTCTCGCCCGGAACGCAGCTGGAGATAGGCACCAGCAACTCCCGACCCCATTCGGGAGAAGGGTGACGGCAAATGGATGGATGGATGGATGGATGGACCTCTGGAAGACATTAAATTATTGGATGAACGTAGTGCAGGTCTAATAAAATGACAAGTGAAAGTTCAAGAATGTTCTATTTATTGGTATCTAGCCTTTTCAACAGTCACTTTAACTGCTAATTAAAAAAAAAAAAGCTGCTACTTCAGATTCAAGCACACACAAGCAAAATATAAATCTGCTGTCCTTTAAAACCTACCAAACCTCGATCCAAACAAAACTCTTAGCATTACATTTTTGGATTGTGGTAACATGTTTGCTGTGACCGTTGATGACTTCTGTAAACTTAAGTTATTATCATTAAACAGATGACTAACCCTTAGATATTCAAACATAGCAGGGAAGTAAAAATTGTGCCCGGATGAGTTATATTTTAAAGAAGTTTGTAAAGGTTGGCTTTGATTAGGAAGAATAATTTAGATAATTTAGATTTAGCATGCCTTGCTAGGATTTAATTTAGTTAAATCCTAGCAAGGCATGTTCCTTGCTAGGATTTAATTAGCAAGGAGCATGCCATAACGATAAACATTTAAAGATTTATTGATGAAAGAATGAGGGATGAAGAGGTGAGGGATGAAGGATGAAGGTATGAGGGATGAAAGGAGAAAGGGATTCGGGATGAGGGAAGAAGGGATGGTGGAACGAAGGGATGAGAGAATGAAGGGATGAAAAGATGAGTGTTAAAGGGATGAATGATCTTGATTCGGTTATCTGGGGAGAATGATGGAGGCCTGGGAGGTGAAGAATCTCCATGGGGGTTTGGTCTTTGGGAAACGGATCTTCTTATTTTTCCGAGCCCGCACAACACCCCAAAAGAGTCTAATCTAAATAGAACAGATGAGAGAATTAGCTTGTCGTGAATCACTGAGATTATTGTGGATGCATGAACAGTGCGCCAGGGATAACCAGCAACTTAAAACTTGAATCGTGTCATCGGAGATGAAGGAATGAAGGGTTGGAGGGATAAAGGAATGATACAATGAAGAGATGCTGAAGAGGTGGCTCCTATCCAAAAGAGATTGGGTGGAATGAAGTTCTAGAGAGATACTTTATCTTAACAGGCTAGACTGAGATGGTTAGGGATGCATCTCAGGATTAGTTCTGTGTAAGGAGCAACGTGTGCATCCATCAGTTTATTTTTTTTAACCTATCAGGTAAGACTATCAGCCTAACCTGATAGTCTAGTCTATCAGGTTAGGCTAGACTGAGGCTAGATCTCAGTCTAGCCTAACCATCTCAGGCTAGACTGAGATGGTTAGGGATGCAAATTCTAGTGGCTGGATTTCAGGATTCTGAGATGAGGTATGGACCTTCAAATGAAACGTTTGCCGAAATTCTGGTCTGAAAATAAAGACTAGCTCATAGGGGTTTAGGATGGAGATGAAATGGATGAGAGGTGGCAAACTGATCAGTTGACTTCTCTGAAGAAAAAATATCTGAACATTATGACTGTGAATGATGATATCTGAAAAGCATAAATGACTGAAAGATTGTGCTTGAGGAGATAAAACAACAGTATGTTGTATGTTGGATATTACTGAAGAAGACAGTGAAGCTGGACTTAGATGAGTTTCTGAATCTGGAGCAAAGAGTCAGAATTTTCGAAGAACTTGACAGAACGACAGTGAAATTGCAGCAGGAACTGATGGACTCTGAATAAACGAGAGTAGATTTCTTACGCCATTCATGTCCCAAAAGCTTTTGGTGCAATAATGATGGGGTAAGTATGAAAAGTGCAAGAGAAATGCTGAAGCCATTTTGCCTTCAGCATTTACCTCTGTAAAAGCCACAAAGTCTATAGAATGAGGTGCATTTATGTAGAGTTGAAAGTGCTTGGGATGAATGAGAAAGTCATTGTAGAAGAAAAACTTGTCCTTGCACGAGTTATTGAGGATGAGTGAGCCTTGAACAGAAGGGATGCTGGTTGCTTTTTAGTTGAACATTCGAAATAAAAAAAATTATCTGATATCTGTATAGTTCAGATAGCCAAGAAATGTAAGCAACTGAGAAGAGCAAAGTGATTTAATTGATTTTTCGGGGCTACCAAGAAGAACCAAACCAAACATACGTTCAGAACCAAACATGGAGAAGTAGCATTCTGGTTCTATGCATCATGAATGTGGAACAACTTTCAGGAAACTGCACAACTGTTCAAACACTGAACAGTTAAATTCAGACTTAACAACACACCTTTTTAGAGTTGCTGCAGAAGCCTGACACTGAAACATTGTTTCAATGAAGATGTACTACTGTGAAGATGTACTGCTGTCCTGTGAAGGTACAATAGAGAAAAACATACATTTTCATACTTTGTGAAGCATCGGAGAATGGGGAGTGAAAATACAGTACAGACAAGAGCTTTGAAGCTCAAACAGAGAGAATGCAGGCAGAGAGTGTAATACAACATGGCTCCCACAAGAGAAGCTATCAGTAGAGGCAGAAATGACGTCACTAGAGATCCTGGAGGAGGAGACGGACAATGAGAAGGAAGCAGAAACCCGGGATGTTTGGACTTTGGTGGGGGAGCTGTCGACTGTTTCCGAGAAGGAACGCTGAGATGTGGATATGTTGATGTTGGTTGGCTGAGAGACTCTGGAAGCCCACAGTGAGCATGATGCTCTGATGGAGATATACAAGCCGGCATCAGAATGACACCAATCCCAAAATCAACTGTGACAGAAAAGAAAAGAGTATTAATAGCTGGGAGAAAACTGGTATGTGACATTAATATGGTACTATTACACTGTAATAAAACTACATCTAGACCTGATTAAACATGCTAATGTTGTGAAAACTGTTTTAACTTTTTGCAGCTAATCAGAGTGATAAACAGCATTTATATGTTTATATTTTCCTTGAGTTATTCTGACTGGACGGTGCTTTGTTCAGCACATTGGCTTTGTCATTCAGTTTGTTTGAAAGGTACTATGTGAAAATTTTCTCCTTAGGAGATGCAATCAAATATGCTTTATTTACTTTTATGACTGAAGGCATAAATGAAGGAGCTATCATTAAAAAGGTCCTGTTTGTACCTAACTCAGTATGTACTGGTACCATGCCTTGTAATCTCCCATCCTGACTACTACAAAGCTGGACAAACTGGTTTCCCAGCTTGTGCTGTAGAATTTTGCAGAAGGTTCAGAATGCAGCAGCAAATCTGGTCTTCAGTCAGTTTAAGAAGAACACATGTCTCCTTGCTGAGCTCCACTGACTACTGACTAAAGTTAGCCAGCAAAGTGCTTAATAACATGGTTTCCACTTATTCGAATGTTCTCTTGAAAGCTTGTGCTATGACTTGATCCCTCTAGTCATCAAAGACTTGTTGCCAGACAGTGCCAACACCATGCTGTAGACATACCAGCATGGTATGTCTACTGGTCTGCTCAGACCAGCAGAGAGACATACTCTCTCCAGGGTTTCCTGTGTCTCTTCTGGGTGGAACCTGAACACCTGACCAGGGAGGCATCCAGGAGGGTCCTTAAATGAGGCCCGAGTCACCTCAACTCCTCTTGATGTGGAGGAGCAGCAGCTCTAGTCTGAGTAATCTCTGATGACTGAGCTTCTCACCCTCTCTATAAGGGAGAGGCAAACACTGATGAGAAAAATCACTTCAGTTCCTTCTATTTATGACCTTGTTCTGTCGTGACCATGGATGAGGTAGGAATGTAGAATGATCGTTAAATTGAGAACTTTTGACTGCTCTCTCTCTTTACCATGACAGATGGGTACAGATCACTCACTGCAGATCCTGCACCAATTTGCCCACCGATCTGCTGCTCCATTTTTCCCTCATTCGTGAACAAGACACTGAGGTACTTAAACTTCTCCACTTGAGGTATAATCTTTTCTCTGAGCTGGAGAAAGCACCTTTTTGGTCTTGGATTTGGAAGCATATATTATGGTGTAATATATTGATATAGACTAAGTATTGATGCAGGTTCTAGTCAGTCTAATTCTGGAGTTAATGGAGTTACTGATGTAACTACCAAGGTCATGTTACATTTAGTTGTCATAATACACAGTGGAGGCGGTAACATCCACAATTATATCTGGGTCTCTGTGTCTCTACTTTATGAAAAGTTCTTTCCAAATATATTACAAATGGTGTAAAAAGAAAAAAAATAAATAAATACACTTCTTTGTTAAAATGCTTCTGTTCATTTGACTGCAACTGGCAGTCATTTTACTTTGACAACACTTAATTCTCTTTAACAAAGCATGTGCTGAGTAAGCAGACGGCTCACATTGCTGGTGACAAGCCACACCTGTTTAAACTTAAAAAAGACTGGACAACAGCTGGATATACATTTCATTTCTAATTATCCAACATATTTTTAGCTATAGAATTAAATTTCCCGTGGAAGATTAGCAAAGCAGGTTCATGGAAACGGGATTAGTGGATGGTTCAGTTGGATGACTGATTTCAGAATTAGATTGACATTTATTGCTGATACTAATAGTGGATGGGATAAATCCATTGCAACAGATTTACCAGAGGTTTCCTTACACTACAGAAAAGCAGAAAAGTGCATCTTTTCAAATGGTAGAAATTTAAAGCAGAGTCAAATTTCAGAGAGGGTTTCACATTTTCTGTAAGCAAAGGAAAGTGTCTATAAATCAGCCATGTACAAAAATAATTGTGGAAAACACACAACTCTTCATCAGCACCAGAAACAGCAGCGAGACTAAATGTGAGAACGGTAATCAGGGGGAAGCATGGAAATCAGAGTGTATTCACAACTGGTTGGTGCCATAATGAAATATGACAAATGATTTATGTCAGGCATTTGTTCTGCTACAAGAGGTAATTTGTTATAGTGAAAATTCAAAGACACTCCCCCTTTGTAATTGAATCTCACAAAAATAATGAGTATCCTGTTTGTTTGCTGGGACTGTTTGTCTTTGTTCTCTAATGTTTTGTTTTCTACTGAAAATGAATTATGCCATACATTACGCCAGCACATTTGATTAAAACTCTATGATAATGTAAGAAAATTTCAGCGAGACCTTTAAAGTTTTAACTCTGTCAGAAAACCTTTCAACTTTGTTGTAGAGATTTTGCCACTCCCTGACTTAATTTCTCAATTTTTAACTGTGACTGTTTTTTTTTCTCCCAAAAAAGTAAAGACTCCAGTAAAACTTCAACTCCAACTCAATTCATTAAAACCAGTAAAAGAATTAATGGAAAATATAAATTAGTATTGTAAGTTATTGCAGTAGTTTACCGCAATAACATAAATAACTTGTGCAGAATATACTCTGTTAATAATTTGACAGCCAAAACATTAAAACCAAAAACCTACAATATTTATCTTTGATATCCGTGAACTACTAAGACTTATTTTCAATAACAAAATTGTTAACTAGTAACTATGCTGACAACTATTTGAAATGTAACTATTTGAAATGTTGGAAAGAAAAACCTTCAGTCTGAGTTTTATTGTTCATCCGCACTTAGCTTTCCCAATGCAAGTACTCCAGAGATATCCTCCTATCAGAGTTTTTTTTAAATTTGAGTTTTGTCAAGAAAGCAGACTTAGTACCTTATTTCCATGTACTCATTTTGAGAAAATAATGACCAGTAGACTTTTAAATCATCACAGAGGGACTCAAGCCAAAATAAATGTTTTTTTATTTATTTTTATTTTACAACGGTTTCAATATTAATTCAACGGTTAATTTATAAACTCTTACACCAACATCCCATGTATACTGGGACTATTATTGGGCTAAAAGTATGAAGGTGTTGACATAGAATAGAATTTGTCATATATGAAGCCTGTAACATTCAAGCTCTATAAATATTACGTCACAAATCCTAACCCTAACCCTACAAGAAGATCCAGATATTTTAGTTCTCTTTTAGTTCTGGAGCCAGCTCCCAGTTTTAGTCCAAGAGGCAGTTTTAGTCCAGTCCATTTTTAAATATTTTCTTCTTGACAAAGTTAAACTGACTTAAGTCTGAGCTAACTCTGTAGGCTTATGCTGTGTTCCATTTATTTCGAAAGTCCGGTCTTAGACCACAACATGACTTCACACCCGAGTTAACAGTGTTCCAGTTAATATAGTAAAAGTCAGAATTATAATATGGCAATGTCATTGTTCATAGTTTATCTTAGGAAAGCTGTACTTTCCGTAAGGAAGACCACTTTTAATAAGTTCAGTAAGAATTGCAGGCTCCATCTGTAATGTTGATTTTAGACACATACTTCAAGTGTATCATGAAATATAAGCATGTCTTCTCCACAGGTGCCTACTGTTGATGCTAGGAGTGGCCATACTGGATCTTGAAGTTGGAGTTTTAAAACTTCCCAGACTTTCCGAGTGGGAAGTATGACTTCAGGAAGAGGAAATTTTAGAGTTCTGACTACAAATGGAATACAACAGGGAGCTGGGGGAGCTAATGACCACTTTTTCCTCATTTTGCTGCATTTTCTACTACTTTCCAGTTTTACAATTGTTGCTCATTTTTTAGCTTTTATCTTTATGCTCTCTTTCAGGTTTTTCTCTTCATAGAAGTTACTACTGGTCTGATGGGGCAGATCAGCTACTGGTACCACCAACTTCATGAGCTTCATGTCTGTGAAAGACATCACAGAAGATGTGATGTCTTTCCCATCTCCTGTCTTACATATATGCAACAGAAACCATGCAATTGCAACTTAAATGTTGCAAAAATCACCCAGTGCTATGATTTATTTCTGTGCTATTCACACAAAATGGGATGCTGTATGAATGAGGTGCAAAATTAATAAAGTAGTAAATGAATAAAATAAATAAGAACAGGTAGTAAACTAGGTAGTAACATCAGGGCATTAGGAAAAATTAACTGTTGCACACACTGAAACCTACTGGAGTCTGTTTCTTTTATTTAGCAACTTTAGTCACACATACACGAGTAAATCTATTCTACTCTGTATATCTAAACTGAAGAAATACTTCAAATGATCAGGTACATGATGATATATAAAAATGGACACTTCATCACCAACTAATATCTTCATTAGACAAAAGTAAATTCTGAAGTCTAGACAACTGAGGATCATTTGACAGCAGGATTTGTTGAGATGTAGAGTCGGGGCTTCTCCAGGATGGAGAACGGTATTTCCAGGTTTCAGTAGAAGATTCTGAGTCATGCTGGGTACAAGACACAAAACCACACTCCTTCTATCTCACACAGCGGCATCCTGACGTCTCTGCATGCAGAGATTTTGTTATTTTGCTTCCATAATGGAGTCTTGGAAAACATCCCATGGTTTTCTGGTCTCTAAGAATTCAGGACTGTATGGTGACAGACAAGCCACAAAAATCAGTCGTTTTTCACAAGCAAGCGGCAGAATATTTGCAGACTTGAAATATATGTGATGTATGTTGAAGGCTTCTGCTAATAAGATGAATGATCCTCACAACGTATCAAAGGAGCAACTGCATCCACAAATTATTTTATATATTTCTCTAAGAGTGCAATATCATCTGTGCAAGTTGGTAAGCAGTTCTCCATTCTTCTAAGAGTAACTCCTGATATAAATGACAGCGGACCTATCAGCCCACACCTGGTTGTTCTGGTATTGGACCTGATAGCTGCCATTTTCCTTTTCCAGCATGTTTCATACCTCCACTTTAAGAGATAACTTATAAATCTTTGTCCAGAAATGTTCCAAATTATTTGAAAGAATCAACACCTGAAGCTCAATCACCCTAGAGTCTTGTCAACCAATGCCCCTTTTCCACAAGCTCTACTGCAGCTCTTCTCTTCTCTCAAGTGATTGTGTTTCTATGAATCCTGCAAAGTCTGTGGCAGGAAGAAAATTCTTGTACTTTTAATGCAGTTGGCGAATAACTTGAGGTCCACTACTGCCAGCTTCTTTGTGTGCTCTTCATAACTATGCAACCAAAACGGGTGTTGTCATTTTTTCTCACAGAACACAAGAACAGAACTGCTGTTTTTATCTTGTCTTGGATTCCTCTGACATAGCAAGGAGAGAGGCATAGTGGGAGAAAGCAGCAAATATGATGAGAAAGACAGCCAATATCTGCAGGAGATTCCTGGCTTTGCAGCTTGAGAAAAGCAGGTGGCCCAGAAGTTACACGGTAAGCAAACGCCAATGTTTGTATTCCAACTGAAAGTTGCAGTAGAGTACCAAAGTGGGACCAATCTTAGTCATTTTTTACAACTATTTTATTTTGTTGTGAATAACTTGTCAGAGTCAGAATTGTCTCATGTTGGCAGCACTCATTATTTACTAAATATTCCTAGTGTGGGTGTTTTCAGATGTTGGAAATTGGTCACCACAGACCTCTTTGTGGTGGAGTGTCCCTAAATTCACTCTCATGGTGCTCTCCTCAGTGAGTTCACAACTTTAGGATGTCTAGAGACCTTCACCTTTCTGGAGCAAGAAATAAGGGTGGCTCATTTTCTCATAAATAATTTTGTGGCTGGTTATATTGTCAAATTGCAACAGCAATCTGTCCTTTACTTGATTTTAATTACTGAACAGGTTTGATTATAATTCATCTGATCTTCAGTTCAAGTTACACCGAGAATGAATGAAGTGGTGTTCCTTAGTTTTGATCAAATCTTCAATGTTTTCACATAGATACACAAAAAATGACAGAGAGCTTAACACAGCTTGAATCTTCATAGAACAATAACAAAACAGAATCTAGTAAGGGTGAAAAGTTTTGGACATGTATTCTGACTTTATTTCATTGGAGTAAAAATGCATCTGAAGTAATTTGTTCAGAAGTTATACAGTGCTCTGCATCAAAACCACTCCATAATCCACTCAACAGCGTTATCGCATAATTTCTTTTTTGTTTTTCTGCAAATTGATGTGTGTGTTTAATATGAAAAAAATATTATGAATGGTTAATGTGGGAGACTTACATAGAACAGTCAAGTAAACGGTAATATACCAGCATAACTGCTGCATAAACTTTTTAAAAAAGAGGGTCATACATACTTCAAATATGCTAGTACTAGTTTGCAAAAAATCTTTTAATTAAATGTCCTTTTCTTTTCCAAACACGGTTTGCACACAATCTCACAGATTTGTTGATCATGGCAACATTAAAGTTGCACAACAAACAGCCTTACAGAAGCAGTTGTCAGTGTGTAACTAGTTCACCAGAATTGGATTAGACAGAGAGAACTCCTCAGTGCATTGCTAAGAGATACTATCAGCATTCAGCTGCTGTACAAAATCACTCTGCAAGCTCCACTGTGATTACTTTAATGCTATCAAAGCCCTGCTCTTTTTCAGGACTGTCTTAATTAGTACAACTTTAATTAAGGCCTGATTCCGCCAGCGCCGGCTTTACTGCTCAGTGTAGAGCGGTCCATTGTACATCTCAAAACGCAGCTACTGGCAGTGGGAGACCCCTGCAGAGAATGTGCTGACTGCCTATTGGGAGTGATTACATTCTCTCCTGACTGGCCATGTGTGTGGCCTCTGTCATGTTTTGGTTAGACAATTGCACTCAAGTAAAGGCTGGTTGTCAGCATCCCTGTAAGGCTTGATGATGATCGTGTATCTGCTGGAGGCAGAAAATAAATCTCATTAAAAGTGACACAGGGATTATTAAAACTTTTTTTTAACATACATTGTGATACCAAATGTTGCCTGTCTCTACTATCTCAGCTTTTGGGGTGAATAATTATTGTAGTCTGTAAATGTGTTGCCAATAAAGATATAAGAGAACTGCTCAATGTACCATAGCAATTGATGTTTACCAGATTTCAGACAAATTCCTGTCAGACTTGTTCTAGTTCTGACTTTAATGTCTCTGACAGAAATTGCTGAGTGTGGTGGGGCCACTAGAGCAGAAGACACAGACACTGGCGGTCCAGATGCAGTCTGCAGGTGATGGTGATTGGAGAGCAAACCAAAGTCTGTTCTTCAGGAGACAAAAGTGGTTTTATGTCTTTTCACGAAAGTGATGCTGAGACTGAACAAGAGACGAGAAAGACTGAAGCTCTCTCTGTCTGTAGCAGTCCGAGCATTTCATACTTTACAGGAGTTATTAATGAACTTAGAGTCAGAAGTTGTGTCAGAAGCCAAACAATTTTTGCTTTTGGGATGAGTGTACGTATGTGTGTGCACACGTGTGTGTGAGTCTGTTGGGGAAGGGGGTTATTCCTCACCACTGCAGGTACCAATAGGCCTATTTTGGAACAAAAAATTATTTATATTTGGCCTTGTCCCAACCCCATCACAATGTTATGTTATGTCATATTCAAAAAATATAACTAAACAAGCAAAGTTACATGAAACACAAAAGTGACCTCATAAGTTCAAGCTTGCTGTAAGAAAAACTCCTGAATGATCACCCAACTGGCCAGAAGACAAAGAAGCCAGCCACATACCAACACAATATGCGAGAGCTGTGGGAAAAATAATGAGACATTCAAATTTTTTTGCAGCAAACTGGAAATGTGCCAAAGTGCTAAATGTGACGTTTTCTGCTTTATTTCATGATGTTTTCTACGCATCACACCCTTTTCCCTCCTGTACTCTGGCTGCCAGAGGGAAGCTCTTTATTAAAATGTTTGCTCAGGTGAGGGTGGGACTTTTTGCCTTGTGGCCCCTTTTTTCCAACCGCTGTTGACTTATTGCAGGCTGCCTGGTAATTAGGAAGGGTAATAGCCTGCTGTGAGCGACCGGGGTGCAATCACAGCCAGGTACTGTGATGTATCACATCATGCAGAGGTGCCAAATGCAGGGGCTCCAGACAGGGTCTGTGAGAACAGGGAGTCAAGGTTTGACAGTCCCTGCTTTTTAGGAGGAGGTGGAAGTGTGAATTTAATGTAAAGGTGAGTGAGTAGTGTGCTTTGTCATCTGATGGCCTTCTACTTGTTTTAATAATTGTTTACAATTAGAGAAATTAGCTCTGATATGTATAGTAAACATGACTTAGTCTGTATTAAAAACTAGGAGCTCAGGGATGGAGTGACTTAATTAATTAGAGTGACTTAATTAGCTGGAAGTCAGGATGAACAAAATGATTCAAAATATAGACACAAGCACTATGATTCTGCTTGGAGAATTCATGTGAATTAAATTTTTAATAACCGTTTTCTGTTGAGCACTAAAACTCATTAACCTGGCTGGTCTGCCAAGTCTGCCTGTTTTTTACTTTCATAGATTCCAGGACATTCTCGTGGTAACAGTTATTTGCTAACTACTTCATAATTGTGGAATTTTTGTCTCAATCGAGAAACGCATACAATTTGAAAAACACTTTGTGATTGGACAAAAAAAAAACAGATTTTTTTCAGCAGCAGTCAGTGAATTTCAGTTTGCTTAGTGTATTATGTACCACCAAAGAAAGTACAAGCTTTTTCTCAAACAATACATATCAGGTTAATAAAAAGTGATCAGGTTGTCAAGTACATGCAGCTGCAAAAATAAGTATTAAACATGTCGATATATTTCTACTGAAATGAAATTCCCACAAGACATTGTGTGAATGCAAATAAATCAGTGCTAATTTGTTTGTACCTGATGTTAAAAGTGATGGACTCAAATATGAAATAAGTATTGAACACGTGGGATAGGAGTAAGACCTAGATAAAGCAAAGAAATCATTCCTCTCTCATAAGTACTTCCTACATATCCATATCCATATCAATTTATGGCCTATTAAAAGGTTTCTCATCACTAAAGTATTTAAACTTATGAAAGCAGAGGAGCCTACTCTGTTGAAAACCATACCAATGGAATTGATTACAGTTGCACTTCTAAACATTCTGACTGTTCCAGGCAGCACCATTGGTGCTGTAATCTATATGTGAAAAATGCTTCACTATAAACTAATTATGACACGGTGCATTTCACAAATTTCTGAGAGAGGAATCAAAAGAATTACCAGAAGTGTCTAATAGAGCCGAAGAGCAGTCAGAGATTGAGAAAGCCCTGGCTGTATCAGGTATTGTTTTTCCCTAGAGAACAATAAGTAATGCATTCAACTACAATGTGCTCTGTATGCATTAACTGTACGAGACTCCATTGGTGAAGAATAAGCATATAGAAGTGTGTTTAAAGTGTGCTGCATTATATTTGGACAAACCAGTAAGTGTTGGGAGAATATATTCTGATCAGAGGAGGCCAAAGCTGAAATCGTTGTGGTTCTCAGTCTATGTGGATGACTGAAAACCACAACATTCTGAATTCAACAGAGCTGAAAACCATAACATTCTGAATTCAACAGAGCTGAATTCCACAACATTCTGAATTCAGCGCGTCGTCACAACAACCCTAACCCTCTATACAGCCTTCAATAACGTTTTTACCAGTGGTGCAATGAAAAGTAGTTCACACAAGCTCAGCAGATGTGCAGTTCCACTCAGTGTTCGGCAATTGCTGCTGTCACTAGTTTGAAGGAGCTATGTAGAAGGTGTGAGGGAGGAGTGCAGTGAGGCTGAAGCTCGACGGAGACTGCAGCTCTGAGGAAGAGCAGCATGGAAATAGGCTTTTAAACAGGCATTTAGGCACCCATGAATAGTGGCCATGGGAGATTCAAGGATTTCTCAAACATGCATGAAGGGAACAAAACACACAGGAATGTTTTTGAGAGAATAACATTACAACATGATATAAAGCTCAAAATATTGTATTTTACATAACCCCCACCCCTTTTAACGAAAGATAAGTCCCAAATTGATGTCTGTGTTTAAAAACAAAGCACACCTTAGCTGTTTGTCTTTGAATAAGACAATGAGAGCCTGAATAAAAGCACATAAATATTTAATAGTACTAAATGGAGCACAGTATGCAGATAACTCATGGTGTGGACTGATCTGAATTAGAACCATGCACTATGTAACTTAACATGACCTTAATACTTGAACTCTCTCGCCTTGTGGGATTAAATGGAGTGCTCATCAGTTGCCTGACAGCCTGGTACTAATGGCTAATTGGTTTACTGTCGGTTTCAGGCCACAATAATTGACCCCACACTAAGTCGTTCTCAAAAAGCAGTGACTTCTGGCTTCATTAGTTCTCCCTTTGAAGCA
The DNA here is from genome assembly GCA_922788865.1 of Poeciliopsis turneri. Lineage (NCBI taxonomy): Eukaryota > Metazoa > Chordata > Actinopteri > Cyprinodontiformes > Poeciliidae > Poeciliopsis > Poeciliopsis turneri. The sequence goes on along the minus strand of CAKLNU010001061.1, from coordinate 583,076 downwards.
GACAGAGGACAACTTTCCTGACCCTTGGAGAATTGGCTGCTTGATTCCTACAAATTGATGTTTGGCTTGCTGTGTGTTTTACGTTCCCTACCAACACTCTGCACTTTGATCATTTTTCAAAGCAATAGGGCTACGCAGAGACATGAGTCAAGGCTTTTACACAGCCTCTGGGATTTGGATAAGCGTTGGAACACTCAGAGAGTCTACCTGTTCACTGCAGGAGTGTTACACTGATCAGAGCGCAAAGGCACAGGGGGCCTGACATGCTTTGCACTAGTGGGCTAGAATCTAACAGTGAACACTGTTGTTTTATGTAGCCATTAGAACGGTAGACTTTCACTTTAGAAAAATATACTAAGTAAAGCCATGCTAATCTCATATTAGTTAGAATATCTGTGCTATTGCTTTGCAATATCTGTGATAAACACCTTTACTTTTGGCTCTAGAATGTCAGTACTTAATTTAAACCAACAGAACAATGAAGTCAGAACCCCCTGTTCAACATAGGGCAATATGGCAGCTGAGGCACAGCCCAGATTTAACCAACAAGAGGCCAGATGGACTCAACAACCACAGATGTTTCTTGTTTGTTATACACAAACATAACAAACAGCATCATAGAGTTACTAGTTGACCAACATGCATGTTTTAGATAGTGGGAGGAAACTTGAGTTCCAATTCAGGAATGTATCGTACTTGGAGAACACTCTTGATCATGCCCCCATCCTCATCCTCACCCAACAGTAACCTGTACTGTGTACTTGACGTCTTCTTGCTCTTATTGTGCTTTGACTAAGTAGCATGTATGTGAACATTGTGTTACTAAAATTAGTGACAATGTTGAAATTTCTCATGATATGCAAAAGTTTTTCAATGTACCTGTGCAATCATTAAACACTGGGCTGACTGACTGAAAGGATTTTATGTAGCTATAGTTAATATCAACTTAAAGCAGTTTTTATTGCTGCTGCACCATCAATACCCAGAACTTGTCGTTCAGAAAGAGCATTTATTTTCATAGGTCAGTGTAAACCAATACAAAGACTGAATACCTCCTGTTAAAATAATGATACAGAATTGATTTGGAAATGCAGCTGGTCCAGATTCTCTTCCTTTATTACAGATTCCTGCACTTTAATTAATAGTGCTAAGGTCCTAAGAAAAGATAATGCTCTGTTTTTGTTTCAATAAATCTGTTTAAAAGGGTTCTGTAAATTCCTTGAGATTCATGAGACCTGCTGTCTGTCTGCTGGGAGTTAGCTGGCCTGTCAGCCAATAACACTGGGCTTGAAATCACTTTGACTTCTCTTTTGCAGTGGAAATTTGGAAATTTGTTTGCAGTGGAACTACAAGTCACCCATTAAATGCATTCAGGGGGTAAATAGGAGCTATCATCACATCTATGTTTGCTTTATACCTTCTGGGTTTCTAAAAGAGTGTGAAAATGTTGATGACAAATCCTGTTTCTTTGTGCAGAGGTAAGAAAGACCTACTGTTCTGTAGTTGCACTTTCTCAGTTGGAGGGGGCAAAGAGCTGGAGTGACAGCTGGGGAAGAGGAGCAAGCCAAGGGATTTATAGTTCAGAAAAGACAGGCAGCTTCAAAGGCAAGACAGTGCCATTGTCAGAGAGTAATTTCATTTCATGAATAAGTGCTTGACTGCTTACAGTGACAGCCTAGTCCTCATCCTGCCTGTGCTGCTGCAGCTCCTATTCACTAACGTGCATACGTATTTCCAGAAAAGCAAAGACCAGTCAGATAAAACTCATGTGCAACGACTAAAATCCTTTCCACCCAGCAGGATGTTCAAAATATTAAAAAAAGAAACATGCATGTGTGCGTGGAGTTGACTTTGAGTCGGGAACCGTCATGGAATAACTTGAGAAGGAAGTGCAATTTTGAGTTTTAAGTAAATATCGTGTGTCTGGTGACAAGTTGAACAACCCAGCAAAAAAACATCTTTTGATAAGTTTAGCAGCTTCTCAGCTTAGACATATTCAACCTTATATCATCCTTCATTTTAATGCAAAGTACAAAATAGAGGCACATCTTAGACAGCCAACAAAATAACTGCTGCTGATTTCCTTAGAAAGTACCTCTGGTCCAGAGTTCCTCTGTCCTTGACTTCTTTCTTGTGCTGCGCTCTCTTCAAGCAGATTTGGTGCAAAGTCTGCTTGAAAACATTTTACATTTTGGCATTCTAAGCTGAATTGACTGTGCTTTTAATAATTAGGATTAGAAGTGATTTTAAAACTGCCCTTTTCAAGGATCTTCACTTACAAACAAAGGAGAGGTCTGGTGTTTTCATCATAGCTACACCTCAACTGTAAAATCTTTAAAAAAAAAAAATCCAGAAAATTATATTGTGTGATTTTGAAATAATTATAAGCGTGTGATAAAATAGAAATTAGAACTTAACGTTTGGTTCCGAAGCCGAACTTCTATGTTTGCAGAAGTCAGAGGTTTTCTGTATTTATTGGTAGGTTAGTACTGCAGCAGGGATTTTGGCTCTCTCCTCCATTCAGGTCTTCTGATCTTTCAGGTTTTGTGGCTGTTGTCATAGGCAATGAAGAGCTTAAGCTCCCTCTAAAGATTGTCTATTACCTTGAGTAAGTGTGCATTAAGGACTAAACCTGGTCCTCAAGGCACACTCCTCTTCATGTTTCAGGTACTTTCCTTCTTCAGCACACCTTAGTTTAATTGATGGCCAATTAACAACTTTTTGCTGAACTGTAAACGTCTAAATCAGGTCTGGAGACTGGCTAGGGCACTCCAGGATCTTGAAATGCTTCTTGGAGCCACTACTTAGTTATCCTGACTGAGTGTTTTCGGTCAGTTAGGTCATTCTCATGCAGCCGCTACCCATCTTCAGTCTTCTAACTGAGAGAAAGAGGTTGTTGCCCAAGATTCAGAGTCCATGGCTCAATCTTTTCTCTCCTTAATCACCTGCAGCTCTCCTGTCCCCTTTGCGGAAAAGCTCTCCCCCCGTGCATGGTGTTCCACCCCCAGGCTTCACGGTTGAAGTGGTGGTGTTCTTGGGACTCTCCTCATCATTCTTCTTCTTCCAAACATGGGAAATTAAGTCTTTCTATCAAAAACTTCGATTTGTCTCTTATCCGACTTATGACCTTTTGTCATTCCTCTTCTTGATCATCCTGATTTAATCCATTATGACATAATTTGTGATATGGTAATCTTTGACACGCATGCACTGTGGATCTCTCACATTTCTCTTGATCATTGATCTTCCATGTGAGATCTTGCATAGACCCTGAGTCAAAAGGAATGAAAAAGGTATGAACTTGACCTGTCTGCAGTGGTCTTATAAATTATCAAACTTCTTCTTATTGTACTCTTAAATCACACTTTTATTACTTTTTTACATTAACACCTGAACCTATTTAAACAATCTCTGAAAAAACAACCCATCAGACCTCAGAATGGGGTTTTATAACTTTGTTGTGTGAGTTAGTGAATAGTGGAGTGTATTTGTCATTTTGAGATTAAAACATGAGAGCCACCACACTAGGAGCCCAACTCGACATGCTGTTGATGCTTCATCATCAGTTTTGCTTCCATGCACTGCTGCCTGATCGGTGGGACACAGTAACGCTTGGTGCACCACCCCAGGTGGAAGCCTCATGGAGCAGCATTTTCATGAAAACAAACAGACTAATGTGCAGATGGGCTGAGTGGGACCTAGCCCATGATTCAGGGCCACGTGTAACCAGGGGTGACAGTGCTAATTTTACACAGGTTCAACGACTGATCCATTATGCATAGGGACCCTTTTTTTCACGAGTCACACAGCTTAACTTTGCACTTTAACACTGTTATTTCTCTGGTTAATTTGGTACTGTCACATTTCTACTATGGGTTGTTTGTGTTGCACAGTTGGTCATATCAGCAGCTCACTGAAACATACAGGCTGGCATTCCATCAGTTACTTTTAAAAGGTAATAATCCTTAATGGATTAATTAATAATTGAGCAAGAATCATGGTAAATATTTCCTCAGACTGTACCTACTCTCTGCTATATAAAGATATAGTTTATATAGCAGATTTATAAAGATAATCCTAATCAGGTAATCTTTCTAATGCTTTGACATTAAAGGTTCATGGAGGAAGATATGAAATCATGTAAGCCATCCATTGGAAATGTCACATTAAAATCATCAGTTGGTATTAGCTGCTCCATAAATGAATGTCAAGCTCTGCATTGAAAACAACCCCCTGCCTGGGTTCAATATTTCAAATGATTCAACTGTCTTATCATATTTACCACAATTACTGCATGTTCTGAAACACTACTGTGTCTTATTTGTCAGTAAACAGACTCAAAGACTCAACACATTTTAAGATTTTACACCACCTTACTCAAAATGTGTATCTCTACCTTTTCATGCCACAATTTTCCAACATAATTGAAATGTGGTTGCTGCAAAACCAATCAGTCACACAATTGATTCAAAATCTCCATGTTATTCTTCATTTCAAGGTTCATAAAGATCTCCCACCTTGTTCAAAGTGTTCATAAAATGTCCTGAACTCTATCCAGAACAGTTAAGTATAGCTATCTTTTACAAAATGTAGTGCAATGCCTTCAAAAAACCATAAACATCAGGGCTCTTGGGTAGAAAGATTTGGTGTATTAGTACCACAGTCGTTCCAATTTTGTGTTATGTAAAAATGAGAGTAATGCAATTTTAAGATGACATAGTTGAGAATTATGTAATTCTACCATATTAAAATGTTAATGTGTCTGTTCTTTTGAAAAAATAAGCAGAAGCAGAAAAATCACAGCATGTATTCAGAGAACTGGTGGATCTTTCAAAGTTGAAGTCAAATTACCCACAGTGCGCAAATTGTTGCACTTTTTATTCCTTTCAAAAATTTAGAACAGACTAGGTCGTCAATTTCCCACACTTAGGGAGTGCCATACCTTTCAATAAGAGAATCCTGAACACTAATTAATGACAAAAAGCGGGTACCCGATGCACCAACACACAGAGGCAACCTAACCAAATGAACATATATCACATAAGTAGGGAGAGAGAATGTCTTGCCTCTAATTATTCTTTAAGCAATTAGTCGGCCTACTTAAAGAATGACAAGTTGTCACTGTGCTGTTCGGTGATATGGGGTGTACCCCACTGAACATGGACCATAGGAAGTGAAGGACATAGTCTAAAATTCTAAAATAGTCTAAAATAGTGTAGAAAATTGTCGTCAATAATAACAACTCAGTTAGCTCCACCTCTGGACTGGGCCAGGCTATTTCAAGTCTTCCACCACAAATTATCCCCCATGAATGTGATGACAAATGTGACCATTTGTCACATTCCCTGTTGCTAATGTGGTTTGCCATTTCTGAAATAGTTCACACCAGAGGGAGTGCTTGTTTCCACCCCTCTCCTTCCCATTCCCTCCTTTTCATACCATTTGACAAAAGAATTATGTCTGTTTTTGTTGACTGCTCAGTTCTTTGCTCAGGGGTCTTTAGTGCTGCTTTTTATTCCTTAAGCTTTTCATACTCACACATAGAAAAGCATGAAGGTCCATGAACACAGATGTCAAACCTAAATTACTTCTGAGGGATTACACATTCCCTTGATTAAAGACTGCCTGAATGAATTGTAATTTTATTCAGGAAAAAAAGAGCTAAATACTCTTTGTAACCAGCAGCTTCTAACAATTGAAGGTACCTCTGCCTCTCTTTCTTAATGGAGTACAACATTATGGCAATTCAAAACTCATCAAAGTAGACACTCTCTCATCTCCCTGCTGTTTCTTCCCAATCAATTGTCTTTGTTTGCAAGTAAGGAGACCCTACCTGGCAGCAGTCGGCACCTGGGAAAACCCAGAGCAACAATGGACAGAGTGACAACTTGAAAAACATCAGGGTTCCAAAATGTGTCTTTTCCTAGTTAGATAATGGGCTATTTCTGGCGTAGAGATCAATCTTTCACATCATTAAGTCGTGTCATGGGGGCTTCTGCAGAGGAGCAAACAGGAGGGAAGCAGTGATGCTGAGATGAGGAATGTGATGAGAGAGCAAACTTACTTTTCAGCACAGAGTTCAACTAGTGACCAAGATCCAACTGAAACAGAGACAAAGCCTAATTCAAAGGAATGGCAGTGATATGAATTATTGTCAGAATCTGTATGTATAAAGAATACAGTCTCATTTAGTGGAAGAGTTCAGCTATCTTGGGATCTTGTTCACAAATGAGGGAAGAAGGGAGCAGGAGATTGGTGTGGATTGGTGAAGTGTCAGGCGGATTGGTGCAGTGTCTGCCGTGAAGCCGATCCGTTGTGGTGAAGGGAGCGCTGAGCCAAAAACCGAAGTTCTTGATTTACCGGTCGATCTACTGTATGTTCCCACAAATTCTCTATGATCATGAGCTTTGGGTCATTACTGAAAGAATGAGATCGCAGATACAAGCAGCTGAAATGGTTTCCTCCATAGGGTGGCTTGGGCTCTCCCTTAGTGATAGGGTGAGAAGTTCAGTCATCCAGGAGGGACTCAGAGTGGAGCCGCTGCTCCTCCACATCGACAGGAGCCAGTTGAGGTGACTCGGGCATCTGGTTAGGATGTCTATTGGACGCCTCCCTGGGGAGGTGTTTGGGGCACGTCCCACCGGGAGACCCTGGTGGGACTATGTTTCTCGGCTGGCCTGGGAATGCCTTGGGATTCCCTTGGAAGAGCTGGAAGAAGTGGCTGAGAAGAGGGAAGTCTGGGCCTCCTATCTTAAGCTGCTACCCCAGTGACCCGACCTCGGATAAGTAGCAGACGATGAATGGACGGATGGATATTTTATTGGGTTTAAAGCAGCAATTTGCAGCAGCAGTCCTCTCGTCATGCTGGGCTGCTGTTTCATTTGGATCAGATGGTACAGTTTTGTTTCCAGCTGGCACCGATCCCACTTGACTTTGGGAACACGTCTGTATGTGTTCCAAAGTGATCATGTTCTGACAAAATCTGTTTTCTTTTCTCATTTCCTATCCAGATACTGGCTGTAATACATCCTGTGTGTTAAGAAGCTTTTAGTATTAGCCTATACAGGGAATGTAATTGTATTGATTTTAATGTCAGCTGTGTCTTAACGGTAAGTAGCATTCAGTTAAGCAGTTTTGATTCTGTTCCTCTAAAGCCTGGATAACAACATTTTATCTCAGCTTGATTTGTTCATGTTCCAACGAGCCTTTTTTTGATATCAGGAACGGTTGGCTTGTTTGCTTTAAGTCAAGTGTCTGGAGCCAAATCACTGACAGCCAGCTCTGTTTGATCTTCAGAAGAAGGTTTTAGATTCTTTTGGGTTTGTGTCCCTTTGTTCTGTGGCTCAAATCAAGTATTGTTGCATATCTTTGAAGAATAGCTTAATACCTCACTTCTGTCAGGAGGGAGTCCAGGATTTGGACTACATAATGGAAAAACAGCCTAGGATTTAAATTTTCTCAGCACTATTTTCTGCTGTGTTTTATAAATTGAATCATACGTTCACATTTTTTCTGATAGCTCATAGCCTTGTGTTATTGTCATGCATCTGAAATGAATTTCAAAAATCCTGACTGCTCATCATCTGACAGAAATCATGTTTTATGAGAGTGGCAGCAGTGGTTCATCCAGATTTTTGTGTTTTCAAGACATAAAGACAATCAGTTTTCCTAACTGATTTGATTCATCAACATCCCATGATGTCTGATATTTCAGAATTAGATTTAGAATCAGATTTATCATTCAAGATTCTGTGGACAAATAAGAAATTTGACTTTGGTTTCACACATGAGCAGCATATGGACACTAAGTTTAAAGAACACTCTGCTGTGTTGCCTTCACAGTTTCCCACCTGAGGTAATTGTATCTATCCATATCCAGGCCAGTAATCAGTAATCATTTTTTCACACAGGGCCATGCAGGTTTGATTTTTTTCTCCATCAATAATAAAGTTCTTTATTTAAAAATTGCATTTTGTTTTTACTTTTATTGTCTTTAAAAATATTTTAAATTGGATTGATGTTCTAAAACACTTAAGTGTGACAACTGTGGGAAAAAAAAGAAATCAGAAAGGGGGTAAAAATTTCTTTACATCTGTGACATTAATTTTTCATGTGCCCTCTTTGGAAACATTATTGTCTACTCTTTCTCTAAACAATGAGTTAAACTGGAAGATATCTTGTGCCCTTTTGTGCTCACTGGTTGCTAAATAACAGATTGAAGGTTGAAGGTCATGTGAGTCCAGTCCTGGAATACTGAAGAGCTGGAGAGCAGTGTGGCCATGAGGCTTCCCAGGATGCTGTTAGCTGGTTGTCAGTTTATGAACACAGATAAGACATTACATAGATACACTATGAAGGACTAATACCCCAGAAAATGGGAATTGCTGTAAATAAATTTTACAGTGAGCAAAAGACAAAAAATATTTTCACAGAAGCATCTCACCTTGTTTAATTTCATTCATGTCTGACCTACAGTTTTAATTGCACTGTAGTTTGCAGTAAGTATCAGCAGTTCAACTCACTTCTGCCCTCCTGTGGGCTATTTTCAGTTACTCCTGTCCAAATCTCCTGTCTGAGAAAGTCTCATACATCAGCCAAGTAATTGTCATTGTTTCTTACTCTTGCTACACATTTGTCAACGTAAATCAGAAATATTAATTTCTTGCTCTCTGTCTACCCAGGTCACTTTGTTTACCACTTTTTTTAATCACTGGCTTTTTCAAGAATATTTATCAATATTTCTTTTGCAATAAATATTAAGTTTAACCTTATTCAGTAGCTGTAAATCAAACAAATGAGGCAGTTATGTGAACATGATATGTAAATGACATGTCTTAGTTTTGTTTACTCAATGAAAGCTGCTAAAACTGTAATCATGTTTGAATCTGAGAAAGTCTCATACATCAGCCAAGTAATTGTAAACTAAAATTTGTAATCTTGTTTCTAAATTGCTTAGGAAATTAGCTTAATTAGGACTAACTGGCCATAACCACTCAATAGTTGAAGCTTGGAATAAACTTAATAGAAACACCCTATGGACAACATAGTGTAAAACAGATTTCTTCCTATTTTATTAGAATGAAACAAATCATCAAAAAATGCTAATATCATACAAAGATAGTTTTAACGATGAAACGATGATCTTTTTCAGAAAATTACGTCAATTTCACAAGCCACACTCAGCAGTAAAATAAGGACGCAACCCAACAGGACTCAGTGTAACAAACTGAGAATGGCTGAACAATCTCAAAAAGTCATTTCAGAGGCAGAGGACCTCTGTAGACACTATAAAAGTAATAATAATAATAAAAAAAGAAAGCTACATGTCATCACTTTTGAAATAAACAAGGAAATAAAACATTGTTATGTGGTTATTAGGTTTTTCACTAAGACAAACTCTTGAAAAGAGATTGAGTGGAGATTTTTGAATGAAGCATGTGTAACATCTTCTGTTGTTAATCCATTTATTTTGTAAAACCACACATTTAGGTGTGTCTGAAAGAACTCCTGTCAAACTACCAGCTGCATGAAAATCATTCCAAATGAGAGACTTACACACTAGGGCAATTGCTCCTTTGTGGAAGCAGAAGCCTGCGAGTATGGCATGAAACCAGAGCCCCCTGTCTTTGATGTTGTGAGTAACAGTAATATCTTTGTTTGGAACCAATTCCATTTCCTTTAAAAGCCTGACCCCACCATTTAGTAGCTAGGAGTTCTGTGGTAATGATGTGGGCTTGCGAGGAGAAACCTGATAGTAGAAAAGACCTGCAGAGCCCATTACTGCTGACCGCTGAACCACAGAGACCTTTAATGTGCTGTCACCAACTATCTGAACAGCTTTGTCTTGCCAGCAGTTACTCTGGAAGGACATCACACTGATTTTTAAAGCAGATCGATATGCAATGATATGGCTGAATTAAGTGGCAATTCATCATATGTTTGGAAATGTAGACAGCTCTTATACAGCTGTAATACTTTCTTTGCTTCAGTTGTGCTTTGCCTTCATGACACTTTCTAGAATTTTTTTGATGTGTCAGATAGATTTATGATAAAATACTTTCACATTCATCGCAAAGTCTTCATCTCTTTTTGACTTGAAGTGTTCTTTGCTGATATATATATATATATATATATATATATATATATATATATATATACAAAAATATATGTATGAACAAAAGCTATACAGCTGACTGGATAGCTCAATAGATAAGGCATCAGTATATCACCCGAGAGGGCGGGGTTCGAATCCAGTCTGGGTCCTTAGGCAAGACCCTTCAAGCTACTGCCTACCTCATACCATGAGAGATACTAAGTTGCATAACATGCCGGCTCAGACGTCGCCCGGCCAAACAAGGTCTGCGTCAGGTGTTGGGGAACCAGAGCACCTTGATGACAAATGGGCTACTGGAACAAGACGGAAATGGGCGAGAGATGAAAATGTGGATCTGTTGGAATGCTACTACTCAAGTAACCCTACTCAGAGAGGTTACATGCAAAGACTGGGGAAGGAATGGTTACTTCGACATCCCCAGTCAACACTAAGTGCTAAACAACTAGTAGCTCAGTGTTCCAACATCCGCAAACGGCAACTGCTATCACAACTTGAGGTTGACGAGATACAACACAAATGCTACAGCAAAAGGGAGGAACCCGGATGATCAGAACTGTGGGGACTTAACTACAAGTCCCCACCCAGTGAGGGGATACACGGCCCCAGTGAGCGAATCAGAGCTGAACGAGACAGCTGCTGACCTGAGAGAGAGAATCATGACCCGAATGACAACCAGGCCTCCCGGCGCCAATTACAACGGCTGAGTGAAGTACCATCAGAAAGTCTCATTGAGAATGTGAATGCAGCATTGAGAACGATCCCTACCAATACCATAACAGAAACCAATGAGCTGATCTACAACTCAGCATCAGTGATCCTTGAGATGCTTGGCTATAAGAGCAACCATGAGACCCAATACCCACCATGGAAAAAGACGGTTAGAGGCTAAAATCAAGGTAACAAGGAGGGAAGTGAGCCAACTATCAGAGCTCCACAAGGGTACAATGAAAAGACAAGTACCCAGAAAGTACAGGCAGATGCCCATACCTGAAGCACTCGAAACTGCCAAACAGAGGCTCCAAGCCTTGGCCAGCCGCCTAAAGAGATACACAAGGGAGAATGAATCCAGAAGGATTAACCGGCTCTTCTCCACTCAACCAGCTAAGGTGTACTCTCAATGGCAGGGTAATAACAACAGAGCAGACCCACCAAGGCTGGAGACTGAACAATACTGGAAAGGCATATGGGAAAGGGAGGCGTCCCACAACAGCAATGCACAGTGGTTGATCTCTCTACGAGAGGACCATAGCAACCTCCCTGAGCAAGCCCCGGTAACCATCACTGTGACAGATGTCCAAGAAAGAGTCTCAGGTATGAAAAACTGGACAGCACCAGGGCCTGACATGATCCATGCCTACTGGCTAAAGAAACTCACTGCCCTCCATGAGCGACTGGCAGGCCAAATGAACCAGCTGCTACAAAGTGGGACTCACCCTGAATGGTTAACTAAAGGGAGGACAATCCTAATCCAGAAGGATCCATCAAAGGGTCCAGTCCCACCCAACTACCGACCAATAACCTGCCTCTCCACAACCTGGAAGCTCATGTCAGGCATCATAGCGGCCAAGATAAGCAAACACATGGATAAGCACATGAGCATGGCACAGAAAGGTATCGGTGTAAATAGCAGAGGAGCCAAACACCAACTCCTCGTAGACCGCACAGCTGCCCGAGACTGCAAAAACCCGACACACCAACCTGTGCATGGCTTGGATTGATTACAAGAAAGCCTATGACTCAATGCCGCATACTTGGATCATTGAATGCTTAGAGATGTATAACATCAACAGGACTCTGAGAGCCTTCATTGCAAACTCAATGAGGCTGTGGAAACCACCCTGAAGCCAACTGCAAACCACTTGCACAAGTGTCCATCAAATGTGGCATATACCAAGGAGATGCTCTGTCCCCGCTACTGTTCTGCATAGGCCTGAACCCCCTCAGCCAAATTATCAACAAGACTGGCTACGGATACCGACTCAAAACTGGGGCCAACGTCAGTAAGACTGGCTACATGGATGACATCAAGCTGTACGCCAAGAGTGAGCGAGACATCGACTCACTGATCCACACCACCAGGATCTACAGCACGGACATTGGGATGTCATTCGGACTAGAGAAGTGTGGTCGGCTGATTACAAAGAGGGGGAAGGTGATCCGCACAGAAGGGGTCTCACTCCCAGAAGGAACAATAGCAGACATAGAGGACAGTTACAAGTACCTAGGTATACCACAAGCAAATGGCAACCTCGATGAGGCCACAAGGAAAGGAGCAACAGCTAAATACCTCAAACGAATAAGGCAAGTCCTGAGAAGCCAGCTCAATGGCAAGAACAAAATCCGCGCGATAAACAGCTATGCCCTGCCAGTAATCAGATACCCTGCTGGAATAATTAGCTGGCCAAAGGAGGAGATAAAAGCCACAGATATTAAGACTAGAAAGCTACTAACAATGCATGGAGGGTTCCATCCCAAATCCAGCACCCTGAGACTGTACACGAGCCGCAAAGAAGGAGGCAGAGGACTAGTGAGTGTGAGAACCACTGTCCAGGACGAAACAACTAAGATCCATAAATACATCAGGGACAAAGCCTCAACAGACAATGTGCTCAGTGAATGTCTCAGACAACAGGGAACGGAGGTTGAAGTGCCAGAGATACCATCATGGGAGGACAAGTGGCTGATATCAGTAAATCCTACCAATGGCTGGAAAAAGCTGGGCTCAAGGACAGCACAGAGGCCCTCATCATGGCCGCCCAGGAACAGGCCCTAAACACCAGAGCAATAGAGGCCCAGATCTACCACACCAGACAAGACCCAAGGTGTAGGTTGTGTAAGGAGGCTCCTGAGACAGTCCAGCACATAACAGCAGGGTGCAAGATACTGGCAGGGAAAGCGTACATGGAACGACATAACCAAGTGGCAGGCATAGTGTACAGAAACATCTGTGCAGAATATGGACTGGAAACCCCGAGATCAGTGGGAAACACCCCCCAAAGGTGGTGGAGAATGCCAGAGCTAAGATCCTGTGGGACTTCCAGATCCAGACAGACAGAATGGTAATGGCGAACCAACCAGACATTGTCATAGTGGATAAACAACAGAGGAAAGCCGTTGTGGTAGATGTAGCAATACCAAGCGATTGCAACATCAGGAAAAAAGGAGCACGAGAAACTGGAGAAATACCAGGGCCTCAGGGAGGAACTGGAGAGGGCCTGAAGGTGAAGACCACAGTGGTGCCTGTGGTCATCGGGCCCTCGGGGCAGTCACCCCCCAAACTGGAGCAGTGGCTACAACAGATCCCAGGAACAACATCAGACATCTCAGTCCAGAAATGTGCAGTCCTTGGCACATCCAAGATACTGCGCAGGACCCTCAAGCTCCCAGGCCTCTGGTAGAGGACCCGAGCTCAGAGGATAAGAACCACCCGCGGTGGGTGAGAAGGGAATTTTTTTATATATATATATATATATATATATATATGTGTGTGTTGAAGCCATTTTTTTCCCATTTTATTGTGATTTTTCAAAGGCCTTGATGAAATGCCTGGAGGACAAATTGGTCATATTGCTTTCCTCTCCACTTCTCCATTTGCCACTAAAAAGAAGCTACACACTTTGTAGGTGGTTGTCAGTTTTAAGGTTGTAAGCCCTACATTACCTTTTCTGTCCATCTTTTCACTGTCTTTACATGCAGGGCTTGGGGAGGGGGAGCTGGTGCCTTTCCCCAGCAGTCATTGGACTAGAGTCAGGGTACATGAAGTGGAGAGAGTTAATTTAATGATATGACATAAACTGATTTAATGGTGGATATTTATGTTTATTCCCTCTTTTAGGCATAACTATTCTATATGACAGCAGAGTACTTCGAATACAAAACTTGTGTTTCAAATTGTTGAATTTGCTACAATGGACATTGGTGATATACAAATATATCACACTGGTTGTGTGGTCATTTGAAGTTTGCAACTATAGTCTACAAGAGAGGTTAAATCCAAAATGACAAAGTGTAGCAACAACTTTCACCACAAACCCTGCAAACAAAATACAAAGGTGTGTAACAGCATTTGCTCGCTAACAAATTTCTTCCATTTTTGCTTTGTTTCCACAGTTTAATGTCTCAAATTATCAAACACATTTTTCTATCATTCATAGAATATTATTTAACTTTGACCACATGTCTGGAATGCACCACCCAAACCTGACTACCACAATCAAGATAACACTTCTCTAGAACCTGTCTGACAAATTGAAATAGGATATCAACATGGATATATTTAATGTTGTAATACAAGCAGTAATTTGGTATTGGGGGCAAATAAAGGTTAGTTTAGCTAGGCTCCCACTCATTACTAAATGTGAGGCATTATTGATTTGCAAAAAATACATTTCTGGGTTAAAATCCTGGCCATACCTCAGCTCCCATGTATGTTGACTGCTGAAGACAGATTTTAGCACAGATTTAGAATAGCAAAAAAATGGACAGACGGTTTTTAATAAATTCAGTTAGTAAAGGGATAAGCATATAAGCCCTACTCTGATACATCATTTAAATTAATACAATGCATTTTTTTAAATGAATTGTACACAAAGTAAACTGTAAGACAATTCCAAAAAAATAACTGCACCAGCATGACGTCCTGGGGGTACAACTGAAAATAAGCTGATGTTACCCTGCAACCTCGGGTGGCAGAGTAATGTATGATAAAAGATCTTCCTCCAACGTGTGGTGCTGTGACACAGGAAAGATGAGACACACACGTTGAGTTCTCGTTAACATCCAACGGAAGATTTATTCCTTGTTTGTGTAAACATACATCATTCGCAGTGACAGCATCTGGGACAAATTCTGGAAGGACAGAATTTGTAAGATTCAGGCCAGCCTGGGAGGAAGGCTCAGGATGATCATAACTGGAGCGGCTCCTACCTCACCTAGCGTCCTGAGTTTCCTCAGAGCAGCTCTGGGTTGCCAGGTATACGAAGCATACGGACAAACAGAGTGCACAGCTGGCTGTACCTACACCACACCTGGAGACTGGACCTCAGGTCATGTTGGGGCTCCGCTGCCATGTAACCTCATTAAACTGGTGGATGTTCCTGAACAGAACTACTTTGCATCTAAAGGAGAGGGAGAAGTCTGCGTGAAGGGACCAAACGTGTTCAAAGGCTACCTCAAAGACCCAGAGAGAACGGCCGAGACGCTGGACGCAGATGGTTGGCTCCACACCGGAGACATCGGCAAATGGTTACCTAACGGCACGCTGAAGATCATCGACAGGAAAAAACACATCTTCAAGCTGGCACAGGGCGAGTACATCTCCCCTGAGAAGATCGAGAACATCTACATTGCAACAGGAGCAGGGCAGTAAAATTAAAGATATCCAGGAATAAAAAATTGTGTTTGGGGTGTCTATTTTCTTACATATTCTCTTTATTTTCTGGTATCTAGTTTTTCACCCCTCTACACTGACAGTGGAGCAGCAACATCTGGAATTGAGTTTCCTGGTTGAGTCAGATACCAATTATAATAATAATAATAATAATAATAATAATAATAATAATAATAATAATAATAAAAAATGACACCCACATGACCGGACATTCATATGTATTTTAGTAAATTGAACTAGAAGCTAGTTACTCTGGAGCTCATATCTGTACACATCATTTTTGACTGTCTATTTGGTCCAAAAAGTAATTTTTTTAATTTAGTCAAGTGAAAATTAATTTCTATGTCTATTAAAACTCTGAAATTAAAGCTAACAAACATGATGAAAAAAACATAAATAACACAATGGATACAAAAATGTTCTTTAAAAAATGCAAGAAATATTTCCACTTATCTTTGAAACCAAATATATTTGCATGAAAGTGATAACAGCTTGATGTAGAGGGTGATTTATCAAAGGCAAGAATATAATTTTATTGCCTTTGAAAGGTGGCATGTCAAAGATTTTATAAAATTTGAAGCTCGTGAACTACCAGTTCACTGGTCTGGATGCTTCAAATTAAATGGAGGAGAAACTATAATAAAATCTGACAGGCTACACGTGACTACGCTTTTCTGATAAATATTAAGTAGATCAGTGAATGAATTCATTCTACTGTGAGGCAAAAATCTGGACAGAGAACTCCTTATTTAAAGCCAAAAAAGTAAGCAGTGTGCAAATACACTGACCTGAACTTCTCATCTCCCACTCTGGAAAAGTCTACATCCAACTGACACACTGACGGAGGAGGTCATGAGACTGAACGTCAATAAAGCACTTTAAAAATCCTACAGGGAAAATTAGATGGCTGCAGAGTATCATTACCCAAAAAATAACAAAAAAGAAAACAGGAACATCTAAAAAATGTAGAAACCAAGAACTAAACACATAAAGCACGTCAAACAAATAAGATGTAGCCGGTAAGGCACGAGCTGTATTGCTTATGAGATTGGACTGGAAATTTACCCACGTTCCTCCTGACGGACTTCCAGCTTTACCCGCTCATTAACAGCAACACGCCTGAACTGAAGCGGTGGATTGTGGCGTTGATTGATTGATTTTTATGATTGAACTGATTGTTGTGTTATTGAATAGTGGATTTAGGTGTTAAGTTTAACAATTTATTAATTTAGCATGAGATTAAGAAGAATGACAACTTGAAGCTATTTATATTTATGAAATAAATATTTACGACTAATATTGAAAAGTAGATATTTGTATTTTTAAATAAATGTAAATATTATGCAATTGTAAATATGAATTTGAAATGTACGTTAAAGTTAAGAAATTTAAGTTTAGATACTTGTTCATTTAACTTTAATTACTTTGTGGGTGTGATTCATAGTGGGTTGCTTAGTATTGTTTATATAGTTTGTTGTCATTTCCTTTGTAGTTTGAGTGAAATTAATTCGTGTAAACTTACATGCAGATAAGTAATTATTTATTTTTCTTCTTTTGAATTGTTAAAGGTTTTTATCTGCTTCTGGACCAAATGTGAACATGTCCTAACACACACTAAATAAATGGAGGATAAAATGAAGAAAACCGCTTGGTCCTTTGAGTAAAACCCTGTTGATGTCAGTCTGCATCGATTTATCCATCCCTTTTCAAGTGGGGAAGCTGCACAAAGTAGAAAAGAACTTGACAGTTGTCAAATTTAGATCTTAACCAGTATATGCCAGAAACACCTGCTGGTCCTTTTTTCAGCGAGTTCAGTTTCTGAACTAAAACTCACAATACTGAACATACCAACATCACTCAGTTGTTGTCGCGTAGGTTTTAATGGTTTTATTCTGAACCAGGTTCCTTCTTAGAGTGGACTTTCACTTTGTTGTTTTGACGAAAGAGCTAGTCCTGGTGTTATTCGCTGGAGACAGACGAAGAACCACTATATTGTCAAACCCAGTCTCAGCTTTAGCCGTGTGGCCTATTAAGGAGTCTTTAATGTCTCACTGCAGAGTTCATTCTGATCCACAGAGCCCATAGGAGCAATAAAATGTTGATTTATCTCCTTTCCCCTCAGCTCTGCATCCGGAGCCTGGAGAGGAGCTAATGATGTACTACTGCAGCTATTTAAACCCCTACTTGAATGCTAGTTTAAATATGGAAAGGCAAGTGAGAAATTAGCAGCGGTTTTGCCAATGTGATTCCAGTTTGCCCTGTTCACCCCAGACACCCTGATGTGCACTCGCCCTTTTAAAGGGGAACGGAATGAAATATAACCAAAAAGAGAAATCTTGACTTATGAGAACATTCTACTAATTAAAAAACAACCACTTTATCTACAGAACTTTTGCAAGTAAGGTTTTCACAGTCCTTATGAAGCAAGTGAACCCGTCTACTAGTTTTGATTAAGACCAGAATTAACCTTTTCCTTTTAAAGTTTGAAGCATTATTTTTAATGCCATACGTAATTATTTCTCAATATTTCAAATAGTTTATTTGTGCTTTAAGATTGGTTTTGTGTTCCAAAATATTTTGTCACAGGTCTGTTACTACAAGGCTACTGAGTCTTTAATGTAATAAGCACTGAGGCAAAAATCATGTCAGTAAACAGCCTTTGAGGGCCATTTTGTGAAAAATTAGGTTCATCTGGTTGTTCAAGGAGGGCAGAATAGATGAAGCTATTCAGTAACGCGATGTGCATGTTCTCCCTGTGCATGCATGGGTTCTCTCCTGGGACTCCGGCTTCATCCCACAGTCCAAAAAACATGACTGTCAGGTTATTTAGTACCTCTAAATTCTCCTTAGGTGTGAATGTATGCATACGTCATTGTTTGTCCTGTCTGTCTCTGTGTTCCCCTGCGATGGACTGGCGAGTTGTCCAAGGTGTACCCCACCTCTCGCCCAAAATGATGGACAAATATAATGTCATTTAAAGTGAGAAATTTCTCTTTCAAAGTTAAGTTCTTGACTTATGGTGTGAAGGTTGCAAGTCAGAACCAACTTTTACTTCACATTGAACCCCGATGTTCAATGTGAACATCGGGGTTCACATGAATCAGAAATGAGCAGATTCTTAATAAGGATCTGATGTATCCATACATCCATTAATTTATCCTATCATCTTCTGTCATTTGCCTGTGTGAACCTGCAGTGAGGATGTCAGAGCTCCGTCAGTGAAACAGACATTCCTCTCCTCAGGGACACAAGATCACATGGATCACAAGGTATTCTAATGTGCCCATGGTGTACTCTATGTGTACTTGAAAGATTGATTTTCTTCTCCTTTATTCCAATTTCCCAATTGGAATAAAATAATTTGGAACAGTGACAGGCAAATTTGGAAGTCTTCAAGCAGCCCAGCATTCAGCATCTATCTTGACTGCAGTGCATGTGATGCAGCCATCCAGTGTCTCTTTCCTACACAAGACTGAATTGCTGTGGGAGAAAAATTCAGACAGTGTTGAGTTCAGTTACACTCTCCAGCTGATTCAGGGGGTCCAAAGGCACACCACACTCTGAGGAAATAGAGTCCCTCTGATCAGATGTGTGAAATTCTAACACCAGAAAAAAAAAGGAAAAAGAAAAAAAAAAGACTAGAAAGCTAAATGCTACATAAACACTGTACAAGGCAAATCAGAGCGTACTAAGTGAAAGTAGCAGTGAGTAGAGTCCTCCAGCATACTGCAGAGATCACTCAGGATAACATAAGTCAGCCTAACCATAATCTTCATCAGAAGGTAAAGTTTTAGGCCTGGCCTGAATGTGCCTTTTAAAACTAAAAGCTTGATGAAGATGACAAATGAAAGCATGTGTATAAAATCAGTAAACATACTGCTCATTTCCCCAGTGGTGTTCAGAGGCCTGGTGGCCTCACCGGCTTCACTATGGTCAAGCTGCACCAGGGCAGCTGGGGCTACATGTGAATGCGTGTGTGCGTGTATGTGTGAATGGGTGAATGACCTTCTTCATTAATGAGAAAATTCTATTCCGCCGCTGAATGAAACCATGTTGGATAACAAAAAATATTTTCAGCTTGTGGTCATTTCATTTGTGTCATGTCTCCGGATCCTGGGAATTTCAGTCTTCACATCACACTGACTGCTGTTCTGTTTTATAGATGTTGTTCATTGCTTCAAAATGAACTGGATTCTCTCATCTGCCTCACTTTAACTTTATAAGAACTTTATGATACATGAAATGAGAGAACTTTAAAAGGCATTCAGAGCTCACTGGTAATTGGACTGCTTTTATCAGCCATCCTGGCCACTAAAACTGTTTTATAATTTTACTATGTGTGCTAAATCGTTTCTCAATGTTATACTCGTCTCAGGATAACAAACATATCGAGTGAAATCTTATTTTTAATCTTGCTCTGAGAGAGTGCCATATGATGAATGACTAAATAGTGTGATTGGGATCAAACATGGCCATTGTCTGGTTATTTCATAACCTGAGCACCTGACTGCAGTGTGGTGATTCAGCCTACACAATTTAGACCATGAGTCAAACTGAGACGGTGCCTGTTGCCAAGCAGGGAACATGACATAGCATTTGATGCTAAAATTATTAGCATTATTGTTTTTTTTTACTTTCTTGTGTGTGTCTCTGATTGCATAGCAACATTTTATCTGAAACACAAAAACAATTCTGATAATGAATGGTCAGTATTGTTCAGTGGGCTAATGTAATGCTATGTGATACAAAAGGAAATGTATCATTTTTAGTCTGGAAATGGGGAAAGATATCAAATAATTATGAATACAGTTATTTCCCACCAATATTTAAAATACAGCACATTGTTGGTATGGGTTGTAATAAAGTGGGAAGAAGCTGCCCTGCAGTAGAAAATAAAAATCTCTTAACTTTATCTGCTTGATGTACTGTATTAGCAAAAGCAATCCTACAGCTGTAAAACATCACAGCAAACAAAAACTGGAAAATGCAACACCTCAGGGGTTTAATAAATGCAGAGCTTTGGGAAATGTGAAAGAAATTAATGATTGACAAATCTAAGATTAAAATAAAGCTGAAATATTTTAGCACCGCTGGCAGAAGCTAACAGAAGACGATGCATGTGTGATTTAAACCTGCAGCACAGTGTAGCATTACACTTATCTCTGCAGAGGAGAGAACATAGAGCCTGGAGGAACCAACAGCATAATCATTCCTCTTAGAGATCAAATTAAGCCTATTAAAATCTCTGAATAGACCCCCTGCTGAAAAATTGAAGACAATGAAGACATGAAGAAATGTTTATGTCTGATAGTTGATTAACCTGGAACATGGAGTGACTTTAGGTTATTATGTTTTGAATTTCAAAGTCTTGTTGCTCCTGGCTCAAGTCTTCAGGCATGAGAGG
Organism: Poeciliopsis turneri; assembly: GCA_922788865.1. Classification (NCBI taxonomy): domain Eukaryota; kingdom Metazoa; phylum Chordata; class Actinopteri; order Cyprinodontiformes; family Poeciliidae; genus Poeciliopsis; species Poeciliopsis turneri. The sequence continues at coordinate 562,169 of CAKLNU010001061.1, read as the reverse complement.
TTTGATGAATAGTACTTGAACGAATAAAATTATGTTGTTGGACTATCTGTGTAGAAATGAAAGTCATATTAAATGCAGGACTGTGTCTTAATGATCATTCTATATTTGATTTAATAGCTGGTGGATGTTTCAGAAAGTAAACTGCAATGTGTTTGGTATTTTTAGTGATGATTCAGGCCAGAGAAGGTTAAAACACACTTTTATTCAGAATATTTGTTAACTACCAGTGGATGAAAAAGTATTAATATCATTGGAACATTTCTACATTTAACAACATTCACAAGCTTTATTTATGTATTTTATTTTTTTTTTTTGAGGATTTCATCTGACAAGCTAATATAATGTGGACATGGTTATGAGGTGAAAGGAAAATTAAAAACACATCCCAAGCTTTGAACATGCCTTAGAGCCCTGATCAATCATCTAATCATGGAGAGAGGATGGACAAACAGACCTACCAGGACATGTACATCCACCTGGACTGACAGGCTGGACAAGGACAGGATGTCCAAGATGTCCACTGCTGAGATGGAAGAATATGTTTACACAACTATTAATTTTGCAATTGGCCAATTTGATCCTTATGGCATAGTGACAATTAGAAAACCCTAAGAAGACCCATATTTAGTTGCCATAGGCAACCTAGCAAAAATGTGAACAAAGGTGAGCTGCTCAAATGATATATATATATATATATATATATATATATAGTATATATATATATATATATATATATATAGCAGAGAGTAGTAATAATATTAGCCATTGTTGAGGCTAGTCCCTGATGTTTATGGATCTTGCCAGCTGCCCTGACAGTGAGTCACACTCACTAGTCCTCTGCCGCAAGGAAGGAGGCAGAGGACTAGTGAGTGTGAGAACCACTGTCCAGGACGAAAGAACTAAGATCCATAAATACATCAGGGACAAAGCCTCAACAGACAATGTGCTCAGTGAATGTCTCAGACAACAGGGAACAGAGGTTGAGGTGCCCCTACATGAGATGTACCACCAGCAAAAACCGAAGTGGCTGATATCAGTAAATCCTACCAATGGCTGGAAAAAGCTGGGCTCAAGGACAGCACAGAGGCCCCATCATGGCCGCCCAGGAACAGGCCCTAAACACCAGAGCAATAGAGGCCCAGATCTACCACACCAGGCAAGACCCAAGGTGTAGGTTGTGCAAGGAGGCTCCCTGAGACACGTCCAGCACATGACAGCAGGGTGCAAGATGCTGGCAGGGAAAAGCATACATGGAACGACATAACCAAGTGGTGGGCATAGTGTACAGGAACATCTGTGCAGAATATGGACTGGAAACCCCGAGATCAAAGTGGGAAACGCCCCCCAAAGGTGGTGGAGAATGCCAGAGCTAAGATCCTGTGGGACTTCCAGATCCAGACAGACAGAATGGTAATGGCGAACCAACCAGACATTGTCATAGTGGATAAACAACAGAGGAAAGTTGTTGTGGTAGATGTAGCAATACCAAGCGATTGCAACATCAGGAAAAAGGAGCACGAGAAACTGGAGAAATACCAGGGCCTCAGGGAGGAACTGGAGAGGGCCTGGAAGGTGAAGACCACAGTGGTGCCTGTGGTCATCGGGGCCCTCGGGGCAGTCACCCCCAAACTGGAGCAGTGGCTACAACAGATCCCAGGAACAACATCAGACATCTCATTCCAGGAAATGTGCAGTCCTTGGCACAGCCAAGATACTGCGCAGGACCCTCAAGCTCCCAGGTCTCTGGTAGAGGACCCGAGCTCAGAGGATAAGAACCACCCGCGGTGGGTGAGAAGGGAATTTTTATATAAGTTTTCTAATTATTTTATTCACTTGTGCATTGTCAGTAAAACACACATGCACACACTCTTTGATGATTTGTGTCCAGACTTGAAAACTCCTCAAGAAACACCAATATTAGACAGACAGACACTCTGGTCATAGCTCAACTTTAATGTGGAATATATTTTTATATCTCATCCACCCCCGGGCCCCGGGGGTGGATGAGATTCGCCCGGAGTATCTCAAGGCTCTGGATGTTGTAGGGTTGTGTTGGTTAACGCGACTCTGCAGTATCGCATGGACATCGGGGGCAGTTCCCTGGATTGGCAGACTGAGTGGTGGTCCCCCTGTTTAAAAGTGGGATCGGAGAGTGTGCTCCAATTATAGAGGGATCACACTCTAAGCCTCCCTGGCAAGGCTCTATTCGGGGTACTGGAGAGGAGGGTCCGCCGGATAGTCGAACCTCGGATTTTGGAAGAGCAGTGTGTTTTCGGGCCCCTGGTCGTGGAACACTGGACCAGCTCTACACCCTCAGCAGGGTCCTGGAGGGTGCATGGGAGTTCGCCCAACCGGCCTGCATGTGTTTTGTGGACTTGGAGAAGGCGTGTCGACCGTGTCCCTCGGGTGCCCTGTGGGGGTTCTCCGAGTATGGGGTACCGGGCCCTTTGATACGGGCTGTCAGGTCCCTGTATGACCGGTGTCAGAGTCTGGTCCGCATTGCCGGCACAAGTCGGGGCTCGCTCTCAGTGAGGGTTGGACTCCACCAGGGCTGCCCTTTGTCACCGATTCTGCTTCATTACTTTTATGGACAGAATTTCTAGGCGCAGCCAAGGTGTTGAGGGGGATCCGCTTTGGTGGCCTTAGGACGTGCATCTCTGCTTTTTGCGGATGATGTGGTCCTATTGGCTTCATCGACGTGATCTGCAGCTCTCGCTGAGCGGTTCGCAGCCGAGTGTGAAGCGGCCGGATGAGGATCAGTGCCTCCAAGTCTGAGACCATGGTCCTGAGCCGGAAAAGGGTAGAGTGCTTTCTCCGGGTCGAGGGAGATGTCCTGCCCCCAAGTGGAGGAGTTCAAGTATCTCGGATCTTGTTCACGAATGAGGGAAGAAGGGAGCGTGAGATCGACAGGCGGATTGGTGCAGCGCCCGCCGTGAAACGGGCGCTGTACCGGTCCGTCGTGGGTGAAGAGAGAGCTGAGTCAAAAAGCGAAGCTCTCAATTTACCGGTCGATCTAATGCCTTACCCCTCATCTATGGTCATGAACTTTGGGTAATGACCGAAAGAACGAGATCGCGAATACAAGCGGCCGAAATGAGTTTTCTCCGTAGGGGTGGCTGGGCTCTCCCTTAGAGATAGGGTGAGAAGCTCGGTCATCCGGGAGGGACTCAGAGTAGAGCCGCTGCTCCTCCACATCGAGAGGAGCCAGTTGAGGTGGCTCGGGCATCTGGTCAGGATGCCTCCTGGACGCCTCCCTGGTGAGGTGTTTAGGGCACGTCCCACCGGGAGGAGGCCCCGGGGAAGACCCAGGACACGCTGGAGGGACTATGTCTCTCGGCTGGCTTGGGAACGCCTCGGGATTCCCCCGGAGGAGCTGGAGGAAGTGGCTGGGGAGAGGGAAGTCTGGGCCTCCCTTCTTAAGCTGCTACCCCCGCGACCCGACCCCGGATAAGCGGCAGAAGATGGATGGATGGATGGATGGATATTTTTATTGAAAGAGCTTACATGACATTTCATTATAGTAGTGAATAAACTTAATCAAATCTGAGTAGCTATCTGTTCAAAAAGAAATACAGCAGTGGATACAGTCTGACTCTGCTTGGTCATTCCAGACATTCTCTATAAACCACTGCAATTAGGAACTGGAGAACTGCCACACTGATAAGAACCTCTTCACAGTGAAGACAGACATGACAAATCAAACAGACAATATACATGCTCTTTAAAAACTGTGGTTTTACATATCAGGACATAGTGAAATGAGTCTAATGGATCTAAAATTACTTAAATCCAACCAAGTGGATTGAGTGAAAGAGGAGATGAAGATAGTTGGTGTGAGAAAAGATGTGAAAGATAGGATTACATGGAGGCAAACAATTTGCTGTGGCACCCATAAAGGGAAAAAGCTGAAAGGAAAGAAAAAGATTGTCAAATGGATAAAACACAACAAAATAAAAATTTTATAAACAAAACAGAACAAAAAAAAAGGGTCCAGCATCCTTTCTTTTATTGGTTGTAATTATGACAACAAGCAAACATATCTTGACAATTATTTACACTAGAGTCATGGATTATGAGGGTCTCTAATGAGAAAAGACGTCAGCTATGACATTAGAGAACCAATTGCATTTACTCCAGGGATGCAAGAACATTTTAAACTGATTGAAGGTCAAATGGTCTATAATACTAAAAGATGATTTATAAGTGGAATGTCCATAAGAGTTTCCCAGAGTGGAAGTGCCAAAAAATTCACCCCAAGGTAAGATAAAAAGCTCCTAATACTCACTTCCTCAGGCCTCAGTGTGTCAAAAGTTACAATTCATGACTGGACATGTCAAAAAAACAACAGGTAAGACTCATTTGGAAGAAGTGCCAAAAAATTATTTTTTTTTTTCTGTATGAAAGAAAATAACATGACTTACGTTTTCAAAGTTGCATTTGAATGACATTCATAAGACTTATGGAACTAAATTATTTGAAAAGATGAGGCAAAAATAGAGACATTTGTCCATAATGGACAGCATCATGTTTGAGGAAAACCAAACACAGCATATCAGCACAAACACCTGGTAGCAACTGTCTAATACGGTGGTGAAGGGATGATGGAGCTGTTTAGTACCACTCACTGTTCAGTACCACTCACTTTAGAAAGAGGCAATATCTAATAAAGGCATATATGGAAATATATGCCTTTATTAGATGAAAGGCATACATTTTACATATACTCACATATATGTAAAACCATAAAAATATCCAATATTCTCCAATATTCTAGTTTATTTTTATTAGTTTATTTATACTATTTTCACTAAAACCCCTCTTGCGATACCTCTTTTTATAAATCAAAGAGAACAGAAAGGAGTAAAATTTCCTAATGAAAAGACTGAAAAAGCACAAGTCATGACCACATGAGTTTTGAGTTATGCTATAAAAGGCCTCCGTTCTCAAGCTTGCAGACATGCACATTTAAGCAGAGCTGGAGATGATGGAGTAGAGATGTTTGTTTTCTACTGGAAACCAGCAGAGCGACTCAGGCATCCGACTGGGAAAATCTGATTACAGCAGCTACCTGTAAAACACAACCAGAGCAGATAGAACGCATCAGTCATCCAGAAACATCACAACGGCTCCGCCAGTGGCTCCACCACCAGCAGCTCCACCCTCCTTAGTCTTACTAAAGACTACACAAGGTTCAGGACTCGCACTAGAGAAAAAAGACCTGTAATTTCTTTTGTGAAAAATTAATTGGTACAAATTCTAAAAGTGTCACAGGTTATGGGAAGTAATTTATGAATAGTGGTCAATGGCAGAGTTTTAATTAAGTCTGGGCCAGAGGTCAGAGTGCTTGAGATGGAAGTGGTTCATTAATCACAACCAGCAAACCAGCCCAAGACATGAAAGGCCTTTATGCATCATTTTTATCTGAATTACATTTAATAACTGTCCTGCTAAAAAACATGGCTGAGTAAAGCCATCAAGCACAATTTTAAGGATGTTTGATTATAAAATGTATATGGATCCAAAAATAAGATGTTTATAAAATGCATCCAGTTTTTATGTTATTTTCAGCACTAAGTATATTTTAAAAAAAGCATTTAAATGGAAAACTAAAATGTTCACAACAAAGTATAGATAAATTAAATGACAAAATGCTTCTGCAAAAGTAACTGGAGGTCTGAGCAATTTTCCAAACATCCTCAGGTAATGTTCAGTGAAAAATGTAAATGATCTGACATGTGTCCAGGCAGATAACAGCTGACTAGAGAGAACAAACAGGTAAATGGGGAACTAATGGAAAGTTATCTATGAATTTGGATGTTGATGTTCAAAATTCCATGTTAGAGAAACAAGTCTGTCCTCTGAAGTAAAAATTCTGAGATTTTTACTCAAAATGAATGCAGGAAAACTTACAACTTTAAACCATTTCTTAGCACATTTTACTATTTGCATTTCATTAAACCAGAAATGTAGAAAATGATGCAAAATGTTTTTGAGTTATGAGATTGACATAAATACATCACTGTACTTGGTGTAGTGGTGCTAATTCTAGTTAGCTCTGTTGCACTTGTAGCCAAGTAACGACATTTCGTTGTCAAGATTCACCTTGTGTTCTCTTTGTACAATGACAATAAAGAAAGTCTAAGTCTAAGTCTAAGTTAACACACTCTCAATGTGGTTAGAATGTTTTTTCCACCTCCAACTTTTGAGAAAATGAAATTGAATACCTCCTAAAATCAACCAGAAAAAAATGTGAGGTTTTGCACATATTGCAATATCAAAATCCCACAAAGCTGCTGCGTGCTATTAACCCGTTATAGTTATGATCATTTCTACCTCTGTCTAATTGGTCACACATAACTCACCAACATCTAAGACCAAATATTTTTGTTTGTTTTTTGAATGCATGGACTCAGAGAACTGTATTGTTAGTAGCTTATACTGCTAACAGTTCAGGTCTCTGAGGTCATCAGAGGTCACTCCCACTGACCTTCTGATGTTCCACTGGGAACAGGTGTTGGAAACATCACTTCCAGGTCCAACTTCTGATGGTCAAAGAGAATAAAGTGCAGCAAAGGTCCAACTTCCATCTAGTTTCTAGGACAGGATGCATATGTCACTAGCTGGTGCTTTTCTACACGAGACTGCAGTCTAATGAACAATCAGTATGATTCACTAAGCAACAGATATGATTTCCATGTTGTGACTTTTTAAATCTCATCTGAACATGACTTATCTTTAATCCTACATAGAGTCCTAAATTAGATCTTGTTTTAGCTTACAGTTCCTCAGAGCACTTTAACCCTTAGAACAGACGGGTCAGTTCACGGCCCGTGGGTCTCTTCACCCCACTGACAACCTTTCAGTGGCGTTTGTAGTAAAAGTGAAAATTGTTTAAGAAAACCAGTGAAAGAGCATTTATTTTGAAGGCCAACGTCTTAACGTTACATGTTCTCATCAGCCAGTTATACCTTTGTCTGGACCCAGTTTTCACATTTCAATATAGTCAGTTCATTTTAATCAGCCTACCAGTGCTCGCTTTATCCAAACAATACATTACTCAAAGTTACAGGGGGCCTCATAATTAATTATAATAAGACATGAAATATTTGAGACATTAAACTTATTTTCTCTCCGTATGGACCTACATTGATGACAATATAGCTTAGAATCTATAATAGATTGTTAGCTCAACAGTTTTTCACCTATGATGTCCTGTGTACACAGCCAAAGACACACCAATTGGTTCTGTGATTTCTTTTCATTTAATGGATGTTGACCTGGCTTCTAAACTGTATACACTGCGGTGCAAGGGAATTAGACAGAATTAAGTAAGGAGGAATAAAAAAGAAATCAAAGCTCACACTACATTTTTATGCCGGGGACATCAAAAAAACAACCAAAGCTATCATTACATTTTAGTTACAAAGCCTATTAAACACACACACAGTTGCCTCAATGATCTCACAGGAGCATTACATCAAATAACCTAAATAATATTGAAGTTTTGGCTGAAATTCTTCCTCTGTGGTTTGGGAACGTGCAAAAATGAAAAACTTCCATCTGACTAAGATGGGATTACAACCTGTGATGGAGGAAAAGTAAGCACGAAGAGGTGAGAATAGGGCGAGAGGGAGAAAACACAAAGCACCGGAGGGAGAGGAAGAGTGATGACAGGATTATGAAGTTTGACAGGAGAATGAACATGACTGCACTGCAGAGCCTGTCCATGCAAAGACCCCAGGCGACCGTCAGATCTGTGATTTTGTGCCCATCTGCACAATGTCACAATGCTGACCAACTGCAGGCATGCCAGTTTAGGATAACAGAAGTTACATTAAACACGCCAACCATAGGAAGATCTATGGATGTAGGTATGTGGAGGAAACGTGTCACAATGTCATTATAGATCTTATATATGACACCCAGACACAGACATAATGGAGCTGGCTTGCTGCAGGAGAAAAGCCATCTCTGCCTGAGACATGCACTGAGAATAGATGAACATTTTCAACTTCATCAAGTTTGGCTGGATCGGTAGCTGAATTTTAATATCTTTTTTTCAGAGTGGAATGATTGCACAAATGCAATCCATTACAAAATTAATGGATTATGATTTTTTTAATTAAATAAATTAAAAAAAATATTTAATTAAATTTTTGTGTATACATTTGGACTAATTGTGGATTTTTGCTAATCAGCACTTTCAACTAAATCATTTCGAAATTATGTTGAATTCTCCAGATTGGGCTTAAACTTGACAAGAGAAAGTTTCATTAAAGTCTCATCTGTTTAAGCATTCCTGCTAGAAAGGATTTAATTCACAGCACTTAAATGATCTAGTTCTCCCATCAATGGAAAAATCCCATAAGGTCAATGAATACTTAAGAAAAAAAAAAAAAGAGGATTTGCACAAATTGAGCAAATCTTTTAGAACATAAAAACAGCGTAATCAGATGTATCACCACTGCACCAAGACATGAAAGCTGATGCAGCAGTTATGTTCAAGGCTCAAGTCTGCCATAAAAAAAGTACCAAGTCATTTCTACTAACAGATTTAACAGAGAAGACATCATCTCTAGGACAAAAAACTAAAATACCAAACTAAAATGGAGCAACACATCTAAGCATTATAAGAATTATTAATAACTCTAAATCAGTCGCAAAAAATTCTCCTGATTGGGGATTTTTTCCTAGACCTGTGTTTCCTAACCCTGGTCCTCAAAGCAGAGTACCCTGCAAGTTTTAGGTGTTCCCCTGCTTTAATGCAAATCATTCAGCTGATTGCAGTTCCGCAAACACCTATTAATTGAAATCACCTGGGCTGAAGAAAACAAAGAGCTAAAACATGCAGGGCAGTGTGCCTGAAGAACAAGGGTTGGGAAACATTGTCCTACACCATATCTAAAACATTTGAAAGAGCTTGGGAAGCTGAAAATGCTTCTGATGGTACTTGACAAGCAATTGGCAGACATTTAAATAAATCCATCCAGGATTGCCTTTTATTTTTCTTGCTGCTGATTGGCTGAAGCCCCAACAGCAGAGATACGGAAGACTGTGGATGTTAGCTTCTACAGTACTGCATATGTATATTAAAACTGGAAATTAAAACTGGAGAGTATAATTTTATAAAGAAATGTGTTTTATACATATTTGTTGAAATTTTGATTATGTTGTAACAGAGCAATATAAAGGACAGATGATATGTAAAAAAAAAAAAAAAAAGAGCTCTTCTGCCTTTTCCCGGTACTCCCAATGCTAACTACAAAAATACTCAGTCAGAAACAGTGGTGCTTCCAGCCCTCCCTCAGTCAGAGTCAGGGGAGGGTCTTAGTGCTGTCAATCACTTCATGTAGGTGCCACTCACATCCTCCCCCTTGCTCTCTGCTGTGCTACAGCTCCTTCCCCACATTGGAGAATGCCACGAATGCTAAGGCTAGCTAGCATGGATACTGATGATGTCATACAGTTTTCCTGTAATGTTAAGGTTTCTCAGGCATGTCTGATCATCTTCATTAAGAGCAAATTAAGAGCAGCTATGTCAACAGTGCTGCTACTTTCATTCAGACATCTGATATTTGCTTATTTTAACACTAGTTTAGATTACACTTGTACATTCTACAATGCAACTTTGTGGAATGCTTCATGTATTAGAAGCCAAAGAAATAAAGAAAAAAAGTCAGTTCTTTTCTTGACCCGACATGGGTTAATGTCAGCTGAGAGGAAAGCATCCAGCTGAGCAGACAAACATGCAACTGAAGGTTTGCTGTGTTTCGCAGTGGAGCAAAAGGAGGTATTTTATATGGATGCAAGATTAAAGGTCATGAGAAAGTATTAAAATGCTTCTCCTCAAGTTTTGGCTAATCATCCTTCCACAGCTGTGAGCAAAAGGAGTCAGCAGCTCTGTCAGATCACTGTTGTCACAGTGTGTCGTCTCCCACTTTGCAGTGACAGAGCATTACCCACCCAGCCTCTAATCCCCCTCAGCAAACTTTGTGGTAAGTTGACGGCATGGAAGAAGATAAATAAGGATTTTCTTTTTTTTCCCTCCGAAGAAGTGGCTTTGCCCTTTGCAGCTTCAGATAGAATTTCCTGACAGGTAACATGCACAAAAAGCAGAAATAATAAAACCTAGTGAGAATAAACAAAGACCTTCCAGTCTCTTCCTTCAGTGAAGAGTTAAGTTAGTAACAAATCAGTAAGCAAAGAAACTTTGCACACTCTGAGTAGAGACTGAGGACGTCAGTGACAAATGTCTTGCATTAACTTTGTTGTTTATGTTTCCCACAGAGGATGTGAAATAACCCTATTAAATCAAGTACTCACTTGGCCATTAATCTCAATGCAGCTGACTAGTCCCTCAAAGCTAATGGGGTTTATAATTTGCATGAGGCGAGTTTACCCACAAAGCTTCGCCTAAGAGGATTGCTGTTCAGACAGAGAGCTTATTGTCACACTTGTTCATAGACACGGATTAACGATACCCGGCCCAAAGAACTCCAGGAACTGTTGCAGCAACTCATAAGTTCTCCTTCACTGGCTCAGATATCCATCACAGAGAGACAGACATTCATCCTGCATGATGCATGGCAATATCGCCAGCTTTTGTCTACAAGATACCACAACATGTCAAGGCCCCTACCATAATGAATTATAATGAAAGTTCTTGTTACCAAAATGTTTGTGTTGGTTTTGAAACTTCCAGAGTCAACTTTTTCAATTCACACATATTCTTGTTTCAAACAATTCCTCATTCCCGAATACACAGTATTTATTTTTCTGTCATATCATCAAAGCCTGCCTGATTTCTGGCTCTGTCTTGTCAGTGGAGCTTTTTACGTGATTTGAATAAGCTACTTTCAGTGTAAGCATATCTGCTATGTTTCATAGTGACTAAAGCAGCTTTGCAGGCTAAATATAACATATATTCACTGCATTCTCTTTATAGCAGAGAGGAGCTATAAATGTGGCTTACAGTAGAACCATAACTAAAAGTCAGGTGGAAAATAGCAGCAGAAAAATGTTCTGATATAGTTTGATGAAAACATATTTCTCTCGATCAGGTTACACATTAAAGTATTTTGAAGCACTTGTAGGAACAATAATGCAGTATTGGCTAATGATGTAACAATTGATATTCTCGTTTTGGCTATTTTAATGGTAATAAAGCCAATGATAATAACTAGCATGACATAATGAAATATGTTATTGTGGGGTATTGTTAGTGTATTTTAAAAAGTTAATAATTGCAGCAAACAATACTTAAACAGGACTGTATTCCTTGGAAAAAAATATGCATTTTTCATTTTTTTGCCTTAATAATGGTGTGTGTAGACCAGCATATTAATAATTACTTTAAAGTCCATTTGTCAATTATGTCACTTTGCAGAATTTGTTAGAATTCAGGAGGAAAACGATGGTCATTTGACCACCTTTCACACACTTATACATTCTTCAAGGAAGAATTGGGTGTTTTAAGGAACTTAGATTAATGGCAAATGTTAATATATCACTGGCTTTATTACACCTAAAATGCTATAAGCAGGTATTACATTTTTGGTTGAAAGTGCTTTTTTTTAAATGGAGGCAACTACAAAACAAAGATTTAATCCATTTACTGTGACAGTCACTCATGGATTTCTCTTAAGGTATTAAATTGGTACAGTGAATGCAGAACTGCAGATAAATTCATCAGTTAGAACATGTATTTTGTTTATTAAGTCCCTCAGCAAATGACATCAGTTTTTAAAGCAAGATCTGTCCAAGAAGTCAATACCAATTCAAGTTGCAAGGGAGTCTGAAAAATGCTTGGAGAACTACAAGGCCAAAAGTGATGAAGCAAAGTGAACTGTTTTCTTGAGGAAAATTAAAAGTAAAACAAATTACCAACATAAAACAGGATTTGCAAATGATCTACAAACTCTTAAACGTCTTAATGCAGTAACCATCTCCATTATCCTGTAACTGGGTCAAAATCTGCTGTTTCTCAATCAGATACCCAATCTTGAGACCAAACTTCATGTGTCACCTCCTCTTCTTGTCTTCATGTATCTCACTAGTTTTGTCTTTCGTTAAATATGGGAAATTCTTCTGCCATAACCCAAGAGTACACGTTTTCAGTTTGAAAGACATAACATTCTGATTTCAGACTGAAAATATGTGCTCTTGGATTATGGCAGAAAAATCCCCCATACAAAAAAGCATAATGCAAAGACATTATTTTTCAAAGCACTTTTATTCCTAAGCTAAGGTGTTAAGTGTTAGTTTCTCTAACCAATATTGCTTTAAAGGTTTTTAGCCCATTCAATGTATTTAACCTTGACCTCTATCAGGTTTGACATTCAGTATGATCGCACAGGCTCTAACCAATTTAAACCCTAAACTGATGTTACTTTTAATTAGTCTGTTTAAAATGGCCTTCCATTTTCACAGTCATAGTTTTATAATAAACTCTTTAAAAATTATTTTATGAAGACAGAAAATTAGCAACCTAACTTTAGCCGTGATGTGTCACATGACAGTATCCTAACCGATACACAAACAATCTCAGCCTGATAGCATGACACGTAATCAATTACAAATTTAATGATTATTGGCTGACAGTGCTGCAATTGTACCTACATATTAAAACATTGTTATTTGCATTGTTATGGCACTTGGCTCAATGTAGATTTTTATTATTGATTCTTCTATCTTGCATGACTTTGTGTTTTTGTGTTTATTATGTAAAGCACTTTGAAATGCCTTGCTGCTGAAATGTGCTATACAAATAAAATTTGATTGATTGATTGATTGATTGATTGATTGATTGATTGATTGATTGATTGATTGATTGATTGATTGATTGTTAGCTTTCCCTTCATGAGTCTTTCTGAAATACAAAAAAACTAATATTTCCCAAGTAGTAGGCTGATAGAAATATATTGATCACTGAATGTAGAGTGGATTAACAAAAGTGTAATGATGATAAAACTAGGAAAAATTTAATTATTTGCACAGAGAACGTGTTTGATCAAAGCTTTTTTACATCCTTATCATTAGTGTGATTTTTAATGGCTTTTTGCCATTCTGATCATTTTACTACATCATCTAATTCGCAACAGTTATTAATAATTCTTATAATGCTGAAATGTTAGCATTTCACTGTGGTCGTCTTCTTCTATAAACTTATTTTTATCTGGGAAAACAAAAAAATAAAGTGGAGAAAAGACAAAAACCAAACAGGCAAAAAATCTCAGTACTTCTAACATTTTGTCATGTTAGAAAATATATTTTTTATCTTATTCGGGTAAAATTATGAAAAAAATCTTAGAATTCCAAAACTTCTAGGAATTTTCCCAAAATCGCGTCACAATGATCTACTTTTAATCTGGGCCAGGTCTTTATCTTCTTTTTTTCTTTGCTCTTCTGTATGTGTAATCTGGGGTGGGTAGTAGGAAGTATAAGGCCTTATTTTCAGGTAGATGTGTAGAATTAGCATATTTTAGGACTGTGCACACACTACCCAAATGACTGTGTAAACAAGATGTGAGGGCATAATTCCTTTAGAACCCAGTGTCAGTTATTGCATCATTTAGAATGCCATAAAGAACCAGACTATTGATTTTCAAGCTGAAGTGGCTCCCTGGTTATTTCTGTCATTGTCACCCTCATTAAACTGATGTATGGCACACACCATCCTTCATTCTGCCTCCTCTTCTGCTGCTCTCCATTTCTCTTTCATAAGCTGTCTACCTTATTGTGTGTTGAACTCTTCTAAGCAGATTTACTTTGGCTTTATGCCAGTTACAAAGTCCAGTCTGGTATAAGTATATGAGCACTGGTACAAAAAAAAGATTTGATCTGCAGTGCTAAAGTGCCTTCTGAGAGATGCGGACACAATCATCTTTGCGTAGGAAGAGTTTTCTTTTCAAAAAACCGAATTTGGGGAAGAATTTAGACACACATTGTATGTCTGTGTGTGAAAGGGTGACCTGTAGTGTGGCTAGTAATTGGTCAGAGATGCTACACTCAACAAATCCCTTCATTTAAAATTTTTTGAAAGTTTTTGTAGCCAAACTTAGAGAATTATAATGACATTTAACTTGAACTTTTATTTAACTTTTGTCACTTAATATGTTTTTACTCTATGTGCAAGACTTCATCAGATAAATCAAGATGTAAAAGTTGTGCTTGCTCTCATTCAACAGAAAACAAAATAATAATTATATACAATATAAAATACAATTTTAAATGTAGTTTTGATGATCACAATGGTAGGTCACAGAAAGGCAGTTCATTATTGTAAATAATGTTGGTCGTCATGTTCATCATGTTAAACAAATGCTTAACAGTGTTTACAAATCATGTTTTAAATTTTCTGAAGCAATACATTCTGTTCAATTTTTATGGCTCCTTTTCATGCTCCATCCATTTCATTTTTGCACCAATGCAAAAATCTGTTTAACAAAGATGGTGATAAATCTAAGAAAATTGACCCACATACATGAAATCCAGTAGGTTGGAGTTAATTGCACCATTTTTTTCCCACATATTTTTCCCCAATTTATACTAATAAACCCAATAGATGCAGAAAGTGATCACAGATAAACAGTAAGGAGGAAGCAAAAACCTAATTTGCAATCTGTCTTAGTGATTTCAGCCTCTAGTCACTTATGCATGAAACTAGAAAAAGGAGCCCTGAAAGTTTACAATATTTATATTGAATATTTCCCCATTATTATGTTCTACTACCTGCAGCATAACTTATTTTCTACCACTATCCATTACTTTGCAGAGCTCTAAAATCTAATTTACACCAGCTGGTACATCATGGTCATTAAAGAAAAAATATCTTCTCTCTGAATAAAAAATCTCAAATAACACCTTAGTTAATGAGCATGGCACTGTTGGGATAGCCCCATGTGTAAAGGAGAAAATGCAGATTCAGGTACAAATGTATTTTACATTGCTTAATAACTCTGACTTCTGCTTCCAGAGTAATTACAGTTTGGATGTCTGCCTGACTATCAGCCCGGTGTGATGTAAACTGCCACATCAGTGGCAGCCCAGTATTCTCATCCAGATGCTTCTGTGACCAACAATTTGGACTCTACATTGTTCTAAACACTGACTATAGAGAAGATTATTTACACATTAAGATAAAATCTCCAGTGAGAGGGCACAAAGACTTGATCAAGAACAACAGTTCTAGAGCCTTCAGCTCCTGATGATGGCAGTTCCTTCCTCTGGCTCAACAGAGGAAAATAAGGCCAAAAGTTCAGTGGAACTCACTGAGTTTTGGTAGAGTCCAGTGTCAGTATTAGAAATAGAACTCGTGCTCATGAGGCATGCCTGGCAAGTGCAGATTTTGTGTTTTTTGGTGAAGTGTCAGTCGACTAATAAGCTTGGCATTAATATAAAACTATACATTGGACTTGAATGTAAGACATATGAGTCAAGCAGATGTTTGACCCATTACCACATGGGAAAAGGATACACAAAAAACAGCCACCTGGTGTGGGACACCAGGGAAGCACTCCTTCCCCCACCCTAGATGATTGACTATTGTGCATAGTCAATAATCCCATTGTGAAACATTTTTCAGTCAACAGCATCTTTTCTTTCTTCTTATCATAGCAAAATTGAACATAGACAGAACTCTGATGTGTACAAGTTACAAATCCTATCTTTAATCAGTTTTGACTCTTTTGATTTGTTTGTGTGGAAATCTTGGTGTAAGAGATAAAACTGCTTTAACAAAAATTGTGAATGTCTGCAGTAAAATCACAGGTGCTCCTGACTGGCCTGAACAACTTTCACACTTTGAAAAAAGCTAATTCCATTTCATCAGTGATATCTGTCTCCACTCACCTTTATCCCATTGAATCATTCTTTAGATTCCCTTCTGTTTGGAGCAATAAGTATCAGCATTCACTCATTTCTAGTGTTGCCTTTCTCCTTTTTTTAATTAATTAATTAATTGATTTATTTTTATTTCTTCTATTTAACCAGGTAAACCCCTTTGAGATATGGATCTTATTTTCAAGAGGGACCTGTGCAGACGTCTGCAATGCACAGCAATCTGGTTACAAAATAAAACTAATGAATACATATGCACAAGTATAAAACAATAGACAACAATTTAAAAGCTGTTTGATACAATCTTGTTGCCAGTTTTTAAGAACTAATAATAATAATAAATCCAATGAAATCAATTCTGACATCTTGAGTTCAGACTGGAGCTGATTCCAGGCTGTCGGAACCATCACACTGAATGCTTGCTTTTCCTTTTCAATTCGAACACGTGGAATGTAGTCAGGGAGAGGAGTTGTTAGTCTTTAAGTTCAATATATAAAAATATATTTTTATCCGCTCAGTTTAAATGGTGTGCTCTCTTATTGAGAGATTTTTTTTTTAAGAATTATTGATATTTATTCACCTTTTGTCATACAGTCATCTATTTTTGATTAACAAATTTTGTGTTTTAACCTCCATTGAGTTTGGCACTAAGGGATCTTAGTGTGGCACATTTTATGTTTCATATTAACTGTTGGTGTGTTCTTGTTTTTGTTATTTTTATTGTGACCTGCTGTAAAATGAGTAGCTCATAGGGCCATGAATAAAGACCTGACTCTGAATCTACTAGAAGCCAGAGTATGCCCCAGACCACTCAGGGACCAAGATCCAGACCCCATACCTGCCCACAGCAGCCCACGGTAGAAGAAGATGGCTGTGGGAAGGATGGAGCTCCTGTAGTGGTGAGTATTAAAGCAAATTTGAAGAAGCCTGATTGAAGACATTCTTTTGTTGTATAAGAGTCTCATAAAGAGGATTATGTTGGATGCAAGTCATTCAAAGGCCTGAGTTTTGACTTGCCTATAAATGAAAATCAGCATGGATATATCCTGCTATAAAGATCATTTATGTAATGAGATTGAGATTAATAATTATTTTCTCAATTTTAACAATTATTGTGGAATTGATGTTATAAATTGCATAATATGCCAGCGACAGTAAGTTCCAGAGCAGTGAGAAAAGTTGCTTATTCCTGCTTATAATACCAGCTTAACAAACACAGTGAGGCAGTCATTTCACTGAGATTAAAGTGTGTTTAAAATCCAAATGTTTGATGGAACGCTCTAAGTGTGACAAACTTATTACGGCAGTGCTGAGACAAGACTGTGCTAGTGGGTAAAAGCATTTTCCTCCAGTAGGAATAATAATACTTAGTGTTTCTCCCTCCTACACAAACACAAAGATTTGTTGTAATCCTGCCTCATCTGCTAAAACAAATTTTGGTCTATTTTCATAAACATGAAGTGCTGCTAATCTGAGATCTGAGTAAATACAGAAGCAGTCAAATCCTGCTTGAAATACATGTGGCAAAGTAGCATAATGGATAAATCTGCAACCAGTACAGTCTACAATATTGTATTAAAATGAATGAAGTTAAAATGCAGCCAGACATCCGTTAATGATGTATCTGTAGATTATGTAATATTATTGTCCTTACCCTATTGTTGGTTTGAAATGTACTGTAAAAATTGGAGAAGGTGCGACTCTAACCAACATGTTTGTCATGAATGATTAACATTACATTGTGTGCATATATTTACTTGGAAAGTTTTGATTTTGCAATGTGTGCTATTACTCTCTTTAGAAAATGAGTCGATACGATGAACTTGTGTTTAAATAATTTATGCAGTACTATTGTTTTTGTTGCTGTAGCTATTTTCTGGCTGCACAAAGTTTATTATGAAAATATAGTGATTGAACTACAATTGTGCCAAATCACCAAAGATAATTGAAGGATAAATTAGAATGACACATATCATCTGCTAATTTGCTGTAAAAATATGTTTATCATACTTTTTCACAATACTTTAGAATGTGCTTAGGTTAACCAGCAAAAAATAGCTTTTTCTATCAAGATTATGAAGAGATATGCAATTTAATTTTTTGTTTAGGAAACAGTGAATCAGTAGGTGGAGTCATCTTGCAAGAAGAAGGTTGTAGGTTTGATTTTAGCTTTTGCATTTCAATGTGTCCCTGGACATGGCACTTTACCTCATGTCGTCTTGTGATCTGGGTATTGGTTTGAGTGCAGCTGGGTGCACATGACTCTAGTGTAAAGTGTTTGGAGTGGAACATGTAACTGGAAAATTCATGTTTGTTCACAATTGGAAGATTGGAAGAAAGAAACATTTTCTCTGACAGCAAAAATATAAAGAAATAAAAAAGTGCCTTTCCCAAATGTAATAGGTTTAGGACACAATACATGCGATGGTCTATGTGTGCATCCAGGAGGAGTGACTCAGTGCAGTCTGGTGGGTATCCTTCGAACACCTAAAGCGTTATCAGAGTCTTGGTGACATGTAAAACATTGCAGTAAATAGCATTAAAGTTACCATACCTTTCATTATCATTTCCAGAATGGGAAGCATTTTTCTGCTACAGAGGATTTGATTTCAGTACAACCCAAATATTAAACTTGACTTTGGCACTGACAGGGTGAAAATGTGTTATTCATAGCAAATACCTCACTCTTTATCAAGTGAATTATACTTCAAAATGCTGCTGTTAAGGACCTAAAATTGTAGCCAACAGTTCAGGTGAGATGAAGTGAAGAGCTCAGTTCTTCTGAGTGACTCCTGCTGTGCTCAGGTGAATACAGTCAGACAATGAAACCAGAAAACAGACCACTTCACAACAAGTTTGTTTCTTTTCTGCAACTGTTATGTCAAGTCACTTTAGGGTTGACCATCAATTGCTGAGCCTCAGCACAGGGCCATTGATCCAACATGCTTTTTTTATGAATAGAGCTCTTTGCTCTGTTGGGTTACTATTTTTCTAGCCCAGAAGAAGATAAAAGACAATCAATGTTTTATGCAAGCAGTAATGTCTTCTATTGAACATGCGGAGGAAGAAAAAAAACTTCCCACTTCAGAGCAACATGAGGGTATAATTACTTTGGTTCAGTTTAAAGTACTGAACCAAAATAAGAACTATTTAATAATGAGGAATTTCAAATCAGTTTAAATACAATGTTTAGGATGAATTAAGGGTTACTTTTAAAAAATTGGTGAATATATTTAAGGTTTCATCTTTATAATTATGCACATTTCCCAAGTATTATAACTTCATGTAGCTTGTCCCAGATTAAAAACAAAGTCATGTTATGCAGCCATAAATTATAGCACACAATGTTTTGTTTTCAAATTTCTAAGTATATCAAAAAAAATCATAAATGTGGCTGCTATTCTTGGAACTTTAATTATAAGGAAAAGGAATGACATGAAGCAGTAATTCATTGATGGCAAATAGAACATTGCCTTCTAAAGGTGACCTTATCAAACAGGAGAATTCACTCCTCAAACCAATATCTTAAATATTCTGCATATTCTTTTTCGCAATGGCTAATTATTCTGAGTTCACTCAACAGGCCTGCATGATCAACTCTGACCTTTTGACAAAGAGGATGCAGTGACTTCTATTTAAAATTGCTGTCCCAGATTTGCTTTGAGCAAATATAAAAAAATATAAAATGATTTTTTTTTTTTTACCATAGCTCTTCACCAAAGCATTAGTTTTAATAATTTGTTCTTATCACATCAGGAAGTCAAAAATACGGCTTCATGTTTACCTCTGAAGATTAACAAGAATTATTCTGGTCAGCTAGAACTGACAGAATACACAATATGGTGGGTTTTAATCTGCTCCTGAAATCTGAGTTCATATGTCGCCTGATAATATATTTTCTGATCCACAACTTAGTTACTTAAAAAGTTGTTTTCAATCATGGGAATATGGTCATTTGTTCAAATGTACTATTCTTCCATTACTTATGAACAGGAAACCAATATATTTAAACCCCTTGGCTTGAGGCAGAGGTTGACCTCTGACCTAGAAGAGCCCATTTTTTCCATGTGGCAAGACTGAACAAGTAGTCAGGAGAATTTCAATTCTGTTCTCACAAATGCACTAAAGCAACTGAGAAAAACTGTAATTCTCCTCTATAGCTGCCTTAATTACATTGAAACTACAGAAAAGCGCTGCCAACTGTACCTTAAAGCAAAAGGAATTTGTCAGAAATGGGATTCAAACCCACACCTTAGAGTGCATAAACATAAGTCCAGCTACTCCTAGCTGATACGGCTTAATCTCACACTTCGGTGCTGGCTCCTCCCCTACCACTGAAGTAGGATCCCCCACCATGTTTGAGGATCCGTAAACCATACACATGCCACTACCTCTTACAGTCTTTATGACTTGACTAAAATCTTGACTTGCCTATAGACTTGGAAACACCAGCATAAATGTGATTTGTTGATGAAAGTGAAAGGCATTGGTTGCAAACCCCGCTCCTTGAGAATTCCTGCAACTTTTGGGTGTCTCTCTGCTTCAGCTCTCTGGGTCCCTATATGAGTTC
This sequence comes from Poeciliopsis turneri, assembly GCA_922788865.1. Taxonomy (NCBI): domain Eukaryota; kingdom Metazoa; phylum Chordata; class Actinopteri; order Cyprinodontiformes; family Poeciliidae; genus Poeciliopsis; species Poeciliopsis turneri. The sequence continues at coordinate 541,762 of CAKLNU010001061.1, read as the reverse complement.
ATTAGCAGAACTCTGTAGAGCTTGACTGTACACTAGTGAGGCAATTTTGACATTTCATTTAAGTGTGTAGGACAAAGGACACCCCTAAAAGTTGTAGGACTTCAGTTTGAAGCCAGTGGCAAGATCTTTCAATTTCAAGGAGAGATTTTGTACATCATTAATAATATTTTCTCTGCTCTGTGGTATAAGTGGATGCACCTCCTTTTATTTATTGAGATGAGCATGAGAGAAATAAGATACAATACATTTTGCATGAGATGTTTACTTATTTATAGCATTTTATTACATCAAACTACTTTTTGATACGCTATCACATAACATTTCACTGAAATGCATTGGAGTTTGCAGTTGTAATGTGACAAAATGTACAAGGGGTGTGAAACTTCTTTGTATTCTACAAGGCAGAAACCTTTACTGCTTTGACCAGAACCAAGATTTTATGCCAATCACTCAGTGAAATAAATGATTTCAGGTGAACAGGAAAGTGAAGTATCAACACTACAGCAGAACATAAATAATTATTTTTCTGCATAAGCCACATAGAGACAAAAATCATGACCATATCATTTAAGTACTTGTTCAATATTTATGTCATGTCACCTTATCATTTAATTACATGCATAGAACTCAAAAGGATTTGGGCAATATAAGCAATTCAGAATGCAATCTTAGGTATATCACACCTTCGAAAATGCCATAATCTTTGTGTGGTTATTCCACATGAGTGTTACACTTTGTAAGGAAAGCAAGTAAAGCAGTAAAAAAGCAGTAAGTGCAAGCTCTATACTTCAGCTGAACAAGTTACATTTCAATGCAAAACAAAAAGTCTGAAGGTTAATATCCTAATAAAGGGATGGGAGTGATTTGTTCTTATAGCTCTTACCAAAGAGGTAGGTTTCATTTTCTTGCTGAAACAGCAATAATGAGAATGAGGATGGCGAGGATCAAAGTTCCGGCCAACAGAAGGTAACACTTTCTTTTCCTCAACTGCCTCTGTAGACCAAAAGAAGCATATTTCATCATTAGAGCATAACAATCATCTTACTTTTAAGAGGATATATGTAAATGTTCTAACATTACATTCCTTCAATAGCACAGGGAATCTAGTTGTCAGCTAAGCCATGTAGGTCCAATATATTTTATAGTGGTATTTGTTTGGTTATGTAACAGTCAAATTGTAACAGCAATGCAAGGATTATGGGGTGTTTGATGTTAGAAGTAATGTAGGTAATGTAGGTAATGTAGTGATGTGGTTGTTCATCTAGGATCAAAACTGCAAGGAATACTTTTACTTTTATGTCAACCTGTAGAAAAATTACACAAAAATCTGAAAATCATTCAATAAAGCATCACAATAAATGAGCGCTGACTTTGCTCAGCCTTTATAGAGATTTTGAGTTGGTGTGACAGACAGAATGTTTACAATCTTTCGCCCCTCTGTCACACACAGAAACACATATGTGCATGGTTTCATCTATTTGCTGCAACTGGGATGGTAGATGGAAGCTTCTGTCACAGTTTTTCTGTCGAGCTGTGCTTCATAGACACCAGCAGCAACGGCGCTTGCTATGTGTTCCAGGATGAACGGACAATAAGCAGCCAGCAAGCAACCGCTGAAAAAGGCCGCCAAATTCATATTCATGTTCCATTCATATTCCATTAACTTCTGAAAGTCCTCTGAAAAACGAGGTCAAATACAAGTTGCCACAAAAAAATCACACGCTCTAATATTTGGTTGGACCACTTTTAACTTTGACCACAGCTCAACATAGCATTGTTTGAATAAACTTCTGCAATATCACAAGATTGATTTCCATCTGGCATTACTTTCATTACTCAGCAAGACCATGTGTTGATGATGGCAGAGTCTGACCACTGTGCCAATCCTTCTCCAGAACATCCCAAGATTCTCAGTGGAGTCTGAAATCTCCATGTGGAAAAACGATGTATCCTGCTCCCTGAATTTATTTCCGGTATGTGACATTAAATATACTTTGTAATACATTTATTTATAAAATGTTACATTTAAGTAGTATTTTAACCATTTATTTATTTGTTTGCTTTTGATCCTTCATAGTTTAGAAGATAATAGAATAGATTTTATCTAAGGTTAGAAAAGTAGAGGAGTAAAGATGACTAAATAAAAATCCATTTCACATTTTTAGGATTGTGTTTGCTAAAGTGTAGCATTTCATTTTACAATTATAAATTTTATGATAGTGAATAATGTAAATGCCTATAAAATACACTGAAGTTTATTGGTGTGAAAATGAGAAAATGTTGAATTTGTGTAAATAATTTCCAAGTGATTGTATGACTTTTTTAACTTCATGAAGAGGGATGAAAACAGAAAAACAAAAACAAAAACTTTTCAACAGTTTTACCATCAAAATAAAAGTTGTTTTTCATTTAATTTCTTTATCAACAGTGGGAAAACTGAGCTTCTAAAAATGAAAGCCATTTGTCTCACTAAACACATTAAATTAAAATTTTCATGTTAATTAGCTTGTGGTGTAAAAGTAAAAGCCATGTTAGCTGTGGTGTGCAGAAAAATTGTAGGAAACATCGAAGAGCAGGGTTATGGGGATATTTCTATATTTTCCTTAGCTGCTTGTCTCCTCAGGCGGTGACGATGTGTTGGAGCACAGAATCTATGTTGTTTTGAAATGCTTTTTCTTCCATTTTTTCCCTGCCTGTTTTCTGCTACAAAGGCAGCGGAGCAGCGGCGTTAGACCAGAGTCGAGGCTGGAGTCTTTAAATCCTGACGCGCTTCAAAGCACGGAGAGAGCAATTCATCTTCTTATCTGAGACTCAAAACAGGCTTTCTGTGTGGAAGAGAGAGGGAGAGAGGAGAAGAGCAAAGATGGAAAGAAAAAAAAATGCTGTCGAGTAATTTTCCGTTTAAACGTTCCACTCCACAACAATTTGCATAAGCAGCCCTGCGTCTGTGATAAGAAGATTGGTAATTTTCAAAGGCTCTGTGGGGATTGAGAATTAAAAGCCTTTCTCCACTATCTCCCCTCATGCAGCTGGCCACCACAGATTCCCCTGCCTCTCTCACACATTTCCTCCTAAACTACTCCTTATAAACTTTCTCTTCCTCTCTCCCTTTTTTCTCTTCTCTTTCCTTCTTCCTCCCCACCCGCTCCTCCCAATACGCCCTTCCCTCTCTTTTTCATCCCAATGCTGCTGTTATTTGGGGAGAACACAAAAATAAATAAGGTAGATTTAGGAACAAGAAAGGGCTTAACATAACAAAGGAAGTGTTGAAGTATTTTTAAACTGGAATTTTACAGAGCGCTATGCAGACTAAGCAGGGAGGACAAAGCAGCAAAAAGATGGGACGCTCTTATCACCAACAACTTAATCTTCCAGAGTGTGTCTCCTTAGTGCTGGCACTTCAGGGCAGATGGATGGCGCAAAACATCAGAAGAAATATACACTGTCACACAGTTTGAAAATCAAACTTAAATTATCCAATGGGAATTTCTCATATGTTCTGGTATATCATAAGTTCAGAGAAAGTTTTGAGTTGTAAAACCGGTTGCCAGGTGAAACGATATGTTAACAGCCTATGTTTATATCTATATTTAATTGTCATTGTTATCTAACATTTCTGAGGAAGGTGAATGATAATTTTGAATATTGTTAGTTTGAGTGTCTGGTCTTACAGTGGATCCTTATCTGGTATATCACATTTGACCAACTGACTTCCAAACTACAATCCACAAACAAATGCTCACTTCTATTATTACAAGCCATATTTCACCAATGTGAAAAGCATTCGCCAGCCTGATGCCAACTGTCCAGAATGGTGATGAAGTGGCTGATGAATTTGTTTTTTTCTGCGTCCAAAGGCATCTTGCAGTAACCAAGCTGGTCACGACTGCTGTCTGCTGTCTATCTGTCTCTATTGAAAACATGTAGTGTAGCACGATCTGATGATACATCAACATTATGTTAGGCACAACCTCAAACTAAAAATAGCCTTAAACTCAACCAGTCAACTACTGCAGTGTGTAAAAGAGTTTGATCCTTTCTGATTTCCTTTTTTTTTTCCATGTTTGTCGCACTTTAGTGTTTCAGAACATTAAACCAAATTAAACATAAAATGCACATTCTAAATCTACATTTGACCACTCATCTTTGCAGAATGTATGTCATTTCACCACATTGGAGGGTTAAAAAAGCACGGACTGACTTTTTAAGTCCATGCCACAGCAACTCAATTGACATAAAGATCCTTATCTGCCTTCTTACAGCAGAAGGCAAATAAGCTCAAGAAGTACCAAAGAGGCCGCAGGAAAGCTGTGGCACCCCTACAGGAGGAAAGTGGTTCTGGCAGAAATAAAAAGACTTCCACACTTTACCAAAATATTTGTGACTACTTAACGTCTTAACACAACATCATACTGCAATAACACTGTGAATGCAGTTTATGGTACTGCCCAACTAATCAACTATCTCATGTTGGAAATGCTTCCTCAGTCTCGAGAAGGAAAAAAAAATCTTGTGTGACATGAGAAATGTCCTCATAATCCAGTAATGTAATGCAATGATAATGACCATAATATTCTTCTCTCTTTATCACATCTGGTTGGGAAAATTGGAAGTCCATAAAATAAATAATATTTACAGCGGAACTGCCTCACTTGTAATCGGCTTATGTGCAATTTACATAAACCTCAGAGTCCCTTGCAGCCACCCTGATTATGATATTTAAGAGGAGCAGCAAATAAACATAGACTTCATGGCCAATTTTGTCATCATGAGGGAACGGCCTGCAATAATAATCATCAGCGATGCAGTAAAAACCTTAAACACCATCAGCATATTTGATGTTTTGCAGATTGGCTGTGGTAAAAAAGTTCAACTTTTGCTAAGTTGCCACACAAAGCCATGCTCTGTGGTGACCTCCAAAAACGTTTAGAATTCAACCTTTTACTGTTTATTATTATGGTTTTGGTTTAGTGATGTTTATAACGGATCAATGCTACCAATTAAAAAGTATTGATGTTTATGTGGTCAACATGTTAAAAAATTGTTTATTACATTTCAGAACAAACATAATGATGTGTTTATTTATGAATATATCACATTACATTCAGGAAACGTTTTGAGATAATTCGTCAATGACTAATATTTTAACAGAGGTGTGTGAACTTGTAAGCCACTGATTGCCATCACCAGAACCTGTGGAATTTGGTGTCCATTAATTTTAGCCAGGATTTTCTAGAGGACAGTGGAGGAATCAACACTAACAGAGAAAGAAGTGGGTATTAGTGTAATTAGATATTTCAGTCTGAAATATGACAAAGTGTGACAAACATGAAAGACACATGGTAAGTGCACTGAGTGATGCAGAACAGCAGACGTTAATATGACTGAGAAAAAAAAAAAAGACAATTCTTAAGTCCTAAAGTATGAATAAAGCTGTTCCGTTTGGGTGCATCACAGATCAGTTTGGAAGTTTGTCTCCCTGACTTTGTGTGTCTTCGGCTTTGTTGTTTCTTTTTCCCATTCAGCTGGTCTGCCTCTGGAAAGACAGCGAACGTCTGGATTGGTGGAGAACTAAATTGCTCGGTGTGAGCTCCGTCACGGCTCAGCTCTCCTTGAGATAATGAAATGACAATTAATGGGAAAGCTGTTGCTGTTCGCTCATTTGTTCACTTGGAAGTGGAGCAGCAGCTTGGGAGGAAAGACAGAAAGCACTACTGTTAAGACGGAAGCTGGGGAGAGCTCAATAGTTGTTTTAATAGCATATATAGCGGGTTATTGGATGTCAATAATTTATGAAAATTAGGAGATAACTGAATAAACAGATCAGACATTTTGTGTAATGGGCCACAGCCAGTGGATGTGTCTGTAGGGATGGCAAACAATGAATATCTGCACATCTAAATCCAGCCCATCTGACAGTCAACAGGCAGGAGGCAGAGTAAACACATGTCCAAGCACACGCACGTACATGCCCACACACACACACCCTTAAAGATTATTTAAAGAAAAGAATGAACCTCTCCCACATGTTTCAGGTTGTGAGAGGAGATGGGAGTACCTGGGGAAATCCAAGGCCTGGATGAGGAAACCATGCCATCATTAAACCCATAAAGTTAGACCCTGTTTTTACTAAGAAACCATCAAGATATAAAGTAAACCTTCCGGCTTACTTCATCGCTGTATAGCAGTGCTGCTAACTAGAAATTCCTATTGAATGATAATTGAGTTTACTTTTAGAGGCCACAGTTCTTTTGCCACATATTTATGATTTTTCTTTGGTTTCGGATTTATGTAGAATTTTCAGCTTTATAAGTTCTTATTTTTAATTTGCCCTTATATTCCTTTGTCTTGTGATTTGGGTCCTTCATCTTGTCAAATCTTTAAATAGATATTTAAATTATATAAATTAATTTCACCCTGTGCAATAAAGGCTTAATTAATTCTTCAGTTTTTTCATACCAAATCCGATTTTCAGTTGACCTAAGTTCAAAGTTTAGATAAACAAAACCTAAAAAACAAGCTTGTCAAAGAAAATGAATGGCTGTGGGTGGGCTAGCATCACTTTCAACTATGTAGTTCTTGAAAGAAAAATCACAATTTTCCAAAAATGAAATCTTCAAAATCAGTAAATTTGATTAATTAATAAAACTGATTTATCACCCACCCCTGCCTTTTATTGTATTCTGTTATGAAATATCAAATTATTACCTGCAGTAAATGACTCTAATGGTTCCAGAAAATCTGATTTATTTTTCTATATTTCTGTTTTCTTCTCTGAATTCCAGTTTTTCCACTTTTATTTTCTAATTTCTAAATTTCAGAAGTAAATATCTAATAGTTTTTATTCAAGTTGTTATATAATGTATACACAACTGAAAACAAAAGCAAAATAAACTAAACTTAATAATTTGAAATAAAAGAAACTAAAAATGACCTTTCTTTTTTATGTAACATTTCTGCTGAAAAAGAAAACTTCATGGTTTATGACAATAAAAAAATTCCTTTTTTAACAACTCAGACTTAGACATGAACTTGTCTGAATTTATGTTCTGTTCAGTGTTTTGGACCTGTTGAATGCTTCATGCAGCTGGATTTGGACTTTTCTCTTACACCACTGATGTATAATGATGTAACTGATGTACATAAACATTCTGGATGTCCATCCATCTATCCATTTTCTGACCACCCTTCTCCCTAACGGGGTCGGAAGTTGCTGGCGCCTATCTCCAGCTGCGTTCCGGGCGAGAGGCGGGGTACACCCTGGACAGGTCGCCAGTCTGTCTCACATTCTGGTATAAAACATGAGTGTATTTGTTTGCTGAACGGATGGGGTTTTACCAGACATTGTTGGTACAGATTTGTGTATTTCCCACATGCTTAATAATATACTATAGGATTTGGAAGGCACTGTTTTATCCTGTAGCCCTTGCCAGCTGTGGTTCTGAAACACAGTCGAAATTTGCAATGCTTAAATTTTAAGCATTCTGACTAATTCAAATCGTGACTCTATGAAATGTCAATAAATAACTTCACACTGATTCTAAAAAATGCAGAATGATGTCCATTTTTAATTGATCTAATTTCATAGTGAAAGGTAGGACTGTTTCGTATTTTAATGGGTCATTGGGAATATTTTTTAAAATGTCGACTGTCAATGAATATCTATTTAAAGCAATATTTATTTTTAAAAAAGTTGCTAGCTCATACAACAAATATTAGCTCAGTATTTTAAAAAAGGGGCATGTTATGATTGGCTGTCTGTAATATGTATCATTATAATTGCTTCAGTGTGTATTAATTTCAAAATAATTCATAATTTTGTGAAAAAGAAACTCCTGGCTTAAGTTCTGCTTTGCAGTGATTCACATATTTCTGTACAAATTTCAATGTAAACAACCTTTTAATGAAAATGAGATGGTGATATAAAGTGTCAGAACCAGAAACAGAAACCAGTGATGTATATTAATACATCAGCCTGTGTTGGCCAGCCACTAGCTGGAAAAATAATCTGTCTTTTGGAGTGAAGATACCAAATATGCCAACAGAGTTTCTACTTCAACTAACCTTCCATGAGATCTGCACTTAAAGACAAAAGTCCCTTTAAGTCAAGAAGATTTTTCATGATCTTCTAGTAACATAAAAGTGGATTTATTCACTTTTAAAGCTTTTAAATTTAAATAGACTTAATGATTGTCATTTGCTATAACTGAGAGAGATGAAACATATACATATAAATATAAATATGATTATGTATGAAAAGCACATTAGTTTTTCCCATGTTTATCTGAACAAACAGGTAGATGTGATGCAGTTCTGTAGATGTGTACTGCATTTAAAGAGTTGTATACTTTATGAACCCCTTGACACTTCAGTCAATACATTATTTACTATAGCTAGAGGCTTACATAGCATAGACACATAGAGCACAGCCAACTGCCATAGTTCCTGAAAGAATGGCACAATATACACATATTTCCTTGAACAGAAAGTGCAGAAGCAGACCCTGGGGCATCTTTTAAAACATCTCTCCAGAATGTGCTCTGAAGTGGAAATTTTTACCACCCCAATCCACAGAACAGAACAAAGAACATTCCTGCCTAATTTCTAACAGCAGTTGTTGCCTAACAACACATTTTACTCTAATTTAACGTACGTCTGGGCCAACACCCCAAATGTATAATTATTATCTCGGGAAAAGGCACTCGTGTACTACAAATTATATATGTTGTTCTGTTATTCTGCAAGACTTAAGGCAAGCACTTTATATTTCCTCTATCTACGTATAATTTATTGAAGTGAATGTGGAAGCTAGTAAAGGATGACTTGAAATTACATCATCTGTGCAGATATTCTGGGGGTGTTAGTAGGGGAGTGGTGAGTGGGTGATAAAGCTGTGTAATCAAGTGAGGTAAGTCTCTGTTTGCATGGGCGATCAGGCTAAGCTTCCTATGGTTGTATTACAATGCAAAGGCCCAGTACTGTACAGTTAGAACAAACAATTATGCAAAGTAATATGCAGTAGACCATAGTGCAGCACAGCTGATTGGTTACCTGATAGTGATTGGCCTTGGCAAGCTCCTGATTGGCTGATTCCACGTTCGATGATGTATTCTGAATGTAGTCTTCAATATTGTCTAAAGCAAAACAAAGACAGTTTCAGTCAATTTCTATACTACATAACTGTTGGCAAGCAGTAGCACAAAGTCACAGTGGTTGACTTTATGCCCTAACAAATGTCCGTCTTGCTACCATAAGTGGGTTTAATAACTTTCAAGCATAAAGAGTCCTATTACTAAAATGAAATCAAGGTTAGAGGGACAAATCAGCAAACACTGAAATATCCCAACTCTTTTATGTGTCCACTAATTCATCTTCAACCAGAGGGTTGAAAGGTGTAAGGAAAAAGTCAATAAAGACCCAGGAATAACACAACAATGTATGCTCATTGTGACCACACCCAGCATGACATTTATTACTCCAAGGCTGAGGTACATGGTCTAAGTTCCATATATTAGAAGCATATTAAACAATGTGAGGCCAATGTTGCATTTCTCCCAAACTGAAGTGTTCTCCCTGTAATACATCAATAGTCCTCTTCACTCTTCCATCAGGCTCAGGGTTTGTTTAAACAGATGTGGAGTCACAAAAATCAGCCATCCAAGAAAGGCTGTTTGAAATCTGTCTCCACTTTGCAGCCCTGCCTGATAAGAATTTCACTAATGCCTTTCAAGTCAATTTAAAAAAATGCATTGCAATGAGCAGAAGGTGGTGCATACATAAACTAGAAAATTCACATTGCTAATAATGAAAGAAAATGCTCATCATGAGCTTGGATGCCATTGCTTTATGGATTTTAGTGATTTATTTCATTTATTTTTCTAGGTAGGATGGAATATTTATTTATTTATTTATATTTGATAAATCTAACTTTTATTCAAAAATATGTTTCTCACATATTTATTAAGACTGTCACCATGTCATGTCATGAGACAGAGAGTCTTTGAAAAGAGCAATCTCTTCCTCCTCTGGCCTGAGCTACTATTGCTCACTTCCAAGTCCTGACCAAAAACAGCCAATCAGAGCCCAGAGGTTGGCCCTAGTGCCATCAATCAACCACATGTAATCACTGTTGTGATCTGATAATGGTGGAGAAACAACAGTTTCCCAGCTATCATCGGTAGCCATCCTAATTAGACTCGGCATTCATGACAGGTTGTGCAACATTCACAGACAGAGCTTAGAATTGCAGTACCAAGGCCCTCCTCCTACTAGATTTGAATGCTTCTTTCTAGTTAGCAGTAGGTGCACTTGGATAAGCGCAGAGATTTGTGTCTCATATTGTACTAATAGTTTCAACAAAGATGTAAAAAATATGTCTAACAAAAGACACATACTGTTCTTTGACATATAACTTAAAACTTTTATTATAACTTGTAGTGTAAAAGTATTTTTAAAATGACCAAAAGATAGAATGGGATATTTTATAAACAAACCTGCAGATAGATAACAATGATAGCTAACTGGTTGCAAATAATCGATTGGTATCTTGTAAAAGTAAGAAGTGACATAGTTCTCATTTTTTACAAATAAAAATAAAAATAACTTGATATACTTACCAAGGATCTAACTTTTTTTATTTATTTTTTTGTTCAAACAAAGCAATATAAAGACCCATGGAGTAAAAAATGGAAAACCTTAGAAAATTTAAGTTAAAACAATAAAACATTTGCATTTTTGGGAACAAGTGGATGCAAATAATAATAACTACGTTAAATTATGTTTAGTTATATATATATATATATTTTTTTTTTTTTTTTTTTACAATTTATCATTTTTACTCACTATGATCTCTCCATATCATAAAATGGTATGGCTAACTGTTGTAGTTTTAGTTCACAGCTGTTTCTGGTGGAAAGCACAACACTAAAATGAGCCTCAATATGGGCTGCGCTTAGATCCTGTAATTTACATGTTTCCCCTTTTATTTTGCTGCTGTTGCAGCAGTTCTGCCTTCAGCAACTGCAGCCCTGGGCTATGTGTTTTACGACAAGAACCAGCCCTGGTCGCAGGGCCATGAGTGTCTCAGAACATGCAGCTGGGATTGAGAGCTGCACTTGGTCACATCAATAAAATATGTATTGGGAATGTCCCAATTCAATAGGTCTGACTGAACTGTGTCATTATTCTCCTGGAGGCTGTCCTAAGGCTTCACTGCCCCTAATAAAGGGGCAATATCATGCAAAATTGACTTCTTTGAACTTTACATTGTGTTATGCTATTCTGTATACTGCTGTCATCAAAAAAATACCTGGAGTGTTGCCTTGATTCTTTCATGCATGCTTAAAATTTTTTTTAGTCTTGAATGTCAACTATTCACAGGTGCAAAATGTCTTGGTGGACTAACTACCACCTTTAAGGCACTTCTCATTGAAGCTGCAGCTCCCAAGCTTCAGCCTCACAGAGTAATCATCTCCCACTCTGCTCCTTCAGACTAGCCAATGGAACTGCACAGCTGCTGGGGTCATTATATGAGCTACTTCTCAGTGCAATGCCGGTCAAACATTGTTAAAGGGTCAAGAGAGGAGGAATGTTGTGATGACTGTTGTGATCAATTTCAGAAAGAAATTTTTAAAGGGTAACATAGTTTCTTGATTGTGCTGAAAAGTGGCACTATGTGCCTAAAAATACTGCGTCTTTATGAGCTGAATCAGTGAAAGTTTAGCAAAAGTTAAAAAAAAAACAGATGTATTTCAGTTAAAAGTTTAGATGAACATTTTTTTAATTTCAGAACTGTTTTTAATTCTTGTAAATACACTGAAGCACTGGCTTTATTACCGACTGGGACATTGTTCATACTGTTAAAGCACACAAACAGCCCTGACAGCCTATATCATTACTACTCATCCAGCACAAACTCCTGAAGTGACACAGCCTACTTGTCTTTTCTGTATATAGAAGGTTATTGTGATGACACAGAATATGCTTGATGAAGTAGATGTTTCAGAGAGTTTTGCATCATTAACTAATTATCCATCTTAATTTACAGATTCCAACAACGCTGGGAGAGTGGGTGGTTGTTGTGGGGTGGTGTAAATGAAAAGGCTGTCACAGAAAAGGGGGTGCAGGCTTCCTCTAGACCACATATGTCAAAGTCAAGGCCCGTGAATTACTTATCTGTGGCCCCCAGGATGATATTTATACTTATCTTAGTAACTAAGTCTAAGAAGGCACTATCAAACTTCTCAGAAACACACAAAGACAAGAATATGAACATCATAGAGCAGCACAATAATGCATTTTAATGCATGCACTTTAACTTATGTATTTATCTTGATATTAAGAAACATATTTTGTTTTTCAAAACAGTTAAATTTTTGGCTGTTTGCCTGCAGAAAATGTTTTCCCTTGAGGTTACTGACAGCAATAACAAAATATTGCTTTATTCATTTAATTATTAAATAATATACACTGTGTTAGATCTTGGTTCAAGAGGCTATGTCCAATCATTTCAACATATTTTAATAAACGTTGAACCAGTCCGACCCTCAGCTTGTAGCAAATTTGGGTTTTTGGCCCTTGGTGTATTTGACTTTGACATCCCTGCTCTAGACAGACACAGGACCGCCTGATGGTGCTCAGAATTAGCTTTAGGATGTAGGAAGATGGGGAATGAAGTGGGGAGAATGAATTTTGCAGTTAAACCCAGCAGTAAAAACAGATGTTAGAGTTTTGTTCTTTCCTTTCTCCTTTCTGTAAGTGCATCTGAGATACTTGGAGTACTTGTTTCTCCAAATAACAGATTAGATAAAGGACTGAATTGATGCAGTTAACCATTACTGTGATGAAAGATGACCACTGTGAACTTTGAAAATATAAATGTATGTATGTATACATTTTCCTGCAGCCAAAACTTCTACAGGACTAGGGCCAGTTCACATTGCTGTGTACCTGGAGGCAAAATGTTAAGACCTTTGCCTTCTGGTGGACGCTGCAGAACACTAATTGCAAAAGGCAGCTGCCACATAGACCGCCTCTTCTCCCAGGCTTTCTCTAACTACCAAAACGAACACCCTGGAGCCTGAAAAGCTAGTTACTCTGCTGGAAAGCAAGCAGAGATGAGAAGAGTAGGTAAAATTGTACTAGTAAGAGCAGCATTACTTTCACATTTATACTAGGTGACCTAAAAAATAAAAAATCCTCCAAAAAAGTCACATTCATATTTTTTTTGACTGCTTTTCACTTTGATTAGGGAACACATTCACATGGCGTTGTTTCAATAAACATCTCAATGTCATAAAATTGTCCATCCAGTGTTACATTAGTTTTTCACAGAGACCTTGTTTTTCTAGTGGAAGAGTTTAACCACTGAGCAAATCCTTCACCAGAACATCTCATAGATTATTTGTGGGGTTAAAGAAAAATTCACCCCCAAAACATTTTTTTTAAATAATTAACTGTTTATGTTATTTAGTATTCCACCTTTATGTTTATCTGCAAAGTTTTGTCATTTTTGTGCAATTTATTCATTTTGGCATTATTTTGCCTAAAATCATCTCTGCTGGTCTCCTTCTGTCAAACGATTCATAGGCAGTTGAATTTTCCTGTTGTTTGCAGCAGTGTAGCTTGGTACAACTTCTCCACAGCCCTATATCTGGATATAAAAGCCCACCCCTTTTATCCTATTCACTTGCTCCAATCCCATGGCAAGTAAGGAGTTGGAGTAGTGAGAGTTACCATGGTGACAGGTTTGCAATAATCTATAGCATTTCTTAATGACTGTGTGATTTATTTGCAATTCAGGCACAGAGTGGAATGGGTCTGCTTTGCTCTGACTATCAAGTGAAGGTTTGGTGCTGAATGGCTGCAGTGCTGAGAAATCGGTGAAAGCTAATGGAGGCTAATGTTTGCACTCGCTGATAGCTCAGAAAGACAGGCTATAGCGATGTCACGATAGAAGTCTCCAACAACACAGAAGAAGAGTTGCTAGATTTATCAATAGTTGTTTTGAAAAAAGGTCACTATAGCAGTCTGAAAGATCGATAAATATTCCAACAAATTAGATAAGTTGACAAAAGAGCTTCTTTCTTCCTGATCACAGCCCTACTCACCCCCTCCACTTATCCTTACACTTCACCAGTGTCTCTTGTCTCTAAATTTGCCAGGGGTGGTTTGAGCTTTCAGAAGAGGGTTAACTACATTTTAACTCTGTGGTTGTCAATCTATAAAAATGATCTCTCATGCTCCCTGAACTCCTCTTTCACAACTTGATCATGATGAGTTCTGGCATTGGGATCTTGATATATGTCAACGCCATTTTGACGTTGACAATATGGCGTACACATATTGACAATGCCATTTTAACAATGGCGTTGACAATATGTCAGTATTTGACAATATGTGTATACCTGCTACTTTTTATTGTAACACTAGAAAAACAGTAGTAAAAGGGTGTATGGAGAAACTTTGTGATGGTGTGCTGCATCTGGAGTGTCAGAAGAAGGAGAAGCTTCTTAAAGAGACAGAGGCCCAATTTCTCTGCAATTTTGCGGAATTGCAAAGACGAAAGTCTTTAAAGTCATATTGGATGTATATAGCATTTTTATGATGATTGTCGGTCACATATTTAGTCAATTGTGCTATGAATTGACACAGTGTGCCAAGAAAATAAACAACATTGCTTCTAATACAATTTTGGCAGTTTCTGTGAGCTTCTAGGATTGTTTCTCTGCTTGGTGGCAATGATTTTACCCTTCTTAAAATCTGTTCAATCTGTTCCGTTTTTCCAACTGAAACCTCGACATAATCAGTTTAACACTGCTAACTGAAAACCATGTCTATTCCAGCTTTGTACAAATGAAAGGCTTTAACATATTCTTTGTTTCCTGTACTAGTGTCTGAATGCTAAAATAACCTTGTTGACAACATACCTTCACTCACGGGCCCATATAATGTGCCTGTATTCATGTGCTACCATGAATAGGAAATAAAAGCACAAATCTGTTCTTCAACAATCTATTCATTTCTTTGTATTGCCTGCTGCCTTTCTTGCACACACCTCCACAGCAGTCATATGTTATTCGTATATGCTACTACACTAAAATAGCCATGTTCACAAAGAGGCCAACAGCAATTTCAGTGCATCCCTTTTTAATGGGAAAAGGTCCATTATCGCCTGACTCTATAATGATCAGATTGGACCTCTGCTGTGGAATAATGAAGTCTGTGGTCTTCCTCTAAGTCAGGGGTGTCCAAAGTTGGTCCTCCAGGGCCGGCATCCCGCATGTTTTTGTTCTCTCCCTGGTTTAACGCACCTGGATCAAATGATGGCTTGTTAGAAGGCCTAAGAAGAACATTGACATCCTGAAAAGGTTAGTACTACCAGTGAGAGAACTAAAACCTGCATGATGCCGGCCCTCAAGGACCGACTTTGGGCATGCCTGATCTAAGTCCTCGTCTATCTCTCTGTTCGCCCATTTGGATGGAGGCACACCATGTTCCTCCACTATGCAAATCCACATCAACACTGAAAGTCAGCAGGTACTTACATTCACTGCAAAAAAAAAAAAAAAAAAATACACAGCCTTTCATGCCCTCTATGTTTGAGATCAAATAAAGCTACATTGTTTCCACATTGTTTACAAAATTTGCTGGCCTGTTGAGATTTTGTAATTTGAACTTTCTTCAAATTCACAATTTTACATATATTTTCTCATTGAATTGCATGCTGCTACATTTTTTTAAATTATGTTTTTGCAGCAGAAGCTTTATAAAAAAAAAAAAAAAAAAAGTTTTTGTTTTTTTGTTTTTACATCTTTTAAGCTCTCTGTAATTAATTCAGTGCCATGGTTACGGCCATTGTTCAGGTGGCCGTAATCATGGACAACTGAAAGCTGAAGCTGATTTATTAAGATCTTGTGGTCTTCTTCATCGTAATATGCTGATTTCCATCATAAGAAAAATCAGACCATACCTAACCCAGCATATCACCCAGCTCCTGATGTGGTCTATGTGGTCAGCTACGGTTTTGACTAAAACAGCAGCCTCCTCCTGTCAAACCTCTGCAGACAGTCCAGAGAACGACGGTATATCTGGTTTTTAGTCTGCCTAAAATGACTCATGTCCTCCTTCTGTTTGTTGAGCTCCACTGGGTACACTTTTGCAATGTGCTTCAAATTCAAATATTGATGTTAGTCACTTCTACTTGAATGCTCTCACAAAGGCTTTTGTAGCGATTAGGAGTGGCCAAATAGAGCAGGCTTCAGGCATTTTGGAGTTTGGCTACGCTTCTTTTTTCCCCACAACAACTGTATGTATTAAAAACAGAATTAGCCAGACAAACATTTCTGTGGCATTTATTCTTGCATTCAATTGTTAAATTAGCTTAAGGCATCTCAATGGAGCCAATAATAAACCAAACTTATGGAGATCCACCAGTCTCTTCCTGATATCTTGGTAGATTTCTTCTCCAAGATGTCAGGAAGTAATGTGTTTAAGGTTTTCCCTTGTCTTTATCATCTGTTCGTGGTCTTGCAACATGCAGAAACAATAACAAAACTGTTAAAATATCCACATTTGCAGTTACCTTTATACATTTTTCTGTTGAATACTTTTTTCCACTAAATAAATCTGATGTTATAATCAGTCAGTTGCTGAGTTGTTCTTTTAATCAAATACTGTTTTTCTCCTACTTGATGGATTTTTTTCTACTACTTGCAGAGAAATACTGAAGTAATGTCACTCTAAGGTACAGTTTTTGCTTACTCTACCCTCCTATGTTCGTACATCTGTGGCAGCCTTAAATCCATTTTTAAACAGTTTGTTCTCCTTCACCAACTAAACTTTGCAAACCCCAAACAAAGCTACGGACAGTATTCTCAGCTTGGATCTATCTGTACTATGTATTTTCCATGTATGTCTCTTTAGCTTCACGGGTGTTTGACATTTATTAGAGACCAATTCTCTTTTGAGTGTTCTTGATTAAACCAGATGGAACAATCCCAGCAGCAGAGTAATTGTATCTCAGTGCTAAGTTTCATTCTTCTTGCCCAGGGTAAAACACTTCAGGGAACGGAGGAGCATTTACAGAAATCAGAGCGTCTAACTGGATTTTTTCTCACAGACCAATGTCTGTGTAATCCCGACAGCATTTTATTTCACATCAGAGAAGCTTTTCTGGTGCAAAGGTTGAAAACTTTGTTTTGACCGCAATAATTTTTTACGATAGTGGAGCAGTTTTAATAGTTTTGTTATGAACTTTTCTAACTGACAAATGAACCAACCTTTCAAAAAAAAAAAAAGAAAAAAAAAACAATAAAACAATGTCTTACCTATTGTATCTCCTTGTTCGTGGACCATACTGGCTAGATCCTTCATTATTTGACTGACATCCAGCATGTCTCTCTGCAGAAAAACAAAACAAGTGAGAGCTGTTGGTTAAGTATATTGAAGGAATTAAAAAATGTTGAAGCGTGACCTGTGCAGCAGGTGTTGTGCGCTTCTCTCTCTACAACCAAACCTAAAAGGGATTTAAGGAACCTGATTCAGACAGTTTTATCATGTTTGAATAAACTGAGGTCCTAATATCTGTTCATGGTTGTGTGATATTGTGTCAGCCACAGCCCAACAAACATATTTTGCTTTCCTAAATTGAAGAACCTTCACTCTATTTTTGGAGGCACACCTTGCCAAAATGTTAAATGCTGGAACTATTTTGATGATTTAAAAAAATCATCAAAAATCTGGGGTTTCCCAAACAACCACAATGAAGGGTGTTCATGGTAAAATAGAGACTTTATTGGCTGCAGAACCTTGTCAGCTCTGTTCAGGCCTCTGAACCTCTGGGAGTTTGGTTGATTTGTTTTATTTTTTATTTCATATAATTTGTCAATAGTACAGATGAAAGACACATCAGCACTTTATGAAGTCAAATATTATCACTTAGACTATTCCCATTATGATCGCCCAGATATATTAAACCAAATACAAACATACAGCGAGTAAGACTTTCTATTTGATTAAAATATTAGGAAATTAAATATTACAATTGTCGTATAACTTGATTAATGTGGTCAGAAAGGATTTTCTGTAGCAGTCTGTATCACTGAAGAAGTGGTGACACTGATATTCTGGTTTGTCTGTAATATTTTTTTGATGTTTTTAAAGAATTCTTTTTTGCCTCCTCATTTTCAGAACCAGAACAGAACCAGTCTCTGGTTCTGACCCTGGCTCTGATGCTGCTGACCCAACACAAGACACTACACTTTCCACGGCACACTCCAGTGTGCCGTGGAATGAGGGGATGACACAATTGCACGAATTAAGAAAGCAGACAATATAAATAATTAACAAAATATACAAACACATTATTTAATACGCTTGGACTGGTCTTATTATTAAGATTATTAGGAGAGCTTCTGAGAGTGACCCATTCCTTCACAAATATTAGTAAAAACAGTCTGCATGCCTAGGAGCTTCATTTTATTCAGCTGTTGCCGTGGATGGGTGAGCAAATACTTTTGGCAAAAATGTGTATGTTTAATAAAAACCTCTAATTTAAACATGGTTTGATCACAGAACTAAACATTTCCATTTTTCCTGTGGGTTTAAATGAAAATGCAATCTTTGAACCCAATGGCCATTTTGATCATGTTAAACCAAAGTTTGAACAACTTAAGGCTCAACAGAAAAAAAAACAAAACAAAAAAAACAATCCGGATGGAAGTAGGTTCTCCCTTTAATAACAAAATTCTGTTTGTTGGTGTTTAATCCTAACTACTCTCTGCTTTGCCTGACTGGAAATAAAACTTCACAGTTTTTATTCACTTATTCTTCTGCCAGGGCACAGAGCAAACTGGAGCAGTTCTGGATGACCGCAACTAATTCTCCACAGTCTCTAAGCTTTGAATCTACTCTCAATATTTCTGCTCAAAGCAAATGAAAGCTTATAAAACCTCTGTCTATCTCCTGCTCACAGGCCCCCCTCCGCCTTTCTATTCCTCCATTATGGCTCTGTGCAATCACAGCTGCGTTGTGTAGACTAACCCACTGGGCCATCCATCACAGGTGGCGGAGATTGCTGTGGAAACTGGCAGCCATCCTGTCACTTGGCAAAAAATGCTTGGAAGGAGCCAAAAAGGCCTCTGGCAAACCTTGCACTGCTAAAGACTTTTTTGAATTTACCTTTAGGCAGGCAGGTCTATCAAGCTGTAATAGAATAACACATTTATTTTACCTGGCAAAGAACCGGGCAATCAGGGCTCATTTCATCACAATGACAAAACAGTGTGTTGCCAATTTAGTGTCAGTGGAGAGCTGTGTGTGGAACAAGCACACACACTCACACAGCAGAGGAAAATGGCAAAGATGTTATGGGCTAGGGCCTTTGCCCAAGGGCTGAGTGTGTGGCCAGGCCTGGAGCTAACAATGTGCCCTTTTCCATTTTTTATAGGCTTTAAATTCTGATAGCAGTGAGCCTAGAAGCCTCTGGATACTGGCAATAGGCTTAGAACCAGGCCTGAAGATTTTTCCATTATGTTTCCGACAACAGGTTTATTACAGCGGGGTTTCTTATTACCCAGGGCAAAGTATATCAGTACTACTCAGAAATGGGCTTTAAATTCTGGTCCTTCAGGGAAATTAGGCCAGCCAAAGGGCTACTTCCACATTTTGCTTGTTCACTACCTCCTAAAATTATTAACTTTTTGGAATGTATTTATTGTTTTGAGTATGACTTTACCCAGCAATACTTCAGCAATACTTCAGGACTGTGTCAGCTTCATGAAAGTCCCAGTCACATCCCATCTGTGGTCTGTTTGCATGTTCACCCTGTTTTGTTTTGTTATTTTGTCTGGCCCCTGGATGGTTTCACTTCACCATCCAGAAACATGGATGGTGAATTAAATAGTGAAATTAAATTGCTCTGAGATGAGAGTGTATCAGCATGTCTGTCTGTGTTGGCCCAGTGAAGGACTGTTGGATCTTCTAACCTGAAGGGAGGCACTAGTTCATCAAGCTGGGGGTTTTAATCTGATATCAATTGGCAATAAAAGTGGAATAAATCCTGACCTAACCAACATGACAAAGTTTCAGAGGATATAGTGAGTTGCTTCCTAGTATGTCTGAAAATTAAGAAACTTGAGAACTTATAGGAACCAACTGAGGATGGATTTGGAAAAATAGCAAAATAAACTCTGGATCAAATTGTTATATTTGTTCTATGTACGTATGTACAGCCTTTATTTTGAGCTTAATGAAAAGAATGCAAATCTGAGTATATCAAATCAATGGGAGATACAGGAGGTTTGTGCCCCTTTTACTGGCAGTTAAAGGCCACTTCATGCTTCTTTCAAAATAAAAAGCTTCAGGCAAAGGACAACAGCATGAAGGTCTGAGTACACAAAGGTAAAGGACTTAATTATAGTTTTTCTTCAAACTTTCCTTTTACAGCTTTTAAATGTAGACTTTCTTTATGATAAGCTTTCCAAATCATAAACACATTCAGTGTTGGAAGTGATACAGAGTTTGGATTAGATGAAGCCTCACTACTGACAATGTCTTCTGATCAGCCAGCCAGAGAAACCCATTTCATCTGAACGCATGAAGAGATTATGTTTTTCTTTTCAAATGGTATTGTCCTTTTCACTGGATGGGGAGTTTGAAATTTGTGTTTTCAGAGTCAATGTAAGACTCGTGATTTAAACTTCCTCTTTCTGCAATTGGTTCACTTAGTTCTCGATTTTCATTTTCTTTCCTGCATAAAATTACCCAAATTAGGTAATTAGGTATGCAAAGTGTATTTGATCGTCTGAACATGACGGTATGAACATTGCAGATTGGACACATACATTGTCATAATAAAACCCATAAGTATCAGCTGATGAAGGTACCTCAGTACTGAAAGAATTTTTTATTAATTTTTTTTTTTATTATTATTATTATTGTCCAGAACCAGCCAAAACAAACTGTATGTAAAGTTTAACCTTTAAACTTTAACCTTTAAACTTTACATAAATAGTTTAAAGTGCCCTCTGCTTCTGCAGCAGATGCAAAGGGCAGCACTCTACTGCTTACCAGGAACATGGTTCACCTCTCATTAAGCAACAAGCAAAACTTGAACTCACAAAGAATCAATGACGTATCCCCAGGCTTTTGTTGGATGCTCCAAAACATTACGATCTAAGTCTAAGACTTCCTCAATGCCAACGCTCACCTCTGGTCCTCTGGCACTTAGTCAATAATGCTGCTGTTTCTGTGAGGAGAGTGACTAGAAAAAGACCATGCTGGAACAAATGAAGGGCTTTGTGTGGCTTAATTTCTTCATGAGACAAACATGCAAATCTGAAATTCAGACATCTTTTCTGTCTGATAAAGGGGCCACAGCAGAAACAGAAAATAATTAAACTTGCGTCCAAGAAGGGAAAATAATCACAACAAACCTGCCGGAGCATCTGATTGACACTTCAATCAAAATGTAGCTCCAGCTGTAAGGATTCATCGCTTGATGTGAGCAGTTGATGGAGAAGCTCAGCATAAAGCTTTGCAGCCTGTGCAGACAACAGGCTTCATTTACAGTGGAAACCATTGTATATGATAGTTCCTACATAACACCTGGTCAGGACATTCAGTTTTAAAAAATTAGCAAACCTCTCTGCAACCCAAAGATTTACAGTTCGTTCATATATTCTGATGCATGATCACAAGAGGTTCACTATTCATTATAGGAGGGAAATAACAAGGATTCCAGAAAGTACAACAAAGGGTGACACTTTTCCTGTCTTTGCAAAGATTGAAGTTAATAGAGGCCGACAGCAGTGACATTAACCCTCTGATGCGTGAGTGAGTGAGTGACTATACAGTCTTCTGTGACTGGATTTTTTTTTACCCGGGTACCAATCAAAGTATTTTTATGCTACTTTTGTCATTTTGATTCAAAACAATATTTTGTATAATACTTTCTACTGTGTTTTATTTCACACAAGAATTTTTTCATGTTTGAAATATTTCCATTTTTCTCTTTTTAGAACGCTTCTAGAACAATTTGTAGAACAGTTTTAAAATAAAATGACAACAGGAATTTTACAACAGGAATGATGAAATGTTAATAATGGACAATGTCAACATCAATTGCGCGTGTGTGAGTGTGTGTGGGCATGGGGAGGGGTTGCGACAGAGCATGTTTCTTGAAACTAGCTGGCTAACCAAGCTGATTAACATTACTGTCTGTATTCTATTATGCTATGTGTATCAAGCATGTGAGTGTATGTATGTTTGTGCATCCATCCATCCATCCATCCATCCATCCATCCATCCATCCATCCATCCATCCATTTATGCGGGGTCAGGTTGCAGGTTCAGCAGCCTAAGGAAGGAGGCCCAGACTTCGCTTGTTCCAGCTCCTCCGGGGGGAATCTCAAGGCTATGTTTCCCAGCCCACCTGGGAAACATAGTCCCTCCAGCGTCTCCTGGGTCTTCCCCAGGGCCTCTGCCCAGAACATCTCACCAGGGAGGCATCCAAGAGGCATCCTAATCAGCTGTCCAAGCCACCTCAAGTGGCTCCTCTCGACGTGAAGGAACAGTGACTCCACTCTGAATCCCTCCTGAAAATCTGATCTTCTCATCTTTTCTCTAGGGGAGAGTCCAGACATCCTAAGGAGAAAACTAATTTCAGCTGCTTGTATCCATGACCTTGTTCTTTCAGACATGACCCAAAGCTCATGACCATAGATGAGGGTAGGAAAGTAGATCGACCGGTAAATCAACCGCTTTGCTTTTTGTCTCAGCTCTGTCTTCACCACAACGGACCGGTATGCTGTCCGCTTCACTGCAGACGCTGCATCAATCCACCTGTCGATCTCTCGCTCCAATTTTCTCTCATGGAGAAAAATGAGAGAAAAGATCCTGAGATACTTGAACTCCTCACTTGGGGCAGGACATTCTCCCCGACCCGGAGAAAGCACTCTATTCTTTTCCAGCTCATTTATTGATGCATTTATTTACATAGCTATGAATATTTAAATTTATTTATTGAGATAATAAAATAAAGAACCTTGAACACATTGATCAACAGGTTTTGCATGTCATTTCTCTCTCTTGGTTTTCTCATCCAGGCTGTCAGACACACACAGACATGCACACACAAATAATATACATGCGCAATAAAGTACAGGCAGCAATGTTAGCCAGCTGGTTAGATAACTAAATTTGGCTAACTTTGAAGAAGGCTAATATTTTGATTCGTGACAATAACTCTGTCACTGTACTCACGATTGAAACGCATACACATATTTGTGAGGTAAAAAAAATAACGATAATACTTATATGTAAAGGTTCTTGCTATGTACAATATTATTACTCACTTAGGACTCAGTGTATATGGGTCACAAAAACATGTGTTCCTGACAATCACAATAGGTAAGAAACAAATATTCCCATTAAATTTCATATGTAAAGATGCAGGTCATTTTTGACTCACTCATGGAAGAAAGGGGAGGTAATATCCTATTTCTTAAAATGTATAAAAGGTACATTAAAAATTTGAATTGCATGAAATCAGTAGCATATTTTTTGAGAAATACCTGGAATATGAAGTCATAAAAACTTTTCATTATGAAGATATTGCAGAAAATATTACCTAACCAGGTCAAAATGGACCCACTTACGCATCAGAGGGTTAAAATAAGAAGTCTTTGAACTATATGATGGAAAAAAAACAACAAAAAAACAATCAGATGTGGATGTTTCCACTTGTGCCTACAAAGGGAAATGTGGTTCAGTGAAGTACTCCTGTCAGCTTCCTTAAAGGAACCAACACACTTATAGCCTGTTGAACAAAGAGGATCCGAGCTCAGAGGACAGGAACCACCCACGGTGGGTGAGAAGGGAATGCTTCCATTTTGGGAGGGGTGCTGGTGCCTGGCAAATGTTTCAGGAGAGAGGCAGGGTCACCCTGGTCAGGTCACCAATCTGTCGCAGGGCAACACAGAGACAGACAGGACAAACAACCATGCATGCACACAATCACACCTACGGAGAATTTAAAGAGACTAATTTACCTGACAGTCATGTTTTTGGACTGTGGGAGGATTACCCATATCATCCATCCAGACTGCAGTGCTACCGACTGTGACACTGTGCAACCCCTATGTGCGTGTCCGTTTTTCTTCTTCTCAGTTTTGAATATGTATCTTTTCTATGATTTGGAAACGCTTTAGTTGGAAAACAGAGAAAACAAAAGCTGCCGCTGAACATGGCAGCTTAAATTATGGCTTAAATTAGAGAAATTTCCTGGTGTTTGTAAGTATTCTCCCTTGATATAAATCTATGAGCAGTTTGGTTTCTATCAAGATGCAAGAGAGGATTGAGCAAATTCCTCCATTCTACTTCATTATTATGTTCATACAATTGAGGCAACTAGTTCAGTTTTTGTCATTTTTAAAGATTTAAAAATTAAATCTGCAGAGCGCCACGTCAATGGGACAATAAGCTGATAAAAAGTTGTAGAACAACTTCAAACCATTTATATTCTGCTTTTCCTTGGTTAGTGTTGGCACGTAAGCCTGTTGACAGGACAACCGACACAACATCTTCGTTAAGCCGCAGAGCAGAGAGTAATATATGAACAGAATGTGATGCACTGTAGCTATCTTCCAACTTTTGGAACAGTCTTTTATTAGGTTGCATTCAGACAGGTTTTCTACTGTTTTAGTGTCCACTTCAACCTAGACCTAAGTTTTTTAGACGAATCAGAGTTCGTTTTTTAAGTCCGTTTTGAATTCAAATTTGCATTCAGACCTCCCCAAAAACTCGGACTTTGTAGACAAATGGATTAGAGTCCTGAATTAGACTCTAATCCAGGTTGGTCTGGATTAGAGGTCTGGATTAATCACAACTTGACTATTCTATTTGAACGTGTGTGTGACTTGCAGTGTGAAATTGCCGAGTTTGTCAGCATGAAAAGGTGTTGAAGAAGTTTTCATTTTATTATTATTATTTTTAATTAGTTTTGCTAGCTCTGTAACAATAGGAGCTGTATGCTGGCCTTTTTTATATTTTGTTCAAACATGTTGAAATAGGAAATACCATATAAACTGGCAATATTCCATGCTGGAATATCAAGAGCTTTCTTTCCAAACCAAAGAAAACCCTTCTGTTGGTGTGGGTCTGATTTTAACAGTGTGTGTAACTGTTTACCAACTGCACTATGGGTCAAGAAGCATATCAGCAGATTCTGTCATGTCAGCTGTGATGTAGCAACATTCTGTGATGCATTTACTCACCATAGATACGTTTGTCACAATTTTCTGTCAACACATGTCGTCTCAAGTTTATTCTGTTCTTGATGTGTACTCTCCTACAAAGGGGAAACTATTTCTTTATGATGTGACTCTTTTTTCTAAAGAGAAACAGTCAGCAGCTTCAGATAAACTAAACTTCCTGAAGCAACTGATTAAACATCGTCCAAATGACGATTTTTTTACATCAGTTTGGTGGGAATAATTAGATATTTGGCAAATTGATTTTATTACGATTCAGAAGACTAATGTCATTACAAATCAACTGATGACATAATCAATGATTACCCCTCAGTGCTCATGTTAGATACACAGGTTCCAAACATAGATGTTGTGCATTAGAAAATTCACAGTTATGGTGACATAAGATTTTGGAAATTGCTTTCTGCATGTCACATTTATGTGGTTGTGACTGTGTCATTTTTTTGATCTTGCATCCATATGCACACATCCATAGTGCATATGGACATATGTTTCAGTGAAGTACCTTTAATGTGAAATGTCAAAACCAAATAGTTGGAATGAATTTTGCCTTTTAAATGTGAGGGGCTGTTTTGGACAAAAACTATGTTTTGACTCTCACACACTACTGAAGACCATACACACATAAAATATTAAAATTGCACATATATACTATTAATTCTTGTGTTGTCTTGCAGGTCAAAAGTGACCATGTTTACCTGTGGAAAAGAAAATACCGAACCTATCTTTTTCCGACTTGAAATTTTGTGTATTTTGTGTATGTGTGTAAGAGAAAAATTTTATGCGTGTGTGATATTTTAATAGTGTATATGTGCAATTTTAGTTTTTTGTGTATGCGTGTGAGTGAGAAAACATTTATGTGTGTTTGACATTTTAATAATATATATCTGCAATTTTAATATTTTGCTTGTGTATGTTTTTTTCTAAACTGACCCTCATATTTAGGAGTTAGCATTGGTCACTTGATGTGCTTTTGGTTACGGTGTTGTTTTATTTCACTTCAGCATTGAAATGTGTAGCATAGTTTATGTTATTTTTTGTCATTTCAGTGATTTCCTTTGTATTTCACATATCCTGCACGCAGTTTGAATCCTATCCAAGGAATTTTATCTCAGCATGTCATTTTTACCACAAACAGTCAGGATGGCAGAGTTATGTACTCCTCGCATACCAGCTTTCTGCATTACACATTTTGTGTTTTTTAAAATTAGTTTCTTGATTAATATGAGGATACCCCTTTGATGAACCAGTCGCTTCAGTGAGGCGAAACTTGCCTTTCCTGGTGAGGAAAGGCATGGATGGATGTATAGATAGATAGATAGATAGATAGATAGATAGATAGATAGATAGATAGATAGATAGATAGATAGATAGATAGATAGATTAGGACAAATGAGACCTTTGTTAATGAAATCAGAATCGTCCAGCTCCACAAATTGATGTAGCGAAAAACAGATTGTTTTTCTCCTTTCCCTCAAGGTGACTGGCATTTTGCAATACAAACAGATGAGAAAATATGCATGACAAATGCTTGCTTTCTCCTTAACAACAGCACATTATAGTGCTGAGATGTGCTCCTCTATCACCTCCACCCACAGCACATATGGAACAGCCATGTGGGCTTGAGAAGTGCCCAGATTTTTAGATGTGTTTACTTTCATGCTTTCTCCTTCATTATGTAACCTGTACAGTATGCTACATGGAAGAATAATGCTATTATGAACCATTAATTTAGACATATGGAGCTTCGGATTCTGATAGTATTTACAGATAACCCAAAACACGCTCCCAGGATTCATTTGATAAATTAAATATAAAGCACACCTGGAAATGTACCCATCTCCAAAAACTCCAAAAATCTTTCTCTCTCTCTCTGTGTAAAAAAAAATCCCTTCTCACCCAACGCGGGCGGTTCTTATCCTCTAAGCTCGGGTCCTCTACCAGAGGCCTGGGAGCTTGAGGGTCCTGCGCAGTATCTTGGCTGTGCCAAGGACTGCACATTTCTGGACTGAGATGTCTGATGTTGTTCCTGGGATCTGTTGTAGCCTTGTAGCCAGTTTGGGGGTGACTGCCCCGAGGGCCCCGATGACCACAGGCACCACTGTGGTCTTCACCTTCCAGGCCCTCTCCAGTTCCTCCCTGAGGCCCTGGTATTTCTCCAGTTTCTCGTGCTCCTTTTTCCTGATGTTGCAATCACTTGGTATTGCTACATCTACCACAACGGCTTTCCTCTGTTGTTTATCCACTATGACAATGTCTGGTTGGTTCGCCATTACCATTCTGTCTGTCTGGATCTGGAAGTCCCACAGGATCTTAGCTCTGGCATTCTCCACCACCTTTGGGGGTGTTTCCCACTTTGATCTTGGGGTTTCCAGTCCATATTCTGCACAGATGTTTCTGTACACTATGCCTGCCACTTGGTTATGTCGTTCCATGTACGCTTTCCCTGCCAGTATCTTGCACCCTGCTGTTATGTGCTGGACTGTCTCAGGGGCCTCCTTGCACAACCTACACCTTGGGTCTTGTCTGGTGTGGTAGATCTGGGCCTCTATTGCTCTGGTGTTTAGGGCCTGTTCCTGGGCGGCCATGATGAAGGCCTCTGTGCTGTCCTTGAGCCCAGCTTTTTCCAGCCATTGGTAGGATTTACTGATATCAGCCACTTCGGTTATTTGCTGGTGGTACATCTCATGTAGGGGCTTGTCCTCCCATGATGGTATCTCTGGCACTTCAACCTCCGTTCCCTGTTGTCTGAGACATTCACTGAGCACATTGTCTGTTGAGGCTTTGTCCCTGATGTATTTATGGATCTTAGTTGTTTCGTCCTGGACAGTGGTTCTCACACTCACTAGTCCTCTGCCTCCTTCTTTGCGGCTCGTGTACAGTCTCAGGGTGCTGGATTTGGGATGGAACCCTCCATGCATTGTTAGTAGCTTTCTAGTCTTAATATCTGTGGCTTTTATCTCCTCCTTTGGCCAGCTAATTATTCCAGCAGGGTATCTGATTACTGGCAGGGCATAGCTGTTTATCGCACGGATTTTGTTCTTGCCATTGAGCTGGCTTCTCAGGACTTGCCTTATTCGTTGGAGGTATTTAGCTGTGGCTCCTTTCCTTGTGGCCTCATCGAGGGTTGCCATTTGCTTGTGGTATACCTAGGTACTTGTAACTGTCCTCTATGTCTGCTATTGTTCCTTCTGGGAGTGAGACCCCTTCTGTGCGGATCACCTTCCCCCTCTTTGTAATCAGCCGACCACACTTCTCTAGTCCGAATGACATCCCAATGTCCGTGCTGTAGATCCTGGTGGTGTGGATCAGTGAGTCGATGTCTCGCTCACTCTTGGCATACAGCTTGATGTCATCCATGTAGAGAAGGTGACTGATGTTGGCCCCATTTTTGAGTCGGTATCCGTAGCCAGTCTTGTTGATAATTTGGCTGAGGGGGGTTCAGGCCTATGCAGAACAGTAGCGGGGACAGAGCATCTCCTTGGTATATGCCACATTTGATGGACACTTGTGCAAGTGGTTTGCAGTTGGCTTCAAGGGTGGTTTTCCACAGCCTCATTGAGTTTGCAATGAAGGCTCTCAGAGTCCTGTTGATGTTATACATCTCTAAGCATTCAATGATCCAAGTATGCGGCATTGAGTCATAGGCTTTCTTGTAATCAATCCAAGCCATGCACAGGTTGGTGTGTCGGGTTTTGCAGTCTCGGGCAACTGTGCGGTCTACGAGGAGTTGGTGTTTGGCTCCTCTGCTATTTACACCGATACCTTTCTGTGCCATGTTCATGTGCTTATCCATGTGTTTGCTTATCTTGGCCGCTATGATGCCTGACATGAGCTTCCAGGTTGTGGAGAGGCAGGTTATTGGTCGGTAGTTGGGTGGGACTGGACCCTTTGATGGATCCTTCTGGATTAGGATTGTCCGCCCTTCAGTTAACCATTCAGGGTGAGTCCCACTTTGTAGCAGCTGGTTCATTTGGCCTGCCAGTCGCTCATGGAGGGCAGTGAGTTTCTTTAGCCAGTAGGCATGGATCATGTCAGTCCCTGGTGCTGTCCAGTTTTTCATACCTGAGACTCTTTCTTGGACATCTGTCACAGTGATGGTTACCGGGGGCTTGCTCAGGGAGGTTGCTATGGTCCTCTCGTAGAGAGATCAACCACTGTGCATTGCTGTTGTGGGGACGCCTCCCTTTCCCATATGCCTTTCCAGTATTGTTCAGTCTCCAGCCTTGGTGGGTCTGCTCTGTTGTTATTACCCTGCCATTGAGAGTACACCTTAGCTGGTTGAGTGGAGAAGAGCCGGTTAATCCTTCTGGATTCATTCTCCCTTGTGTATCTCTTTAGGCGGCTGGCCAAGGCTTGGAGCCTCTGTTTGGCAGTTTCGAGTGCTTCAGGTATGGGCATCTGCCTGTACTTTCTGGGTACTTGTCTTTTCATTGTACCCTTGTGGAGCTCTGATAGTTGGCTCACTTCCCTCCTTGTTACCTTGATTTTAGCCTCTAACCGTCTTTTCCATGGTGGGTATTGGGTCTCATGGTTGCTCTTATAGCCAAATATCTCACTGATGCTGAGTTGTAGATCAGCTCATTGTTTTCTGTTATGGTGTTGGTAGGGATCGTTCTCATTCGGGCCTGGTTGTCATTCTCAGGTGAGCAGCTGTCTCGTTCAGCTCTGATTCACTCACTGGGGCCGTGTATCCCCTCACTGGGTGGGGACTTGTAGTTAAGTCTCCACAGTTCTGACATCCGGGTTCCTCCCTTTTGCCGTAGCATTTGTGTTGTATCTCGTCAATCTCAAGTTGTGATAGCAGTTGCCGTTTGCGGATGTTGGAACACTGAGCTACTAGTTGTTTAGCACTTAGTGTTGACTGGGGATGTCGAAGTAACCATTCCTTCCCCAGTCTTTGCATGTAACCTCTCTGACTAGGGTTGCTTGAGTAGTAGCATTCCAACATATCCACATTTTCATCTCTCGCCCATTTCCGTCTTGTTCCAGTAGCCCATTTGTCATCAAGGTGCTCTGGTTCCCCGACACCTGACGCAGACCTTGTTTGGCCGGGCGACGTCTGAGCCGGCATGTTATGCAACTTAGTATCTCTCATGGTATGAGGTAGGCAGTAGCTTGAAGGGTCTTGCCTAAGGACCCAGACTGGATTCGAACCCCGCCCTCTCGGGTGATATACTGATGCCTTATCTATTGAGCTATCCAGTCAGCTATAGCTATATATATATATATATATATATACATACACATACATACATACATACATACATACATACATACATACATTTTCCATCACCCTAATGGGGTCGGGAGATATATATATATAATTTTTTGTGTGTGTGTGTGTGTGTGTATATAAACACAAAAATACAACCATGTTCCAATCAACTTGTTAATCTTACAATGCAGTCTGGATGGATGATATGGGTAATCAAGTTGGCAAACCAAGACAAAGGACATAGATTTTCATCAAGTTTCTTGATTCCTCCTAACCCCTAACACTCCCTCACACGGTTCTCACTTAATTTGAAAAGTGTGTTTAATGCAGATATGAAATTCTCTCTACATCTCCCACCCAAACCCAAAGGCCTTGGGAAAGAAGGAACTGTGTCACTGCTGCAGCAAAAAAAAAGAAGTAAGTAGATTTACTCACAGTTTCAGTCCTGAAAAAAGCGGGAAGGGTAAAATCAGAAAAAAAAAAATACAGACTATGATGACATTTTCTCCTTACCAACTGTATAACTGACATCTTTTTGCCCTCTGTGAATAAATAGTTTAAAAATGTATATTCATGTTTCCTTTTCTGGCAGACTTCCAAACTCTAAACATCCATGAAGAAAGTGTTGCCAACAGCAGGACCGGAAGGACATTAGGGACACAGGACTAGAGTTAATGACAGAGACAGCAGTTAAAAAAAGGATCGAGCAGCTTCCTTATCTGAATTCCTTATCCTTCAGTCTCATAGAAATTGTTTTATAGGAGAGAATTTTGGGTGTTACACCAAAATGATCTGATACAGATGGTTTTTAGAAGTGT
Source organism: Poeciliopsis turneri (assembly GCA_922788865.1). NCBI lineage: Eukaryota > Metazoa > Chordata > Actinopteri > Cyprinodontiformes > Poeciliidae > Poeciliopsis > Poeciliopsis turneri. The sequence continues at coordinate 510,455 of CAKLNU010001061.1, read as the reverse complement.
TATTTATTGAGCAATCAAATGTTAGTTCTTATTTGACTTATTAGAAGAAAATGTATGTCTTGTTTTTATGAAACAGTATATCTACTCTATCAGAGATATATTCATGCATCAGTTGGGAGTATAATTTATTTCTTCCACGTTTTAATCTTACAGTAATAATTGCAAGGAGAACATTTCCTGTCACTTATTAGTGGAACATGAAATCTGAATTAGAACATAATAAGGTTTCAGTGGAATACTAGTGTTTTGATGTCATGTAAGGCTGATATTCTCATTAATTCTGATGGGGTAGCCAGCTGTACACAAAATGATATCATTAAATAAGTTGATCAGGTTGTGATGAGAAGTAAATCAATACAATCTAATAATAAACATGTTTCATTATTAACTTAATATTTGAAAATTCTGCTGAATATGAATAAAACACTGTATGCTTTTTAGAATTAATCTTGTGTAGACTTCAGCTATAGCTCTGGAACTGAAGGGTAATTCCAGCTGACTCATAATCTTCAAGGTGCAATGGTAGGATGGGCACAATTTACTATTCAACCCTTTTTTTAACCTATGAGCCATGTGTAGTATTGAGATTCCCCTTGAACACTCTCCTGTCCCATGCCTTTTTTTCCAAATTATTTTTTGATAAAAGTTGTATCCTGTGCCAAAGAACATAAAGTGCAGATGGAAGGTGACAGTAAAAATGGGACTCTGAAGTGCAGCATCAGCTGGATAGAGATATATCAGCCTCACTATATCAGAAAATATGTGATGACTCAACCCTAAAAGCTGATAAGAGATCTACAATAACCAAAACTAGTTGAAAGTGAAAAGGTTTTCTGAACTGCAGATGGCACAAGCGTACTCACATCAAGTTAAAGCAACATGACTATCAGTTAGAGCTGCAGTTTTCGTAAGGCTTTTCAGCTCTCTTTTCTCTGAAGGGGGAAAATTAACCTCAGATCCAAACTTTTTATGAGCAAGGGAGAGAAACTGAAAATGATGACAGATACCAGGTTCTCTTGGTCCTTTGGGAGGAAAGTTAAAAGAAAAGTGAGGTGTGTTGGGACTTACTGCTGATTCACTGGTGGGAAGAGTTGTGAGTGGGAGGGTGTTTGGATGAAAAGAAAGGAGGTATGGAGATGAAAAAGAGTGTTGTCAGATTGTAGCACTCCCCAAAGGGGAAACGTAAAGCTCCTTAGCACGTGTCTGAGCACTACTGGTGACATTTGTCCATACAGCTATGACAAAAGAGCAAGCCAGGCGACCCTGCCTGAACACCAATCATCTGCCTGCCCCATCTCTGCCACAGTGCTAAAATGAGACTGTCATTTTGTACTGCTGTTCTTTCACTACATGTCACTGCATGGCAAAAAAAGATTGATGCTCTTCCTTTTTTCGTTCTTATTCAGAACCCGACTCTTTGTGGTAGGATTAGCTGATTTGGAACGCTGATGAAGCTCAGACAGCTCAACTGGGCACTAAGATACATCTTCATTATGCCTAAAGTGCTCCTAAAACATTATCATTAGCCTTGAGAGAGCTGGATGGCAGGCCGCGGTCTGGAATGGGGCTCCCATGTAAAGGCCTGTCATTTTAAAAGAGGAATCTGGCTGCCTATGTCAGGTTTCTAACTGCTTTCATACAGTGAGATGTTCTTGTGGATAACAAATGCAGCAGAAGTCATGAAAGTTTTGAAATATTTATGAGATTGAATTTGTCACTAATTTCACTGTATGTTATTTTAAAACCAGACTTTAATTGTCCTACACTCAAAGAAAATTAGTAAAAACTCTTCTGGCATAAAGGCAGCCATGACCTTCTGTGCTCTTAATCTTAGTCACCACATAGGTGTTTTCTGTGCTGCTTACACAGGCAAGGGCAAATGTAGAATTTTGCTGCTGATGAGTCTGACATTTATCTCCTGAAAGATGCAAAGCAAAAATATAGGCAAAATACAGGGAAGTATTGAACATAAGCACATCATGAAGGTTAATTGTGGTGGTGATTGTGGATGCTCTTACATATTTACCTGGCTCTTTATTTAAACTTAAAATGCATTTCATTAGTTGAGTCACAAATTTGTCAAAACCAAGTTATCAAGTTTCAAGTTTTTATTCATTTTTAGGTTGACAAAATGTTCATAAATCAAAAGGTATTAGGTGTCAGACTGATTGTTTAAAGATCCATCCATGAATAGGAACATCTCTGCAGTGTTGTAGCTCTTGGTATTTCTATGGTATTTCATGCTTTCTCCAAAAGGTAAGTTGAAAAACATTTTAATTCCAAACACATTTTTCATGTATAGGCACAAACAGCCTTGATAATTGGGAAGCTTTCAATATCCAGAAGCAACTTGGGAGAACTGTGACAAAATGTTAATACGCTTTTGAAGGTAGCAGAAAAAAAAAAAAATGCCTGACTGAATTTAAACTTCCTAACTGCACCTCTGTTCGCCTCCAGGCTGCCAGTATTTGAAAAAACATAAAACAATGTTGTTTTTCTTTCTCTCCTTTTTTTCACCCAATTCTATGGAAAGTGAAGAGTGCCATATTACAAGCAATAAATATGAAATAAGGATATTTTTGTGTCATTAATGTATTTTAACTGGAAATAAATACAAATATAACCAATCAAATATAGAATTAATTATATGTGAATTAAATGTGTGGAGATCATTTTAAAACGTCTAAATATTTTACAAATTAATTTATTTCATGTTCGTATGTTGAACCACATCGTGAAATAATTCAAACTGTCAACTGCACCCATAAAACAGTGTGGGGGGCTCGGGGCAGACCCTGACGTCTGATTGTTATTTAGGTTCAAGACTGAGCGCTAGCTGGTGTAAGCTAGTGGGCGGGGCTAACATTGATCTTGAAGTTTGTGGTAGCGTTCTCCATGTAGGACTACTGTGAGCTCTCTGGTGAACTTATTAGATATAATTCAGACCAAATTAGAGATGTAGAGGCTGGAGTTTCTTACCCAGAGTTTGTAGTAAACAATTTGCAGAAATTGTCAAAGTCAGTTTTCCCTGTTAAATCAAAATATGAGATTAGTGAAGTATTTTTTAAGGTATATTGGCAGAGTTAAATATTAATGACTTTAACTTTTAAAGTTGATTGTAGCTCTCTGCTCTGACGTACCATAATTATATACAATCAGTAACACAACAGTGTTTTGTTTCCACCACTTTAGAGTCATAGTCCTTCATCACTTCTTCAGCAGTTCTTAACTCTGCAGTCACTGGGTTGGAAGCTCACTCAATTGGAGTTTATTTCAAACCTCCAAATTTATTATGGTGATCCCTTACTTCTATCTGAAGCAGAGCCTCCTCTCTTTGACGAAGCACCTCCACATCCTCCTCACTGATCTCAGACAGGAAAGCTTGGTCTTCTTCCTCAGCACCTGCTGCTTCTCCAAACAGTGGGTCCTCTTGATTCAGGTCACTGGATGGGGTCTGGGGACTCTGAGGACACATGTGGATAACACAAAAATTAGAGTCATCTATAAAGTTGTCATATACTTGAACTAATATCTGTAGAAAACATGCAAGGTGACATGAAGACACTGGGGTTTATCTTCAGTTGAAGTAAATATTGCAACAGTGTCTTCACTGTCAGGGTTCTTACTAACACCAACAAGACAGAGCACATAATGCCACTTCTTAGGTTCTTCCACTGGGTCCCTGGAGCTCAGAGAATTAAAATACTTAAAGACACTAAATGACTTAACACCAAAATACATGCTTTCTGGTTATGGACTGCTTTGCATCACAACCAGAACCAAGCATGGAGAAGCAGTATGCAGCTTCTATGCACCACAAATCTGGAGCAAACTTCCAGAAAACTGGAAAGCAGCCGAAACAATAAACTACTTTAAATCAAGGCAAAAAAAATAGAGTTGACTTTCATGAACTGTAACTGGAATATTATTAATTTTAGTCATTATTCCAATATTTTATGGTGATAATTATGATCCTTTTGATTATAACATTTGAGAATATGTGATATATGTTGCTTTTTTTGTTTTGTGTTTTCATCTTATAAACACCTTAAATGAAAATGTCAGTGGGGTCCTCCTATCATTTGCATAAATATGTAGCTCCCTGCCAGAAACAACCAATCAGACCCAGGAGGAATGTCTTAGCAGTGTTCATTACACTCGTGCTCTCCATAACAAACAGCAGTGATCAAGCTCAAGATTGACAGTGGGCTGCAGCTGTGCTAATGAAACAACTTAACATTACAGAAAAACATGTTTTTTTAAGTGTGAAACATTGAAATGAGAAATGTTCAGTGCTGCTGAAACCTTTAGACATGATTGCAGTTGCTACCACATACTTTCTGAAATGGTTTTTAAACAGGTGAGGATTAACAAAACTAAACGAAGACGTTGCAGTAATGTCCTGGGAATTTAATGCTATGTGTCTTTTTATAACAATTGAAAAAAAAATCAGCAAGAAATAATGACAAAATGTTTCCTTCGTGCATTTTGCTGTAATGAACGTAGCCATCCATCAGAACGTAGAGCCACATTTATTCCACATGCTCTCACTGAAACACGCAAAGGAAAGAAAACAAAAAAAAAAGAAAAAGCCATGGTTTCCGTTTTTTTGCATTGCTAATATATTTCACTTTTGTGAGGTTGATTGCACAGCTTCTAGGTAGACGGTCCAGTATGTCTCAGAGCACAGGGACCAACCTGGGCTGACTCACAGTGCTGTGTCTATTGGCCTGTGTGACTCACCAGTCAGCTAATTCTGTAACAGTGTGCTCACTCCTCCACAAAGATACGCGCCACTGTGGAATGAATTAGTTTAGCAAACAGACGAGGGAAAAAAAACTGTCAAGACAATCATGCTGACACTTTATTCCATAAGTTCACAAGCTGCTGACATGCTCAAACAACTTCAAGTTTCCTCTTATTGATTTCTAGTCCATTATGATGGTTATTTTAAAGTGTGTGGGAAACAGCCAATACCTTTGGTTGAGAAAATTGTTCCGGCTGCATATGTATGAGATTCAAAATGTCGCCTTTTATGATCTGATATTTTCCCATTGCAAATGTTTTTACTTGCTCCACATTGCATAAGATGTTTTTGGACCAACTAGTTGTTCCATAACACACCCACTGATTAGTAAACTTAGCAGGAAACAAAGAAAGTGGTCAGAGAAATATAATGTACCATTTAGCTTTCCACCCCCAGAGGTCTCTCTGTTACATTTTTGCAGACTTTGCTGATGTGCCTTTCAGAGAGGAATAAAATGATCATTTATGTGACTTTCATATCATAAAAAAGATGGATTTTACGGGTTCTATGTGGAAACAAATGTTCTTCATTAAACTGGTTCTGCTAGATCAAGCTTCAGTTTTCTTTTCCAGTTAAGAGTACAGTTAGTACTTAAATACATGTCATTGAGTAACTGTTTTTCGAAGACAGAGCTGCTGACCAAACTCTTACCCCTCCTCCCCCTTTGTTCTAGATTACTGTTTCACTAAGACAATAAAAAAAAAAAAAAAACTGTACAGAATATCAATGGACTTTGCAGGATCTTGGTGAGACCTTCCGGAGCAAAGCACTTAGATAGACATAAAACAACAAAAATCTTCTCAGATTACTGAAAGCGTGAACATAACTTCTGCATGGAGATAGGGTGGTCCTTTTACCATGTATATAAGGATGGGAAAATAAGGCCATAGAGGCAATGTGTTCATTCAGTGAGGAATGTGAAATTGAATGGGCACTGCTGACCAAATCATCAAGCCCACATCAGGCTGTTGCAGTTCTCCAAATAAGTCCCAGTAATTATTTTGGTCCAGCAGCTGCTCCAGTAGGCTATCCGTTTTTAATTCAACCACTGCTATAGATTTAACCACAACCATTTTAAAACTCAACTTCAACAAGTAATTTGTGTTTTCTCTACCAGTGACATGCAGTCAGGGGAAGGCGGTGCCTCATCTGACGTCAAACAAAACCAATTTGTCCACTTGACAGTTCTATAAATTTGTAGAACCATCAGGTTTTAAAAACTGTATCATTTCAATATTTTAGAGTCAAAATCCTGAATTTACTCGACAAGGTTAAACATGAGGTGCAGCAGTGAGGATCTGTGCCTTACCTCTGGTGGTTTACAGTCACACACTCTGACTAAAGCAGGCAGCTGGCACATTCATTACTGTCCCACTTTGTATCAGGAAAACATCTGATCATACATGTGCTACACATATTGATGTTCCACAGTCTGTCTAGCATACTTAATGAATCTGTGTCCTTCTGATTGGCCATAAATGTGCAGTACAAATGCAATGGGTGAGGCGAAAGTAAATGCTGCACTGATAGGGGGTAGCACAGGTCCCTCTAGAATGGATGGATGGATGGATGGATGGATCCAGGTGATTTTCTTTGGGCCTCTTCAAACAGATAAATAAAAGTGATGATAAGAGAGTTTCAGCAAAAAACTGTAAAGCTGACAAAAACCACACCAGCCCACCAAGGTATTTTCACAACTGTGCTGAACATCAAATATGACAGTTATTAACCCTGAGCTCTCATCTGTGATAATGATAATAAAATAACTCCTACCAGTCATAAAAGAGTGTAAGTTCCAACAAGCTGTGTGGCAGTAGTAAATCGGAGTGGAACACACTACACAGGGTGTCAAAGAAGCTCTTGTGTAGATACAAAGGGCATCTCATTTTATCTCATCTCATCTCATCTCATCTCATCTCATCTCATCTCAGCTCATCATGTTACTCTCACATGAATGGTGGTGAAAAAAGAGGATTTTCATCCACTGCAGCAACTCACCTTATTCTTGTCTTTCTGTGCTGGAGGGAGCAAGGCCCTTGATCGCTCTGCGATTTTCTGCAAGACAACCAAATGAACAGACAGGGTCAAGAGAACCGATTTCTCCTCTATATTAAAAGATTTATTTTTTTTATTCCTGCCACCATGTGAACAGGCATGTATGGTTTTCTGCCAGAAATGCCAGTTGATTTATCTCCTAAAAGCCAATGGAACATGGCTTTGAATTCCAGCTACCTTCTGAAGATCCCCATAGCGCTGCACAGAATCTGAGAGTTCAGTCTTCAGTCTGGTCAGACGTAAACGATCTTGCTGTGCAACAAAACAAGATTAGCTTTAATTAGCGCAAGTATTCTGTAATCTGCTGTTTATTCTTCAATTGACAACCCATGAGGGAGGCGTGGCAGGATAAAATACCCGTGAAGACCCGCTGATTATATCAGAGAGCTGTTTGATGAGATGACTTGTGCTGGTGATGACTTTGTTGGTCTGCTGCTGAGTGGAATGTCTGGGGCAGAGAGACAAAGACAAAGTACTGGCTTATAGGAAGGCATGAGATGACATGTTCTCAGCATAGATATTGAAGCCATACATATAATCCACTGGTCTCTTTACTAACAACAAATACAAATCAAGTACCAAGAATAGCTATTTTTAATAAGATTTGGTGGCTGGATCACAAACCCTATTATTTATAAATAATGCATTATGAAAACTTATTGACGGTGTGAATTTTCAAACAGTGTGTATCTTATTTAAAGTAAAAAAAATAACAGTTACCAGAAAATATTAAAAAGTTTTTTTTCAAAAAAAGGACTTCATAATATCAGGGGGAAATGTAAATTCAAAGATCAGAACCACAAGAAGTTTTAGCGTTTCAGTCTGTGGTCTGAAACTATAGAGCAGTTTGACCGTGTCCAAAGATTAACAACATTTCAGACTTCTGTATAAGGAAATGCTCTACACACACACACACACACACCCAAAAAAAAAAGACACTAGCTTGATTATATTGTGTTATTATTATGTTGTTATAGCATTATTAGCATCAACAGCATCATTGCTGTTGTTGTTCATACTGTAGCGCTAATATTAGTAATACTATTATCTATGAGAATATTGTCAGAACATGATTGGATGTAAGGTATAGATCAAGAATCTGACAGTAGTAATGTATTGCTACAATACTTATAAAAAAGAAGAAATCAGAACATCTCCTGTCTTGGTTTCCACTATCTCTGACTGTATTGTCTGTTTTGTTGGTGGTTTACAAAGAGATTTTGGCTTAAGCATTTCTAGTTTATGACTAGCTATAGTTTTGCTGATGCAGGACTACCCATAACATTAACAATGGATGTGGCACCCATGTAGAAAAGGCTACATCTCAGAGAGAGAGGTTTATCTGATCTCTCTGTCTGAGGTCAACGATGACCCATAAAATATTCACCGGTTTCAGATGAACACACACAAACATTGACCTTCTGATGGCAGCAGATGTTTTAGAAACTTGTTCCGGACTAAAAGACACACATTTCATTGTCAACACATAAAGATCCAGTGAGTTTTTGTGGGTTGCTTACATGGTATGTTTGTCTTATTTTCACAGCATATCATACATAAGCTGTGCATGACTGCACAGCATATTACTAAAAGGTCCAACTTGTTTTAAGTTTGGTCCCTTTTCCTTGGTTTCATGTCAGGAACAGCACTATGTTAAATATTGTTTCATTTAAATCGTATGAATACAGGCTCAGGCTCCACACCTTTTTCCCCTCAGGGTTTGAAAACAAATGTACAGTTGTTAGACTTCCATTTAATAGTGCTGCAGTACCATGCTGTGCCAGTAGGAGAAAGTATTGGTGGAGAAAACAGTGTTTTCTTTGACACTGGGTTCGCCTTCCTCATAGTCAATAACTTTCTCAACTCACTTTTCATGTTTCAAAGAGAAAAAGTATCAATGATATACAAATAAAATGTTTACATAGACAGTTTTTAAGTGATTATGAGTGTTTGCTATATGGGTCTGGTGTTCTTCTCTGACTATTCAGTTCACATAGACATCCCACAAACAGCCTTCAGAAAATTCTCTATTGGAAAACCTTTCCTTTATTGGAAAGCAAGTTTATCCAAATGCTAAACTTGTGGACAAATTCAGGATGTGGTCCACAGCAGGAATACCTGTGAAACAATAACTTTGTTCGACTGGGTCTTAGCCACTCACATTCGACAGAATTGCTGATAAAAACACAATATGTTACCTGGAGAAAAGATAAAAACATATAGTGTATAGAATGTTTATTGATTATGTTTTTTGGCTTGTTGAACAATCCTTTGTTTTTAGTTTGATATTTTAATATTACACTGTAGCACAAATTGGAGCTGAACTAGAACTCAGTTTGAAATATTATTAAATAATTAGCATGCATTTATCTGAAAAAGGTGAATTCACAGATTGTGCTCTCTTTTCCTTTTGCCAATAAAATAGTGACCTAACTTTTATATTTCTCAAATTGACCTAGAAATCAGATGCTTTTATTGATGAACTGTTCATGAAAAGCCACTAACTGATGGCTTTGTTTGGATAAATAAGTTGATAACAGCTGACTATGCTGTACTTTGTGCAGGCAAACATCTAAACACCAGTTTTAGTGACTGGAACCCACTGTGTGTGAGAGTGATTCATAGAAACAGACTAGTGAGACTCTTTGAACATGTTTCCCATTATAACTACAACTACTATCTGTGAAATATGTGCTGTTGTGAATTGTAAGAGGCAAACAGCTTATCCTGACTTAACCATTCTAATTATTCATTTATATCCTTAAAAGCTTAATTTAATTATAGTTATCACTTTGAGACAGCTGTCTTAAACATTGCTGTATTTACTTTGTGTAGTATAGTGATGATTAACCTAACTCAACATTGTAACATCCATACTCTCCCTTATTTCATGTTTGCTTTTTGTCTGTGACAAGTGCCACTCAGGGAACTCTGCAGCATGTGTCCTAGAAAGTCAGGTTAAGACTGTTAATAAATATCCATGCTGTCAGGTCGTCCTAGGGTTACAATACACACATCACTTCTCCTTGCAATTTTCCTGACTTGACACTCTGTCGGTCTGGTCTCAGTCATGGATACTCAGAAATTGATCCCCCTAAAACTGATGGCAGAGGAAGGACCGGTAGACCACAGAAGACGCTTGTCAACATAACTTTGGGTCTGTTGGTTAAAATAAATGTAAAAATACATTTAATAAGTTAGGATATGCATTCTGATTAGGCTCATTTCTCAAATTAAAACTTCCTCTTGAAAATAACCTGTAAGCCAATATTAAAGATATGTTTTATTTCAGTATTATTGTATCCTTATGTAATATTCCAGTCCGAGATGTCTTGTTTCCATTAGATGTAAGCATATTCTCATAAATTATCATAATGATTTATGATGATTTATGATGATTTATTATTTTAACTTGAAAGCTTCAGTCAGTTTAAACAACTTTTTATTTAACCCAGTATTTTTGACAGAAAATGACAAAGAAATCTTTCAGTAAGTATCAGAACAATGTAAAGCTGTATCAACTTGTCAATTACATCTTTTTAGGCCTTTGTCAAAAAGTAATCAATAGAATTTTTTATGGTGTAACTGAAGTCAAACTGTCAATTGCTGAACCTGGGATGAAGAACATTTGGGAAATATAATCCCAAACACTGAATCAAATCTACAACAGAATGCCTGAAAATGAAAATGAAGTATATAAAGTACCATCAAAGGTGATGGTACTTTAGATACTTTCACATATTTTCAATATTAATGATATAATGCACTTAATTCCAGATTCTTTTGTGATCAGTTAAAATAAGAAAATTAATTTCAATATACTAATCACAATAAAAGTAACATAGTTCACATGACATTCATACTCTTCTGCTTTCACAAATAGACAAAAGTTCTCTGTCAGTCTTGAGAGGGCCTGCCTTACAAGAAAACAATGTTCCTCAAGGTTATTTAGCAAGAGATGTGTTAGCAAGAGATTCAGAAAACCTTTGAGAATGTCATTCACCAGAGCTTGGAAAAGGCTGGGTGTATTGGTACACAAAAAGGCTGGGTGTATTGGTACACAATGTCCTGAACAATCTACAGTCATTAACCCTACAGTATTTATCCATCCATCCATTATCTACATCCACTTATCCATGTAGAGTTGCAGGTGGTTGGTGCCTATCTCCATTGGTTGTTGGGTGTAATCTATATTTTCTATGATAAAACAATAATCCACAATTGGTAAAAACAGAAAAAGAAACTTTTTATTTGAATTAAATCAGCCCTTTCTTAATGGATAACTAAGCATTTGCTGGTGTCAGTGGGAGAAACAGAACAGATATCTTTAAAATGTCAGCTATCATCTAAAAATACCATCTGACCTGTGCATTGATGCTGATGATCTGCATTGACTCATCAATGCGTCAGCAGGAGTCCCACTCACAACAATCAGATCCTGTCCATCTCTCTGGACCTGAACAGCATCAGTGCCCAGCAGGAAATCAGCTGGTCAGACTCCTGCCACTGCCTGCTTCCAGTTGGAAACAGCATAGTGAAAGTGGAGATGTTTATTCTGCAATAAGCATCTCTGGTCATATGTTTCTCCTGTGTGTCTGCCATTTGCTTTTCCTTTGGGGTTGGGCTAGTTGTAATGAGGGAAGCTGGGAGCAGCTGGCTGCAGGGGAAGGTGTAAGGCTCAGGGGAGGCATCAAGTGGGATCTGCATTCTGCAGAGCACGATGAAGGAGTGCTGGCTGTTCTTAGACTGTGGTCATAATTTCAGGATTCTAACTGATAGTGTCCAATTTTCTGAGCTTTGGTGTGCTGGAGTTGCTTCTCTCAGCCGGCTGGCCTCACATCGATTCACCTGACAAATCAAAATGTTTCTTAAAAGCAAGCAGTGACTAAAGTCACAAAAAGCAAGAGTGCTATGATGACACCTTGCCAACGTAAAAGTGGAGTCAATTCATCACAGCAGGCCAATCAATAAGTTAGCTGAAAACATCAAGCAGCTTTCAGAATTCTTCTTCTTGGTTTATCTGATGGCAGCGGAACAATGTGAGGCAGAATCTGGGTGAACAATGTGATCAGGTTAGTTTGTAGCAAAAAGTAGATTATATTGCAGATTTATTTTCACAGTTTACCAAATAAGAATCAGAGGGACACATCTTTGAAGTTCTGTAAAGTTGTTCTGTGAGTCTACAATATCTCCACATTGTTATTGTCTCTTAACTGAAAAAATAAACATTAATTAATAGACTTTAAAAATGTACATTAGACATTTTTAACTTGTGATTCCTGGTTCACCAGGAATGTACCCAACTGTCTATGTCACAAAGACTAATAAAAAAAAAACACGTCACTGCTATCATACACAAAGCTGCAGGTTTGGATTCCATGTGACATAAATATGCATCTCAGATGAAATATACACCTACAGTTTTTCATGCAAGGCTGAAAAGCAGCAGGACTTCACACTAATGTGGGTTTGAGAGGGAAAGTGATGCTGGCTGGTTGTGTAAGAGTGGAGGAGGATGAGGTGGAGAACCACATCAACACAATGTGTGAATAAATATCTCTGGCATATTCTACCTTTTCCCTCCTGTGAGAAATGTTTTGTTTTTGTTTTTGTTTTTTTATCATTTATTGTCTATGTAAATTTGAGAAGATAGTAGGTTGTTATTGCAGATGAACTTTTAATTCATAGTATTGTTTTTTAAAAAAAATTTTTTGGTGTAGTAGACAAATGGTACGATTTTCTTTTGGAATTTTTTTTTTTTTTTCCTGCCTGTTGTCAATGAAAACCAGTTTATGAGTGTTCCTATCATCAGGCTCTTCCACTTTCAACATGGGACTTTTGACTCTTTCTCTGATGAATACTTTTCATTTGGTTCAAGTGGCTGGGGGAGAACATTCCAAGATTGTAGCTCTCCTGGAGTGAAGTAAAATTTTTGCCCTTCGTATTGCTTTTGTTACTAATTGTTGAGTAAAGACAACCACAAAAACTGCTGAAAATTTTAAAAGTCACTCAACAATTATGCACTAAATTATGTTGGTCTCTCACATGACAAAAACAAACAATAAAACAAACTGTGATCAAATATAAAACAGTGCATAGGATTGTGAACATTACATGTACTGTAAACAGTGGGCTAACAGAGACTGTGAACAAGCGGTGGCTTTACTTATAAATAAATTTGGATTACAACTGAATGAAAAAAGCATCATTCTGTGTAAATATTTTGGAACAACTAGATTTCTTGTTTCTTTCTTTTTTTTATCAAACAGCATCAATGCAGTAGAAAAATACAGACAGGTAAAAGTAAAAGCAGTCAAGCATTGAAAGCTTCCAAGGCTGTCATAAAATTGTTGGAAGGGATTGATGACATGCCAGCTAAAACAGCAGGAGGTGATGCATTTTAAACAGGTGCAATCATCTTAGATTGGACACTTGTCAACAATGTAGAATCTGGCCATTTGCAGAAGATTGGCTGAAAACAACAATCAATAGGATTTTAAAAACAAAGAGAAAATAAGAATGCTTGGCCGTAACAGCAACGGTGTGTATGCATGCGTGCATGCACATGCGTGTGTGCGTGTGTGTGTGGGTGCATGTGCGTGCGTGTGTGTGTTTGTGTGCGTGTTACTCACAGGCTCTGTCGCAGCTCTGTTGTGTCTCTGGATGTACCCAGTAACTGAAGACTTTTCTCCAAGATGACAACTGAAGAAAAAAAGTGCATGAAAGAAACTTTTAAGGACATCAAAGGATCTCACATACACTTCCAGACACTTTAAGAATAAGTTGGGCAAGCTTAATATTTTTAATAAATAAAAATATTAAAAATATTAATTGTTTCAAAATGACCACATTGTTAATAATCACAGAATCATCCTGTCAATCAATACCCACTTTGGCAGGTATGACTTGACACGCTATTGGCTGGCGTTTACAGGGCAGTCAATTTAGGAGTACCATTTTTTTTCCTTCCTACTGATTGGCTTAAACTAGGCAGTTCTTACTGTTTTTAGAGGGAGTTTGAAATATTGGCAAATTTGTTTCTGTTCACTTACAGCTCTAGTCACTGTGTTTCTTAAATTAAACGTTAATGCTTTACTTCAGATTATTGTTTTTGTTTTTTTGTTTGTTTGTTTTGTTTGTGAACTTCACAATTTTTCAAAGTTTGTCAATGAGGATCAATAAATACTTACAGCTAAATAAGTTCCTAGTTGTGGAGGGGTATGAGTCAAGGTCAATAAAAACTCCCAAAGAGGAAACATTTACAAAGTACATAAAACCTAAAGTTTAAAGAGGCGTGTGTTTTTGTGTCATCCACACACATGCAAACCACATCGAGTTTAGGTGATGAGTCATGACTCTACCATTGCCGTTGATCTGGAAGATATTGGAGGAGGCTTCTTGAAACACATCTTGTAGTTCTGAAGGGCTGACCTGTGTGGCTTTGAAGAAAAAACAGTTTGAGAAAGGCAACATCATAAACATGTACAGCACAGCAAAAATCATTGCACATTATCAAGGTTTCCAGCTGTCTGGCTATTTGTTCAGAGACACCAGAATGACAGACCTTATGGTATCTCTCTTGACTAGTGATGATGGAGGTGGATTGAAAAAAAAAATGCATTTGCATTGTTTAATAATAAGACATGTTTTTCCTCCAAACAGAATTGTTACAATATCAACATAATTGATACGAATTCAAACAGAGCCTAAATAATAATAAGCACCACAGGATTCTTCATAGCAGCAGACATGTGACTGGAGACTGTTATCAAAAGTCCTGTTTTTATGTACATGAAAGTAAGAAAGTTCTGTAGCCATGTTATGAAGCTCCTTTTATCTGCATTTGAGCCAGAAAATGAAACCAGCCTTATATAAGCAGGTACAAGCTTCAGCTGTTCATGACTAATCCAACCGTTTTGCTGCTGCCCTAATTACTGATACTAATGCATATTTAGAACCCAAACTGAACCTGACAGTTTGCATTCTAAATATGCAATTCAGCAGTAGTAGTATTTTAAAACGATGTTTCTTATTCATTTTAGAAAGTATCTTTTTTTTTCAGGAACAGAGCTTCTATCTAGGGAAGGAACAGACTCAGTTGTTAGTGTTGCCTGGCAGCAAGAGGTTCCCAGGATCAAATCATGGCCAAGGCCTTTCCACATACTCTGCCCCGTGGGTGTGGGTGGGTTCCCTCTGTACTTTGTGCAAATTATTCTATGTGAAATCTTGCTTAACAAAGTTGATAGAAATGATCAAAATAAGGCTTCACATGTCTGCTATGTTGCCATCTCTGGACCATATTTTACCAACTTAGGAATGTTTGTCTGCTATGAATCTATATTTTGAAATAACAGTGATATGAATCAAGATGTGACTTAGAGAGGCATCTCAGTATCAAGTGAAAATTGGTGAAAATTAATGATGGGGATGGAAGTCAGCAACACTGAGAGTGTATTAAAATGAACTCTGAGTTATCAAAAATATTAGCTTTATCTAAACCTTGAACTTCAGCTATGTTAGACTCAATCCTAACCAAAATTATCTAAGTAAGTGTTATTTTTTGTCACTTCCCCAATTTCTGATATGATTAACCCAGCCACAGTGAACACATCATACCACAAGCCACAGAGATTTATGTCAGAAATCTTCTCTTGATCAAGAAGCTTAGATAAATTTACATACTTATATCTAATCTTCCTTTCTTTTATGAAAGTCTTGAGAAAATAGTTGCTGATCAACTGTGTGAGCATCTAAATGGTAATGAAAGCTTTGAAGGGCTTCAGTCACATTTCAGAGCTGATGAACTCTAGTGAAAGTTGCTTGGGCCAGTTTTCTCTACTTATATTCTATATAGTACATATTCTATTCATTTACATATTGTATATGCTTCCTACTGGTGAAATTACAGACATCATAAGTTGATTATTTATTGCTATAGTGATGATACTTAAGAATATTCTTCCATAAATCTTGTTGAATCAAATCAGTTAGGTAAGTTACATCTTGAAGTCATAAAAACCTAAATGACTTTAAATTTTCTGTTTTTAAATTAAGACAATACAGAAGTTGTTATGTTTGAACTAAAATCAAACCACTTACCAGGTCTCTTAATTTGAATGGCATTATATTGACCTCAAGCATTAAAGTACACAAATATGTTTGTTATATTTTACCTACTTTTAAATCTGGGCTTAAAACTAACCGTTTCTGTTGAAAACATTGTCCATTTTGGTAAAGCTTAAATTTAGAGATATACACTTGGTTATCCTGAGCTGATTTTATAGCTATACTGATATAGACTTAGGCTGCTGGAGAACAAAATGGCCACCTTTTCTCACTTTTCCGCATAAACTTTCCCCTCTTAAACTGTGTGTTATTTGCTATTATTTCAGTTTTTGGTGTCATCATTTTGCAATGTTCGTTCTACTGCTGGCCTAGCATTTTGTTGAGCTGTGACATTTTCTGGATGGGGCCATCGGCTGAACTATGCAGCAAGTAACTTGATGTTCTCCCTCAATTCTCTTTGTGTAAAGCACCTTATAATTACATTTTTTTGAGAATTTATCCCACATAGATCTATTGTTCCAAAATGAATATGGAGTGTGTGTTACAACAAATAAAGGACATGGAAGACCACCTCTGTCTTTGCAGTAATGATCATGCAACAGGCAGAATCATTAGTTTGGAATCTGTGGGTTGGAGTCTTCCTGTTCAGAAGACGTTGTGGATAAATGACAGGTGTGGGGTTAATGGTCTGAAGCTGCAATACATATCATGACCCTCATAAGCTCTATGCAAAAACACACAAACCCACACTTTAACCACATACCACAAACTATTAACTACTCAAAATAATCTTCATTCTGACATCATCATGAGCGCATATCTACAAAATGATAGACATGTTAAAATACTCAACACTGTGAAAAGAAAGATTATAAATGTTAATGTGTCATTGAGGCAGGCAGGAAAATGTCAAACTTAAAAAAGACATTTGAAAAGTACCTGTGCAAGTACAGTGACATTCTAACTGAACATCATTAACTTCACATCTCTGATAAACTCTTCAGGTAATAATGAGCAGTCAGCTGAAAGCTGTTACAGTGTAATAACAAAGAGGTTTTCCAACTGAAAAACACTAATATCAGAAGGATATCAGAAATCAGAAGGACCACACATTCAACATAAAGTTCATCCATCTTACATTCATGTTTCTCCTATAAAATAAATCACGCTAAACAACAGATGCCAGATAATTACAATTGATAACAATGTATATCTGATTACATCTGAGGTGTAGCTTCTTCATTCCTTGTGGTGTAAAATAAAGAAGGTCAGTTATTTATTCTGTTAACTGTGAGGAATTCAGGAGGTTTTCTTAACTGAAAGAAAAAAATATATTTTCAACAGTATAAAAGCTACTTTGGGCTAAAGATCAAAACTGCTTAAATGAGTAATAATCATAACTTCAAGCCTTTGTCTAAAATAGATGCATGAACAAAAATGCATGTGCAACCAGAAGTTATGTATGATTAAGACATTAAACTGATTAAATTTAGCAACAAAGACAAAAATACTTTGATCATAAAGATTCCCTGTATTTTCTGGCTGATTAACATTTGGTAAAACTGAGCAAGAGAGATATAATATCCTGTTTACCACAAAATAAGCAGCAAAGAATCATAGCTGTTCCTTCAGAACTCAAAGGTCTGTCTCCTGTCACTTTTGGATTCTCAACCTATTAAAGGTTAAAAAGAGAAATATTTAATTTGTTTTTGGTATGTACAGCATTTTTAAAACTCAAAGTATTGTAGTTACTTGACAGAGGAATAAATTGCACTATGTGCCTGAAAAAAAAACAAAAGTAGTTTCTCCCCTTTAACAAAAATATTACATAAATAACTCAATTGAAAACAATTGATTGTCTAATCACATTTGATAACAAAGCATTAAGTATTATTTATGTTTTAGTAAATAAAATAAAAAGAAAAAAAATATTCACAGAGAAATTAATCAGAGCAAGTGTCTGCAGAGGAAAAGTGAATAAATAATAAAGAAATCTGTGAAGTATACTCTTACTTAGCATATCTAAAATTGCTAATGAGAAACTGCAGTGAACTGATTATGGGTGATGATCATCAGTAAAGTCAGCTTCTCTCTCTCTTTTTAAAAGAACAGAATAATCAAAACAAAGTGCCTTCATGTCTTGTTCTGAACTGGGCGACAGCCCTGCCATGCTGGGGATAAATTATCATCAATACCATGTTTCAGACAATCTGCAACCTGTACAATTATACTCTCAAATCAGAGAGCAGTCTAATCAAGAGCTCCCATCTCATTATAGTCCGGGTCACTGGTTGTCTCCTCACTGATCAGACATTTTTATTGTCCTAAAAAGTTCAATCCAGTCTCTGAGGTAAAGTGGCTCCAAAGGCTTGTCTTGTAATAGTGATGGTCTTGTCTTCATCTCATAACATATAAGGAAGTCGCTAAGGAGTTTTCTGCCCATACATGCGAGAAAACATCTTTGCAGATCTTTTATATCTTCCATTTCTCTGGCGTTTCCCCAGAAAACATTACTGGATGTATTTCCACTGATGGAACCAGAAACTACTAAGACAAATGCTACTTGAAATCTTAGTAGGAGGTGATTCAGCTATTTGATTCAGCTGTGTTGGACCAGGGAGATATCCAAGAGTTGCAGGACACCGGCTCTCAAGGACCAGGATTGCCCACCCCTGTCTTAGACACAGAACAAAGCCATCAAAACTGTTGAGTATTGTTGATTTTAGCATTTTAGCTTTCCATGGAACAGACACACAGCAGCAGCATACATGCAGCTGCACAATATGAGACAGATTAATTACTAAAGATCTGTGGATTTAAAAAAAAAAAAAAAAAAAAAAAAAACATTTTTTTCTGAACTAAACTGATCTAATTCCGCCAGAGTTTAATGTCTTTCAAATTGTCTTTCATCAATAATGAGTTTGGATGTTTGGAGCCTGATTGGAGCTCCACTTTTTCCTTCCTCCCACATTCTGAAGTTTGGATTTTTGCTCTCCAGCTCAGCATTTTTACACAGTGGTCATCTGTGGTATTTATGCTGTAAATTTGAGTGATTACTGTAAAAATAACTCCTGCACTTTTTCTAATTGCTTGCATTGTTTGTTCTTTTATCGTTCCTCCTTATTTGTTATAATTATCAATCATTCTTGACCATTACGATACCTGCAACTGCCTTTCCTGCGCTCTCATCTTTGAATTCTTCTAAAGACCTTTATTGCATATAAATAAATTGTTTTATTCATTATCATTGAATTATTATGTATAATTATGTGTATTATACAGGTCTGCTTCTTCGTCTGGTTCTGTGTGGAAAAATAAATCTTTATTTCACCAGATTCCTGGTTAAATAAGTCCATTACAAGAAGGAGCCCTACATATTATTTAAATGAAAACACTTTACACTCTTGGTTGCTCTCACATCTTTGCCTCAGACAAATCATCTTTTAGTTTTCCTGAACAATTTGAATGAGATGAAAGAGATCACACTACCTCTCACTTAACTTCCTACAGACCTTTGGTCCCTTTTTGATCCTTGTAAAGAACTGAAGAGGCTTCTTGGCTGCCCTTTGTGTCACAAGACATTGTCTTTATATCATATTCATACAGATACACTCAGATCAACCTTATGCTGCTCAATTCAATTCAAAGACTTTATCTGTCCCAAAGGGAAATGAAATGTCATCACTCATGTCATCCAAGTATCTGCAAAGAGTCATTGTGGATGGTGATGCTGTGGGCAGGAAGGAGCTTCAGTAGCAGCCAGGCTTGCGATGACTCTCAGAAAGCCTCTGACTGAAGCCACTACTAGCTGTATGATAGTCTCATGTTTTTAATGACATGCTAAGAGGGCCATAACAAGGCAGCAGAGATGATTTTCCACAGCAGCAGAACTAAAATATGTGCACTACTACATGCTGCCAGCGTGATTTTTAGACTCTGCCATATAAAGCATCCTGAGTTCATATCCCTGTGTTCATTTCTCAGGCTGTCTTGTCATTTCTTATGAACTCTTAGACCTCCCGAAACATGTTTCACTGCAATTAAACCTCTTTTCAAATTCAAACATACTGCTCTGATGCCAATGAAATAAGAACAATTTGAATAAATTATAAGTACATACAATAAGCAGTATGACTTTTTTTAATCTATTTAATCTATTATTATAAGTACAATAAATAATTTTGTTTGCCATCCTTTAAAACATAGAGCACTTTTTCTTCCATCTGAAAGCTTTTTAATAAAAACTGGAACTGGCTGCATGCTTTTCCTTGGAGACAATCACTGTCATTTCAATAAGACAAACACTTTCAACACATCTGCCTCTTATAATTACAACAGATGCACAAATTTATCTAAATTTAAGTTTTGCCTGTGGTTTTGATAAGACTATTCTTACAGTCAGCTGATCTTTGTGTGCCACAGCAAACATGCAGTATAAATGACTTTATAAATGAGGTTTGTCAGGAAGTAAACTTTGAAATGAAACAACCTGATCTTTACGTAATAACCACACAATAAACTAACATCATTCTCTAAAAACTTAGAGCCTCCAAGTTGAGTTTATAGAAAGAATCAACAGTTTCTTTCTGCAACTGTTTTTGAATGCCTGAAGTCATCAGGCATTCAGAAAGGCAGCAGTCATTCACCCAGGATGTAATGTTGGGATCTACAAGGCAAACTCAAGCTGAGGTTAACACAGCTGTGTATTATGATGCAGGGCCACAGAGGCTTGGATCAATGGTATCTCAGTTGGTCCATTAATCTGAGCGTGGGTGTCTGACACGTGGCCCACTTTGGCCACTTACTGCCCATCAGCAGAGCATGGAGCTGAAGGTGCGAGCGTTCATCACAGCTTTGTCACATCCAGCCCAGCCTTGTGCTTCATTACAGCTTAATAAAGCAGACCCACATTTCCTGGGTGCTCATCAAAGGCAGCTAACCATGTGGAGCGATGGATGGGTCAGGTCCAACGGCAGGCTGCTTTTTCTGCTGCAGACGGTCAGGTGGGATTCCGTTTACCAGCCAAGATGGAAGAACGTTGGGATTCTGAGGTCAGAAGATATTCTCTCTCCTCCGGCTGAGGTAAACCTGATTTCACTTGTAGAATTTCAACTATTTTTTTAAGTGAAAATAATTACATAATCTAATCTAGATGTTCCTGATTACTACTCAAGCATAGAAATGACATTTTCATATCAACTAAAAATCAATTGATCATTTTTGAAAGTCCACAATGAAAAACCTTATTTCGTGGTTATGCACATCACATGATCACATGATTGCAACCAGTTATTACACATACATAATTCAGGCGATGCCATCTGTAGGGTACTTGTATTTGAGGAAAGGAAGGACAATAGAGTTATTAATTTCGTTTTTCTGAGAAAACGCTGTCTTTACTTCAGGGTACTTCTCTCCAGAGAACCAGATTGTTCAATTTGGTTAAATAACTATAATTATTATATATTATCCAGTGTATTTTATCTCCTCTAACCCATTCTCTGAGCTTGCCTTATCCTTTTCTAAGAAAACACATGTAGCAGTGGTTGTTGGGTGTTTTTAGGGAACCCACTTGTTTTAATATTGTTTGATTAATACATTTTCATCTTGTAGGAACATTCTATTTGTATTACATGAATGAGATGAATGTATGTGTGCATATTAAAGGCCTGTATTTTCCAACACAATCAATTATCTATTAAACTTCTCAGTTTAATGCCTTGAAAATGACCTCTGTGTCTTTAAGAAGCTTCTGCTCTTTCTAAAACAGGTGTTTGCTCCTCCAGACTAGTGCCAGCAGCAGCTAGGAGAGAGGTGAAGGTGCCTTGCATGGTTTTAAAGGATTTCTTTGACATGCATGAAGGAATCAAAATAACATTGCATGTGTGTATTTGATGAGGGGATAACAACATAACATAATGCAAAGCTCAAAAAAGTCCATTTCTCATAATAATACTCCGCAGTGTGGCCCATATGCACTCAGGACCAGCTAGTATGACTCACATCTCATGGAACATCACTGTTCAGTTAAAAACAAATCATGTGAAAATAAACTATATGAAAAAACATACCTTAACAACTATTTGATGCCGTTGAGCTACAATACAGATTACAAATTCTGTAATGTATCTGGTCTACTTTTATTTTTAATCTTGCATTAATCAGAACAGAATATGGCTCGTCAATATGTGTTGACACTGTAACCTGTGTCGTCATGCCATCATGCATGAGACGCTGAGCTGTGTTGGTGCTGACATGCTGCCTCTCAGATAGAGAGAGATGGTGGAGGGCTGGGAGCATTAGCCGAGAGAGGGTGGAGAGATTAGCTTAATCGACAGCTCTATTAGAGACTTAACCTATGCTTTGATCATTTTCTGAGCTCCCCCTCAGATCAGCCTGAGCAACAGCTGGTAAATCTGACAGGCTCCTGCTCTACCCCTCTCCCGCCTACATTCTCTTCACATCACCTTCACAGATACCCCTCATAACATACCACTACGATGAAAGGAAGCCTTTCTAGAAACTTAGCCTTCCATCTGTCTGACTAGAGCAGAAGTGATTTTAAGAGAGAAGCTGACGGCCGTACTAAATCAAAGGTAGATGTACGGTATGCTTACAGTCTCTGCAGTCTTTTCCTGTGACAAAAGTCCCTTTCTTCCTTAATGAACTGCTAAACGAGACCATAGTGACTTAGTTAGGCAGAGTGAAGGAAGTGATTGAATTGGACATACAGATGAAAATTGTGACACACATGTCTGGGACTCAACAAAAATACAGAACTGAAACCAGATATTTACATATCAGATTACTGACTGTGACTTAGTGGCCAGAGTCGTCTTGAGATGGAAAGGTTGTTGGTTGGATTCTAGCTTCCTCCTTTGTTCTTCTCCTGGGCAGTGCATTTAACTCCTCATTGCCAACCCATCTGTGTATTGGTGTATAAATTTCTCCACAGTCAATGTGATTCGGTGAGTGAGTCAGGAGTGTAAAGTACTTTGAGTCAGTACAGCAAGAAAAGTCAGAAAAATATTCACTTCCACTTCCCAAAATGTTTGTATTTGCTAAATGCCATAATGATATGCAAGCAATTTCACCTTTAAATTTTGAAACGTGCATACATTTCATTGATAGTTTGAACAACTGGCAATCTGTAAAAGGTGCATCCTGACTCTCATCATATAACTGCTGCCAAACCATTATACCACTGTGAGGTTTAATGGTTAAACCATTAGGTTTAGGTGGGGAACAGTGGCGAATATTTTGTTCCCTTAAACGTTGACATTTTCGATCAGATTAGAATTTGGAAAATTTAAGAACATACAAAAACTGGCTGGATTGTATATCACACTGAGATCAGATTTTGTTGAACAATGATGGCGTTTTAGGGAGACCATGATAGAGATACTGAATGTATGTCTATCATGCCAGGTCAACACAATTTTAAATTATTGTGTTGACCTGGGAGGAGAAGACTGACAAGAAAACTTAAATTTGTGACATATAGTAGATAGGAAAGTTGTCCAACACATATACAAAATGTGTGTGAAACTTCTCTTGGATAGCCTCTATAGAACACACATACAATATCACATACAATATATATATATATATATATATACATATATATATATATATATACATATGGGGATGTCAACACTACAACTTAGTGTTGACATCCCCAGTCAACACTAAGTGCTAAACAACTAGTAGCTCAGTGTTCCAACATCCGCAAACGGCAACGGCTATCACAACTTGAGATTGACGAGATACAACACAAATGCTACGGCAAAAGGGAGGAACCCGGATGTCAGAACTGTGGGGACTTAACTACAAGTCCCCACCCAGTGAGGGGATACACGGCCCCAGTGAGCGAATCAGAGCTGAACGATACAGCTGCTGACCTGAGAGAGAGAATCATGACCCGAACGACAACCAGGCCTCCCCGGCGCCAATTACAACGGCTGAGTGAAGTACCATCAGAAAGTCTCATTGAGAATGTGAATGCAGCATTGAGAACGATCCCTACCAACACCATAACAGAAACCAATGAGCTGATCTACAACTCAGCATCAGTGATCCTTGAGATACTTGGCTATAAGAGCAACCATGAGACCCAATACCCACCATGGAAAAGACGGTTAGAGGCTAAAATCAAGGTAACAAGGAGGGAAGTGAGCCAACTATCAGAGCTCCACAAGGGTACAATGAAAAGACAAGTACCCAGAAAGTACAGGCAGATGCCCATACCTGAAGCACTCGAAACTGCCAAACAGAGGCTCCAAGCCTTGGCCAGCCGCCTAAAGAGATACACAAGGGAGAATGAATCCAGAAGGATTAACCGGCTCTTCTCCACTCAACCAGCTAAGGTGTACTCTCAATGGCAGGGTAATAACAACAGAGCAGACCCACCAAGGCTGGAGACTGAACAATACTGGAAAGGCATATGGGAAAGGGAGGCGTCCCACAACAGCAATGCACAGTGGTTGATCTCTACGAGAGGACCATAGCAACCTCCCTGAGCAAGCCCCCGGTAACCATCACTGTGACAGATGTCCAAGAAAGAGTCTCAGGTATGAAAAACTGGACAGCACCAGGGCCTGACATGATCCATGCCTACTGGCTAAAGAAACTCACTGCCCTCCATGAGCGACTGGCAGGCCAAATGAACCAGCTGCTACAAAGTGGGACTCACCCTGAATGGTTAACTGAAGGGCGGACAATCCTAATCCAGAAGGATCCATCAAAGGGTCCAGTCCCACCCAACTACCGACCAATAACCTGCCTCTCCACAACCTGGAAGCTCATGTCAGGCATCATAGCGGCCAAGATAAGCAAACACATGGATAAGCACATGAGCATGGCACAGAAAGGTATCGGTGTAAATAGCAGAGGAGCCAAACACCAACTCCTCGTAGACCGCACAGTTGCCCGAGACTCCAAAAACCCGACACACCAACCTGTGCATGACTTGGATTGATTACAAGAAAGCCTATGACTCAATGCCGCATACTTGGATCATTGAATGCTTAGAGATGTATAACATCAACAGGACTCTGAGAGCCTTCATTGCAAACTCAATGAGGCTGTGGAAAACCACCCTTGAAGCCAACTGCAAACCACTTGCACAAGTGTCCATCAAATGTGGCATATACCAAGGAGATGCTCTGTCCCCGCTACTGTTCTGCATAGGCCTGAACCCCCTCAGCCAAATTATCAACAAGACTGGCTACGGATACCGACTCAAAAATGGGGCCAACATCAGTCACCTTCTCTACATGGATGACATCAAGTTGTATGCCAAGAGTGAGCGAGACATCGACTCACTGATCCACACCACCAGGATCTACAGCACGGACATTGGGATGTCATTCGACTAGAGAAGTGTGGTCGGCTGATTACAAAGAGGGGGGAAGGTGATCCGCACAGAAGGGGTCTCACTCCCAGAAGGAACAATAGCAGACATAGAGGACAGTTACAAGTACCTAGGTATACCACAAGCAAATGGCAACCTCGATGAGGCCACAAGGAAAGGAGCCACAGCTAAATACCTCCAACGAATAAGGCAAGTCCTGAGAAGCCAGCTCAATGGCAAGAACAAAAATCCGTGCGATAAACAGCTATGCCCTGCCAGTAATCAGATACCCTGCTGGAATAATTAGCTGGCCAAAGGAGGAGATAAAAGCCACAGATATTAAGACTAGAAAGCTACTAACAATGCATGGAGGGTTCCATCCCAAATCCAGCACCCTGAGACTGTACACGAGCCGCAAAGAAGGAGGCAGAGGACTAGTGAGTGTGAGAACCACTGTCCAGGACGAAACAACTAAGATCCATAAATACATCAGGGACAAAGCCTCAACAGACAATGTGCTCAGTGAATGTCTCAGACAACAGGGAACGGAGGTTGAAGTGCCAGAGATACCATCATGGGAGGACAAGCCCCTACATGGGATGTACCACCAGCAAATAACCGAAGTGGCTGATATCAGTAAATCCTACCAATGGCTGGAAAAAGCTGGGCTCAAGGACAGCACAGAGGCCCTCATCATGGCCGCCCAGGAACAGGCCCTAAACACCAGAGCAATAGAGGCCCAGATCTACCACACCAGACAAGACCCAAGGTGTAGGTTGTGTAAGGAGGCCCCTGAGACAGTCCAGCACATAACAGCAGGGTGCAAGATACTGGCAGGGAAAGCGTACATGGAACGACATAACCAAGTGGCAGGCATAGTGTACAGAAACATCTGTGCAGAATATGGACTGGAAACCCCGAGATCAGTGGGAAACACCCCCCCAAAGGTGGTGGAGAATGCCAGAGCTAAGATCCTGTGGGACTTCCAGATCCAGACAGACAGAATGGTAATGGCGAACCAACCAGACATTGTCATAGTGGATAAACAACAGAGGAAAGCCGTTGTGGTAGATGTAGCAATACCAAGTGATTGCAACATCAGGAAAAAGGAGCACGAGAAACTGGAGAAATACCAGGGCCTCAGGGAGGAACTGGAGAGGGCCTGGAAGGTGAAGACCACAGTGGTGCCTGTGGTCATCGGGGCCCTCGGGGCAGTCACCCCCAAACTGGAGCACTGGCTACAAGGCTACAACAGATCCCAGGAACAACATCAGACATCTCAGTCCAGAAATGTGCAGTCCTTGGCACAGCCAAGATACTGCGCAGGACCCTCAAGCTCCCAGGCCTCTGGTAGAGGACCCAAGCTCAGAGGATAAGAACCACCCGCGGTGGGTGAGAAGGGAATTTTTTTTTTTTTTTAAACATGTCTTATGTCCCACATAAGACATGTTTGTGAAAGGTTAGTGTTATATTCATTTATAATAATCTAATAAAGCATATTTTAAGAATTATCTTGAAATGCAAAACATTGATTTCATACAGCCAGACAAAGCAAAGAAATAATAGGTTTCTGACCGACTGGCTTCATCTGACTGACCAGATGAGGCTCCAGCATTAACTAAGTCTGGCTGTTAGCCTGGAATGGAGCAGGCCAGCTGCACAAGATACATCGCCATTACTTACTATTATTTTTGTGAAAACAATAGCAGGCTAATGTAAAGCAGGATATCCAGACAATTCCAGCTTAAGTCACTGTCCTGGTTTTGTGAAACAGCCGTCTGAATATGAGGTGAAGGGTTTGGAATCATTTTGATCTTTTTGTGCTTCTGGTGATCCAGTGATCAGCTAATGTCCTGTTGTTCACACCACAGATCAGGTGCATGTGCTCTGTAGTGTGTCAGTGATGCCTCCCCTTGAGGAAGCATCTTATTTGTATTCTTATTTGTAGTGATTTATTTTCAATGATGGTCTTTTTTTGTTCTTCTATTTTGATACATTTTGCTTCTGTGCACTGGGAATTCACCCACCAAGGAACAATTAAAGATTTCCTCTATATGTTAATATTTTTTCTCATTTCCTCTGGAGTTTACAGTCTTTATCATTATTAACATAATTTCAATGTTCTTCAGCAAGTTTCAAACTGTTTTGAGAAGACTCAAGGGCAGGTGTCTATGCAGCTGCCTTTCTGTGGTGACAGAGGAAAATAAAGAAAATCCCTTCTATTTGTAAATTATTTAAAGAAAAATTAAAACTATCGGTCTCCCAAAAGTTAGCAACATGTTTGTTGAAAGAGAAGTCGACCAACGACCCAATTGTCAGGCAGTCTGCCCAGCAAGAAGCTAAAATCCACAGCCATTTTTCCCACAGCTGGAATAGTCTGTTTCCAGCCTTGCATGCATTGAGTTTCTCTCAGCTGGTCAGAGAAAATCTGTTTTACACACATACACCTGAAGCTTGGCTGAACATGTTTTGCTTCCAGGCTTTTGTCTCACTCCTACCCCATTACAAGGCTAATGAAAGCACCAAGAGGATCAAATCCAATGAAGCTGCTTTTCACACCACTTAACCCTTCAGAAAACCTGTGACCTCTGCATGAGAGCATCAGCTCACACACATAAGCACACACTCCAATCTACTGCTTCAAATATGAATTTTATTGTAGAACAGATGAAATCCTCTCAGCCATTCAGCATCTAAATGAAGCTCAAAGCTGACTGTCTGAAAAATGAACTCTGTCTTTCTCAGAAGTGTCTGTGTGGGGAATCAGAAACTATGATTCAACTAAACACAAAAATGGTTTCTCCTGAGTCAAATCTTTAGCATGTCATGATGTGAATAAGTTAAATAAAACACCACATCTCTCCTGTGCATGTTTCTTTTACTACCTAGCCCACATGATTTCAGAATATGTTCAGAAAACTTTTTTTCACATTAAGATTTGTAAAACATGTTTGAACATATCCTCTATAATCTTCATCTCAATTAATTTACTGATAGAAGAAAATCAAATTTATCTGCTTTTCATTTCTACTTCCGGTGTATGTAATAATGTATTTGTTTGCTTTTCATCTCATGTGGTTCAGATTGCTTGAATTATTAATTTTTTCATGAATGACAAATGTGTTTACTAATAATCCGTGAGTTTGACTGTTTGCTTCTGAAGGCTAGAACAACGATGACTTCAGGTGGATTCTGATGAAACCACAGTGATGACAGTAACATCTGGTGAAAAACAAGTTTAGAATGTATTCTCCTATTTTACATTTGTTAGAAAAGTTTACAGTTTCTGAAAGTGAAATTGTGATCTTCTAATATCACAAAAGTTGATGATGGAAGATTTTACTTTTACTATTACACTGTAGTAGTTTTCCTACCTCCTCATTGGTAGGAAAGCTATTACTTATCAATGAGGTAAGTAATACCTCACTGGAACATGGGTGAGGTATTACCCATGTTTTTTAATGGGTGGTTTTATGTAAAACGGATGTTTTTGAGATTTAGATCATGTTATATTCTTATTCCCTCATCAAACTAATACCTGGGATGTTGCATCGATTCTGTTATGCATGTTTGGGAAATATTTTAATCTCCATGGAAACCATTCAGCTGTGCCAAACAGTTGGTTGGACCTAGTGCCGCCTTGTAAATGTTGGTTCTTATCAGTGATGCAGTTTCCAAGCCTCTGCCTCACAGAGCAGCCCTCCTCTTCAATTCTCCCACTGAGCTCCTTCAAACTAGCCAGAAGCAATTAGCAAACACCTGGTGGACACTGTGCATCTGCTGAGTTTGGTATGTCACTTACTTCTCAGTGAAACGCTGGAAAAATAATTGCTAAAGGATTATTAGAGGAGTGATGTTTTGATTATTTCTTGAATGTACAGTTTAAAAAAGAGCAGGAGTAAATTTCAATGTGTTAAATTACAAAGTCAAGTTTCGTCTAGGTCATACTTGATACATATAGCTTTCCAAAACAACTGAAGGTAAGATTACTTGATTTTTGTATTGTGGTGCCTGTAAATCACATAATACTGTCCTTTAACTGATTACCTTCAGCTAGTTTAGTTGGACGCATATTCACGATAGGTTTCCAGTTGAGTCATGTTCTGTCTGTTTTCTGATGGTGGATTGAATGGTGTTCATTGACAGGTTGATGATTTTACTTATCTACCTAACTCTGCTTTAAACTTCTTCACATTGTCCTCCCTGACCTGTCTGCTGGATCTTTATGATGCTCTCTACCCAACTGACCAGTTGCTCTCTACCCAACTGACCAGTTGCTCTCTACCCAACTGACCAGACACAGAAAAGCTGCAGTTATACTGGAACTAAATGACACACAGCTGAACTCTGTATGCTAACTAAAAGACATCTGAAAAGGTTGTGAGACCTTCTCCTGTTGTGGGCAACGGGGCCCGGCAAATACCCGTGTTTGAACGGACGGCGGAGTCCAGCGGTAACAGGCGCTTAAATTCCGTGTTAAAAAGTTTGAGACCTTCTCCTGTTGTGGGCAACGGGGCCCGGCAAATACCCGTGGTTAAACGGACGGCGGAGTCCGGCGAAAACAGGCGCTTAAATTCCGTGACAAAAATTTTATTCTATGTTGCATGACTTTGTGTTTTGTGTTTATGATATAAAGCACTTTCAAATGCCTTGTAGCTGAAATGTGCTATACAAATAAAATTTGATTGATTGATTGATTGATTGATCTGAAGGATTTTATTAAGGGGTATCATAATAATGAGGAACAATAAAGTTGTTGAGTTGCTTTTGTCTTTAATTTCACAACACAGTTCTGTATTGGTTAATGACATGAAGTTTTTGGTCGAAACATCACAGGAGGTAGAAAACGTTAAGATGTGAGAACATTTTTGCTTGACATATTTATGCCAGTTTTTAATCAACAAAATTTTTTGCCAGTACAATGAAAACAATGTTCTTCCTGTTTGGGTCAAAACAATCTTCATGCTTGTGTTGTATCAGGTCACCACTAGCCACTTGTTTCACACATTAAGCTAAACCATGTGTTTAGCTTAAACACATGGTTTAAGCTAAACACCCTAAAAAGTGTATTTGGGCTGTACAGTTTATGTTATGGACTTATTTACATTAATCTCACTTAATTATTTTTGGCTTACTTAACTTATTTTTTTGTGTTGAATTAACTTAAAAGTTAAAAAGTTTTAACTTCAAGAAACTTTTTACTTTGACTTTACTTGAAACAATTAAATGCAAAGCCACGTTTGAATCTGACATCATGACACAAGCTTCACCAAGAACAGATCCTGTATCAACCAAAGTGCTAGGGAGTCATAGAGCACAACTCACATAAGGAGACCTTAGTCCTCGATGCAGACGACACAGGTCCGATTCCTGGCCTGATGGCCTTGCCATGAACTACTGGCTACTCTCAAATAAAGGCAGCCTGAGCCCCCAAAATACTTTATTATTAGTTTAGGTTTTATTTGAAGTAAGCTACATAATTTTAGTAAGACTGACTTAAATTGATCAAGTTAAACCAGCTTAATGCATTAAGTTGGATAAACTTCTTAACAATTGAAACAATTCAATTACATTCATTCTTTTTTCACTATGCTGTGAGTCCTGAAGCTCTAAAATGCAGTGTGAAGGAACTTTTCATGTGCAGCATGAAGAGGCCCAGTCATTTGATGAAGCAGAGCTTGGCCTTACCTAGTGGCTGATAGCCCTGCCTGGTGGGGCCCCCAAACGGGTTTCGGCTGCCAAAGGATCCTCCATCGATGGACCCATATGACATTCTGATGTTTGGCGGTGTGTCAGCTGCATGCAATTGGAAAGGAAAAAGACAGTTGGCAAGAATTAAACAGGAGTCACACCAGCCATACGATGCATAATAAAGTAGGACAAGACATATATAAGTCGCACCGGAGTATAAGTTGCATTTATGGGGGAAATTTATTTGATAAAATCCAACACCAAGAACAGACATATCATCTTGAAAAACAATTTAAAATGAAAATTGATTAACAATAGAAGAACAACAGGCTGAATAATTGTAATATGCTAATGTTACATGACACATAAAAAACGAACTGAGAACGTGCCTGGTATGTTAACATAACATAGAGTTATTCAGATAACTATAGATAAATAACATGCTAACAAGTTTGCTTGTGACATGATATAATAATGTGTTAATAATTTCACACATAAGTCGCACCGTCGGCCAAACTATGAAAAAAAACTGCGATTTATAGTCCAGGAAATACGGTAGCCCAAAAAGCATGTAGTTATGGTGTGTACAAAAAAACTAGAGCAAAAAATAGCCATAGGTCTACTGTTTTTCTGTTTCGCAAATATAACATACAGCTGATATTCAACAGAACATTGCTTTTACAAGATGGGGAAAAAAAGATGTTAAATAGGCGTTTCCTCTTTTTTTAAGGAAAAAGTCAAGTAAAACTTGTGCACACTTTTAGAATGATCAGGACCTTTGTTTATTTGTGTCCTTCCATCTGTCACAGGAATCTCTACTGGAGTAATCACTGTAACTGTGGTGTTCATGCATGATCAGAAAGACGGGACATAAAGCTTAGCAGATGCCCTGGGCTCAGAGAGGAAATAGAAAGCCCTGGCCTCAACAGTCCCACTGTTCACTGGAGTATTTGGGGTGGAGACTTCAAAACTGTTCCAAAGATAATCCTAAAGATCCTCTAGTTCCCACATTGACACTAGAGCACCCGAGCTCTAAGTAGAGCCCCCTGAGTGGTGGGTTAAAGCAGCCTCATCAAATTCTGCACTCATTTGAAAAGAGTGCAGAAATTAAAAAGCAACTGTTTTACCTTCTATTATATGGTGATCGAGTGTGAAAGGTCTGGATCTGTATATTTATTCCCAGGCATAGAAAACCCCCTTAGATGCCATCACTGCTCTGTGTTGATGGTGGCTGTGGCTGTGTTGGTGTAAATGCAGAGAGACACAGAGGCTGATAAGAATCCCCAGTGTTTGCAAGCATCTTGCAAAACAAAAGCTGATTCTGAAATGACTCTGAGTTAAACATCTTAGGATTTTCTTTCAAACTCAGCTTCATTCATGTTCATTCTGCCTGCCCATGAATAAATATACATGTAGACAATATGGACAAACCTTGGGCTGTGATGAGGTCTCAGTTCGGGGCTTCCACAGATATCACAGCTAATAAAAGCAATTGTCAGGCTGAAAATATCTTCATCAGCTCAGATCCCCTCTGTATGGATGGCAGTAGAACTGATTATCTTACTGTTAAGAGTTCTGTCAGGTTTGTTTCTATGATGACAGTGGTTTCATTCATACACAAGAACAACAACATATCTTTGAATTTCTGGTTTTGGCTTTTTAAACATTATGGATTTTGGAATAAAACATCTTGATGTGGCTTCTTCTTCGAGCTGATGTAGAAGAAGTTCTGGCATTAAGGGTTTGATTTATTGGGATTAGTTTTCCTGCCTGGGGAAAGCTTCTAAATGAAAAAGAACATGTAAGCTGTGGATTTTACTCAATGTTTTTAGTTAGTTTAGCTTTTAGAAGTGCTCTGTTACCTCTATAATTCTGTTTACTAATATCACATAAGTGGGCTCTTATTGCTCCCTAGTGTGTGACCAACATCAACAGCATCTGTCTTTTTCTTTTGTATAATTATGTAGCTTATTATGGTGCTGGATGTGCAGCTAAATTCTTTCAGAATGTTCAGCCTGTTTCATGTCCTGAATCATCATCCACCACCTTCCCTCACTATAGTAGAATTATTACAGACAGTTACAAATGGTTTATTTTCAGCTTTGAAAATCAAGATAAATATTTTACATATGAAACTTAGTCCCACGTCATAAAAAAAGTGATTTCTCTTCAGTAATTTTACTTCAAAAAGTGAAGCTCATAAAGTCATTTCACACAGACGTGTCAGTCTGTGTGAAATTCATTTCTATTAATTTTGATTATTCTGGCTAACAATTGAAAACCCTATCTCAGTTTCTCTAAAATTAAAGAATTACCTCACAGTAAAGATGAAGATATAGACTATTTTGAAGTGTATCCTCCTTGTGAATGGTTGCTGTTACTACTGAACTACATCATGTCTGCATCTTCCCCATGACTGAGGCAGCTGTAACATGGTCACAACATAGCATTTATCTATGAAAAATTTATGTTGCATGGGTTTAGAAATGTTAAAAAGAAGAATACTCTCATTCTGGTATAAAGAATTTGATTTAGAAAAAAATAAATTTTGAGATTTTTAAAAATAAATAAACCTATGTAAGATATAGCTTTCATTATGCTGGTATATAATTAAATGTATTCATACCTTACGTTTGTTGCTGCAGTGCACAGAAAATAAAGCAAGCTAAGGAAAAATCTAATCATCTCCAACGGTGAACCAGTCTCCAATTCTCAAGGAAACATATAAAACGACAAAAATACTCATACTGCATATTTCTGCTCTGTAGTTATACTACTACAGACATATGCTCCAACAGAATATGCTGTTCACTTTTTCTCACTCTGTGATCTTTAACTAATTTTATACTTTACAATTCTATATTTATTGGTGTCATTAATTTTTCCTCTCTACTTATTTTTCCTTTCTCATAGAAGGAAATGCTGGTGTATTGCTTTGTGTTTTCTCTATCTCTTCTGCTGGTTAGAACTATTAAATCTGTAGAAGAAGTTCACTGCACTGAGCTGAACTAGCATGAAGCACATTGATCCTCTGATGCATAAGTGAGTACTTTTGGACCTGGAGAGGTCATCTTTTTGCAAAAACTTCTTACCAACTGTGTCTGTGAGGAACACATTTTTTTTGTGAACCAAACACACTAAGTCCTAAGTCTGACCCCTGATTAATAATATTACATACACATACACACCTGCATGATACTCACAGCACAATAGAATACAGACTGCAATGATAGCTAGCTAGTTTCAAGAAACGTGCTGTTTCTATCCCCTCATCCCCCTTCCTCCACACACACACGCACACATACACTTAATGGACACTGACATTGTTCCAACATTATTATTGTAAAATTGTTGTTGTAAAATTGCTGTTGTTGTCATTTCATTTTAAAATTCTATTTCAGTAAAATTCCTTCCAGAATCTTATATTTCTTTTACTGTGGACCCCTGGTATTTGGAGAGTTTTGAGCCCACAACTAACCTGGAACAACAGTAATCTATGGAAACTAGAAATTCTTTCTAACACTTATATATAACCGCCTATTTTAATAGCTTCAATTCCAGATATACCTTAACATGCATTGATACACACAGTGGAAACTACCTTGACTCTGCTGAAGAAGCTGTCGTATTTGGCCAATCAGCACCAAGGATTCATGGCATTGTATGGCACTAGCAGATTTGCGGCATTGCAAATGCTAGCAAGTAGCACCAAAGTGTTTCAGTTTACCAAGCTGCATTTTCTTTTGAATATTTTAGATGTGCTCTACAAAAATATCCACAACCCACAACTAAGCATATGTTACACAAATAAATTTAAGATATTTTATTCAGAAAACACATGAATAGATTAGAATACTTCAGATTGCTTAGGCAGCAGTGACTGCTGATTTTGGCATTGCTGGATAAGCAGAATCCAGCATAAGGCTTATGCACAGTCATGCACCCATCCTGTATGTGCCAATACAGCACATCCAGCTGTGTGTCAACAGAGAGCCATGAGTATGTTTTCTAAGTTTTTTGCTTTACTTAATAAAGGAGTTGAGAAAACATAATGTGCTGTAGTGTGATGAAAATTAAAAACCGCAGGAAACGTGAAATGTTGGAAGTAGGTTAGAACATGCCTGAATGAACACATTAGTCAGAGGCAACTTTAAAACATTTGCATTCCAGCAAGGTCACAATTAAACATGGGTGTAGATCAGTTGAGGACTGGAACATTTGGAGCCATCAAACATCCAGGGGCTTAAGGAACAAGTGAATGTTTCACAGTCAGCCTCTTCAGGATGTTAGCCCATAACCCACTTACAGGAAAAGAGGGGCACAGGGCATAGAATGCTAATCTGAACGCTGCTGTAAAGGTCAGAACATCATGAGAACATGTGTTTGACCTGCGGCCAGAGACAAACAGATGAAACTCTAATCAACAAATCTCTCCCTGCCCTCCTCTCCAGGCTTTTCAGCATGCCAGCAAAGGTCGGAGTACAGCACTGGTCAAGTGGCCAAAGCTCTTTCCCCAGCCGTGAAAGACAAGCATTCAGACAAGCAGGAGAATGTGATTACACTCCGGAGTCCCAGCGCTGCCCATTGTTGCAGAGAAGCCAGTGAATCCAGCTTATAACCGAGGCACTTCGGGAGCAGGCGCAGGATGGAGACGCAGTAAGAGATTCTGTTTTCACACTTTACATAGGGACAGATTCACTGGGCCAGGGGAAGGTTTAATCCGATTAATTTTCATTGAGAAAAGAGATTAATTACTTTTGGCAGTCCACAAACAAGCTCCACTCCGTTTGTTTCATGTCCACTGACTGTGTCTTGCATCCCTCTGAAGCGGGGACATGCATCATCTACGTCCGGAGGCATGAGGAACATTCTGTTCACATTTAAACACACAGGCAGAAAGCTCAATCCTTCGCTGTTTGAAATGGAAACAATATTGTAAGTAATTATTTTCATGCAGAGGAGGACACTGAGTACCGAGAAGCCAAAAATTACAAATTACTCTGCAGGATATGAGACCATGAGACCCCTAGAGGTCTCCAGAAAGCACTCCTATGAGTCTTACTGAGATCATGAAATCCCTCCACTTCCAATCCACAGTTAACTCAAAAATTTACTTTTCCATAATGGAAAGAAAATACAGTTTATACAGCCCACCTCAATGTTTGAACATGTTCTGTTGAAGTTCTTATAGGTGCAACAGCATGAAGGGATTGGAATTGAAATAAACAGGCACATACTTGACACAACTGAATCCTGTCGTCCCTATATATTATCTGACAGAGGACTGTGTTGAAAAACAAAGCCGATTTAGCTGCAGAAACGACATGTGACATAAAACAGACCAATGCCACCATACAAACAACAGAAGGGGTCCTTCTATAATCATAATGTTTGAACTAATCATACATCACAACCACAAACTAAGACACGATTGTAGCAAAAGTTCAACAAACATTAGAACATACAGTAAATATAAAGTGGAAGATAATAGATAGTTTTCAAAATGTTTTAGAAGTAAAAATGGGAACATGCGTTATTGGGAAGCTATGGTGATGTGTATATACTAGGATTGTGAGAGATTTTACATGGGACTTCTTGTAGCTTTGTTTTTTAACAATGGCTGTCTTCTTAAAGGCCACATTTGAAGAGAACATGCCTCGATTATTCCACCTGAGCCACCGGACCTCTGCAGCACCTCCAGAGTTCTCATGAGCCTCTTGGCCACTTTACGAGTAATCCTGCTGTTCCTCTGGGATGGGAGCACCTGAACCATGGCAACCCAAAGAGGTTGTGCAAATGTTCCTCTCACTGTATGCTCCAACCTTGGACAAAATGAGTTGGTGCTTTTAAACAATTTAGCTGATCAGTCAGAGAGCACTTTCCATCTAATCAGTTCATGTTTCTCTGAAATGAGTGGGGAGGGGGTGGGACAGAAAGCTTCTTTCTGTGTAGCGGCCATAAGTCCCACTTGCTCACCAAAGCCCCCACCTGTTCAGGGTTCTGAAAAAAGCCCACATGCCTCAACAGATGTTCTGTACAGTCTCCTAACTGGGTATGGCAGGTGTAGAGAGCATGACATAAAAGCTTTACAAGGAGTGGTTACAGTGGTTGAAAAGGCCATTTGTTTCATCCCTTCCAGAACATCTGCACCATTACATCATCTATATCTTCTGGCACACTGTTTTCCTTCTTCCCCCTAGAAAGCAACCCTCCATAATTCACATAATCAAGCAACAACTGCTGTCCTTAGATATTGCATCTACATAAAATACCTTATGAGAGGAACCAGATATATGGCAATTACAAAAAAAAATAAATAAATTAAAAGTAGTGCAAGAAAAGATATTTTATTTATTAATACTCAAAACAGGATCATGTGAAAAATATTTGGCTCCTATATAGCCAAAAGCAACTGATTTCCAATGTGTGTGACAATGGGCCATGAATGGATGCTCTGGAAGATCTTAAAAGAATACATGTTGACTTTATTTACAGAATAAAGTCAATATTCTGTAAATAATATCGATGTCCTCTATGTCCTTTAGAGGACCTTGGTCCATTTAGAGGACCAAAGTCAAGTCCCCTGGGCCTTGACTTTGACATATGTGACAGTTTCTTTAAGTCTATTCTCTGAGCTATAGGGAATCACTGGTTATGACTTTAGAACTGGGTGATGGGCTTATCTTACTGGTTTTAGTCAGAACAACAGCAGCAGCGTTCTGGATCAACTGCAGCTGGAGGACTGATTTTTTTAGGCAGACATGAGAAGACAATGTTGTAGTAAACAATGTGACTAAAGATAAATGCATGGATGAGTTTCTCTATGTCTTTCTGGGACATTAGTCCTCTAATTCTGTAAATGTTCTTCAGGTGATAGAAGGACGACTTTGTAACTGTCTTTACAAAGTTACAAAGTCACATCCAGATTTGGGGCTGGTCACCAGTTTGTAGTTTTAATACCTAAAGCTGTGTGCCGACTCTTGATTGGTCCTCTTTAGGTCTAAAAAAGCTGTGCTAGTTTTACAATCAGGCTCAATGGCAGATAGGCTCAACTGAGTATGAGTGTACATGTTAGAACTATTCAACATATGTAGAAGCCAGAATTATTTGTAAAGTATCTCTTATTTACACCAGGTTTAAAAACATGCACATTTTAACTCTCACATACAACTTGCCTTATATTTGGCTAAATCCATAATATCAGGCAGTTGCACCTTGTTTAATGTTGTGTTCCTACTCGCTGTTTTTTTTTTTTTTTTTTTTTTTCAAAATTAATAGAGTTCATTTAGTTTGCATAGTTTCATGGCACAGACTATGTGTAACTTTTTGTTTAATTAAAAAATAAATATTTTATAGTTTGATGTGGACATGACATCCTTTGTAGTAGTTTATTTCCATTAACTGACTAACTAGTGTACTAGTGCTGCATCTTCACAATTTTCTAAATTCTGAAATGCTAAAATTCTGCAGTCGTTATTTTTATTCGGTTTTGGAAGAATACCTTTTCTCAAAGAAAATGTCTGGCTTTTCAGGCAATTTTACAACTCACAAAAAGCCAGGTGGTAAAAGCTTACTCCAGCGCACCAAATGCCACTTTAGTATGCGGACAGCCTTGGTTTATGGAGAAAAATAAGCCTTACACTTGTAAACAGTGTAGGGACTGCAGAGCAGCGTGCCCCCTTGTGTGACTCTGCAGGACACAGAAAGACGGTAAATACAGGCATGGCAGGACAGAGTGACTAGATCCGCAGCTTCTCACCACCCCCACTGCTTTTCATTCTGTCCTCCACTCCTTCCCCAGCTGTCATTATCAGCACCACAAGGCTTAAGCTTAGCCTGTTCAGGCAACTGAGCAGAAATAAGCCGACACCCTGGCCACAAATGCTGCATTCATCACAAACAAGCACGGAACAACATGAGACCGCATCCTGTGTAATAGTGCATAAGAGGTTAACAGGACAATGTTGTCAAACAGATAGCATTATTTCACACAAAGTAATTCAGGCTTTGTTTATCAATTTTGACATTTTTTTAGGGATTTTTGTTTTGGTAAGAAAATGATGCACATTTTCTCAGGTAAAAAAAACCCTGAAATAGAACTTATCAGCAGACTGCACACGACCACAACAGCAAGATTTTCAGTTACTCTGAAACCTTTTAAAATGAACTATGAGGAATATTTTGTGTGAAAATGATTTTATATGCCTGTGAAAGTAGTCATCCAGTCATAATAAACTGATTCAAATAGTCAACTGCTTTAAGAACTTCCTGTTGGCTTCCTGCAGTAATATAACGGATGGCATGTTTTATATTGTATTCATCTCTCTAGCATAGTCAGATGCATTATGTATAATAAAGTGTCTTGGTAAATAGGAAAGTACTCCCTCAGTTCATTGGTTTTAATGTATCAAGGTTCAAGGCTTTATCGCATTCTAAAAGTATTTCAATCTAACCCAAGGTGAATAACACTACACATGACAGACTCCCCGATGATGCTGTTCAAAACAGAAAAAGTTTGGAAAAAATGAAGTACACCCTGAGCTAAGGATAAGCGAGAAGAGTTTGATATATAGAGTGAGAGAATAGGACTGTTCCTTTGCTGCTACGTTCTTCTCTGTGGAGTTTGGCTGTCTCTCACACTCCAGAAACAATTAAAGTAATTTTTCAGGTCAGGCTTCTTTAGCCAACATGCTAGCAGTTCAGACAGACTTATGAGCCACTTATAGTTTCTTGTTTTATGATATATTGAGAAATACATGTTCTGTGGATCTTAAATGTGAGAAAATGATGGGGATTAGTAACATTATGTTTGAAATATGTGTTACTTTTGAAGGACTCATATTCTGAATCGTCTGTGTACAGTTGTCGCCACAAGTTTACATGCAACACATAACTCATACATGTTTTTTTGTTTTTTTTTCTGTCATTGTGGGAAGTTAAATAAGACAAAACATCCCTTGTTTTAGGTTGGTTAGGATGTTAGTCCCTGTGTTCCTTCTTCCTTCTTATCAGAATGGCCCTCTTCTTTAATATATTACCCCCCACATTCCTTTCACTCCGGCTTTACATTGTGTTAATAAAAAAGACAAGTGCTGAAGCAGAGTCAGAACGCAAAGGCGCAGTTCTCAAGCTTTTTGCAAAAGGGGAAGCAAAAAGCTTGATAGAAATCTTATAATCGGTGTCTGTGGTTCTCTTTTTATGTAGGTTAAGAAAATACCTATCACTCCTCATAAGGTAATGGTATTTTACACCTGTAGTTGGCAAACTGAAACTCAATTAAGCATCCATGTCTGTTAAGGTGTAGACTGCAGCTTTTCTACACCAACAGAAAGTTCAATGACTTAAATCTATTATTTTTGCTAAAATCAACATATTAACAACCATAAATGAAGAAAAAATGAAGTTATAGATATTATTTTAACAGTTGCAATTTGTTACGTTAGCAGCAATTCAGGAAGTTGTTAATATTTTTGTTTTAAATAACTGACAAGTAAACCATCTTATGCTTTTGAACCTTTCTGTGAATATCATAATAAAATTAAAAGAGTGTAATTCTATGTATATCTCATACTTGCCCTCTATAGACCCTGTTCCCCACACCTTATATAAGTCAATGGGTCATTCATGGGCCCTTGAAGGCATGTGGGTATCTTGAGGAGGTAACTGCACAATTTGGATGTAATGTGTTGGACCAGAGACAAATTGTAGACACACACACCAATCCCAGAGGGACCAGAAATGGACACAGCTCGGATCAAGAGTTGGCCGGATGTTTGAAGAAATGTTTTAGTTGATGGAATGTGCAGACAGAACCCCCACAGATATCAAGGATGATGTGTGAGTTTTAACAAGCAATTTCAATGTAATTACACTGCAGCTTCACTGGGTGGGGAAATGAGAGGCACCGGCATGGACGCTGCAGTGAGGGCTTCACTGTCAGCTCTGATGAATGATAGTTATAGGTTGTGCTTGCATCAGAGTGTGTGACGGAGTGTGACTCAGTTTAAAGATGCATTTTCTTTTTTTCTTGTAACATTTAGGCTTAAAATTAACACTTTAGAATTTGGAAGAGTTTGGAGTTGCTTTGACAGCTTGGGATAAAAGTCTTTTGGAAATTTAAAAAAAGCATTCAGAGACATTTTTCAAAAACCACAAAATAACATGTGTTGTTATTAAATAAATGCATTTATTAAAACCTGATGTCTTCTAAGCTGATCTGTGACTGTAGACTACTTCACTCACACACACCTTGGATATGCAGAAATTCTGTTAAGGCCTGAGATTTGGGCTTTGTGATGGCCATGCTGCAAATTGACTCTGTTGTCCTGAAGCAACTTTGTAGCAATATTGCATATAAATACACACACATGCATATATGCATGCAGTTTACTAATGTGCTTTTCTTTACACAACAAATT
The DNA here is from genome assembly GCA_922788865.1 of Poeciliopsis turneri. Taxonomy (NCBI): domain Eukaryota; kingdom Metazoa; phylum Chordata; class Actinopteri; order Cyprinodontiformes; family Poeciliidae; genus Poeciliopsis; species Poeciliopsis turneri. The sequence continues at coordinate 469,066 of CAKLNU010001061.1, read as the reverse complement.
TGTCCATGATCTCAAAGAACTTCAAAGCAGTGAAACATGAGAATGACCGCAGGCCTTTTTTCTGTGTAAGCACATTACTGTCATGGGTCTGGAAATCGAGTCCATGGGATATGATCACCATTAAAAGAGCAGTGCTGTCTCTGTAAGAAAAGACTGACTGTAATGAGGCTGACTCATTTTAGCCAATCTGCTCATTTTGTCATCAGAAACGTCCTGAGTCCTATCTCAGATTAAAGCTCCACAACTAATTATCTCTCTTACACAGTACAACTAACTTACTCAGGTCAGTGGATATATAAATGTGTTAGCTATGATTCATTTACCAACCCAGAAACGTCTGGTGGAATTATTCCACACTGCACGACATACAGCAACAGTTCCCTTTTGACCCTAATGTTAATGTGTAGCCTTAGGCTAGTTCAAGATCTCTGATAGGGATGAGGAGATTCATTTCTACATTAAGTTATCTAAAATTTAGCTTAGAGAAACCAGCAACAAGCTCATTAATGTTCTGATAAATGGAAGATTAGCATCTTTAGTGACAGACAAGTACCAAAATAAAAAAATCTATTTAATTAAATTGTGTTTCTTTTGACAGTGCCAATTAACTATATGGGTAATATGGGTAATCCAAGGCACTATGCAAAAAGACGACAAATTGAAAAAATGCTCCTGATCTGCTAACCTGAAGCGTTGGGTGTGATTTAAAAGTTATTTAATTAAATTTTCCTCCGGACAGTTCTTTGCATCATGTCATAATGTTATTCCCTCATCAAACGCATATCTAGAGTATTGCCTAGATTTTTTCACACGTTTGATAAATCCTTTAATCTCCATGGCAACCGTTCAGCTGTGGAAAACGCCTGGGTGGACCAAGCCCTGCCTTCAAGTCGTAGCTGCTCCTCTAAGTCCAATCAACTCCTTCAAACTCACTGGCAGCAATTAGCAAATACTAAAGATGAATCAAGTCATGCACTCATATTGCAGCAGCACAATATTAATACAAAGTTATTCAAGTAAGGATACATTAACATAATCTCATTTAAAAATATATATATATTGCAATTAAAACAAGGTAGCCTTGATACATGTCTTATGTTCTATTCTGTTACAGTCCAATTCTTGCTGGTGCTGCATGTACCACAATTATTAGAATTATTATGTTGTGTTATCTTTCTTACATTACTAGTTTTATATTACTAATAGTTTTTCATTCAAAGGTTATAACTAATGTTTCCTTAACCTCAAGCATGTTTTTGCATGTGATGTCTAAATCTTCTTTAGGAGATCTTCCTGAGACACTCCTTAGTTGTAAAACTGTCTGTGTGTAGAACTTAGTTTCTGTTTCCCCCCTTCCTTGTTATCTGGATAGCCCCCCTTTTGTTAAGATCTCTCTCCCATATTCTATTCACACCCTTTCGCTGCTAATAAAAAGGCAAGTTCTACAGCAGAATGGCAGAACACAAGGAGATATTTATGGGTTAAAGTAAAGAAACGTATGTGAGATCTTATGGCAAAAACCATCAGAGTCAGTGGAAACTGGAATTTCATGGGTTTTGAAGTATGCTCTGAACATAATAAATGACAGAATGAAAGAAGAACCTACAGTAATTTAAAAAAAAAGTAAATTGAGATTCTCCTCACAGTCATGCTTCTCTGTTTAATTTCCATTCCTCTGACATCAAACATGTCCAGGTTCATACACAAAAGTATTTCCAGTTGACGTCAATATTATTAACCCACTTCATTTTGGATGCTTACATTTTTTTGCTTTACACACAGAAACTAAATTATTTCACAAAAATAAAATATTTTTTTTCTCTTCTTTGTAAATTAAATGAATTTAGTCTGAATCATAGGAACCTGATTTCCTCTCTTGAAATAAAGTACAAAGTAAACTTAGAACAACTTTCCCATAACTCTTATTTTCTTTATTTAACCAGGTAAACCACATTGAGATCTGGATCTCATCATCAAGAGGGACCTGGGCAATGAAATGTTTGAACCTTTAATTTGTGATTCTTGAACAGATGTTTTCTAAATGTGTTACCTTGCAACAAATAGTTACCACAACTCTTTAAAATCCTTCATCACCCTGTCAGCTTTGAAGCACTTAGCAAAAGCAATGTATATCATTCCAAATAACCCTCCTTCTTTTTAATATCTCTCTTTGTATCAAAAAATATGAAACAGGGAAATATAACAACATACACACAGGAACTACCCCAATATCCTGCTGCTGCAGTAAAGCAGGTCAGACGAAACCCTGTTCTGTTCAAACCACTACAGCATGAAGTTTAAGTATGCTTATAGTTGATGATCAAAGTAAACTGAGGTTTTGCAAAAGCTGTGAAGAAATTCAAGTTATCTACCATCTGATTTTGATCTTACTGATGTATACAAACAGGTACATGGCAAATTTGTATGAAAGATTGAAGGAGGGAAAAAAACTGAAAAGGCAGTGTGCGTTAAAGCTCGACCTTCTACACTCAGAGAAGAAAAGAATGATGAATACTAAAACCACTGTCTGTATGTGTGGAAATGGGCTCTGCTTTGTCGCCTCTGTTTACTGTCACCTCCCCAGCTGACGCTGCCTAACTGAAGCAGGGATCTTTTTGGGGTTAATAAATCTCCTCAACATGTTCCTGTTCTGATCTCAGGTCCTTCTGTTTGCACTGCCTTACTTTAAAAACAACCTTCAGTCTCAAGAGGAAAGCAGGAAAACAAAAACACCTTTGGACAGTGAAATTGCCTTGTCACACAAAAAGAAGGCATTATTGTGATAAATCACCCCATTTTTTTCCATAACTAAAGTCTGCCATGGTGTACCTTCCAGTGGCATCTACCATCCTGAGCTCTGATATGGATGGACTTTACAGAATAACAGAGACTATGGCTCCTCACAGTAACACTTATTAGGTCACTTGTTATTATTATATGTATTCTTCCTTTTAGTCCAATTGTGAGACAGCATGGGGAAATTTTCTATTGTTATGCTGATGATACTCAGATTTTTGCAGCTGCCAGGACACTTCACTTGAGGTTTTATGAACTCTCAAATTTTACATCTGGAAAATCGCCAAAAAATAGAAACATTTTGTTCTTAAGTTATGCTGAAAAACTAGTCCAAGGTTTTGTAATTTCAAGGCTGGACTACAGAAAGTTTGTTCTATCAGGAAGTTGAAAGAGTGCAGTTAATAGTTTTAAATTCCTAAACTACAAAAAAAGTATTTCTATAAATCTGTTTACTTCAGTTCATACTTGATGAGTTCAAATGTTGTAGATTTGTACCAAGAACCGATTGTTCTTCAAATTAATGAGTTCTTAAAAAGTGAAATAGCCCTTTAATATAGTGCTGATAGTGAATTAAAAATAGGGCATAGACTTTAGCATCGCAATGTCCCTCTTAATGTTAACAAGCTAATCATTTCTTCTTTGTCTTTCTATTATGTTTTCCTTTCTATACTATAGATGCTATATTGCTGCCACTTGACAGTGGTGAGCCTTTCAGAAATGCTAATTTAACTAGGTGTTCTCATAACACCAGACAAAAACCTAACAGAGCTACATGAGATCTACAGAAACATCAGACACTAGTTGCTTTTTTCCTAAAATAGAGAGTCTAAAACATAGAAACAGAACAAAACCTTGTTAGTTTCCTGTTTTATTTTGTCTTACTAAATGAAAAAAACAACAATGATTCTGTCCAGAAGTCTTTTAAACATCCAGATTATGATCCAGGCTCTTTGTATCACAATAAACACTATACCCTCTATAGTATGTAAGTTGAATAAAAAAATGTTTTTTCATGTGTGAAAGATGGCTCTCCTCCACTTCCTCCAAGTGCTACTATTGCTGTCTGAAGAAATGTATCACTCCCAGTCAATAACAACCAATCAGAGCCAGTAGGAGGGTCTTAATGTTGTCAATGAAGCTTGTGTACTTTCTGCTTCATGTGGAATGGCAGAGAAACAACTTTAAGTTTCAAGAAAACTGCTAATCCACCGTCATTGGTGACCATACTAACTAGCCTGATAAGTTGTGGCAGGCTCCAGTGAATAGGAGTTGTAGTGTCGTACAGAGAAAGGGGGAGACTTTGAGCAGCTCATGCATATTTACAGAACTCAGACCTTCCTCCTGGCTCTGACTCATTGTTTCTGACACAGTTGTGTATTTCTAAGGTTAGTACTTGATGGACTGGGAGAATGCAGAGGAGCTTGATTTTTTTTCACAGATTATCTTTCTCATGCAATGCTGTCACAGCAAAGAGCGAATTATTGAAAATATGTTAAAAAAAACATAGAGATATGTGGATTTTTTAAAAAAGTTACATACCTCAGCTTTAAATCATTTTTAGTAGCTCAAAGTAGGTATGAATATTCTCTTACTATATATAAACATATAAGGAAGAAGCTGTTCTTTTACAGGGACATTTGTCAGTAGGTGACTATGATCTGGACGCCTATAGCTCTTTGAAGCAGGTGTTATGTCAGTACCATCATTGAATCTCATGTATGTTGTGGATTTGTTTTTAAACACACACTTACACAAAAAGCTGACATTAAATCTCTGAAAAGCAGTTTCTGATTTACACTAATGTAGCTCGGTGCCACATCAGTTTGTGCTCACACAGAATGCTGACTGTGCAGAATCAAACAAGAGAGACACAATGAAAGTGTCCAAAATTTGTGCAAAGTGTAAGACTAGCACTACTTCAACACATACTGACTCAAGGGAAGGTCAAAAGAAAACATCTGAGAAATTCCTCAAGAAGGAATAGGGACGTATTTGCTAAAAATGGTGCCAAAGTTCTGAGTAACGTTTTGGCAAACATGTAAAAGAACAGGGTTTTACTAAAGTGTAAATGTCTTAAGAAATACAATACATATAAACTGCATTTGTATTAAGTGTGCAAAGGACAACTGAAATACTATAATTTCCTCCAATTTTGGTGACAATAAGAGAAAAAATGAAGATGTAGCTGAAGCCATCAGCTGAAATCAGAAGTGCAGCAGGTTAAACCAGTGGTACTGTGAGGTACAGAGACAATATGAATAACTAAACCTCTGAAACAGCAAACACTGCAAACCTGTGCTGCACTGGACATGGCTGCTGACACTGTACAGTGATGTCAACTGATAATCCCTCTATGTGTCAAATCATAAATACAGAAACAGAAAGTCATTGCAATCATTTTTTTTTTAACTAATTATTTTCCAGCAAACGTCATGCTGGTTTAAAGAAGAAAAAAAAAGTAAATTACTCAGTTACTGCACTCGGGTGTCTGGTAATTTTCACCATTGTCTCCCAGCAAACTGCTCTCTATGTCTCAATGTGCCTTATGATCCATTTGAAGAAATTGACGAAAAACAGAATTCGGGGGGAACAAATGACACTGAAAATGTTGTGAAATTTTCTCAAGGACTGAGAAATGCTGAACCTTTCAGAGCAAAATCTAATAAAACATGTTTTTACACATCTTTGCCATAAAGAGCTTGTCTGCTCACCCTTTTATCAGTTAGGAAGAGTACCACTTTTAGATTATAAGGGCTTTCTAAATGTTTTTTTGCTCTAATAAGGCAAGAAGGGTAACGTCAACGCTGTACCAAAACAAAGGCAGGAACTGCACACACAGATTAAATTGACCGGGTTTGTTTGAGTTGTCCACTTATACCACTTATTCACTGTGTATGTCTTTATTTGGTTTCACTGAGCAACAGTGGTAGGAAGTCCCTGGTGCATTTTGAACAACACTTGATTGCAGCATTATTTCAACTCATCTGGGATTTATGGCTTCAGTTGCGGTACTATTTCAGCTTTTGTGATGTTAATTAGCTTCTCCCAGTTGTAAACCATCTTGTTATGGTTATGCATAATAACAGATAATCAAAAGTAACAAAAAGCATCAGCAGAAATTTTTCCAGCTACATGCCATCCACAGCAAAACAGAATAATGGTTAAAAAGTATATTTTTTCTGTCAGAAACAGAGAAATTAAAGATTTTAAAAAGTTAAAAATCTGAAACAGTAGCTATTCCAACTCGCTGTCACTTTGAGCAGAGAGGTTCTGGAAATGTCCATGTTGTTGATTTAGTTTGAAGTAAAGCATGACCCTGCTGTGCTATTGGTACTAGATATATAGATTTCTCTTATTTTCTTGATCACCCTAACACAGAGGTGTCACTGTGCCACATCTGATCCAAGTTTTCTCGCAATCATCACACATACCTATCAAGTTTTCATATTTCATCTGTCAAAGAAAGAAACACCATCAGTAATTTCATCAGCCTAGAGGAAACAGAGGATGTGATTTTCTGCACAGTCAGCTGTCCACTGCTCATTATGTATTTCATTGCTTTGTGTGTATAATAATCCAATGGAAATCTTGCTGTTAAAATTATATTAGGATCCCTCCGAGCTCAACCCAGTGTGATGCATTTAGCATTTGAACTACAATCTGAAAAATTCAACTTGTCTTTTAGTCTCAGCAACCTTCCTACATGTGAATAGAAATTCTCTCTGCTCTTCAGAGGGAGGCCCACAGTACCACACCACACACTAATCTCTATGCAAGACTTCTGGACACGTTTTGATCTTTGCATGGAGTGGTGCTAGTTTGTTTCAGCTGCCTGGTCAGAGACAGGACAGCAGGTTCATTGCAGCTGCCATGCCAAAAGTGTCACAGTAAATTGTGACACTGGCAATTTAAAAAGCTGGCAACACAGTTTGAGCATGGGTAGATTGACTATAGACCACCATGGCCAGTCACCATTAATCCATGGTCACAGTCATAGTCAAGTCAAACAGGTGTGCATACAAGTTATCAATGCTGCTTCCACCTTCATAGAAAGCCACATTCCAAATCATGAAAGGTGCTCAAAGCAACCTGAAATGTATTCAGGTGTGAAAGGGTGGTGAGTGGTTATCTCCTACTCAGTTACTCAACTAAGACAGTGGGAGAGAAATCACTGGCCATCTGTGCAAAATATACACACACATTTTACCAAAGACATTAGATAATGCTGTTGCCCACTGAGAGATAACAAGACCTTTCTGGTGTTTATTTTTTTAATAGAACAGTCAATATTTTATTAAAAATGGTTAGTTAACACTGCGACAGGCTGGCGACCTGTCCAGGGTGACCCCGCCTCTCGCCCGGAACGCAGCTGGAGATAGGCACCAGCAACTCCCGACCCCGTTAGGGAGAAGGGTGACGGAAAATGGATGGATAGATGGATGGTTAGTTAACATCTCCTTAGGATCTTGGTTTGAGAGCTCATTTAAGATTAGCTACTGGAAACATGCACAGCTCGCTTTAGTTCTCGTCATAGAACTGATCACTACTTAACTGTAGAGACTATGTTTGAAATGAAAAGGCTTTAAGAACCACAGCCTTAAGTCAATAATAACAATGAGAACCTTGGTGAAAATAGGAGAGCCTGATGAATTCATCCGAATTGACAGATGATTAGATTTCTGAGTAACCAGATAACCAAAACCAGATATCAACATTTCATGTATAAAAAGACATATTATACTGTATATGAAAAGACCTTCCCATAACAGGAGACACGAAGTGTTTCTCCTGTTTTGTGTCCTCCTGATTTCCACAATGCTTTAAAGTTGCAAAGTCACTTTTCTTATTCAGTGTAAGATCTTTCAGGGCAGTGAGAAAACAGGAAAGCGAGAGAGTTATGCCAGATGAGTGAGAGGTGACAACCCTAAGGCCTTTGCTCCTATCAAAAGTCCTCTGCTGCCTCCATCGGGTTTTCTTTGAGTGTAGTTTTGTTTCTGACTTTCACCCATCTTCCCATCATCTCTAATATCCCTTTGGGATCAATAAAGTATATTTGAATTTGATCAGTTAAAGAGAAGCATCTCCAGAATGATGCCATCACAATTTGTTTTCACAGTTTGGATTCTGTGATAACTTCTTTCAAACTTGACATAGAATTTCCTTCATTTTCTTCCAGAATTGCAGGATTTGACACCCGTACTCCCTGACTAATGTTCCTGTTCTCCCTGACTAATGTTCTCCTGGGCTGGTTGGTTAGTTTAGGTAGACATCCATGTCTTGGTAGTTCCAGTTTGTCCATCCTCTCTGCATGTTCAGAAGATGGATTGAACAGAGTTCTGTGAGATTTTAAAAGCTGGGATATTGTTTTAGAACCAGACCCAGCTTAAACTAGCTACTCTAATGTCCCTATAGAGGGCTATTCTCAGTTGTCATGTCAAATAAAGTCAAATCTTATTTTGAAAATTTCAGTAAAGTCATTCCTTTATTGACAGTGAACCCTATTTTTATACAAGGTTGTTGTTTACAGATGGATTGTTTATTATATGTATACAATCGTCTGACAGGTCTTGTGTCTTTGGTGCCACACCATATCAGCATGTTTCTATCTGATCACAAATAATGAAAGCACCGCTGCTCCAAAGCAAACTGGCTAACGGTAAGCAAGAGTAATAAAGCAGAGCAGTTAACAGTCAGAAAGCCTTCTGCAGGGTGAGGAAGAAACCTCACCCTGCAGAAAGTCCCACCCTGCGCTGTAGACAAGCAGACCTTGTCTACAGCGCTGTAGACAAGGTCTGCTTGTCTACAGCTCTTTCTCTTCCTCTTCAATACTATGTGTAGATTTGCAAGGATAAAGTAAACAGTTAGAAGGATATTTCTATGTAACATTAAAGATCAGTTATCTGTGTTTGTTTTCTGTCACAGCCTTGGCCTTAGGAGGGCAAACACCAGCAGCACTCTGGCTCACTGCATAAACAGTTTGTTTGGAGAGAGATGTGTGGATTGGAACCTATGAGGATATTTTACTGATTCTATGTTCATTCTCTTATTGGACATTTTTAAGCCCAGTTCAATGACAAACTCACAAACATTAAACAATATCTGACATGGGTTCTTTCATGACTTACTGACATGCGATAGATGGAAGATGCTGCTGGCTCATTGGGTGAGGCAAGTTTCTACATCTAACTCCAAGTTTTGTGAGTCTTTAATCGGATCAACTTTTTTATTTGGTGTGGAAACCATGGAGACAGGTACTCTATCTCAGAACTAATAAGCTGAAAGAGGCCTTAGATGGTTATAAAGTTGGCTGTGGCATTGCCAACTGGCAGCGCCACAGGTATGTAATGGTTTTTCAGTTGCTTTAATGAAAAGAGTGAGGAGTGAAGAGGACAAGAATGTTCCCAACAGGAAGAATTTAGATGGAGACAGAACTATATGGAGTTTTGTGCTGGGATCTATTTAATAATGTTACAGGTTGTATATCTGCAGAATTACTGTCATCTATGAACTAACATATATCAACATAGATTGGCTGTTACAAATAAATGACAATGTTTTCAGGACAGATCAAATAGATCACAATTCTGAACAAGAAAATAAAATGTACTCTCCATCAGGATGACATCAGCCACATATGGTGTTTTGTAAAAACGTAAAACAGGAATGCATTGCTCTTGGGATGCAACAAGCTTCTAAATCCAAGCAGTTTTTTGAAGTTGTTTTTTTTTTTTTTTTTGGTTTGTTTTGTTTTGTTTTTAAATTAAGCTCTCACAGATAACTATTACTTAATTTTGGGTATGAACATTTTTTTAACTGTTTTCATCAACTCCTGCTGTGCTGTGCATTATATTTTGCGATAATATTGCAAATTTATAAGGTTATTTTAAGGTTATAGTATATATATATATATATATATATATATATATATATATATATATATATATATATATATAACAATTACAACCTGAGGATAGATCGAAAATGAGGAGAGTGCAAAACTGTCCCCCAAAAATCCAAACTGATGTTATATTTGTGTCCTTGAATTGTTAATGTAAACTTTTATTACTATAACAATATAGTTCAGCTTCATCTTGAAATCAGAATCACTGGGGTCAGTAAATTGTAAATTGGGGGAAGTTTTCCAATCCTGGAAGAGTTTGTAGGAAAGGATTTACTGTCAGACAGAAGGCATAGCTCAAAAGTGCTGAGGAATTACTGAGTCAACAGGTCTGCAACATGCTCTCATGATGCACAACTTCTTTCATTAGCTTTTACTGTTGCCCACAATGCTAATGGTGAAGTTTTCAGTCCAGTGGTTGTAGTTTTTCAGGACTCTGGGATGAACTGGGTAGCCTTGGCTATAACACTTCAGGGATTTTTTATAATGGATCAAGTTTGGCTTTTCACATTCCAAAACTTCATGAGTAAAACATGACATTATAATCATCTGGACTCTGAACATTTTATTGTAACAATTCAACTAAAAGAAGATGTATTGTTTAGGTGAGAAAAAGATAAAAGCGCAGTATATGTTCAAATGAAAAGAAATCAAAACTTCTCTGAAACAGCATCAAAACGACATCAGAGACATTGTGTTAAATTAGCTTGTATAAAACTGTGTGGTAAAATAAAGATATTGAGGACTGACAGAATCACTCAATGTTCCTTTGCCAATAATGTGGGGCTGCAGCTCTGACTCATACTTCAAGAGTGCTTTTACATTTCTTTTTAAGTGAATATTCAGTCACATTTCAAAACTGACTTCCCATCCTTATTTCTATTATTGTGAAAATGTTACCTGCTGAACTGTTCCTTTGAAGCTGAATGCAGCACAGAGGTTAAAATTAACTTCTGTGCCTATATGCTTCTGGCACCTATATGGCACCTATATGCTTAATTTACTTCCCTTTCATTCCTTTCCTTTCTCCCCTTCTTCTTACTTTATTTTCCTTTTATTTACTTTTTTTCCTTTCCTTTTTTTTCTTCTCCTTTCTTCCCTTCCCTTCCCTTTTCTTTCCTTTCCTTTCCTTGGTTTTCCTTTCCTTTCCTCTTTGGAATCCTATGCCCAGCATTCTTCCTCTTTATGCGAAGGAAAGGATGCTTCCTTACATAGATGACAGAAATTTATTTTAAAAATGAATATCTGAATTTATTAAGATGGCAATTCTTTCATCTTTGGCTGTTGCAATCATTTCTGTGCCCTCAAGCTCTAAAAGCAATCATTGTATGGTCAGACTAAATGAAAGTTCTTTTTTTTGTATTTTTTTTATTGTATTGAATATGTAGAAAAAAGAAAAATAACTTTGATGATAAAATATATTACAAATTTACAAGTTGCTTTACCTTACTGCTAGCGGGATGTTGTTTCGACAGTGCTGGTTTGGTCATGTAAGAGTTGGGCTAATGTACATGAAATGCTTTTTCATACTGGACATTGAGTGCATTTATACGTTGCTTAGTTGCTTATTGAAATTATTCAAGGAACAATTAGTAGATGAGGATTTAATCCATATTCAGAACATGATTCTTGTGGTTATTAGGCTACAGGAGTAACATCAACAAAATCTTGAGTTGAAGGTTCAGAAATTCTAGTATCTCAATTTTTTGCTTTTTGTAACTATTACACTAAATGATATTGTGACTTCACCTAAATGATTTGAATAATCAATCACAATATGGTTGGCAGTCAATGTGAGGTACTCATTATAAAATTGATTGCAGGAGACGTGTAGCTCTGATCAGAAAAAATGTCGGAAAGCGTTCCTGATATATTTATGGAAGACATCAGTTATCCTGCTCAAACTTTAGGAGTGAACTGTTTTATGAAATGTTTTTGGGGTTTTTTGTTTGTTTGTTTATTTTTTTAATAAAACAGTTAATATTTTATTAAAAATGGTTAGTTAACATCTCCTTAAGACCTTGGTTTGAGAGCTCATTTAAGATTAGCTACTGGAAACATGCACATCTCACTTTAGTTCTCGTCATAGAACTGATCGCTACTTAAATGTGGAGACTATGTTTGAAATGAAAAGGCTTTAAGAACCACAGCCTTAAGTCAGTAATAACAATGAGAACCTTGATGAAATGAGGAGAGCCTGATGAATTCATCAGAATTGACAGATGATTAGATTTCTGAGTAACCAGATAACCAAAACCAGATATCAACATCTCATGTATTAAAAGACATATAATATAATTTCAGACACCAAAGATATTTCTGGACTAAGATCCTAGAGGTTATTACTGGAATTTACTGGACTCTGAAAAAAATGTGAAATAAAAACAATTCAAAAAAAGTCCTACAGATTTGAGGCTGACATTGTCATTTCTGTTTTGACCCTCCCTGTTGCTGACCTGCACCAACATGAGCACGACAGTAGACATCAGTAGTTTAACTTCATTGGATCTGAGAACATGAATGTGATTCAATTTGAATATGCAGTCATGTATTTCAGTCATTCCATCTCTACGAAACATGTGATATCGATTAATCACAGACAGACTAATGTTTCTAAACATTTATTTCTTTTAGTTATGGTGATTTTCTACAGTAAATGAAAGGATGGCATATAAAATTAGAGTGTTGCATCAGACAATGTTCCTATTTAAATATTTAGTAAGATACATACTAAAGATTTAAATCTTTACCAGAAATGTTTATTATTTCTGGTACTGCCAATATGTGCTTTTTGTTCAATCAGTCATGATTTCCAATAGAAAATATTAAACTGCGGCATTTCTGTTACAAGATGCTGCTGAAACCTTGAGCACCTTTCATTAAAATATTTTAACTGCATACATGTGTCTGAGTGAGTATATGGAATTATAATCTCCCATCAATTTGAGAAATTCACACAAGAAATTAAAATTTTTTACCTGATTCTTCTTTCCAATGATAACTGTTGCTGAAAGTTTCAATGTGATCATACTGCTCTGGATGAAAGAACTGTTTATATGAATCATTAACAGCTTAAAATGAATGTAGAATTTATCCACGATGACTGTCAATATCTATCACAGTCTGATAGATTTTATTAAAAAATTTTAAACTGGAATCCTTTAGCATGGTCTGTAAAGTCTCATGCTGTTTTATGAAATGAGGACTTGATATCTTTCTGGTGCGACAGACTGGCGACCTGTCCAGGGTGTACCCCGCCTCTCGCCCGGAACGCAGCTGGAGATAGGCACCAGCAACTCCCGACCCCATTAGGGAGAAAGGTGATGGAAAATGGATGGATGGATATCTTTCTGGTCCAGCTGTTGCTAAGATTATTTTAGTCTGGAACATCTGTAGAGAGCTGACCTCTTACCTACTAAGATTCCCTTCAAACAACTCCCTGCCTGTTCTTGTTCAGTGCAGTGAAAGCAGTAGCACACACCTTTTTGCATTTTGCCATGGAAGCCATAACTTTGTTCAGTTACGACGAGTGAGATTGTTTACTGTTTTAACCTTTGCAGTCATGCTGGGAGAGGCAGCACATTTAGTGTTTGTAGCTCCCACTTTGATCACTCCATGCCTGCTGGCTCTAAAAGCATTCTCACCAAACATGACCATGGGAAAAACGTCTATTCATTTTCTTAATCTGCTGATTTTTAGTCACACTTTGGTGCTTTTACAACTGAAAAGTCGCACTTGTATACTGATCAGGGCTTAATTTGCATGAAAACAATCTTTTCCTGTTAGCCTTAGAAACAACACCATCTGTGACTTTATGGATAAAGCAGGTGTCAAGACACACCTTTCAGCTTGATGACCATCAGTGACAATGAGTCAGAATTCAACAAGAATGCTCAAGGTGACCTTGAGTCAGTGAAACACTGTGTTGCTTTCATTTAATTGAAAGGACCAGAGAGGTTGTCCTCTCTGCACTTATTTTATTGGACCACCAGTGGCAGGTGACATTGCTGCCTCACATGCATACAAATGTCATAGTGAGCAGCTGATGGTCCAGTGGACAAACTATTCAATGTTTTACTAATTCATCTCTTTAATCTCTGTTTAGGAAGGGTTTGTTCTCCTTTCCCCCAACATCCCTCACTTTAATTTCCAACCTGGCTGGGGCTTTTCTTTGCAGAACATTCCATCATGCAAAGAACTTAGTATGACCTTTCAGATGATCTTTCCTGAAGAAAGAAAAACAGCCTTCATGTTTCCACAGGGTGTTTTTTTTTTTACATTCTTATACCTACAGTAAAGTTTTAAGTCAGTTTAAAACATACATACCTCATATGCTCTGGCAGGAAATGCAATATAACTAGAGAACACTGTTTTATTGTTAAGACCGAAGCATAATAATATGACTTACACAACTGTCAGACACAGAGTTTGATGTCAGAATACATTTACTGCAGGTACAATCAGTTCATTCAGAATTTACCATTTCAAAAGCAATTACACAGAATACTATCTTCTCTGAATGGTACAGACATTTTCTGGAAGAGTAAACAACCACAATTATCCATCCATCCATCCATTTTCCGTCACCCTTCTCCCTAACGGGGTCGGGAGTTGCTGGTGCCTATCTCCAGCTGCGTTCCGGGCGAGAGGCGGGGTACACCCTGGACAGGTCGCCAGTCTGTCGCACAACCACAATTACTATACTGGAAAATAAGGTAGCCTGGAGAGTCTCTTAAGGTGCATCTTAAGAAGTAACTTTGCGTTTAAAAAAAAAAACATAGTTTGTGATTTTGAGTTGTTTTGAAATTAAATTGTTTTCACCATTTAGTTTCTGAAATTAGAGCACACTAGCATGCCAAGACCACTGCTTCTCTCCACAGGTGTTCTTCCAGTTCATGCAAAAACTGAATTCCTATTTGCTAAATGCCACAGTAATAACAGAACAAGTCAGAGATTTATTTCTTAATATCCTCAGCATTATAAGTGTAAACAGAATAGATTTCTAGTATATTTTCTTATTTTCCCACTGATCAGCAGACCACAGCAGTGTCTGTTTTAAACCATGAACCTATTCAAGCTAAAACAGGTACACAAAGCACACGGTCCCTTGTCAATTCTTCTATTTCACAAAAAATCCAATAGTGTTTTAATTCAATTAGTAAAGAGTTAACAAAAGTAATTGTAACATCCCATCAGCAGTGGAATATCTGTCTCCTCAGGACTATGAGCAGGCCTCTAGTGAATTGGTAATGATTTTCCTGACTGGAGTGGAAGAGAACAGCCTGAGGACTTGGCCTGAGATAAGGACAAGTAATGATCTTTGGCCAGTGAGTGAAACATGCTGTGGCCGTTTCCACTCATGTGGTCTAATTCTGCACTCCAACAAATGCTCTGCATGGAGTCATTGCCCCACTCAAGGATGTGTGCAGGAAGTCCCACCGAGGGAGACTAAAGCTCAGTGTCTGGGATGTGCTGGGAAGTTCCTTAGGGGAAGCAAGTGCTGTCTTCCACTATGGCATTTAAAAAGGCCAGTCTTTCATTCTGGTAAAGGGAGGGGAAGAGAGGATATGCAGGGTGGGGATGGGGTAAAGGGGCTTCCTGACTGTGTCTGCAGGACCGTAACAGATGGCCAACTGGAAAGCCACAATAGGGCCTTCTGGTGCCATCCTCATGCTACATATGCTTCACCCTACGGCTATGACTTCCTAGAGATTGAAATTTCTCACAATTTTTCACAGCCGTCACCATGACTACACAGCCCTTAATGGCTGAACAGACTTCAGCATGGATCAGCACAAACAGACTGCAAAATTAACAACCTCTTCAAAGCGTAAATCACCATATGTGAAGGAGTTTAAAGCTGGTTGTTGGTTATTTGTTTAAGAGACTTAACACAAACATGGATAGTGGACAGCTGTGATAACTGCCTTTCAGTATTGGTTCACTTTCTGATTTCTTGGATCCAGATGATTAATTTAATTTCTTTCTATTTATGACAGGATAATCAGGGGCATTTCCAAACAATGCTGAGTAGTCATCTGGAGAATTATAATGCAGCAGTTGGGCTGCTTTGTTCAAATGATAAACCCTCTCTGATTTGTGGAATACTTTGAGGGCAAACCCAATTGATTTTATTGTTATACAAATGGTTCTGTGGAGTGTAGTCAATGAACTACTGAGGCAAGTGGACAGCATAAAGTGATTTGAAGGATTTAACCAAGATCACAAAATCACCATTCAATCCAAATCCATCCATTTACATTTAAGGCAAAAACACAAAGTTTGATCAACTTTTAAATAATTACGATATCATACGACTGTTGGGGAGTAGTAGGAGTGGTGTAGCATGTTTTCAAATGACAATGCGTGAATGAACAAAGTTATTCATATGTGATTTTAATTGTTTCTGCTGTTATTCAATAAAAACACAGAAATTGAAAAATTGCGTTTGTCGACAAGCAGAATACTTACACATTTTTGCACACATCTAAAACAGCTGGTGTTGAAGGTATGGCAATGAGATGCACAACCATTATTCAGGAATGCCATTGAGCATTGAAAGAAAATGAAGAAGTGGACAGAGATTAAAACATTATGGCCATTCTAAACCTGACCATCACATTAACGCTTTGCTGCATAAGAAAAATGGTTGCAACAGACAAGTATAGAGGTCACTGATTACATGATCACTATTCAAATCTTGCACCTGCAGTGACTTTCTGAATCAAAGACAATTGATAGATGGTAAAACTGCTTAATCTTTTATCTTTATATTTTGGTCAGACACATGACTAATTACAAAGAAACAACACAAACACAGCTGCTCATTATCAGCATTCTGTTGTTCTATCACTCTGTTCTCAGGGGAAAGTAAACTGTGGCATCTCTATGCCCTTGCCAATACTTTGTGAAACAAACAAAGTTGTGAAGCAGAACTAGGAACTAATTTCATTAGCGGCTGCCATTTGTGACTGATTACAGGGTGTTGCCAGTGGCGGGCAAGGAGGTCTAAGGTTCTAAGAGGTTAATAACCAGTAACAATCAATTACTCACCCAATTTGATATGATCAATGGGGTTTCCAGTCAGACAGACAAGAAGATGAGGCAAAGAATACAATAAAACCTCAAACATGCTGAGCAATGAGCATCAACTGAGCTGCACATACATATTTTATTCCTGAAGTTTTAACTGAAGAATGCACTGTATCACAATGCACATCATGGTGATAGTGTGAAAAAGAATCCATGCCCTGCTAATAGTTTCACCATTTTGTCACTTTACACCCACAAACCTAAATGTGTTTTCTATGGAGTTTCATCTGAAAAACCAATATAAAGTGGTCTAAAATGGTGAAGTTGAAAAGAAAGAAAACATGATTTTTAACCTTTTAAACCAATACAATCTGAAAAGTGTGATGGGGATTTGTATTCAGCCTTCCAGAGCAATATTTTACAAAACCATTTCTCCATGCAGTAACAACTAAAAGTCATTCAGGGTATCTGTCTTTGGGTACATGCAAAACAATGAAATATTTCATCACTCTTCTTTGCAAGATAACTGAAAGCGGACTCAAATCAGATGAAGAACATCTGTTTTTTTCTGGGAGAGTGATGTCCAGTGTCTGACCTGTCCATGGCCTTCACGATGTTGTTTCTTCACGAATGTTGTTTAACCAACTTCTAGATTTGATTTACGAGTACAAAAGCTCGTAAATCAAGCTTTTGGGGGATAAATATATGCCAACTACACAGTTCAGATTTTTATTCTAATAAAGGTGTTTTAAAAATTATTTTTTTAATTCCCCTTTCCAGTAATTGTATCATGCTAGTGTTTAGTATCCAAATTAAATACGTACATTGAAGTTTGTGTACTATTAATGGGATAAAATATTAAATGTTTCTTAGGCCTGAAAACTATTGGATAGCAGCTAAAAACCATTTATGAACACAGGATTGGAAGATATTTGACCAGATACAGCACAATAAAAAACAGATAAAAACAAATTCCTCAACAGAATGAGTCATGCTCCATGTGCATTTTCAAAAAAACAATGTACACAATTGATACTTTAATTAGTGCCACTGATAGGGCTTTATGTATTTTCATGCATCTCCAACTCTGTTATCACTGATATTTAATGATGTCTAAACCTCTGTCCTGCTAGTATTACAACAGAGAGTCTGGGCTTGTTATCTGAGGTGGCTTAGTCTCATGCCAAATGCAAAAAATATTCTTTCTTTTCTTTATTCCAATCACCATTCATTTTGAAAGAACTTCTATCACCAAACCTATAGAATCCTTGTAGGTTTCTATGTCTAAGGAGACAGAAGGTTTCTAGCTAGGGTTAAGGTTAGATATTCTTAACCCTTAAGCAATGTTAATGACGTCGGACCACTTTTTTCAGTAACGAGTGATGTAACGCGTTATTTCAAATCCAATAGTCAGACTACAGATACTTATCTAAATCACTTTGCGTTACTGTGTGTAACCCACAGAAATTGGGGATAGCCCTTTGGGAGATAGAGATTGGGTAGGCGGGGTGGTCTGCCTGGCCAATAGGAAGTTTGGTTCCATGGATGTTTCGACCAATCAGAGAGCGGAGTGCCACAGAGGCTCCACCTTCTTTCCCGTGTTGGCAGCGTTGATTGTGGGCGGGAGATCCGACCCTGATCGGACAGCTGAGCCAGAGTGAGAGTCTTTTGATTTGTTTCTAATATTATTTATTGACTTTGAAGGAACCTTTTTTGTAAATAGTTATTGTTTAAATCCATCTTAAAAGTTAGAAAGAGTTGTAAGTTCAGAAAACTGAACTTCAGTTTTTCTGCTGTTAGAACCGCTAAGATCAGTTGGAACTGTTTGCACTTTCTGGCAGTTGATTGGCAGTTGTTTTCAGTTCAACTGAAGGTAAAGCCTATATAATAATCTATTTTTATTTTACTTAATTCATGTTGTTTAAGTTAAAACTTAAAAAAATATGCATTTTACACTGTCTAGTGCCCTCCGTGTCTGGAATGAGAGTCCCTGTCTAGTTGTTTTGAAAGTGCCGCACTGAGATCGGTGAGCATATTTTGTGCCTTTCATTTGGTTTTTGTTCTTTTATCTTGTTGTTGTCAAATAATTATCTTTATTTGACCTACTTAGTTATTCAAATGTGAACCTTTGCTGAGTTTGTGTAAAATGTAATGTTTTATTATTGTTCTTGGAAAAGGATTTTTCAACAGTTATGAAACATAATAAGCTAGAACGGTTTAATAATAATTCTATATTTCTGCTGGTCCTGTCTGTTGACAGATCAGGTTTTTTTTTTTTTGCTTTGTTTTTGTTTTTTCTCTTCTCCTGGATTGTTCCTGATGTGGATTCCCCATATAACTTTCCTGGAGTGGATTCCTCTACTGACCTTGATGGCGAGCCTTCCCACCTGGACTTAGAAAGATCTGGATTTCCTCCCATGTTGAGTGAGACCTTAATCAGGATTTAATTTGATTCATCTGTCATCCAAAAGAGACTAGAGCGCAAACCACCAAGGTGCACCCAACAGATTTGAATTTGATATTTAGCACTTGGAAAAGTATTATTGTTTTTATTTTATGTACTTTATTGTGTGTAATTTTATTTTCTTAATTGTATGTCTTGTCCAATTGTGAGTTTATGGTTCATGTTACTAAAGCTAACTGTTCTTTAAATTCACTCAACTGTGTTTGTGTGTCATTTAAACACCCATCGTGCTCCGACAGCCGAACCTATTGGCCCATCTACTTAAAACATATTGTACCCTTCTCAACTGTGTTACAGGAGAAGCTTTGGCGAGCACAGCCAGGAGCACGAGTGCGTGTGTTTAAGTGTCAGACATCTTACACGTATTGTTAGAACTTGCTAAGTACTTCTCAAAAAAAAAAAAAATGGATGTGGTACTCCGGGAGTCGATCCAAATTCCCCATTCTTTGGTTGTTAGTGGCTTGACAGGGTCAGAGACAGATGAGGAAGTATCAATCTTTCTCCAGAAGTATGGTTCCATTAACCGTTACATTCACTTAGATGATCCTAAATCAGATTTCCATAAAAACATGATTATTGAGTTTGCACATGAAACTGCCATGAAGACATTGGAACCACTGTTGCCTCTTCAGCTTCCAAGCACGACTCAAGCAGGGATTGTGTATGAGTTAAAAGCTTTAGGAAGTGTCTACACCGTAGAAGCCAGAAGCAAAGCTACTAAAATGTACATGCAACAGCTCTCTGAAATTGCCATGCTGAGTGGAAATTCACTTGGAGAAATGTTGAAGGAGGAACTTAAAAGTCTAGTTTCATCTGTCGAAAGTTCCTTTGCCCGATCACCTCAGACTGATCCAGAATCCTCAGCTCCACAGAGTCCTATCCCACAAAAAGACTCAACCAGCAAAATAAATATCCCATTTTCTGAAAATCCTCAGTCAGTGACATCTACAGATTCCCCGATTTTGACACCAGCAAATGACCCAAGTAAGCCTCTCAACCCTTCCATTTTCAGTAAAAACCTGATTGATCTCAACCCCCCACAGACTTTGTTATTCTCATCTGAATCCACTGCTACACCAGTAATCGACGTTAATCCACATGCAGTTCAGCGAGTGGTGGTTGAGCATGTGGTGCACAGCAGTGATAACTCATCCCAGTTTGCTTCACCCAGTAGACTCAGAGCTTTTTCAGGCAAGAGTCCACGTCCAAGCCATGAAGCAGATTATGATACATGGCGTGCAAGTGTTGGAATTCTTATCAGAGATCCATCTGTGTCAGACTTGCATTGCACACATCGTATATTAGACAGTCTTCTCCCTCCTGCTTCTGAAATGATTAAACATTTGAGCCCACAATCTATTCCCTCAACTTATCTCAAGTTCCTTGACTCCGCCTACGGGACGGTTGAAGATGGTGACGAGCTTTATGCTAGGTTCATGAGCACGTTCCAGAATGACGGAGAGTTACCTTCTGTTTTCCTGCAGAGACTGCACACTGCCTTAAGCAAAACAATGAGACGTGGTGGTGTATCCGCTCCAGAGTTTGACCAACAGCTTTTAAAGCAGTTCTGTAGAGGCTGTTGGGAGAACGCTTTAATAGCCGATCTTCAGTTAGAACAAAAGAAAGAAAAACCTCCTGTTTTTGCAGAATTGTTGCTCCTTCTTAGGACAAAAGAAGATAAACAGGCTGCAAAAATGACTCGAATGCGACAGCATTTCAACCATACCAAGTCTGGCCACATGCCCAGCAAGCAGCGTGCCATGTCACAAGTTCATCTTGCATATGACAAAAATGATTTGATAAATAAGACTGATCTTGAGATGCTCAAGCAACAAATTGCTGACCTCAGCCTTCAGGTGAAGAGCATTATGTCAGAGAGTCAAAAGTCAAAACAACCTAAGCAACAAAGGTCTGTTCCTCTAAGTGTCACACATGAAGCCCATGTGGTGAAACCAAAAACAAGCCGTCAGCATCCTTCCACAATTAAAGCAAATGGCAGACCACGTCCCTGGTACTGTTTCCAGTGTGGAGAGGATGGCCATGTTGTTTCAGTCTGTGAAAATGCACCAAATCCTTCCCTTGTAGCAGCTAAGAAAAAACAGCTGAAAGCCTCTAATGCTTCTCAAAGTGAGACACATTTAAACTAGTGTCTGCTCTCATAGAGGGACACATGGGAGCAGAGTTACAAAATTCCAGTCCCAAAACCATAAAAGCTGTTGTTAAGAGTGTTGGGGTAGAAAGGTCAAAATTGCCACATGGCCTGGTGGGAACTAAAACTACAGCTCAAGTATCTATTGCAGGGAAAGACACAAACTGTCTGTTGGACACAGGTTCACAAGTTACAACTGTGCCTCAGTCCTTTTATGAAGAACACCTTTCTGATCTGACCATTCATTCTTTAAATGATTTGCTTGAAGTGGAGAGTGCTAATGGCCAGTTTGTTCCCTATTTAGGATATGTTGAGCTTACCATCACTTTTCCTAAAGAGTTTGTTGGCTCTGATATTGAGATTAACACTCTGGCTTTGGTTATTCCTCACCTCCGCTCTACAGCCCATGAACAGGTGCTTATAGGCACAAACACACTTGACGTTCTTTATGCAGATTACCAGAAACTTTAAACTTTTCAGCCTTTGATGAATGGCTATCAGGCTGTTCTCAAAATACTTGAGATACGACAAAGGGAGCTTATCCACAGCAGCCTTGGTTATGCAGAACTAACAGGCAAGCTGCCTAAAGTTGTTCCTGCAAGGCAGACCGCTGTTGTTGAAGCTTTTGTTCCATTTAATCGTTTGAACATTCAGAGAGATGTTATTCTTGAGCAACCATCAGCTTCTTCTCTACCGAATGGTTTACTCGTTTCAGCGATTGCAGTAACTTTACCAAGCAAACACTCCTGTCATATTCCTGTCGTACTGAGAAATGGCACCAATCATGACATAGTCATTTCCCCCAAAACTATTGTGGCAGATGTTAATGCTATAGTACGGGTGTTGCACAAAGAACATACTGTCAACAAATCAGACTGTCCTAAATTTCAAGGAGAGTCTTCCCCATCACTGAACTTTGATTTTGGAGATTCACCTTTATCCACTGAATGGAAAGAGCGAATAACAAAAATGTTAAACACCATGCCAAACGTTTTCTCTCAGAATGACCTGGATTTTGGCCATACTGATAAAGTGAAACACAGAATCAAGCTCAGTGATGAGACGCCTTTTAAGCAAAGAGCACGTCCAATACACCCCAACGATGTAGATGCTGTGAGACAACATCTACAGGAACTCCTAGATTCTGGAGTCATACGGGAATCTGAGTCTCCATTTGCTTCTCCAATCGTTGTGGTGCGCAGAAAGAATGGTTCTGTTCGTCTGTGTGTAGATTACAGAAAGCTGAATATGCAGACCATCAAAGATGCCTACGCTCTTCCAAAACTGGAAGATGCTTTCACTGCACTTGCTGGTTTAAAGTGGTTCTCCGTTCTAGACCTCAAGTCAGGCTACTATCAGGTCAAAATGCAAGAAGCAGACAAGCATAAGACTGCATTTGTGTGTCCAGTTGGATTCTGGGAATTCAACAGGATGCCACAAGGAATAACAAATGCGCCTTCAACCTTCCAAAGACTGATGGAAAAATGTGTTGGCGATATGAACCTAAAAGAAGTGTTAGTGTTCATTGATGATTTGATTATTTTCTCAGCCTCCCTGGAAGAACATGAACAGCGCTTGCAGCGTGTTCTTGAACGATTGATGACATATGGTTTGAAACTGGCACCAGAGAAGTGTAAATTTTTTTCAAACGTCAGTAAAATACCTTGGTCACATTGTTTCTGAGAGAGGAGTTGAAACAGACCCTGAGAAAGTTTCGGCCTTACAGACTTGGCCGACCCCCACGAATCTTAAACAGCTTCAATCTTTTTTAGGATTTGCTGGATACTACCGACGGTTCATTCAGGGGTACTCTACTATTGTAAAGCCACTTAATGAACTAACGTCTGGTTATCCACCACTCAGAAAGCTGAATAAGAGACAGAAAATAAATTCGAGCTCAGAGTATCGCAACCCAAAGGAGTCCTTTGGTGAGCGGTGGACACCTCAATGTCAGAAAGCTTTCGATGACATAATAAGTAAGCTAACATCAGCTCCAGTCTTGGGTTTTGCAGACCCCCAGCTTCCGTATGTCTTACATACAGATGCCAGCACTGTTGGCCTTGGGGCTGCATTATATCAGGTTCAAGATGGTCAATCTCGAGTCATAGCTTTTGCGAGTCGAGGACTTTCAAAGAGCGAGAGGAAGTACCCGGCTCATAAGTTTGAATTCTTGGCTCTTAAATGGGCAGTCACAGAAAAATTCTCTGATTACCTATATGGTACAGACTTCACAGTAGTGACGGACAGCAACCCACTTACATATATTTTAACATCTGCAAAGCTGGATGCGACAGGGTACAGGTGGTTGTCCAGTCTTTCTACTTACTCATTCAGTCTTCAGTACAGAGCGGGAAAGCAAAATCTTGATGCTGATGTACTGTCTCGCCGACCTCACGATCCACCAAAGGATGATTATGCATCCAAGAAGGAAAGTGAGAGAATCCGGCAGTTCACATTGTACCATCTGAGCAATCCTGACAGTCAGGAGACTGTTCCCCAGGAGGTGATTAAGGCTATTTGTGAACGTCATATGGTCACTTCATCTGTAGCTGGTGTTCAAGCCACCACTCCTGGGTTGACATTGGTTGAATCCCTCACTCACCAGTCCACAGCCATTCCTGACTGCTTCCAGCAGGAGCAAGTGGATGGGTCCCCTCTTGTTTATTCATTTTCAGAAAAAGAGTTGAGGGAAAAACAAACATTAGATCCTGCTATCAATGCAGTTATTGTACTCTTGGAAACTGGTGAAACTCCATGTCCCGGCCTCAGGTTAGAGCTACCAGAATTACCATTGTTACTCAGACAGTTGTCTCGGTTGGAGATGCAGAATGGAGTGCTCTATTGTAAGCGACAAGATGTTCCAAACATCTCATATCAGCTTGTACTTCCTGAGGAGCTAAGAGCTACAGCACTCAGGAGTCTTTATCATGATGTGGGGCACCTTGGAGTCGAACGGACAGTAGATTTGGCAAGAACTAGATTTTACTGGCCAAAAATGTATATGACCATAGAGAAAATGGTTAAAACATGTGAGAGATGTGTTCGTAGAAAAACACATCCAGAAAAAGTTGCTCCACTGATGAACATTAAAACCTACCGACCTCTCGAACTGGTGTGCATTGACTTTATGTCAATAGAGCCAGATCGCTCAAACACCAAAGACATTTTGGTAATAACTGATCATTTTACCAAATATGCAGTGGCCATACCAACCCCAAACCAGCGAGCACAGACCGTAGCAAAGTGCCTCTGGGAAAACTTCATTGTTCATTATGGTTTTCCTGAAAAGCTCCTTAGTGATCAGGGTGCTGATTTTGAATCTAAAACCATAAAAGAACTCTGTGAACTTATTGGCATGAAGAAAGTGCATACAACCCCTTACCATCCCAGGGGAAATCCGGTTGAAAGATTCAACCGCACACTTCTTCAAATGCTTGGAACACTTGATAAGTCAGATAAACTCCGCTGGAAAGACTTTGTCAAACCTCTGGTACATGCTTATAATTGTACAAAGAGTGATGTGACTGGATTCTCCCCATACGAGTTAATGTTCGGGAGACAGCCCAGATTACCCATTGACTTGATTTTTAGATTGCCCACCAATGCTACGAAGCAGACTCATTCCCAGTATGTTGGCAATTTAAAATCTCGATTGGAAGAAAGTTACCGTATTGCTACTAGTAATGCAGGAAAGAATGCAAGTCACAATAAAGCCAGATTTGACTGGCGAGTGATTGAATCAACTTTGCAGACAGGAGACAGAGTTCTTGTGCGAAATGTGAAGCTGCGTGGAAAACATAAATTGGCAGACAAGTGGGAGGAGGATGTTTATATAGTCCTCAAGAGAGCTGGAGAAATGCCAGTTTATAAAGTTAAACCGGAAAGTAAAAATGGACCAGTACAGACTCTGCACAGAGACCTGCTTCTGCCATGTGGATTCCTGTCAGCAGCTGCAGAGCCTGAAACAGTCAAACCTAGTCCAAACAAGAGACCCAGAACGAGACAATGTCCAATCGTCGAGAGTGAAGAGGAAATCATCTCAGATCTGGATGATGTACCTGATTGGACATCCTTTCCTCGTATTGTGTCAAAACCCGATGCATATGTCATAGTGCCTGAAACTCGACCATCAGCAGAAACAGGGAGATCTGTAGTTTCCCTCTCACCTGATGCTCCAGCAACTCATATTGTAAGAGATAGAAGTACTGGAGATATTCAGGATGCATCAAGTGTTCACCTACATGAAAATAACAACCTACCGGAACATGACAGATTATCCGAAGCAAACGTTTTACCTGAACTAAATTCAGTTAACAGATCCCCTCAGTGTTTGGATTTGCAGCAATCTGAGGAAACTCCTCCAGATAATGGGATGAGCTCAGATGCAGCATATGATGATGAGTTTTATGGAGTAAATGTACCTGTTACTGCCCAACCTGAACCCTTAAAGTTTCAGACTGACGGACTTCAAAACTCTGAAACATTTCTTCGTCGCTCTCAAAGAGTACACACAAAGCCAAACAGATTAGAGTATCCAAAACTGGGAAATCCTCTGATGATGGTGGTGAATTCTCTTTTCCAGGGTCTAAGTGAAGCATTGACTAGCTCCCTGAATGGCTTTGAGAATGCATCCCATAATTCCATCAGGCATACTTAAGCTGTGCGACTCAGTGTCGTATTACAGATGCCCAGGGACGGGCATACCCTTCAGAGGGGAGGGTGTAACCCACAGAAAGTGGGGATAGCCCTTTGGGAGATAGAGATTGGGTAGGCGGGGTGGTCTGCCTGGCCAATAGGAAGTTTGGTTCCATGGATGTTTCGACCAATCAGAGAGCGGAGTGCCACAGAGGCTCCACCTTCTTTCCCATGTTGGCAGCGTTGATTGTGGGCGGGAGATCCGACCCTGATCGGACACCTGAGCCAGAGTGAGAGTCTTTTGATTTGTTTCTAATATTATTTATTGACTTTGAAGGAGGATTTTTAAGGCTCCTCCTCGGGCTGCCACCTTATCGTGGTGGAGGGGTTTGAGTGCCCCAATGATCCTAAGAGCTATGCTGTCGGGGGCTTCATGCCCCTGGTAGGGTCACCCAAGGCAGACAGGTCTTAGGGGAGGGACCAGACAAAGCGCAGCCCGAAGACCCCTATGATGACCACAAACTTTGGACGTAGTGTTCCCTCGCCCGGACGCGGGTCACCGGGGCCCCACTCTGGAGCCAGGCCTGGAGGTGGGGCACGTTGGCGAGCTCCTGGTGGCGGGGCTTTTACCCATGGAGCCCGGCCGGGCTCAGCCCGAAGAGGAAACATGGGTCCCTCTTCCAATGGGCTCACCACCTATGGGAAGGGCCACAGGGGTCGGGTGCATTGTGTGATGGGTGGTGGCCGAGGGAGGGGGTCCTGGCGGTCCGATCCTCGGTTGCAGAAACTGGCTCTTGGGACGTGGAATGTCACCTCTCTGGTGGGGAAAGGAGCCGGAGCTGGTGTGTGAGGCTGAGAGGTTCCCGGCTAGAAATAGTCGGTCTCACCTCGACGCATGGCTCTGGTTCTGGAAACCAGTCTCCTTGAGAGGGGGCTGGATGTACTTCCACTCTGGGTTGCCCACGGTGAGAGGCGTCGAGCAGGGGTGGGCATACTTGTTGCTCCCCATCTTGGCGCCTGTACGTTGGGGTTCACCCCGGTGGGCGAGAGGGTAGCCTCCCTCCGCCTACGGGTGGGGACGGGTTCTGACTGTTGTTTGTGCTTACGGGCCAAATGACAGTTCAGCTTACCCACCCTTTTTGGAGTCCCTAGAGGGGGTACTGGAGAATGCCCCTCCTGGGGACTCCCTCATTTTGCTGGGGGACTTCAACACTCACGTGGGCAATGACAGTGAGACCTGGAGGGGCGTGGTTGGGAGGAATGCTCCCTCCGATCTGAACTCGAGTGGTGTTCTGTTGCTGGACTTCTGTGCTCATCACGGATTGTCCATAACGAACACCATGTTCAGGCATAAGGGTGTCCATATGTGCACTTGGCACCAGGACACCCTAGACCGCAGTTCGATGATCGATTTTGTCATCGTTTCGTCGGATCTGCGGCCGTATGTCTTGGACACTTGGGTGAAAAGAGGTGCGGAGTTGTCCACTGACCACTACCTGGTGGTGAGTTGGCTCTGGTGGTGGGGGAGGATGCCGGTCAGACCTGGCAGGCCCAAACGTGTTGTGAGGGTCTGCTGGGAATGTCTGGTGGAGTCCCCTGTGAGACGGAGCTTTAACTCCCATCTCCGGCAGAGCTTCAAACACGTCCCGGGGGAGGCGGGGGACATTGAGTCTGAGTGGACCATGTTCCGTGCCTCCATTGTCGAGGCGGCTCATCGGAGCTGTGGTCGCAAGGTTGTCGGTGCCTGTCGTGGTGGCAACCCTCGAACCCGTTGGTAGACACCTTCGGTGAGGGATGTTGTCAGGCTGAAGAAGGAGTCCTATCAGGCCTTTTTGGCCTGTGGGACTCCGGAAGCAGCTGATGGGTACCGGCGGGCGAAGCGACGTGTGGCTCAGGTGGTTGCTGAGGCAAAAACTCGGGCGTGGGAGGAGTTCGGAGAGACCATGGAGAAAGACTTCCGTGTGACTTTGAGGCGATTCTGGTCCACCATCCGGCGTCTCAGGAGGGGGAAGCAGTGTAGCATCAACACTGTTTACAGTGGGGGTGGTGTGCTGCTGACCTTGACTCGGGACGTTGTGGGTCGGTGGGCGGAGTACTTCGAAGACCTCCTCAATCCCACCAACATGCCTTCCATTGAGGAAGCTGAGCCTGAGGACTTTGGGTTGGGCTCTCCAATCTCTGGGGACGAGGTGGCCGAGGTAGTTAAAAAGCTCCTCGGTGGCCGGGCCCCGGGGGTGGATGAGATTCGCCCGGAGTATCTCAAGGCTCTGGATGTTGTAGGGTTGTGTTGGTTAGCAGCGACTCTGCAGTATCGCATGGACATCGGGGGGCAGTTCCCCTGGATTGGCAGACTGGGGTGGTGGTCCCCCTGTTTAAAAAGGGGGGGATCGGAGAGTGTGCTCCAACTATAGAGGATCACACTCTTAAGCCTCCTGGCAAGGTCTATTCGAGGGGTACTGGAGAGGAGGGTCCGTCGGATAGTCGAACCTCGGATTTTGGAAGAGCAGTCTGGTTTTCGTCCTGGTCGTGGAACACTGGAGCAGCTCTACACCCTCAGGAGGGTCCTGGAGGGTGCATGGGAGTTCGCCCAACCAATCTACATGTGCTTTGTGGACTTGGAGAAGGCGTTCGACCGTGTCCCTCGGGGTGCCCTGTGGGGGGTTCTCCGGGAGTATGGGGTACCGGGCCCTTTGATACGGGCTGTCAGGTCCCTGTATGACCGGTGTCAGAGTCTGGTCCGCATTGCCGGCAATAAGTCGGGCTCGTTCCCAGTGAGGGTTGGACTCCGCCAGGGCTGCCCTTTGTCACCGATTCTGTTCATTACTTTTATGGACAGAATTTCTAGGCGCAGCCAAGGTGTTGAGGGATCCGTTTTGGTGGCCTTAGGATTGCATCTCTGCTTTTTTGCGGATGATGTGGTCCTATTGGCTTCATCGGGACGTGATCTGCAGCTCTCGCTGGAGCGGTTCGCAGCCGAGTGTGAAGCGGCCGGGATGAGGATCAGTGCCTCCAAGTCTGAGACCATGGTCCTGAGCCGGAAAAGGGTAGAGTGCCTTCTGCGGGTCGAGGGAGATGTCCTGCCCCAAGTGGAGGAGTTCAAGTATCTCGGGATCTTGTTCACGAATGAGGGAAGAAGGGAGCGTGAGATCGACAGGCGGATTGGTGCAGCGTCCGCCGTGAAACGGGCGCTGTACCGGTCCGTCGTGGTGAAGAGAGAGCTGAGTCAAAAAGCAAAGCTCTCAATTTACCGGTCGATCTACGTTCCTACCCTCATCTATGGTCATGAACTTTGGGTAATGACCGAAAGAACGAGATTGCGAATACAAGCGGCCGAAATGAGTTTTCTCCGTAGGGTGGCTGGGCTCTCCCTTAGAGATAGGGTGAGAAGCTCGGTCATCCGTGAGGGACTCAGAGTAGAGCCGCTGCTCCTCCACATCGAGAGGAGCCAGTTGAGGTGGCTCGGGCATCTGATTAGGATGCCTCCTGGACGCCTCCCTGGTGAGGTGTTTCGGGCACGTCCCACCGGGAGGAGGCCCTGGGGAAGACCCAGGACACGCTGGAGGGACTACGTCTCTCGGCTGGCTTGGGAACGCCTCGGGATTCCCCCGGAGGAGCTGGAGGAAGTGGCTGGGGAGAGGGAAGTCTGGGCCTCCCTTATAAAGCTGCTACCCCCGCGACCCGACTCCGGATAAGCGGCAGAAGATAGATGGATGGATGGATGGATGGATGGATGGATGGATGGATGGACTTTGAAGGAACCTTTTTTGTAAATAGTTATTGTTTAAATCCATCTTAAAAGTTAGAAAGAGTTGTAAGTTCAGAAAACTGAACTTCAGTTTTTCTGCTGTTAGAACCACTAAGATCAGTTGGAACTGTTTGCACTTTCTGGCAGTTGATTGGCAGTTGTTTTCAGTTCAACTGAAGGTAAAGCCTATATAATAATCTATTTTTATTTTACTTAATTCATGTTGTTTAAGTTAAAATTAAAAAAATATGCATTTTACACTGTCTAGTGCCCTCCGTGTCTGGAATGAGAGTCCCTGTCTAGTTGTTTTGAACGTGCCGCACTGAGATCGGTGAGCATATTTTGTGCCTTTCATTTGGTTTTTGTTCTTTTATCTTGTTGTTGTCAAATAATTATCTTTATTTGACCTACTTAGTTATTCAAATGTGAACCTTTGCTGAGTTTGTGTAAAATGTAATGTTTTATTATTGTTCTTGGAAAAGGATTTTTCAACAGTTATGAAACATAATAAGCTAGAACGTTTTAATAATAATTCTGTATTTCTGCTGGTCCTGTCTGTTGACAGATCAGGTTTTTTTTTTTTGCTTTGTTTTTGTTTTTTCTCTTCTCCTGGATTGTTCCTGATGTGGATTCCCCATATAACTTTCCTGGAGTGGATTCCTCTACTGACCTTGATGGCGAGCCTTCCCACCTGGACTTAGAAAGATCTGGATTTCCTCCCATGTTGAGTGAGACCTGAATCAGGATTTAATTTGATTCATCTGTCATCCAAAAGAGACTAGAGCGCAAACCACCAGGGTGCACCCAACAGATTTGAATTTGATATTTAGCACTTGGCCAAGTATTGTTGTTTTTATTTTATGTACTTTATTGTGTGTAATTTTATTTTCTTAATTGTATGTCTTGTCCAATTGTGAGTTTATGGTTCATGTTACTAAAGCTAACTGTTCTTTAAATTCACTCAACTGTGTTTGTGTGTCATTTAAACACCCATCGTGCTCCGACAGCCGAACCTATTGGCCCATCTACTTAAAACATATTGTACCCTTCTCAACTGTGTTACATGTGCGTTACTGTCTTCTTTTGTTATTTAATTGTATTTCCTCTATGCGTCTTGTTGAGTTACCAATGTCTTTATGCGACAAAAGCAGCAACAGACATGTAAACAATGGAGGAAGATGCGCATTTTGTTGGTGAAAAATCAGGAACTATGTTGAGTTTCTGTCGCCAAATCCGATTATTTGAAGCGGCTTTGGGCTTTTTTTTAAGTCGCTTGCAGATTTAATGAGTCGCGGATTGCTCCTTTGAATGTGAAGTTACTCATTTGGGCTTGGAAATAAGCAGATATTCATAAAAACCCCATATTTTGTCCCTTATTAAGGTAGTTTCAGTTAGGCTCTATGAGCTTGTCCATCATTTCCCGGCTGATCCGTCTCGCTGTGTCTTTGTTAATGTCAAGTTAATATATTACCTGTGAATTATGTTAAACTATCCAGAAAATTGTAAACATCGATACTAATCTGAACAACGCAATAAATGTGAAAACAGCCACAAATGAACGAGTCTGTAAAGTTGTGCAACTAAACGCCATTATAATATTAAGATAAATGTCACAAATCTGTGCAGCAGCCATCTGAATTGTAGAGCGGCAGGAGGAGATCTGTGCGCTGCCTTTGGACACCAAACCTGGAGGCTGGGGGCATAATGGGGGCTTTAAAATCCTTCTTAGAGTTTTCCTGGCAACAGTGGGACACACAAATTACTAACAATTTATTTATTTTTTTTGTACTGTTGCAACCATTAAAAAAACCTCCTGTTTAGTTCAACCTTATGAATGGAGATACATTGTTGATGTCACCTTTATAAAAATAACTTGCAATTAAATATTGGTAAAGATCAATGTCATTTTCACAGGTAATGAAGCATTGTTGTTAACAGCTGCTGAAAGTAACTTAAAAAGTTACTTTTAATCGAACTAAGTTACTTTTTCAAGGAGTAATCAGTAATCCGATTTAAGTGAGGCACGGATATAAAGAAACATGATGTATGTATGTTTTTAACTGACTTTTTAAAGAGACTATTGGGTCAATCAAACTCAAGTCCAAGTGAAGAGTTCCAATGTCTATGGTTCAGTGAACAACAGGCTATGTATTTTGCCTTTATCTTAACATGAAACATCAGTAGGTCCTGATCATAGACTCAAGAACCTGCCAGTGATGTGGATGTAGATGTTCCCTGATATAATTGACTGGCTGGGTGCAAAGAGTTCTGTAAGTCAGTAAAATAATCTTACTTTGCCCTCAGACATAAACCACAAGAAGTAGTATTATCAAATCCAGCATAACTCTGAGGTGCATGCGAACACTAACAATCATATTACAATACTAGTTATGATGTCCATTTTTAAAGCCCATATGAAAACTTGTTTTTCTCATTGACCTTCAGCCTAACAAACCTGACTTCACTCAATTTTTTTATTGGTATTGATCTTATCAGTCTGACTACTTTATTCATCTTATTTATCTATTTATCATTTTGTTTCAGCTGTGGCAGGTGTTAAAGCGCTTTATAAATAAAGTTGATGATTTGACTCAGACAGTTGGCAATCAAGGAGAACATTACTACTCATGTGCTCAATGCCAGTTGGTGTGTATTACTCTCTGCCACTGAATGAGCAACATAGAAGATGAAAAGAATGTGCAAAAACCACACAAACTGGAAATAAGGAACTATAGAAGGATCAATGTCATCACAAAGAAGAATTTGGAAAAAAAGAAAAAAGGGAACATCCAAGTTAGGCAATGTACATAAGTCCTAATAGATTTATGTATATTGTTTCAGAAGCTAGTTTCACTTAACCAGGGCCGGATGTAGGAGGGTTCAGCCCCCTGGGCTGGACCCAATGTGCAAGCCCTACTTAATCATACAGTTGCACATACAAATATATATTTCCTTTGGAACAATGGTGGGCGTTTGGCAATGACTCACTTGTGGAACCGATCCTATCCACAAACCTTATCTACTTACAAAGTTACAAAAATCAGCCACTGTCCATCATGAGAGAGGGTTGATGGATAGTCCCAACCACTAGGTCATCTCTCCATGGAAGGTTTACAACAGTCACTCCAGGCCAACTTTTTTGCTATAGTTTGCACACACCCCCAAATTCAGCAAGTCAGAATTTTAAAAATTGTGATGGACCATTAAAGGTGCTATTGGTGCACCTTTAATGAATGTAAAGATCATTACTACAAACAAAATATTTATTAAAGAAATACTTGAACATCTTGAGTAGGTTTATTCAACAGAGCTTTCCTAAGGAAGAAAAATTTGACAATGTTCTCTATCCATCCTCTATGTACAGTATTTATTTATCCTTCATAATATCTATCTTTATCTGTCTCCCTCCCTCTTTCAATTTTTATCAACTATATCTTGCTCTGTAATTATCAGGTTTGTTTCTTTACCAAGTTCAGACAGTCAGGTTATTTCCCCTCTGACAGCCAAACCTGGTCAAAACTTTTATTTGGTCATGACTGAATTTTAGCTGCGTGTCAGGGCAACTAATTTGTACAGTCGGCCCTTCGCCATAGGAATAGGAAAGTTTCTCCCGCTGCTGCTAGCTGGAAGCTAAATTTACTTCCGCTTTTTTAACTTCACATTGACCGCGAGCGAGCAGAGCAGTCGCATTACTTTTCTGTGACTTTAGTCATTTTCTTTTTCTTTGAATCGTTCTGTTGCTTTTTTCCACTCATGGAAATCCATTTCAAGGCATCACTGAGTTTTAGCATCGTTTAAAACAGTGGTCAATAATCAATCACGGATGATGATTTTGAAGCAGTAGTGATAGTTTGTGGAATCATTTAAGCGATAAAAGACACAACAAAAAGAAAAGATGTTTGATAAAAGGAGCTGCCGTTCTATTTGCTGCACTATGATTTGGAGGTGAGTTATGTTTTATCGCAGTTAACATTTTTAACTGAATAAACATAACCACATAGTAATAAACACATAGAAAAATGACCTTCGCACATATCACCTCCGATGTCCACTGGACTCTCAGTTGCCATGTCTGAGAGTCCAGTGTTTGGGATTCCCTCTGTTCTTACCTCACTGCGCTTTCTGATTGGCTGTCACATTCAACAGGCTGAGTTCAGTCAGGGAAAACCCCACAGGCTACAATAATCGGGCCAAGACAATGTTGAAAATGCCTGATTTTATACCACCATGTAACACACCACACACTGCAGGAGGTTGTAAGCAGGGGCAAAAAAAAAAAAACAGAGAGAGAGAAAATCAGGCTTTAGTAGGAACACCAACATGCAAAAGCGTTATCTGATGGTCTCCCCCGGCCAGAGCAAAATTGCCACGTCTTGACCGGTCCGCCTTAATATAAAGGTTGGGGACCACTGGTCTAAAATACAAAACACAGTCGCAGTGGATGGAGGCTAACTCAGCCTGCGTTTGGATGTACTCACCACTTGCAAGCTGGCTTTCAAAACGTGAGCTGGAAAGAATTGTTTCTGATGTTTGTAAAGATGTTCCGATGCTTTAAAATTAACATCCATATTCCCTGCTTCTTGCTCAGCCCAGTAAGCTCACACAAACTCATCAGTTTTTACCCAAAGTGCACGATCAATACTGTACGGATTATCAGTGGGTATCGCTGCACCTGGCATAGAATTTCGCCCTTCCACTGCCTCTGGGTAGGCACTGGATCATAATGGCAGTACTGATACTAATTCTACACATTGAAGCCTGTCTGCTATACAGTCTTACGTTAGCTAAACAAATCAATATGCAATGTGTTCTGTATCTGACATACATAAAAAATTTTATTTCAGCAGAAAAGGCTTTGGACTAAACTGTTACTCGTGTTAGCCACTCTAGCACCGAGTACAGTGTCTCAGGCCTGGGCACACTCAAACATTTGCCAACAAACAACAGAAATCACACTCTGATTTCAAAAGTAACCAGTACCCAGCCTTGCCAGAACAATAGTGATCTTGTCCACAGCTGTATTGATGCTGAGGTTTATCACTGCCATTTTCCTCATCGACCAAAAGCATTTTGCTGTGCCATGCATAATGTTGGAGGCATCGCGTGGCTCAAACACCTTGATGTCATCCAAAAAATATGACATGAACTTGTTAGTTCCAGTGTTGTAGCTAATATTTGGTGAAAATCCAGCAGAAATGATGCACTAATCGACTCAGAAATACTCGATCAGTCCTAGTGGAAGACATAGAAACAAAGTGCCAAGGCTTTGTTTGTGAGACTTTCGGCCATGTGGGATTTTCTAGGTCGGTTGTGGGCGGAGCTTGGTAAGGTCCATAAGACAGCGCTGTGAGGATCACATTCATTTAATATATTTCTGCTTATCAGAAACTCTACATACAGGTGGAGGCCTCAACAACTACCTGATATATGACTACATCACAAGCAGACCACAGTTTATGACAGGTCATGTGTCTAACTAAGTGGTTAACAGTAGAGGAGCTATCAGACCTCGTAGACCTTAGCCTTCTAGAACTAGACAGTGTCTTGTCATCTACAGAAATATTCCAATGATTCTTCAGTTGTTGTGTGTGTCAGAGATGGACAAAAGGGATAGTACAGGCCACTTTGTGTCATGGTGTAGAAACAATCAAGTCATCCTCACCTTGAATATGCATGTGAAGAAGAGGTGGTGAAGGAGTATAAACACCTCAGTGTTAACCTTGTACTTCTCCTCAAAGAATACATTTTGGGAACATAAACTGATTTTAAATATATCAGAAGTCTAAATATTTTGGTCATTACCTATGTATAAGATAGATAAATGCATTTCTACACTGTGTAAGATCTGTTTCACTCTCTTTTATTATGGATATTTCTCAATTTGCAACAAGGTCAATTTAAGTTAATATTTACTCTAGCAAGCAACAACAGCACAACGTTTCTCATGTTTGTGAAGTCCATGTCCTCTTGCTTGTTCTTAGCTGATTACTTTGTGATTCTTCAACATTTTTGGTCAAATTACTTGTCTAGTCTTTAATTTAAATCATAACTGTAGACATATTTTGCCTTTACACCACTGCTAAGTGGGAATGAATAATAAGCTCAAAAGAGTCATACCACAAACCTTCAATAAAAGTTGCAGTCGATGTAGAGGTCAGCCCTGGATTAAAGTAATCTGTAGGACATTTCCCAAAGGGCATTGGATTTACTTTTGGAGTCATTAATAATAAAATATTCACGCAAAGTCAAGCAAATCTAATTATTTACATAGGGGGACTGTTTTCCAAAGGACGATGAAAAAATTCTGTCCATAACATAACAGATGGCAGTTCAGAATGGGAGCCTTGTGGAAAAATCATCCACAAATAATATGGAGCTTTTGGGTCTCATGCCATGCTGACACAACTAAATGCCTGGATGTGGCTCTGAGCTTCAACATTGACATCATTACAAACAGTCAGGAATAACAAAGGTCACTAACATTCAGAAACATGGATTAAAAAAGAATTAATAGCATGATAAGGGATACCATCATTACTAGGTTACACAATCCACAGTACTCCTGGAATATTACTACACGAATAGTTTTATTTGTGCCTCCATAAAGGTGCAGTTGGCCTGAGTTGGCATAAGGTATTATTCTGATGCTTCACCTTTGACCTGATGCAAGAACAGTCTTATAGGAGTTTACCTGCTGTAAGGCCTAAGATTGCATTTAACTGAAAAAGAGATTTAACTTGACTTGCATCAATGTTTTGGCAAAACTCAATTAAAGTAAGTTCAGGGAACATTTGGGTGTTTTTTGAAGTTCAAATATGAACTTAAATCAAGTAAATATTTTTTTTTTAGGTAACAAGTTTGCATATGGTTTTTAAGAAAGGAGAACTCATTAGATTTCACAGTGTAGAAAGTTTTGTTTGAAAATATTTTCTCTGTTTCCAGCCAGGGAGAGATCATACCAGATCATAAATAAATAAATAAATAAATAAATATGAAGTGAAAAGCTAATTTGAGTCCCATTTTTATTTACAAGTTGCATGCTCTTGGGGCACAAACAGCCAAAAGTTGTATTAGCTGTAATTCATGCAATTTATGTAAACTGATTAGTGTGAACAGAATGTGAGTCTCTGCTTAGTTTTACTGTCAGGTTTCATTTTCATCATTTGCTCCTTTTATGCAGAAATGAGTCTGCCTCTGGGAGTGCTGCACTACTTTTTTTTAAATAATTAGATAACAGACTCAAGGTGACTCTATACATGACATGTTAAAACTAGAATGGCATAGCTGGATAATTAAAAGCATTATAGGAACAGATGAAGGGTTGGATGAAGAAGAAAA
Source organism: Poeciliopsis turneri (assembly GCA_922788865.1). NCBI lineage: Eukaryota > Metazoa > Chordata > Actinopteri > Cyprinodontiformes > Poeciliidae > Poeciliopsis > Poeciliopsis turneri. The sequence goes on along the minus strand of CAKLNU010001061.1, from coordinate 432,009 downwards.
AAAGAAAAACATGAGCCAATTTCCCACAATCGTTACATGGGTCTTGCCAGCACCCAATGTTGACCATTTTGTTCAGCCCTGTAAGCCATTAAGCTATAAACATACACAGATCACCAACTTCAATGATGAAGCAGTGCTTGATAGACTCTGACAGAAGTTTCCCAGTAATCCACTGTTAGTATCTCATAAAAAAATAAAAAATAAAAAGCACCACTGATGTTAGGATTTCAACAGCTGAAGAAGACCTACTGGACTACAAATACTTTGTGAAAACTATCAAGAATGGCATTGAATTTTGCACCCCCATTGATTAAGATTGTCTTCTGCTGCTGCAGCACACAGGTGAAAAAACACAGGAACTACTTGAAAGCCTTTAGCTCTGCTAATTCTAAAATTCAGAAGAATTTTCTTTAGGATCTTGGTTGGGGGACTAAAATGTCCAACAGACTCTGCGATGACATAGATGACTTGCCTGCTTTTCCTCAAACTATAGACAGATCTATCTCCTGACGTGTTTGGCAAAGATAACTAGTGAGATAAATGCAGGTGGAGGCAGACACATTATCTCACTGATGGCTTCTGGAAATGCTGGTGAAAAGAATTCCTCATGCCTTTTTTCCATGGGGTGGTGTAGTTTGGCGCTCTGTTTCATAGTGCGCCATGTTCAGGTGAGTTTTCACTGCTGGGCAGACTCTCACTGACTAGGCGGGGTTAAAATCAAACACTTGATTTGTTGCCATACTAGTGCAAAAGCAAGAGTGTTCCTTCAGAATGTTTCATGCCTGTCAGCAGTAACATTTTCTGAACCCCAAAAAAGCAACTGTCTTGTGCGCACCAGTGGCTCCACCCTAACCATTCCTCCACAGACCTCCAACTACAATAGGCTTAACAGTCACCCTACAACAGGGCAGTAATGTTAACTGGACTTACCCAAGTCCAAGAGCTTCAGCAAGGCGTTTATAGAGGCTTTTGTGTTGGTGATGTGATGCTTAACATGGACAGCACTGCACTCAGAAGCTCATCAACTCTTACAAAGGTCATGAAGATATTTAGGACAGCAAAAAAAGTCCTCCTAGTTAAAGACCAAGACCAGTAAGGTTCTTTGGCCTCTCAAATACCGTATTTTCTGGACTATAAGTCACAGTTTTTTCATAGTTTGGCCGGGGCTGTGACTTATACCCTGGAGCGACTTATGTGTGAAATTATTAACACATTATTATATCATATCACATGTTATTTTCACACTAAAGCGCAAGGCCTGTGTTGATAATTTTAACATTGGCAGTAACTTCTAAAAATAACTGAGAAGAGCTTATCCAAAATGGCACCAAAAAGAATATTATATTCTGCAGATTACAAGCTGCAAGTAGTATAATATGCAGCCAAAAACGGTAATCAGGCAGCAGAAAGAAAGTTTGGAGTTAGCGAGAAACTTATATATAAAATATGGCAAATATCTGGTCAAATATGAACATTTTATTCTTAACATCATATTATAAAGATGGAAGAGTAAAAACCAGCCTTAGTAACAGTATTTAAAACCCATTTGTCTTCTTTTTAGAATTAAAAATAATTACTTCAAAGACCATGTAAAGTAAATTGTTATAAATGTTATAAATTTATAAATTGTTATAAATGACCAGTTGCACGTCCCACCGGGAGGAGGCCCCGGGGAAGACCCAGGACACGCTGGAGGGACTACGTCTCTCGGCTGGCTTGAGAACGCCTCGGGATTCCCCCGGAGGAGCTGGAGGAAGTGGCTGGGGAGAGGGAAGTCTGGGCCTCCCTTCTAAAGCTGCTACCCCCGCGACCCGACTCCGGATAAGCGGCAGAAGATGGATGGATGGATGGATGGATGGATGGATGGATGGATGGATGGATGGATGGATGGATGGATGGATGGATGGATGGATGGATGGACCAGTTGTAATTAATTTTGGAGTGGAGTCAACACTTTGCTTCACCTGGCTTCCATTCTGTGCCCTCTTTCTTCAGGTCATCGCCCACTGGGTATGGGAGCTAAAGCTTCACTCTTCAAGAATCTACTCCTACTTCACCTGTCAACCCCGAACCTTTGTGACTATGTTCCTGTTTTAAAAAGTCAAAAACAAAAAATATGGTAGAAAGAGGAGAAGAGGACCATTGATGTCTCCCCCAGGCAGGTATGATAAAAATAAATGACCTCTTTGTAAGCAAAGTCCAGCTTTTCACAGCTCACACTGGACCTTTGGAGAATAGAACACAAAGAAAGACATGCAGGAGTCCCCCGGCCATGCTTCCTACTCCACATATAACTCCTGCATTATATCAAAGGTAAAGACAGACTCATCTCCTCTTCACACATCTCCAAGCCAGACTTGCCCATGCAAACATTCCAGTGTCACACGCAGCCTGCAGGCACACAATTTTTACAGATAGATTTCTACAGTATGAACATCTGTGCTCTATTGTTGTCCACAGAAAAGCCCTTTTAAGGCCTCCCATCCCCCTCATCCTTGCCTCCTCTCTCCGCCTCTCTCCTCCCCTTTTTTTCCCCTGACTGTGCTGTTAGGCTGCATCATCCCTCTGTAAGGGCAGAAAACAATAAGGTGAGGATGAGCGACCACTCCAGCTTTACCTTTCAACGTCGGGAGTGATGTAAAAGATTCAGCTGAGACGTTGCTTCTTCTGAGTGTTGGCTAATAACATCATATGACAACAAACCACCTGCTCCCTCTGCTCGGTCATATGACCAGCTTTAGCTCTGGAACAGCTCTCTGGGATTTGTAGTCTGTGTAGACAAGGCCAAGTCTTTCAGATAAAAACATTTTGCCACTAATAATTGCTATTTAGAGCTCAGAAGAACTCTTACTGATTTAATTTGTATTAAGAAGCTACATAAAAAGAAGCAAAGGTCTAGTAATGAGATTAATTAACTCATCATCAGGGTGTAGTCATTTCTGCAACATCCAATTGTGTATTAGCACAATGCAATGATTTAGAGAAGCATTTGTTTCTGAACATCAGTCTCAACCCCTTGGCATTGCTTTTCTAAATTTGATTAGTCAAAATTGTAACATTCTGTAATTCTAAAAATATTCTGTAATTCTAAAAAAAAGAATTACAGAGCTCACACAAATGCTTTTATTTATATTATTAATGTGAAACATGTACTGTGGGGTGTCTGCCAAAAGTACTCACACCCATGGATTTTAACCCTCTGCCTCTTTTTTTTAATTAAAGTAGTTCTAAGGTAAAACTGAAAACTGATATGACAAAACTTTGTTGTATTTCAATCAATCAATTTTATTTATAAAGCACCCTTCATGTTTGAGGCAGCTTGTTGGAAACACATAATAAAGAGTATTTCTGAACTGGGTTTGAACTGTCCAGGGTCACAGTCTGCAGATGCAAATACCAGAGTTGTGAAGTAGCTGAAACGGGATATTCCTTTTTTCCTCCCATCTTTGTAAGAGGGCTAGTAAATATTAAAAGCGATGTACTTTCATCTTTTCTTCACTGCCCTGGATTAGCTAGGGGAGTTATTGGTCATATTCTTTGCTTAATCTCTTAATAAAAAAATGCATTTTCATTAACTCAGTGTTTCACATTAGGTAAGACTTGTTTATTCCCTTAACACTGATTTCTATCAAAAATAATGACAAAGCAGGAAGTGAATCATTGGAAGTCAAAATTGGAAATTAAAGAAGAAAGTGCTAATTTTCATTGAGAACAAACTTTCTCAATGTTTCTTCAGGATGCCACTTGGCTCTGTGGTAGAGCAGGCACATCAGGACGCTGTAGTCCTCCTATTGGTGGTGGACTTTTATTACAGAAATTGAGTTATCCAAACCATCCTGGCCTTGGATGAAATTGTAATTAGTATACATTCAATTACAGTGCTAACCATTCCAGGAATGATCAACTTACCAAAGCAGTAGGCAAGATGGAGAAATGTTTTCAAACTCATACCCTCTCATTATGGAATAGCTCGGTTCAGCTTATATATGTACGTTTCCAGTATTTTTTTCAAACTTTGTGGGTGCGACTTATAGTGAGGTGCGCTCTATAGTCCAGAAAATACGATATGTGTACGATTCAGTGAAAGCTAAACACAAATTTATAGAATTTTTAGACCCACGGTGATGTTAAAAAAAATCATCATGAACTGTTTGAAAGCAGGAGTGGTGCAGGCAGTGGGAGTCGTGTTACTCACCTGCATGCTCCAACCTGGTTGGAGCCCTGTACTGACAACCAGGCCAGCTGGACAGCATCTCTCAGCCAAATTTGAGCTGTGCCTCAGGCTTTAGAAGCAATATAGAGCTATGCTTTGTTGGCAGAACAAATGCAAGGCAACTTAAATTTGAAGTGATTCTGCCACAATGAGAGCAGCCATTCCTTTCCTCGGAATTAGGCTCCAGAATATTGTCTAAATGACCCATGATGCTCCAAGCTGTATCATTTGATCAAGGAAAATAAGATTATGTTGCCCATTATTGTAGGAACAAGAAGTTAATGTATCCTGAGTCGAACATTATGTGCAAATAAAGCTAATTAAAATGTTCTCTAACCTAATGTGTGCAAACGATGGTTAACAGCTGAAAGGAGCTCAAAACTGGCAGAACTGATTGGATGAAATCCCAATATCTGAAAATGATGCTGTGTATTAAATGTAATAAATATGTTTTGTGTAGCCCACAGATACTTCCTTATTTGTTCCGGGAAGCATAAAAGGTCACCTTTAAACAAGTTTAAACATGTTTCTTCAGGATGCCACTTGGCTCTGTGGTAGAGCAGGCACATCAGGACGCTGTAGTCCTCCTATTGGTGGTGGACTTTTATTACAGAAATTGAGTTATCCAAACCATCCTGGCCTTGGATGAAATTGTAATTAGTATACATTCAATTACAGTGCTAACCATTCCAGGAATGATCAACTTACCAAAGTACACCAAGAGTGCATCAACAAATCACCCAAGAGGTCAAAAACAAACCAAGAGCAGCATCTAAGTCACAGGTGTCAAACTCCTGTCCTCAAGGGCCGGTATCCTGAAGTTTTTAGATGTACCACAGGTACAAAACACTGGAATAAAATAGCTTAGTCACCTCCTCCTTGTGTAGATAAGTTCTTCTCCAGAGCTTTAATGACCTAATTATTCTATTCAGGTATGGGGCAGCAGAGGCACATCTAAAAGTTGCAGGACACTGGCCCTAGAGGACTGGAGTTGACACCTCTGCTAAGTGAAATCATCCTAGCTGACTGGGATTGAACTAGACCAGCCTGACCTTGGCGAGTTACACCTGGCATTAAAATCAATCATGAGCACCGTGTCTGTTGATGTTTTGGTGATGTTTTGGATTCAAATACTTGAATCCATTATGATTCAGGCATGGCCTTTTCAAAATCCAGGTCTTAAGCTTTACCTAAAAGAGGATCTTCATCCTCAAAAACCCTCCAGTGTGGCTGAATAAAACAATTCTGAACTAAAACCAGCCTTAGCTAAAAGAGGTTTGTATGGATTTGTAAAAAAAAAAAAAAAAAGGAAGAAGTTATTTAAAACTGCATTTTGTTTTCACTATGGTTATTTTTGTTTGATATGTGCAATATATTTAAGTATTGCAAAAAGCAGAAACAAGAAATGTATGAAGCAAATACAAATCACACCACTGTAAAATAATTTTGCTGGATTACGTGTTTGTAACCAGCAAAGCATGTTAATATGTTACTTCTGCACATTTATTCTGATATTATTTTTGTGATAAAAAAAATAAATAAATAAAATACATATACTAGTTCTTTTAAAAGTTGCCAATCTGGCCATGAACATTGCTCTCACCTTCATATAGCTCTGCTTTGTGTTATTAAAATGCTGTTCTGCTCCATCCACTGCAGCTCTTTTTTTTTTTTTTTTTTTTTTACCAAAAACTAGGTTTTTTCCTGTGGCTCGCAGTCTCCAGATGCATCTGCCTCACTGACACCAAAAGTGACCTTCACACTCTCCCACTGTCCAAACAGTGAACTGCATCTGGCAAGAAAAAAAAAAAAAAAAAACAGTAGAGAGTGTGGCCAGCTGTCCTGTTCAGAGTGACAATGATCTATGTGGTGATCAAGCTGTTAATGACTTAGTTGGATCTCAGCCATTATGTGCTGTCCACATCCACATTGATGGAAAATTCCCCTGCCTTTAAAAAGTCTTTAATACCATCCATCAATGTGTGAAACAAGCTGTCCAACAGGAACAATCACGTTGATAAAAACACCATAAAAATCTTTAATAGGGCAAATGAATTGAGGGAACATTAATGGGAATACACCTCAGTAGTTGAGGATGTTATACATTTCTAATAATGTCTGAGATGTCTTCTGGACATTAATGAAAGAGCAGAACAGAACAGTTGTACTGAGGCTGTGTAGTATACAATGCCTTGTGAACATCAATACATCTTATTGCTTTTTTAAGCTTTTTTGCATTTCTAAAACACTGTATTCAATATTTCTGTCTCAGAGCCCTGAAAAATACAAAAGCAAAGTATTCTTTCAGTCAATGAAGTCATCCTTTAAAGGATTGACCTGTTTGTCTAAACAGAACCCCTGAGACCACAGAGCAGTGGAATACTCCTGGAGGTTATTAAAGGACTATAACAGTTAAATCAATCAACGCAATCCCACTGTTTAGATTACAGTTAAATAAAACATTTAAGTCTGTATGCTATTCTGATAATTGTAAAGTAACTCAAGTATAACAAGCAGAGGTAAGTGGTTTCTGGAGGGTAAGTGAACAACAAAATATATGTTTTTACCAAAAACCATTTTACAGCATATACATTGGTAAAACCAACTGACCAATATGATGGTTCTCAGTTTGGGTTGCTAAATAACAGACTGGACTATGGTGGGGTAGGGAGGTGAGGGACAGTTTTTGTGACATTAAATTCTGGTTTGGAAACTGGTCTTTTTCCAGACACCAAAAAAAATGAAGTCATTGCTAAAACTGGCTAGGTGTTTTTACAAGAAGCACTTGAACTGTTTTGAGAAGCAGTTGAGACCAAACTGGAAGTAGAAAAACATACAAAATGTGAATTTCGTATAATATGTCCCCTTACAAGCATGGGAACATTACTACATGCAATTTTTCTTGGAGAAGATGGCTATGTATCCCTTTCAATAAGATTTTGTTGTTTTAATTGAGCAAAGTCATAAATTTTTCATAATGTGTATCAGTTACCACATGTTAAAAATCTGAAGACTGTATGAGAAAACTGAATTCTTTATCCTCTCTGTGATGTTCACATGGTGTTTTGTGTCTTTAGTTTTGAACTGATCCATGTCATGTTCCTCATTACCATTATCCCTTGCACCTGTGTTGTTCCCTGATTGTTTCCCTTATTAACCCTCACTCAGTCACATTCTCGCTGCCTGATTATTGAACACATTATCCGAGTAGTTTTCCAGCACTCTTTATCTTGCCCTCATTGATGTGACCTTGGTCTTTTTCCCTAGATTTGCCCCTTTTCGTTATCCTTGTCGGATTGTCGCTGGTTGGCTACCTGGATCTTGACCCACACCCAAATTACGGATTCCCCACTCACGCCCATTCCGTCAGTACAGCATCAACTCCTTTCTTTGTCCCTTGGCCGATCCATGCAGAACCTGATTAGCAAATCAGGTTGATGAACATTCCACACATTAACCGATTCTTTTTGAATGTTTCTCAGATCACTGAATTCTTCTCTCAGGCCTCTTTAGTTGAATAAATAAACTCAGAATAAATCTGAATTCATTGCTCACTCCTGTGTCATGGCTTATTTTCTGGGTCCCTCGAGTGAGTCATTATATTCTCATAATTTCTTTCTTCAATTATATGGTACACGCAACATAACAGTTATATCTCTTGTCTTTCCAGATCCAAAAACAGAACCTTCCTTGCTGCACATTGAAAGTACGTATACATCAGTCCTTGGAACTGAGTTATCTGGGCTTCCAAGAAAACTCACAAACTGATTAGCTGCTTCACATGACCTGCCAATTAAAGACATCTTTAAAGATGACAGAGCTGGTAGATGACAAACACAATCTGTACCATTATTTATTATGACTAAGAATGCTGTCTGGAGAACCAAGGCAGCATATGCCAAACACAAAGTAGGTAAACACAGAGGAGCAGTGGTGGATACTTACAGCACAGCCAATAACAGGCAAAAATATAACAGGACAGATGCTTCAGACGCCACAGCAGATCTACACAGAACAACATGGTGGAGCGGATGAGAGACGAATTGCAAAAAAGTTTCAACAGCAAATGACCTAATCTCAACCTAACGTTATGGAACACAAGTAAAACTAAATGGTGTTTCTCCTGGATCGCAATAAAGTTGTCCTTCATCAGACATAGATCAAATGGCTTCAGGAGGGGAATATTATAATGTCACTGGTCCCCAACCAGCAGAGAGAATTGCAAAAGAAGTAATTTTAGCTTTTATTTTACAGACACTCTGTAGAGGAAGAAAGGTTGTTTTTTTTTTAAACCATAGGGAGACTTTGTTTGGTAATTGCCTAAATTATTCCAATATTTAAATCTAGGGACATCCATATTTTCACCAATTAATATTACTAGCTATTAAAATATCATGACTTTGTCAGTAGTTATGCTGACTGATGGGATTAGACTTGAGGATCTCGAGTCCAATCCCATCAGTCCTCTGTGTTTTTATGTGTTCTCCTTGTGACTCTTGGCTGGATGTTTTTGGATTTGTTTTCTTCTTATCTTGCTGTTGAAACTTTTTTGCAATTCGTCTCTCATCCGCTCCACCATGTTGTTCTGTGTAGATCTGCTGTGGCGTCTGAAGCATCTGTCCTGTTATATTTTTTGCCTGTTATTGGCTGTTATTAATAAAGATTATTTCTTTATTAAATCTACAAACTCTGCCTCTCTGCTTTTGGGTCCAACTTTTCACCAACCAACATGATGACAAATTAATCTTTTAAAATGACCTAAAACTTGACAATAATAATTATTTGTATGCCTAAGCTATTCTTAGGGGACAAATGTCCAGTATTTTGATTTACTGGTAGTGATTGGTTGTTATTTATCCAAACAAATGCAGTATTTGTCAGGAATACCCTGCAATTGTTTGCTGGAGTTGTTTATTTGCATACACTTTTAAGGCCTGGCAGAAACTGAGACAGAGAATATTTCCAACAATCAACAGTCTTGACTTTGTTTTTATAAACATTGCTGAAGAAAATTAATCTTTCATGTATGTTACTCTTACAAATTTTAATAAATCGCATTCTGCATGGTTTTGATAAAACAGATTATTTATACGTTTTTTCTTTACAGTCTTTAAAGATTACAGGTTTTTAAAGACCTATAATCCTTGGAGAGATTTTATTTTGCCGGTGTATTCCATACACTCTGGACCTCTGGGATGAATTGAATAATTGTGAAAAGGCATCTAAAAGTCTCAGATGGATGATATCTTTGAAAAGGAATATCTATGTCAGCTCCTCTTGAGGAGGTACTTTCTCCAGTCAAGACTCACTTGTCTTAGTGCTCTCAGGACTTTCCAATAGATTTCCTTTGTCCTGAATCTCAATCCCCTTCTTTAAAAAAGCCTTTGCACTGTGACTCAAAGATCCATTTCCCTCTTCACATCTTTGTTTGTAGTCCATTCATCTTGCAAGATGTCCTGTGTTTTTAGTATCGATTAGCTGTTGCCTGCTGTCCCAACCTGAGCCACAGGAGACTTTGACAGGTATGTCTGATAATGGAGTCATCTCCTTCTCATTATCCTTTGAATTCAAGCAGGACCAACGATGCCCAGGACCCTTGCCAGACCCCCAACACCTCAAGAACTAATGATGACACATAACAATGTACACAGCACTAAAACAGACTGCACAGTACTAAGAAGGAGCTTCCTTCTGCTTCACACCAATTGAGATGTTTCACTGAGACCTCTCTCAGAAATAAAGAGGAAAAAAGTGCAAAGAACGCAGAGTTAGTTTGTTCAGCAGAGGGCTGAACAAACTAACCCAAAATGAAAAAGACAACATCCATCCATTATCTGTTCACCCTTATCCCTATTGGGGTCGGGTGTTGCTGGTACCTATCTCCAGCTGCGGTCCGGGCGAGAGGCAGGTACACCCTGGACAAGGTCGCCAGTCTGTCACACCTAGGGAGAATTTGGGAAAGACCAATTAACCTAACAGTCATGTTTTTGGACTGTGGGAGGAAGCCAGAGTACCCGGAGAGAACCCACGCATGCACAGGGAGAATATACAGAAAGACTCCAGGGCGGCAATCGAACCCAGCACTGTAGCATTGTTGCTGGAAGGCAGCCCCGAAAAGGCAAAATAAAAAAAATCATATTTCTCCAAAGCACAATAGTTTACCAGAAGTGGTGGCGGATTTGTCACGGCTGAATGCTGATGTTTTCATGAGGTGTAACACAGGTTGTAGTGTACACAAAATCTAAACTACCTTTCATGGAAATTTGCACAAGAAAATACAGAACTGTATGAAAACACAGCAACTGTGGGAGAGGAAGCTCTTCTGTTAGAAATGACACTCAGAAGCAAGACTTGGATTTGATTTTGGAAATCACATGTCAGATGCAGCTGTCAGAAAGCAGAATGGTTGTGTGCTGCAAAGACATTTAGACACTCTGGTGAAGCTGTGTGCCACTCACAAGCTTTTTATTAAAACATGCTCTGACAGATGGCTTTAGAAAAAAAAACTATTAAGGCTTCCCCTGACTTACTGAACCCTAAACGTCCTTCTATTTACAGCATTCTGTATACGGGCTGAACAGTGCTGCTGCTAAACTGTGCAATGCATTCCACTGAATGGATGTTAATTTGTTCTTCTATTTTTACAGTTGTTTTTTTTTCTGTTGAGTGGCATTGAAGAGTTTGCACATCATTTATGCCAAAGATAATTTGGACCTGAGCAACAGAGACTGTGTGTTTCACTTGTTCCAGTGCTTGCTCAACATTTGTTCTCCTCGCTCTGGTACTCCAGGTGTTGTCAAACCATTTTCATATGATGGCCAGCCGTCCATATGGTCACATGAGATGGACTGGAGTTGGAGTTCACAGCCGCCTCTGTCTCCCCAGCTGTCCCAAACGCCCAGACAGGAAAGTTTATGAAGCTTGATGTTCCCAGAAAATCAATTTTACCTAATTTATACAACTTTTTAATCCTAATTATGAACTTGTTTTTGTGTCAAACAACTTGGTAAATCTGCTTATTGGACTTTCTTGTGTTGTTTTTTTATACATTAAACATAAGTATTCTCACTAAAAGTAAAAAAGGCAGAATAAATACAAACTATGTTTTAGACATTTGTGTATGTTTAGTGCCTAGATATTTTCTGGTCTGTCCTGGGCAGCAAGCAAAAGCATAAACACTACAAGCTAGCTAAATTCATGTAAAAATAGTACATTTAAAAGTAAACAGGTTTTACCTGAGGTATTTTGTTTTGTTGAGTAAATAAAATCAGAATGTGAAAAAAATGTAATACAATGTTGACATCCTATCAAAGCACTGAACAAAATGGCTCAGTGTGTCTTTATCACTGAGACTATGTGCACATAGCAGGCAAGTGACAGCCAAATTTGCTTTTTTTTGCCCATATGCAACCTATACCTGCCTCTTTCATGAGTCTACAGTCTGAACGGTCAGGTTGCATTTTACTCGGCTTTTAGGTCATCGTTGTGAGACATGCATCACAATTCTGCATCAGAAGAAGCCAAATGGGAAAGACTACATAAATAATGCAGACCTACTAATAATAAATCATGAGCAGTTTTTTATGTAATGAGACTGAATACTATTGTTATTCAAAGAACAATGTCAGTTAAAAGCATCCCAAAGGTATTCAGTGCTGTTTTCTAATATATTAATATATTCTCTGCGTTTTCCAGATTAAAAGATACAACCAAAATACTCACCAAATCATGGCTGTTCATCCTCCCTTAGCAATTGTTCAGGCCCAAGACACACACTCTTGAACTTAAAACCTTCTGGATATTTAATCAGCTTCCATGGTTGTTTCCCACACCTCTTTACCTCCGAGTTCTCTGCCTGGCTGCTCACCCACCTACTTGATACCCAGAAATCACACAGAACCTCTCCTCCAAGGTAGACCAAAACCTTGTGTCACATTCGGAGCAATCTCCATTATGCAGACATTCTGAGATCATTCCCTCAACCAAATGTCTCCTACAGTCAAATCTTCCCATGACTATCACTGTCCTTCCTCCAGAGAACAAGAAAAAAAAAAAAAAACATCATTACCTTATAAACTCTTTAAGAATTGTCTGAATGTCTTTCCTGCTTCTCGGTCAAAAAATGACCTCATTATAATTGTGCTCTATAAGATATTCATAGCTTGCCATGTGTCTCCATGGCAAGCTTTATCCAAGTATGGTTTGTAACAGTTTGTCCTTGAACAGGTTTCAGTTTGCTATTTTACAGGGCGATTAAAGAATTGGATTGTAACACTCAGAGAGCCTTGTTAGGGTTGTGATTCTCATTTTCAATCATCAAGTACCCTGCATGCCAATGTTGAATGGAACATTCCCAGTGCCACAAATGCAAACAGCAGGGTTGTAGAGGTCTACTACATTTTTAAACTGAAAAGCAAAAAGGTTGACCTTAACAGAAAAGTTCTACCATTTAAAAAAGAAAAGAAAGTTAAATATTATGGTCACTGTTATTATCTAAGGTTTCATAAATAATTGAGAGCAAAATGAGAACTACATAAAATCTTCATTTAAAAAATCAATGAGAAAAACAGAAGTCAAATCACAAGCTTACTTTCCTTGTTTTCGTGCTGATACCCAACATTCAATACAAGCATAAAATACAAAAAAAATCAACATCATAGATATAACAAGGAAAACAGATGCAGTAAAGAAAATAAAATTGAAACACACTGAAATTATACAGATTATACATGACAATGATTTTGAACCCATAAATAACCAAAACAAATAAAAATGTAATTATACATTCAGTCCAGGATGTTGAGATCTTGTCTCAGAGGGGTTTTTTTTGAGAAAGGATAAAGCCTTGAGCTATCTCTAGATTGCTCAAATGCAGATGGGGGCGTCGGGCAAACTTTACACTTGGCACAATGCAGTCAGACAAGTAACTTTATCCTGACAACTGTCATATCCAAAGTCCATCAGACGGTCTCATCAGACGGTGCTTAATTTTATACACCTGTCACCATGGAATTGATTGGAACACCTGATTCCAATAATTTGGATAAGTGAGCAAATACTTTGGCAGTATAGTATATCTGTACAACTACACTGCCAGAAAGGGACCTACGCAAGCTGGCTGTTACAGTGTGAAAGGATTCAGGCCAGCCCAATGCAGTGAGCACCCTGTCAACAGAGGGTCCTGGGTTTGATTCCCGGCCTGGAATCTTTCTGCAAGGAGTTTGAACATGTACATGTTCTCCTTCTGCATATGTGCATTCTCCAGTGTCCTCCCACAGTCCAAAAACATGACTGATAGAGTAAATGGTGTAGCTAAATTCTCCTTTTGTGTGAGTATGGATGTGTGTGTGCATGTGTATGTATGCGTGTTTGTCCTTTCTGTGTCTGTGTTGTCCTGCAATTAACTGGTGATCTGTCCAGGGTGAACCCTGCCTCTCGCCAATTGATCACTGGACATACCTACAAGGATAAGTGGGATGGATGGATGGATGGATGGATGGATGGATGGATGGATGGATGGATGGCTAATAAGCTTTTTGTGGATATTTAGGAATGTATGTGCTGCTGGGTGTACTGATCCATACTTGGAGGATGAAGAATAAGCGAACAGAGCAAAATGCACAGTTGACCTGGGGGATAGTGCACATATATCTGTTTGTATGAGTTATGACATTGAAGCAGCCTGACAGACTTGTTCTCTGTCAGCAGATGGAGGCATACATAATTCAGTCGGGAGGCAGATTCATGCTGTTTCTCTTCCTGTCTCATTGCTGCTTCCGAATACAGACAAGGCAGGATTTGGCTACAAAAGAGAAGGAGGGCTTCATGTCTAGCCTCGCTGTTCCAGAGGTTGTCTGGGACATTCTAGAACAACTCCCCTGATCCCATATGCATGGGGTCAAAACCAAGCCAGTTGTATATTAAAACTTTGCTTGTAAGTGAAGATTCCTCTGCTGTCTTTTTTGCTGTGCCTTTAAACTACAGTTATAGTTTGACTCCACGTTTGGCAGATGGATGTACTGCTTGTTTAGTTTCCTGTTGGTGAAGAGAAGTTCTGTTTAGTTAATTCATGTTTTACACATGAAGCAAGAAAAAGGAAGAATAATTTCTTGCTAGACATAAACTCCAAACTACACATATGAAAACATTGAAAGAAGGCACAAACTATTCAGAGAGAACTTAAGTAAATACAGAAAAAAATTTCCGTCTGATTTTTTTCATTTAAGAGAAAAAAGCTTTCCAAACCAAACTGACACTTTGGGAAAAATAAAATAAAATTCTGAACCATCCTTGGCAGCAACAACAAATTAAAACAATTTGTGTGGAAGATGTGAGGGGTCTTCAAAGACATTAGTGATTCAAGTTTCAATCTTAGCCCTGTACTGTCCCTGGATGAAGGGGAGGCCAGCCCCCATGATCTTCTCTCTAGGCCTGACTGTTTGATGCAAATTTATTTTATTACACTGATATAGTCATGAAAGTATTTTAAATACATCTGTTTTGTTTTTCAGTATTGGTGTCCTACTGAGGTGAATGTGTCTACAGCCTGAAGAACCACTGCTCCTGTTTAACAGAACATACTGACTAAGTTCTGTTAAGAATCACTTCACTAGAGAAGTGAGTCTTGAGTATATCTTTCTAGTCTTGTGGAAACATTTGTAATAGGTTCTGAAACAGTTATGTCCTAACAACCTACATTATGTTGATGTAGACTTACATTACATTGCAGTGTAAATGATAAAAACCTTATTTGTATTTCTTCTGAAGTGCAGGGTCACTCTCAGGGCTGAACCAAAATAAATTTACCTTAAATATTTTCACCTTGTTTCTCCAATTAAACTTGTGTCTTGGGCTGTTTGTGGATTATTTATATTGATTATACTCCAGAAAATGAGTTCTCAGCTGAAAACAGAACAAATGAAGCAAAAACCAACATCCCTATTGTATTTATGTCATTCTGTCAGTTTCTCACTTGATAAGGATACACCAAAAGGTAAAAGTTTTGGTGTTTAGCTCCTTTATTAATTTTCTTCAGCATAAAACATTAATAAAATATTGATTTTTGTACATTTAACTCATTCTAAAAAGAAGTATATAATCATTAATTATGTCAACTCTGTAGTTTCTAGTTTACAAAAACAGTAAAAAACTGTAAAAAGGAAAAAGAGATTCTATCTCTACATGAAAGCCAACAGACGAAAGAAATAGTACACGCATGTGAGGTTTTTCAGTACAGAACACACACTTGTGCCACATTTTTTTCACCACACTCTTCCATTTGCAATCTCCTTTAAATTTCTTCACCGGGAATCACTTCCAGTATCTTTCCTTCTTTTAGATATTTTTCAGTGATGTTCTTGGCAGAGCAATAAATATCAGTTAAATATGTGCAGAAAGGCTGCATGCAAACAGCTTGCGGGGCTTTTAAAAAAATTTAAATTTAATTAACAACAGAGTGTGCATGTGCCCATGCAGCGGCGACAGAGGATTCTTTATTTGGAGTGCTGCTTGAGACCATCTGATGATTGAAGAACTCGTTCTGTTTTTTCAGACTCTTGAGAAAAATTTGTGCTGATTAATGTTGCACTTTGATCTGAAGTTCTTCATATGACATCTCAGACCAAAATTTGATGTTTTTATTACAGGAAAAGGACGGAATTGTCTCATTTCTTTAATTAATGCTTATTCTGGCCTCCAAAATGTTCACAGTCCTGTGTTCCTCTTCCGTCATATTTGGGTTATATTTTGACACTGAACTCAGCTGAACTTTTAAGACTCAATTCAAAACAAAGGGCACAAAAAATAAATTCAGTATGTGTGTGAAAAACACAATGTCAACAATACAACATGGTAAATGCTCCAATGTGCCTTGGGATTAAATTTTGTCAAATCTAACTGGATTTTTCTTGAGATTGATATAAATGTGAACAATTGCAAGTACAGTAACAATAACTCTAAATCTTTAGTTATCTGCTAAATTGTGACAACGAAGAGACTTTCATATCAACAAACCAGGTGAGTGTTAGAATTACTTACTTTTTTTTTTTTTTTTTCAGGATCTCCATTCGCTGGGATTTCCACCAGCCACACTTTCTTGGAGTACATCATTAAAACACACAACATACATTCTTTTTTCTCTTCTGTGAATATTTCACCTCTCCTACTTTCATGTTTGGATTACAGTTTAATTTTGCTTCATCCACAGAGTTTCTACTCATCACTCTTCTGAATGCACTCAGTTTTTCCACAGGTGATTGTGCAGCACTTTTTTTTAGTGCACTGTTCTCTGAAGGCCAGTGCTGAGGAACACCTCAGCCCCTCAACAGGCTTATAAAACATAAAGCAGCTTTCCCTGTATCAGCTTTTGCATTTATTTATCACTTATTATTTCATATCTTTCCCAATCAACATTTCCAAATATCTATTTTTCTATGCTTTCATGATAGATTTTTTTAAATATTACACATCCTCCTCCACTTTCTTGTTCCCTATCTCTTCTAATACTATCATATCCTGCTATCACAAAATCTAACTCTGGTTTAAGCCATGTTTCTTGAACACAAATAATATCTGGTCTATTTTCCAAATAATTTAAATATCTTTTAAACTCTTGACCATTTGTTAATAAACTTCTTGCATTCCATTGTAAAATGAACATTAAAGCCTTCCTCCACCTCGTTTCCCATCTAATTCAAGTCTTTTATTTATTAACTCCCAAGATAAACCCTTCACAACTAAAAATTTGTCATCACCTTTCACTATAATGATTTTTTTCAGTTTTTTGTTTCACTTGATCAGTACAATTAATAACATATTCCATGAATAAAATTAATGTATCCATTGTGATTTCCATTCCTGACATTGTTCTTTGACTAGAACAATGTCTTGGATTAGAAGACATTTGTTGATTTTTCTGAACTGTTCTTTTTTCTTGAACACTTTTTGCTGCCTCTGCATAAGTAATGTTTTTAACTATTTTCAGCTGTTGTATTTCTGCTGCCTTTTTCCTTGCTTCACATCCTCCATATGCTACATTGTGCTGCCCACGAAAGTTACAACATTTCAACTGTACATCTGCTCCACATTCATCATATCGATGATCTCCACCACATTTAGCACATATTTGCTTCCCTTTACACACTGATGCAATGTGACCATACCTTTGGCATTTGTAACAGCGCAAAGGAGGAGGAATATAAGGTCTAACAGGAAAACTCATGAAACCAATTTTTACCTTATCAGGAAGAACATCACCTTGAAACTCCAGAAGTATCGAAAGACTATTTTTTTCTCCATCCACAGATTTTAACAACCTTTTCAGCCTCCGCACTTCCCCACCATGTATATTTCTTTTGAGTTTTTATAAATCTTCCTTGAGCGGAATACCAGTGATTACACTACGTGATACTATGTTTTCTCCAACAATTTTCCTTCCATTCACAACCTTTTTGCAAATATTATCAATCTGCATGCTTTTATTCTTTTGTTCTTCAGATTTACATTTGATCAACATGTTTCCATCTCGCAAGATTTTTACAAACTCCCCATCCCCTAGTTTATTTTTTATTTCTCTAGAAACTGCTATCGGACTTAGATTTATGTTCACATCTTCCTTCCTGAATTTAAGTATTATCTCAAATTCTTCACTTATCACTTTTCTCCCAACCACTCTGTCTTCTTCATCTGAACTACCCTCTTCTAAACTTCTCTTACTATTTTGGCTACCACTCTCTCTATCATCTTTCAACATTTTTTTCTTACCTCCACCTCTTCCTCCCTTCCTACACAGTCTTCACACCAGTTCTGGGGAACTCCAACCCTGGATTCAGGAGAACGGTCAAGTCAGATGATAAAATTAAAGAAGACTGGAAAAAGGAAAAGAAAATCCAAAACACATTTGTTTGTGACTAAATCGGCACAAACAAAACAACAACCCTGTTTTGTTGGGGGGTTTTTTCAGGAAGAAAAACTGAAATGAAAAAAGAAATAAATGATTAAAAGGAGAAAATATCTTAAACTAAAATCCAAACAACAAGAATCATGACAGGAAGTCTTGGGGAGGAATTCTAAGCAATTATTCAGTTTGCTAATGCCTTGGGCCAGGTTTGAAACTCCCTACACCAACAACACTGACCCTGAAAACTATCCCCAACTTCCTGCTAATCCTGCTGAACCCATCTACCTACACCCACCTGGACATCATTTATATATTACTCAATATTATACCATAAATCTTTTCTTAAATCTTACATGAAGACTTTTAATTCGTTTGATGCATCTGATTCAGAGGCAAGCATCAAAATATAACATCAGTAGTCACTGATATTGAAGACTGTACATACTTATTCTACAGTCCTTATGGTCTCTTAATAGAAATCTCTTAAATAGATTCAACATCACACCCTCATAAAAAGAAGGATTTGAAGTGCTTTCTGCTGCCACATTAAGAAGGAATATCAGGCATTTGCTAGCTGATAATCCCAGGCTGTCCTCAGCACTCAGGCTTTCAGCAATAATCAAGAAACAAGGTAGATGCAGTGTAAGTTAATCCTACAGATTAGTGGGAGTGAATAAAAATGAAGAAAGAGGATAGAAAGTGAAAGAGAAAGAAAAAAACATTTCTGACATTGATAAAAGCTCTGGAAATGGTTTTGAACTTCAGGAGACGATGGAGAACGTTGATGCTGTTAGAACTGCTTCGCCTCAGTTCCAGATGTCCAGATCAATTCCAAACAAATCCATGCATAAATACACTTTTTATTAGATATCAGTAACTATTTGAAAGCATTGAATAAATTATGTTTGCTTCAGCCTGGTGTATCATTAACGTTTGAGCTAAGGAGACTACATGGTCTACGCTGGTGTGCAAAATGGCTGAGATAGAGGCAACAATATTTCATGTAGTGATTCTTGAGAAGAGGAACAAAACAGGTCCTATGGATAAAGCACAAAATTTGAATAAAATATACACAAAATCTATATTTTTCAATTATCTAACCAAACTAACTTGGACCATATGAACACAACAATACATGTCTTCCTAGTGTTTGTTGAACTTTAAACACATTTTGTTGAACACTTTTTTCAAACCTTTAGAGCTGAAATACTGTGGAGCAGTCATCGTGGAGACAAACACTGCAAATTCACTCTTCAAGTCTGAAGTATGTATATACACTGCTCAAAAAAATAAAGGGAACACTCAAATAACACATCCTAGATCTGAATGAATGAAATATTCTCATCGAATACTTTGTCCTGTACAAAGTTGAATGTGCTGACAACAAAATCATTGTTGATTGTCAATCAGTGTTGCTTCCTAAGTGGAGAGTTTGATTTCACAAAAGTTTGATGTACTTGGAGTTATTTGTGTTGTTTGAGTGTTCCCTTTATTTTTTTTTTGAGCAGTATATTTTTCTTTTGAATTATCAGACAGGAATATGTGTTGTTTAGCTTTTGCTCAATAAGCTTCTTTTTAACAGGACTCTGGAAACAGACTGGGGCTAACATCTTCTCTTTATCACACTAAGATAATCTGCTGCTTCATTTCAGCTTTAATGGACCAAAGAATCAGTAAAATATTCCACTGAAGAACTGCAACTGGAAGAACGTCCATTAACAGATATTTAACATCAGTTAGACTTAATTTGATTGGCTGCAAGAGCAAAACACTTTGGTCTCCATTTCTTTTATAGGTTAGTCTATGTAAGTAATCTCTTAGTCTATGTAAGTAACCTCTTAAGAATGAATCGGAATACTGTACATTTGGAATCTATAACAAATTGAAGATCAAATCATCTGCTCGTTTTATCTGTGGGCATGCATAAGTTGACCTGAATGGTGAAATGTCTGACAAAAAAGGATTTATTTATCATTTTCCTAATTTGTTAACCAAATCTGTGATCATTGTTTACAAGCCAACAGCCAGATGCCCATTTTGTAAACACTGTGCAGAATCTTGACTTTATGTTTTTCACGCTGGGGTCATTAAGCAGACATCTTACTAAATGCCTACTACATTGCCAAAAGATTTGATAATTAAGTTTTAATGCCTTTTCTGAGCATGTCTTCTGCAGTGATTACAGAGAACGCTAGAACTCAGAGAAGACGACTGGCTGAAGGACCAGATGTAAGTTGTGTCAACGTTGGAAATAGAATATTGATCCATTTTTAAAAGAATGATATGAAATCTGTTCCAGACTGTCCATCTGCACCAAATCTAGTCAAAGAATATGGTTTCAAAGAGTATAACCTGACCAAAAGTCTCTCTGATTCAGCAAGAAAGAAACTTGTCACCATTTTAGTGGTAGATATAATTGAAAGTCATGACTATTCACCGATAAGCTTCCACTTGCTGATAGGAGGCAGAATTTTACATTTATTTTTTCAACTGGTACTATTGTATGTTTTCTTATCTGAACATGGATATGTGTGAAATCCACAGAAATGTTAGAATCATTTGAAAAACAATTCTTAGGATGATGATTACTCAAATAGTTTTCTTTCCCTAAAACTCCTCAGTTCAGTTTATTAATACAGTATCAGTTTGCAATGTATGTGTTATACTTTAACTGTCCAGTTGTCTTTAAAAGGAAATATTTTCAATGGTGGTAACTTTCATAGAAGGATGAAGAAATTGCTGTCTTTACTTGTTTCTTGCAATTTCCATCTTTACTTGTTTCAGGGAACTATTGTTGTTAGTAACAACATGGTTCATTCATACAGTTTCTCATTAAACCCCAATTAAAGCAGACAGGAAATCTACTGTGAAGTTGACACTGATAAAATTCTATGAAAAGGCTGAACTGCTTTCTAAAAGTGCAGACTTTTTTTTTCTTCACTATAAACGAAGATTATGTAATCTCACCCTACTGCGGGGTTGCCGCAGCAAAGTTGTTTAGAATAGCTGGCGGAGCTGGATGAGATTAAAGCTGTGAAGATGTGAACATTTATTTAGTGAAATATCAAAGTGTGCACTAAATGACATGACAGCTGCAGTGAAATGTTCTCGACATGCTGTAGCTGTAGGGAAGCTGTAGCTAACAGGGCGAAACAGCACATATGCTGTTTGAGTGTCTATATATGTGATGTCAGTGTGTGTGTGCCTGATATTTATTAGTGTGGTCCACTGAATGTGGGTCAGTTCTCTAGCATGTTAACCCAAAGTGAGCAGTTCCTCCAGGCATGTTGACTTGTTTGGCTTCCAGGGCTGCAGAAAACTCACAAGTAGTGGACAGCCTGTTCTCCAGATTTGGAGAGAAAATACACTGCCTGGCCAAAATAAAAGTCGCCACCTGGATTTAACTAAGCAAATAGGTACAAGCCTCCTTTTGGATAATTCCTGCATAGGCGATTATCTTTCAGCTGGCAACAAGTTATTTAACCCCAGCTGATGCAATGAGTAACTCCTCATTTCTTAAACAACCATGGCAAAAGACACATCCTGTGGTCATGGAAAAGACGTTAGTCTGTTCAAGAAGGGTCAAATCATTGCCATGTTCAGTTTGCTAGGGAGCATAAATATTGGAGTCTGGAGGAATGGAAGAGGGTCATGTGGTCTGATGAGTCCAGATTTACCCTGTTCCAGAGTGATGGGCGCATCAGGGTAAGAAGAGAGGCAGGTGAAGTGATGCACCCATCATGCCTAGTGCCTACTGTACAAGCCTGTGGGGGCAGTGCTATGATCTGGGATTGCTGCAGTTGGTCAGGTCTAGGTTCAGCAACATTGTGTGCCCAAAGAATTAGGTCAGCTGACTACCTGAATATACTGAATGACCAGGTTATTCCATCAATTGATTTTTTCTTCCCAAATGGATCGGGCATATTCCAAGATGGCAATGCCAGGATTCATCGGGCTAAAATTGTGAAAGAGTGGTTCAGGGAGCATGAGACATCTTTTTCACACATGGATTGGCCACCACAGAGTCCAGACCTTAACCCCAGTGAAAATCTTTGGGATGTGCTGGAGAAGGCTGTGCGCAGTGGCCAGACTCTCCCATCATCAATACAAGATTTTGGTGAAAAATTAATGCAACACTGGATGGAAATAAATCTTGTGACACTTCAGAAGCTTATTGAAACAATGCCACAGCGAAAGTGGGCTGTAATCAAAGCTAAAGGCGGTCCAACAAAATATTAGAGAGTGTGACCATTTTTTGGTGGCGACTTTTATTTTGGCCAGGCAATGTATCAAGTAAGATGACCTATGACCTCATGACATGTTAGGAAAGAGGTAAAGTAATCCTAGGACACTTTGGTATGTATTTAGTTCACATCTGATATAGAAATGGGAGTGCTTCAGATTTTGAGCTTACATTTTAGCTTTCAGTGATACTTTGCTGAAAATAAACACTGATACCGCAAAATGATTCAAAAATGAAAAATTCTACCAGTCTGTAGTTTTAGTTTGTTTTCATGCTCAGAGCATATTAAAATATACCCAACCTTTCTGATAGTTTGTGTCAGAACTGAAAATATTCTCCACATTAAAATGGAATTTATGTTGCACCAAGCATTTCATTAGCAGGCTGTTCAGGTCCGATAATTTGCATAAAAGATGCTAAATAATAATATTCACACCGGCCCTGTTTAGTCCACTTTAACTGAACCCTAGTTTGTTTTCCCAGAAAGTCGTTCATTTGGGGAGATATGAATGTAGGGTTTTGTTTTTTTCTCTATGTTAATTTAGGCTTTAGTGTCGCTTTCAGTTAATTGAGTCTCTGTGTTGTCTTATCCACCTCATGACTGTCCCCAGCTGTCCCTTGTTTCTCCGGATTGTCTCCCTGTGTATTTAAACCCACCTGTGTTCCTTGTTCTTTGTTGGGTCCTTGTCTAATCTGTCTATTGCGACCCCTCGCAAAATGCAAAAGTATTGCGAGGGAACGCAAAAGAAAAAAAAATCCCCATGTCCCCTAGGGGGCTCCGTAGAATTCTGACTTTAAAGTCAGAATTCTTCTTTTTTTTTTTTTTTTCAGTGGCCTTAATCCTCTTCCGTACATATGTGATTATATATGATATGATCATATATTTATAATTTTCTTACCAGAAATAAAATTGAAGAATAACAATTTGAGAAATAAAAAAGCAACCAAACAACTACTGTGGCTCCTTTTAAAAGCACAAAAATGTCAGTTAATGTGTAACTGTGTTTCCCTTTCTGCTGCAGAAGGACATTTAAAGGAAAAGGCTCCAACTAATGGCTAAGGACTAACCAGATTGCAGGAAACGTGGTTTATAGATGGAAAGCAGACACCTTGAAATGAGTGTGATTTCCATTTCATCCCAGGAGACCTTCAGAGCACCTTGGAACATAATCATCTATTCAACAGTGATGTGACAGTATCAAAACTGGAAGCAGATGCTGATAGAAAAAAAAAAAAATGTGTGTTGAGGTTGTGGGGGTTATAAAAGGAGACAAAGCTCTGAAGGACATAAACAGCCTACTTACAATAATTTGACCCACCTAACCTTGGACTGAATGGAAAAGCAGACATGACAAGTTTGTGTTTAAACAAATCTCAACCGTTTAGGAAATTTAACTTAAAAAAAACAAAACATTTTTACCAGAGGATGGTTGGCCTCTGCATCACAGCCTAGACCAACAGTCCAGCTGTTATGTCAAGATAACAACTGGACTGTTATCCAGAAAGAAAGGAAAAAAGAAAGAAAGAAATATTAATTTGATGTTTAAATACTCATTTATTCACTCAGTAGTGATCCATATAAACATCCAACACAACTAACTTAAATGATCACATTCATAAATGAAAGTTCAAAATTATTTAAAGTAATTAAGACACCTTCGTAATCCCAAATATTCTGAAAAACATTTAGTTCATCTAAATTTAAATAACATCACTCTTGCTCTAGCCATACTCGTAAAATGCTTATGCAGTCAGTATTCTGTTCTTTGTTAATTTTATATTTTCTACTCAAATAAATTGCCAACTTTGGTTGACCAAAATAAAATTTAACAACTGTCCAGTTTTCTTCTTCCCTTTGTAAAACCACAAATAAAACTCTGTTCTGTGAAACTTTCTCTAAATGATTTCCAAATATATTTTAGTAATGTAAATAAATCCATAATTCTGAAACATTATACAAAACAATGAAGAATAGTTTATCTTAATGAACAAAAGGGACATTTATCTGAAACAACAGGCTTAATAGGAGAAACAAAAGCATTAACTGCAAAAAAAAAAAAAAAACATATACAAGATTCCCCACTATAAATCACCAATATTTTTAAACAATGTTGGCTTATAAAGTAGCCATCATCCAGGTTTCACCTCAAAACCAACTTAAAAAAAAAATCTCTCCAAGGAATATGTTTTATATCTTTCAATTTGACTTTGTTCAAAGGCTTAGCACATCTCATATTATCTTTCTATTTACAGAATCAAAAATGTCCATTCATTTTTATCCTTCTCTTAAAAAAAAGTCCAGGACATTCAAAGTCTTTCTATTGTGGCTTAGAACACAATTTCCTTGCTTTGTTTTCCAACATGAAGAAAAACTTTGTAGGAGTGTCCTTTAAAGCAACTTTCTGAAATCTGCATTGGACCAGCACCCCCTAGATTCTTGAGTCCAGCAAGTCACCCAATGCAGCTTTTTTAGACTTGAGGTTTTCAAAACAATTTTGATCTCCTGTGGATTATGCAGAAACTCCACTACTTCAGATCTCCGATTTGGTTAAACCAGATGAAACATTGACAAAATTTGTTCACTTCAATTTTACCACAATCCCACCACTACCCTAAAGATGTAAAATCCTCCTTTCTAGATTTGTGCCCTCTCCAGAATGAACTAAATGCCTTATTAGAACTGGTATCTGATAACAAAGCAGTGTTAAAATGCCAATAAGCAGACTTATGTTTGATATTGGCAATAAAAGCACTACAAGCTCAAAGCTTCCCTGTGTTTTCTGTCCCCTGTGGTTCAGATTTTACCTGCGCTGTAAAATAAACTATCCTTTTGCTACTGACATCAACTGTTTTAGATTATTGGTTTTTGTGTTACACCCGGTGCCAAAATTTACCCTTAAATACCCTCCTCGGGGAGGGTGAAAAAGTTGATCCTTCAACTTTTTCTGTTCTGTATTCACTGCTCAGTCCCTACATCCATCAGTGCCTGGATAGTGTCATTCACTACCATTAGTCTACCTTTTATGATTTCCTCAAATTAATGACTCTGCTTTAAAAAAAAGAATAACAAGTCGCTTACTAGCCTGGGTTAAATGACTCAAAATTTCTCCCCCCATTCTCTCCTCCAATCTGTCTCATTTAAACAATCATTGTGTTTCTTGGACCATCAACACATTTATATGTTTTAAGGTCATTAAATCAAATACTCTGACTCTCTTCCTCACATCTCTGGCCTAGATCAAATTTAATGTAGAATCTCTGAAGTCACTCATGCCAATGAGTGACTTGGCATGAGTGTCATTCATGCCAAGTCATGAGTGACACTTCTTTTGGAAGGATTAAAACCAAAAGAAAATACAGAGAGTTAGCAAATGTCAGACTCATCACTATGAAATTCTTGCTTAAGTTTTCCATTTTTAAGCAGTAAACGTCTTTGTCACTACAACCCACTTTTCTTTTATTATTCAGCTGAGATCTCGCTTTCGGAAGGAAAAAAAGTTTCCTGTCTGGAAAATCATTTTCAACTTTTACATTTATGTTCTTTGTAACTTTCAAAAAGTGTTTAACATTTTGTAAACCATAACCTTTCCTCTGCTGACTGTGAACAAGAAATTTACAAGATAAACTAGCCAAACTATTTTTAGTCCAGTCTTCATTTCCACCTTCTTCCTCTTCCTCATCCATATTGCTTTCTGATTCTAGAACCTTTCCTGAACATTTCATTTCTGTATAAATGACCAACTTTCACACAACCAACACAGACCATATTACCTGAAGTTACATAAATGGCGTAATCAAACTCATCCACTGTCATGAGTTGACATTGAACACTAAGTTACGGTCCTCATTCCTTTCTTCAGAATCATAAGGAGTTGTCTTCTGTGTGAAACAACATGCTTTTATTGTTGCAAAATGTAACCCAACAGCACTTCTCTGATCAGGGACAATTCTCTCATCAACAATTCATCACTGATGAACGGACAAATATTTACAATTGTGATGTTTTAGCAAGAGTACTCAACAGGGAAACAGACAAAAAGACGTCATTCACAACAATGCTGTTTGTTGCACACTGTCAACAAAAATGACCACAACGCTGTACATCCGAGGAGCAGATTTAATGCTGCTACGACCTACAGTATGGAGAGCCATTTCAGCCAAAATTAAATACTCCATGGTATGGCTCTCTATAGCAGTGCAGCAAAGAAGCGATATGTGGAGCAGCAGTAGGCTGGCCCATTAGCAGGCCCAAGCATTCTGTACTGGAGAAACTCATGGACAGATGTGGACTGATAGGGTTACAGCGCTTCAGTGGAGTTTGGATGCACAACAATCAGTGTTTCACAAGATCCCAAGTGACTGAATATCACGAGAGCAAATTTTTCAGTAACTGAATTAGCAAACCCTTCCTCTGTCTCACACAGAGGAAGGGTTTGTAAAGGAGAGTATGCTCCTGCAGTAACATCATTAATGCCAGCACAAACGCATCATGTGCTGTACAAACCTAACCCTCACAAGTATGCTACATGAACGTGATGCACATGAGCCACAAACACAGCGAATCTGATTCATACAAGGGCCAACGTCCACAACGCAACACACTCACACACGTACACACACATGCTTACAGTATATGCCTGTTTAGTCTAACTTTTTACAAATTGAACTAATTATTAAAGACATGAAAGTCTTTATCATGGACGCCTATTAGGAGGAGGACTAATAGGCAACCATGAGGTCTCCACTGTCCCTCTACATCACCCCACTCTGTTAGAAACCTTGTTGAAAGATCTCTGGCTCATGAGATTCTGATTTACCTCAAAAGGCAAAAGAATAGCTTCTAAAAGGTAGATTTTAGTTCAACATCATGGAAACCCGAATTTGTCCTTTTTTTATGGTAGCAAATGCAAGAGAAGCATCACCACCTCATGTTCACTTTGAAATATCTGTCTCTGTCTTCTTACATCTCAGGCTCTGCAGCATCCAGGGACGGAGCTCACCTCACGCAGGTCACTCTGAGGAATGAGAGTAAGGGAACAGAAATCTGTTCTGCACAGGTATGAAAATTGGGATGAATAAATCTCTGTTGTCGAACTGTTCATGAGTATCAATGCAATGGGAAATAAGGGGAAAAAGGTGTGTTATTGGCCAGGACTATTTGTAGGGCATTCCCCGCTGAATAATAAACAGTCTGTGAAAGGTTTGCACAGGAAAAAAAATAGCATGTTCTACACATTAAAAGAACAAAGCAATATTTTGTTATGTCTGTCAGTAACCTCAAGGGAAAACATTTTCAACAGGCAAACAGCAAAAAAAATTAATTGTTTTGAAAATCTAAATGTTTCTTAATATCAAGATAAATACATAAATTAAAGTGCATGCATTATAAACTGAAACTGCATTATTGTGCTGCGCTATGATGTTCATATTCTTGTCTTTGTTTGTTTCTCAGAAGCTTGACAGTGGCTTCTGAGCTGAGATTATATTCTTTCATTACAGCCAAACTTTCTCCACACAGAAGATGCACAGGCAGTGATGGCATAGTTATTTTGAAAAAGTAACTTTGTCAGATTACTGATTACTCCTTGAAAAAGTAACTTAGATTACTGATTACTTGATTTGGAAAGTAACAAAGTTACATTAATAGTGACTATTTTAGTTACTTTCAGCAGCTGCTAACAACAACAACGCTCCACCACTTGTGAAAATCACATTGATCTTTGCCAATACTTAATTTCAAGTTATTTTGTAATGATTGCATCAACAATGTGTCTCCACTTATATGGTTGAACTGAAGGGGAGATTGTTTAATGGTTGCAACAGTACAAAAAAATCTTTAGTAATTTGTGCATGTTTTTGTGTTTCTATTGTCTGGAAAATTATGAATAGAATTTTAGATCCCCGCCCCACATTCTGCGCCCCAACGTCCAGGTTGTGCGTTATGGCCCTGCGTTTGGTGTCACAGCTCGCAGATCTCCTCCTGCCGCTCCACAACTCAGATACCCCGCTGCACAGATTTGTGACACTTATCATATTATTAACAAACATTAATAATTATGATGCCGTTCAGTTGCACAACTTTACGGAGACGTTCATTTGTGGCTGTTTTCACGTTTATTGCGCTGTTCTTATTAGTTTTGATATTTGTTATATTCTGGAGTGCAAAGCAAAGCTTGACATCATTCAGAGGTTAAGATATTAACTTGACATTAAAAAAGACACAGCAGGACGGATCATCCGGGAAATGATGGAGAGGGAGAGTCTAACTAAAATGCCAGACAAATTTTGGGGTTTATATTTGCTTATTAAGCCCAAAAACCATGACTCATTAAATCTACAAGCGACTCTAAAAAAACAAGCCCAAAGCCACTTATAATAATCTTACTTGATGAGCGAAACTCAACATAGTTCCAGTTTTTCCAGCAAAACCACATTGTTTTTGTTTCTGTCGCTGCTGATACTGTCGCATACAGTAGACTCTTCCCACGCCACGTAGAGGAAGTAAAATATAGTTCAGAAAATAGTGACGCACTATAAGGCAAAGTGATTTCGATAAGTAACTGTAGTCTGACTACCTGATTTGAAATAGAAACGTTAGATTACTCGTTACTGGAAAAAAAGTGGTCTGACGTCAGTGATGCGTTACTGACATCACTGCACACAGGTTTGTCTTTTACCCCCATGAAAATAAATTCTGCCTCCCACCTGGCTTGAAACCCTCTGTTCTCAGTGTCCACTAACCGTTTAGCCATTTTTGAGGAGGGGCAACCTGAAAGTTAATTTCTGCTCTGATTACTTCGTGGGCTACCTTTGCATTGTGGGAAATGTAGTGATGTGTGTGCAAAATGCCAGTGGGCCGCTGTGGCCTGCGGGCCGTTGTGGCCTGCGGGCTGGTTCTAATAGTAATTTAATATCATCCAGGGGGCCATAGATAATTAATTCGCGGGCCGGATTCGGCCCGCCGACCTTGACTTTGACATATGTGGGTTAAAGGTACCAAGCAAATCCCACTTTAATCTGGTCATCTACAGTCCATGAACATTTCTTCTTTGCCCACTGACTGTGGGGTTATTGATGACAGCACTTTGGCTTTTATGGACATTGGTCTCATTTACTTCAAAAGTATTCTTGCTCCTGTCATCCCCCTGTCTTTCTTTTCTCTGTTGCTCATTTCCTGTGTCTACTGCAAATTGCTTTAATTAAAAGGCTTATATTCTATCTTTCCGTTTCACAACCTGAACAATTTTGCTTTCAGATACTTCAAATTTTGCACACAGGAAATCTTGCATACTTCGGTGTAGTTTTTCAGTGTTATTATCTTACAGCTCTCTTATTGGGACCATAATTCCCAATCAGATAGTTGCAACATCTATAAGCTTTCTCTTTTAACAGCAGAATCAAACAAATAAAACACAAATTGCAGACTGATTTCATAATGTTTTCGTCTGCTTGAGTTAATAACTGGATGTCCAATTATTAAAACTGTAATTTAAGTTTGAGGGTATGTGTTTTACAAAGTCAAAATATCCAGCTTGATTTGAATTAACTCGTTATGCATCATAGTTTTTTTTTTTTGTTTGTTTGTGTATTTTTTTTTTGATACTTTTCTCAGGAACAATTACTCCATACTTTTTTTTATCATTGGTTTTATTGATCTTAGCTAAATCTGGATTTCTTCCAAGCCTTTAACTGATTACAAAAAAAAAAAAAAAAAAAACCTGTAAATGATCATGAACAAAAACTTTAGTTTTATGGGTACAAATTGTTAATAAAATATTTTTAGAAACCCAGGATAACCTGAAAAAAAAAGCAAGTTTTAACTTGTGGACATCATTGAGCATAGAAATATTCTTAAAGAATACCATATCCTCCTTTGGGCATTGATGTTAAAGAACTTTTTAACCTTTGCTGTTCTCTCAACATTCCTTACACTGTAAGAATGGCAGAATCTGGAGACAGCTGTCACCTTTGTACTGTACCCATGTGCAGGGTACAGGTCGTAAGCACTACATGAGAGCGGCTATGCAAACTCTCAGACTTTCCACATCCACACAATCATCCATTGTTACAGTCACATTTTGCACTGTACACTCTCTAAGCTGACACATACTCGCATCTCAGCTGCACCTTTCTTCCCGCTCACAGCACAGCTGTGATTGGAGATGTGATCAGTGACGACTTCTCTGGCTTGGATGTTCCCATCCTCCTCCCCCGCACAGTTAGCATCCCAGACACAGCCGACCTGGACAGGGGCCAGATCCCAGCTCCGTGCACTGGGCTTGACGAGGCCCGAACACATCCAGGATCAATGTATCACTTTAACTGAGCTCGGTGCAGGAGTGGGCCTTTTAAAAATAGTGACGTGTAATTAAAGACACTGTGAATGGAGCTGGATCTAAATATTAAGGTTATTAGATTTATTAAGGGCTTGCACAATTTTCCTTGCATTAGACAAGGATGAAAGATCATTTGTGAATCGCTGCAAAGCAGGCAGAGGAAATAATCACAGTGAACACAGCTGCCTTTCCCTGGCTGCTTAAGATAAAAGTAGCTAAAAAGGTCACACTGAAACTGGTTTAATTTTCCTGACAGTGTTATCCAGAATAAGCTTAACAAATCCAAATGGCATTGGGCCGCATAGGAGATAAGACAATAGCAGGAGTTCAAACAAAAACAAACAATTAGTGTGAAATAGCATAAAAACATGAAAGAGATTATTTGGTTTGTTTTATTTTCCTGTAAAGTACCATTCATTTATTAATGACCCCTGTCAAGTTTCACAAGAGGTGCATGTGCAAGATGACAAACCATTCTGTCTGCAGGTAAGGTCAGAGCCAGCCTTCAGCGCCGTCCTGCATAAAAGCTGCTTGTGCTTGGTGGGTAGATAGTCTGTGTGGTCTGATTAAATATTTAATTACACATTTAGACTCTTTGGCCACATGCTGAATTAGTCATGTCTGATAATGGTGTGCCATGCAGAAGACAGGGCACAGAAGCCTCTGGGGGAGTACAGCCTCTCAGAATCCCACACAATAACCTGCTCACCTATGTAACTCAAGAAGAAGAAAATTTTGAAGAGAATTGATAAACAGCTAAATGTCAGATTATAGCAGGAAACATTCCCTTTCGTTTTAACAGATAGTTACTAATGAACATTGATAGTAGCTACATTGTGTATGTCCAGAGCCAAGAGAGCTTCCAGGTAAGTTTAATAGAACTCAAGAAAAAGAAAAAAAACAGCCAAGACCAGAAGCAAAGAAAAGCTCATTCTTTTCATATCAATGCAACAAGAGTCCATTTTTAGTCAAAGTCAAGTCTAAAGTTTTACACCTCACCTCAAGTTTTCAGGCAGGTATTAAAGGAAGTTACACACAAAATCAGAGGTCAGTAGAACATGCATCAGACTTTTTTTTTTTTTTTTTTTTTTTTTGTGATTTTATGTCTTTGACACTTCCTGTGGTGTTTGGAATGTGGGTCCAAGAGGCTTTTTGTTGCTCTATTGTGTTATATATGTATACTCAATAACTTCATTATTCATTAGTTTCATTATAATTTACCTATTTTTAAATGTTTGTATGCCTTCTGTGTTTTTACGTCCGTTGATGTCGTTTTATGTTGTGCTGTATGTTTGACAAGCTACTGAAAAACTAATTTCACTGGACTGAACTAAATTAAGCAAAGAGGCAAAACTGGTTAATATTAATGGGTCCAAGTTCTGTAAAATTAACATCCATGTAAGTGTGTTACTATAATAACATCAGCCTCTGTCAACTTAGTGCAGACTAGCTCATGTATGTGAAAAACGTAGTCAGTCATGTTGCAGCGGCTAGACATGCAAATTCATCAGATCCAACGTAAAGACACAATGTAAAGCCACAGTTTTTGATACATAGCAATACTTTTACTTCTTGACAGTTCATCAGTTTTCATAATTCTTTCATTTTTACTCAGTACAGTTTAGCTGAGTGTCACTATCTCAGTGAGTTTGCTGGTTAAAGTATTGTATTTAACTGGAGGGTTCAGTTATTTGTGTTATTAAACTCTTATATTGGAGAGGTGTTCTTTTATGTTTTACCACATATATGTGAAGAACTATCTTGTTTGAGAATGTTATTGCTGAACTTAAATCTTTCATATATCATTTTTATTATCTAAATCTTTGCAGATAATAAGGTGGTGATTGGTCATTTTGATCTAAATGACACATTTTGCTAATAATTGCCTTTGACATTTGTGATGTTATTCCTAGCCAAAGTAAACCTTTAGTTGCACAACATGTGAAAAGCTACTGCCATGAAGCTCTTTTTAACATAGATGCTGAGTTCCTCTACAAAGGCCAAATTACTGTGGAAAACCCAGCAAATGGACAAACCCCGAAACGTAATAGTCATTTGAATCCCTTTACTACATTATGCTAGTGCTTCTGTGGAGGACGTTGCATCAGGAGGAATTCAACTTGTGGCAAATAAGTGGGTAGTTCTAGAAAGTATAATAACCTTACTTACCACCTTTAATAGCTAAATAGCATGATGATCACAGGCTGCTTTGCTCTGTCACCACTGGCTGGTGTAGAAAACACAGCTCTGTGCTGAATGCCAGAAGGAAGCCGAACACTGATTACACTTTTGTTGTCCGCATTCTTCTGAAAGACAGATGTTGATTTTAAAAAATCCACAAAAAAGTGTTCACCCATAGCAAACCTGCAAAAGACAAACATGAACTACAGTGAGAATTACATGACATATGCATGGATGCAAAGCAAAACATTGCTTTTGTGAAGTCCTGAAATCATGTCACAATATGAAGGATATTTGCAATTAAGGCAATCTAGCCCAAATTACAGCTTCATTATGGCTGAAAAATAGGATGATGGGAAACATTTACTCTGCTGCTTTCATTCTACTTTACATCATGTTGAGTAGCAACACTCATTCATACCGAGTGCAATTAATTCCAGGAAACATAACCGGCACTTATTCCATGTCACTGGAAGGCATTAGGGGAGGGTTTATTTTTCTTTCTTTCCAATATTGGCTCAGCTGCTCATTTCAACTTCACCCTCATTCTCATCTCCACATACATTTTGTCCTCTAATGCTTTAGTTATACATAATTCCAACATAAGGGACTCCAGAAATACACTCAGTCACATGTAAATGCAGTTCATGACTGCACAGGACTTTGACTGAATCAAGAACTGGACGTCTTTATGGCTGCGTCAGAGAACGAGGACAAATAAGTGTATTGGCCTGCAGTGTGAAGACAGGATAAACCAAAATATATCTGATAACTACATGACACATCACAGTCAGAAAGAAAAAGTCTTATGAACCTCAGCGCTTCATTCATACAACTGATGCCCAATATTAATTATTCATTTGAAACATCTTGCTCATACGTAAATCTGACAACACTGTTTGGTAAGTGGTCCAGAGATGCCTTTCTGCATTCTTTTGTGCTCGTCTACATGGCCATGTATCCTTGACTGAAGTCAGGACAATGACAGTGATGAAGGAAAGATGCATTTGTTTGTGTTCTTCCATCCAGAAGCCTGTCAGATCTTTCTTAGTTTCAAATCAATGTGGGTTCCCAGCTGTGTACTTGCCCCATGTAGCTATGCTGGCTGTCTCCATGAGTATGTGTGTGACTGGCTGAGCAAGGGACAAGTCCTGAGGATATTACATGCATTGTAAAGAAAAATGGTGAGACACTGTGGACAGATTGAGACAACACTATCATTACTGCTTGTCCATGAGGATTCAGTGCATGCTGCTCCTCCAAACCTGGAAGTTTAAACTGAGGTCTGTCCATATTCACAGAGATCCAAAACTAACAGCTTGTTTAATGTAGTTCTGGGGGACTTTCATTGGGATTATTTTGCACACCTTCTATAGGGTTTCGTTTTTGCTATGAATTCAAAAATTTCAAAGGCTTTTAGTCTGACTGGATAGTTTGGCTCCAGTTACACTGCAGTCAAAATGGGCCACAGATTGATAGCATGAATATAAACCCAGAGTGTATTGTAACCCTTTGATGCATAACATTGGAAAGAAATGACCTGGTTGGGTTCTTATGATCTTTATAAACAATCATTGCATCACTCGATATTCCAGGTTCTATTTTCTATTCAGTCGTGTTCTTGTATGATACCTATTTGACTGAAATTTATTTTTCCTTCTAGTCTAGTTAGTATTCAGTATTTTAACTGAATATACACATATAAACACTTGGTATTTTATTTCATTTTATTCTATGTTGCATGACTTTGTTTTTTGTGTATATGATGTAAAGCACTTTGAAATGCCTTGTAGCTGAAAAGTGCTATACAAATAAAATTTGATTGATTGATTGATATAGTCAGTAATAATAATTTTATTATTATTATTTTATAATTATTATTATTAACAAAGACCATATTTTTTACTTTTAGTCTCCAACTTTGTGACAAAGCACTGCTTTTGTAATTACACAAAGTATACACAGAAATGCAAACTGTGTACTCTCCTGTGACACAGGAGGGACACTCCAACTTGGTGTGTGAACTTGGTGTTTACACTCTGGATTCTTGTTCTGATAAAACTGGATGTTACTTTCTAAGTTTGTTCTAAATTTATATACTATGCCTTCAGAAAGTCATCACAAAAAATTTGTTTCCTCTTTACTCCTTTGCCAATGTCCATAGGAATATTCCACTGAGAAATACTCCCTATGACACAGAGCTCAAAGAAATTGATTTTACATAAAACTGCCCCTATAAGTTATTAGCAACAGATTAATCTTAAATATTATGTTTTCATTAACAAAACAACAGTCTGTGTGTAATTCATTTTTAGTAATTAATTTAGTGAACTGAGCTACTGTTATACATAAACTTCTCTATCCATCCATCCATCCATTTTCCGTCACCCTTCTCCCTAACGGGGTCGGGAGTTGCTGGTGCCTATCTCCAGCTGCGTTCCGGGCGAGAGGCGGGGTACACCCTGGACAGGTCGCCAGTCTGTCGCAGGGCAACACAGAGAGACAAACAGGACAAACAACCATGCACACACACACTCACACCTAGGGAGAATTTGGGAAGGCCAATTAACCTGACAGTCATGTTTTTGGACTGTGGGAGGAAGCCGGAGAACCCAGAGAGAACCCACGCATGCACAGGGAGAACATGCAAACTCCGTGCAGAAAGACCCCGGGCCGGGAATCGAACCCAGGACCTTCTTGCTGCAAGGCAACAGCGCTACCCACTGCGCCACTGTGCAGCCCCTAAACTTCTCTAATATATTCTAATTTGTTAAATACTATCTATGGAGCAACGAATCCACAGAAGCTTCTACAAACACAATTTTACAAAAACAACATTTCTAGTCAGCAAAGTTAGAAATTATTAAAATATAGGTTCAGACAGTTACAGCATCAAAGAGAAGTTTTAAATTTGACATAAGTGCCACACTTGTACTCTTATAATTAAATAGGAAAGTTATTTGCACAGTCAGTCCTCTTAAGACTCTGACTCCAGTCAGTGAAGTCTCAACTGTTGTCCACCAGTTCTGAAGATATACCCTCTGTTGACCTTTGACTCTGAGTCAGGTCCTGCTGGGGGTTTCTCCAGTTAAAGTTTTCCTCTCCTCCATCACTAACCAATGTGGTCTTTGTTTTCTGACATCTTTCCACCAGAACTAGCATTAACTTCCTTAGAAGTCGTTAGCACTGATAGATAAGGAGTTGCTTTTAGGAGATACTCTGATTGAGGTATCTACACACTGTGAACTAGTCCTTGTCAAACTCACTCAAATATTCACTCTTACCCTAACCCTAACCAGCTTCTAAGAGAATAAAATGTTCTCCTAGTGGCTAACTTACTCTACTGTATGCAGGAGCCTCGGTGAAGAGATAAATAAAATCAAAGTCATTGGTCATAGTCCTTAGAGCTCTCTGGAAAACTAGGTGCTATTTATTAGGAACACATTGTCAGTATGTGAGAAAAGTGGTGCCACAGCCCCAACACGATTTCAATTGACGCAGTTTGACTCCAGAAGAGGGGGCTGATGGGTGAATTTTACACTGAGAGCAAACCTTTTAGCTTTGAACACAGCGAAGACACAATGTGGCAGGAAAATGGGCGATTGGGCTTCAAAATAAGAGTATTCCCATGAGAAAGGTGGAACGTCTCAGCTGGACTTTGGTGTGTCTGCGTGCATGCGTGTGTGTGTTTGTGGCTTACATTTAGAGAAAATGGATGCAATTATTATTAATGTGACAATGCAGGGCTTTCCCTTCCTTCTTTCTTTCCTTTGTTCTTTATTTATTTATTTGTTTGTTTATTTCTTTATTACTTTAGTTTATTAATTCTCTCTTTCTTTCTTTCCAGTGGAACTGGTAGTACTATATCAATATTAAGGAATTATTTATCCCTATACTTAGGTGAAAATGTAGTTTTGTCTTATTTCAAGTGTACTAATATATTCGCACTAGAATAGACAAAAATACTTGATAAAAATTTGTTTTTCTACAGAGTATACTTTTAATTGCTCAAGTATTCTAGAAAGAGTCTGAATAATTAATATATTTATTGCATACTGACTCTTTCCCAAGGCTTACTCAAAGGGTTTCCCCTTATGCTTTATTAAACCATGTATTTATTTTGAAAGATCTGCCTGGAAGTTATTGAGGTGTAATTTGGTTCTCTTGATACCAGAGCGAGCCCCTGGCTTCCAAATAAGGAATTTGGCTGTCGCCGCGCGGACGCACGGACGGACAAGGACGCTCCAGAGCCGCGAGCTAGAGACGGCAGTTCCCGAGACGTGAGCGAGCTTCCTTTAGATCTGCTGCTCTGTCGCAGCCCTCACATTCACCTGGGGGAGTGTGCCGCGTGCGTGCGTGCGTGCAGAGAGGATTTCCAATTTCAAAGATCGCCTAACTTTTTCCAGAGAAATAGACTCAAAGGATTAAAAACAAACAACGCACAAATAAAACAAGACATATAAGAAGACGAACTGAAGTGAAATAAGGATATTTCTGTCCGAAGTGAAGAGTTTGATTTTGGAGCAGTGGGGGAATCAAACAGGGTGAATACGTTCTACGCACTGGGAGCGCATCAAACAGAGAGCCTGAACTCCTCGCAGTTTCTCTGTCCTCTTCGTCCCCGAAGCGTCGTACTTATTTATCTTAGGGTGAGGCAAGATTTATCAGAATAAAAACGCGTTTGGTGGACTTACCGCAGGACTTATCCCTTCTGGAATTGTTGAACACGCTGAACGCACCGACCATTGACCACTGCCATGCTTCGGACGGAGTGGTAATTTACTCAAGGTAAATAATTTTTTTATTGTTCGTGTTATTTCGTCCAGTTCTCTGTTACCGATGTGTTAGGAACTGGTCCGGTCAAATCAAAGTTTCTTGTGGCAACATTTTGGGACGCGTTGCCCTTGTTGTTTCGGGAAATTCATATCTGGCTAAAGGGCAGAAAATACCATAAAGAGGTCAAGTATTAAAATATGTGAGCTGTCATTTATTCAAATGACAGCTCACATTTGACAACTTGGTGTTCCTACAGCCAGGCCAGGAGATATCCGAGTGATTCCCAAAGCTCACACGCCCAGTCGCTTTGAGGCTCAGGGCGGCTCAGGGGATCGTCTGTCCGCAGGGACGCGGCGCAGCTCTCCGGGGATGCGGTGTCGCCCGAATCCAACCCTGTTCAGAACCAAGACAGTTAAGCCATTCTCTGTTTTCCTGCAGAAGGTATATAAGAGCCCGTGCATGTTCAACCAACATATAATCAATCATTTACCGACGCAGTTTGGATTATTCTGAAATGAACAGCCGTTGGTCCGGAGGAAAATCATTGTATCGCTCCTGGATTCCTTATTTTTATTTATTTATTTATTTATTTATTTATTTATTTGTTTACACTTTATAATAAGTTTCTAACATGTTTTCATTAATTTGTATAAACAAAAAAAAAAAAGACTAAAATCAGACAGCTGCTGGTCAACTCCTCAAATGTCTCCATCTGCAGCTTCCAGGTGGCTTTCAAACGTCCTGGAAACAGGATCTGGATCTGCAGGAACACCGCAGAAATGTGCTGAAGTCATGTCTTGGTGATACTTGGCGAGCAGACACAGAAATTATGCCTTCAGTGATGCTCATGGGGGAAACCCAAGTCTTTGCAGTGGAAGAGCTGGATTAAGAGGCTGTGGCACACCGCCTGTCTCTAGCTGATGGCCCTGCCTCTCAGGAGACCTCATCACCTCTAAATGAGTTGTCATTCACATTCACAGTCTTCTGCTTCGGTGAGCATCCCTGGAGTCTCCTGGAGCTGGAGTAGGACTTCTTAGCCTGCCCAGGCTGTGGCACTCAGAGCCAGCAGAGTAGGCAAGTTTGGAAACATTGCAGATTTTGGAATTCATATCAGTCTAATAAAAGTTGATAATTCCTCTTCATTGGACATTGGAAAGCAAAAACAAGATTTGATCTCCTAACCTTTTTTAAATATGGCTAGCTCAGACTGTTGGGGGCGCTATAGAACATCCATTCTTTCATCTGTTCATTTAAAGCTCCAGCGCAGTCTGAGGTGCTGACTGTTGAGTAACTAAAGGCTGTATGACCTCAGAGCTGAGATTTCTGACCAATAGGCCTTCCCTCTTTCAGTTGGCTATAAAGTGAGAATGCAATCTTAAAAACTCAGAATCAGAAACTGGGCTTAGTTTTTAAGATCCATGCAAACGCTTTTTGATATTCTGTTTTGACATTGCATAAACGTGCTGCAAAACCTTCTGTTGAAGACGGATTAATAGAGTTCTGGTTTGAAACTAATTCAAACCTCCAGTTGCAGTCAGTTATTCAAAGAAAATGAATGACTAAATGAGCCTCATATCAGAAGAAATTGTGCCAATGGCTTTCTTGGTGAATTTTATTGTTATTATTCACTGCTGATGCATCTCTCAGATATCCATTAACAGTCTTAGTTACCACATGATCCAAATGATCTTTCTCAAAGCAGGAAAGAAATGTGTTACTGCAGCTAAAAAAACACAGCGTACTTACTGATGGAGTTATAATTATGTTTCATATAATTACATTATCTAAAGAGTTTGTTTTTTTTTGTCCTTAGATTTAGCTATAGAAATCTAAGGAAAATGGATAAATATCCGTTTATCCATTAATGACTAAATGTCATTGTATATTATAAGTTGATAATATATTTGCTCTTTATAAATACCCTGGTACATTAAATAAACAGATACTACTTGCCCTTTAGCAAGACAAAACCACATTCTTTGCTTACAGACATTCTGTTAAACATTGTTACTATTGTGAGAGTGCTGTATGCTCTTTCCCAGTTTGTGCTACATTAAAACAAGGAGGAGATGTAGTGGCCTTCTGTAAGCCTGCTGACCAGCAGTGTGCAGCAACAGGTGTGCAGGGAAGGAGGGCTAGGCAGCATTACTACTGTCAGAAAAATTTCTGTTTAGTCTGGTTTTAATGTTTAAACGTTTAATTTATAAATCTTTGGTACTCATAAATGTACAAACATTATGTAATTTTATAAAACACATAATGATGAATTTCATGCCAAATGAAAGTGTGAACATTTATGTGTTTAAAAAAGAAAAATATTAAGATTTTTGAATATCTTGTTGGAAAATTAACCTCTTTTCTAGCAAAGAATTTCAGTAAAGCAACATTGAATGTTTTTATTATTGTTGTTATTATTATTATTATTATTATTATTATTATTATTATTATTATTATTATTATTATTTTATAAGCCATCTAGCCGCTGATGCATGATAGTAACACAGTTTAAACGGAAGATGTATGAATCTTTTTCTCACCCAGAATACTTCTTTTCCTTAACAATTCTGAAGCACTCACTAAATGACATGTTGTCAAACAGGCAGCTATAGAAATACATCATTTGTTTATTGTGACTGCATGATGTTATCTTTTGAAAAAATAAATGTGGATTTTTAAAGACTAGATCATTTCTTTATTCCCTGTCTGCTCTATGCTCCACGCAGGTTGGAAAAACTCTTTTTTTTTCCTGAAATGTCATTGAAAGGGATTTAAAAAGGAGGAATGGTTTGATTGAAGGAGTTCTGGTTTGAAACCTCAGCCTTGTGACGATCCAGAATACAGCATGATCCAGTGAAGCAATAGTAAGCATATATAGTAAGCATAGTGTATATGGAACTTTTTGTCACAGCGCCATTATTTCCAGATCAAGCCAATGACAAAGCTCTGAGAGAGCCTGATATGTAGGACCTGTCAGATGTTTTAAAGTCACAAGCATTTCTGGGAGGGAGCCAGGTTTAGGGTTTGACAAGCATCACCTCGGCTTCCCTCGGTACAGGTACTGCATGTTAGCAGTCAA
The DNA here is from genome assembly GCA_922788865.1 of Poeciliopsis turneri. Classification (NCBI taxonomy): domain Eukaryota; kingdom Metazoa; phylum Chordata; class Actinopteri; order Cyprinodontiformes; family Poeciliidae; genus Poeciliopsis; species Poeciliopsis turneri. The sequence goes on along the minus strand of CAKLNU010001061.1, from coordinate 391,287 downwards.
CTGTTTTATCTCCAGAAAGAGAAGAGATAAGCGAAGGGAAGTCAACAGTGGAGCCCTGACAGGCACTGCTGGCTCTGAGGCGCAGGGATGAGACAAGCCAACAACGCAACACTGTCCTTTTCAAAGGCATTCATGCATGTTTTTTTTTAACCTCGATGTCCTCTTTTGTTTCTGCACCACATCCTCCCGCAGCTTCGGAAAATACCCATGCTGTCGGCTCGCTCTGTCTTCCCATCCTCTGATCACTCCCTTTTCAAACAAGGCCACAGTGTCCAAGGCTGCGAGCCGTCAAAGACACTCATATGTGAATTTGTAACATTAGAGGGATCAGTATGAGAAAGGGAAACGGGATGTCGTTGAAAAGGAGGGAGATTAAATAATGGACGGGCGACAAGGAGACAGTCAGTGAGACGATCAAAGATGGATTAAAGGAGGGACAGAGAGAGCATACAGGACTCAGAAGATGTGCATCTAGGAGGCCCTTGAACTCTAAAACGTGTCTTACCTTCATGCTTTGGAGTAAATGGCTAGCAATCAGTCTTACCGGACAGGTTTTTCATATACTCCCAACCACAGGGACATTATAATGAAAACCTACTGTGATTCTGTGTCCCACTGGCCTGTCAGCAGTAATGTGGGAAATGATTTTTCTTTTTTTGCCTGAAGGGACCTGAAGGTCCACCAGATCCAGTAAAACTATTTGTTTCCCTAATTAGGGACAAAATGAGAGGCTTGGGAGGGTACTTAATGAGGCTTGGCCGTGTGGGGACAGAATCAGGAACTCAGTTTTTCTACAGTTGCAAAAGTTTTACCGCAATATTTAACAAGCACTGACTAAAGCGGTTTCACGTATCAAATGCACTGACTGTCATTAGATGGGATTGAACAGAAAGTTCAGATTAATTCCCAACCTGGCTGGACTGGTGCTGCAGCAGGTGGAAACGTCACAAACCATCATGAGGTCTGATTGGGTAGTTGGTCGTCATGGAAAAAGCACCTCTAAGTTGCAAGAAAAATATGAATTCTAAAAACTGAAGTTCCACAATTATTCTCTCCGTGTATTGCAGCTCATTCATGAGTGGAAGCTGTGACCGTCGCCTCGTGAGAGCCAGCAGCGTCTGATCACTTCATTAGTCCTGTTGCTAAGGTAGAAAAGGAGAGCTTGGTGTCAGCTATTTTATCTGGAAACAACAGCAATCAGAGCATCAGAGCAGGAACAAAGAAGAATGCCTGCTGCTCAGAGGTGTTTATGAGCTTAAAAATACAAATGTTGTGTAGTCTAAACAATGTAGAACATGACCGTTTGGAACAGATCGTGTTTTATTCTCTGCTCTAGCATCAAGGCTGGATTGATTTCCTTTAGGTTAAACTGTAATACCTATTACTTTGCATTGTTCTTCTGCAACAAAAATGACCTCATTGCTTTTTCAGAAACCAAACACTCTTCGAGCTTAGATCACAAACTTCTTAATTTGCCAAGGCCACAATTCAAATATACGTGTGATGGTTTACAATAATGTTAAGTAACTATGGAGGGAAAATACCAGCTGTGTAACATCTGGTATTTATCAATCAATATTTAGTGTAAGGGCATTAGGTTATTATATTTGACTGTTGACTTCAGTGATTAATTACATTCAAATAGATTTTATATCCATCCATCCATCCATTTTCCATCACTCTTCTCCCTAATGGGGTCGGGAGTTGCTGGTGCCTATCTCCAGCTGCGTTCCGGGCGAGAGGCGGGGTACACCCTGGACAGGTCGCCAGTCTGTCGCAGGGCAACACAGAGAGACAAACAGGACAAACAACCATGCACACACACACTCACACCTAGGGAGAATTTGGGAAGGCCAATCAACCTGACAGTCATGTTTTTGGACTGTGGGAGGAAGCCGGAGAACCCGGAGAGAACCCACGCACGCACAGGGAGAACATGCAAACTCCGTGCAGAAAGACCCCGGGCCGGGAATCGAACCCAGGACCTTCTTGCTGCAAGGCAACAGCGCTACCCACTGTGCCACTGTGCAGCCCCAAATAGATTTTATATGAAAGATAAATTAAATGTCATAATTCATATCATTCAACTCTCTTCAAAGAGTCTTTGGAGATGGTGATGCTATGGGCAGGAAGGATCTTCTGCAGCAATTTGTCTTGGAATGAATCGGAAGAAGCCTCTGGCTGAAGATGCTGTTGTTGTCTGACAGTACTATGACTGTCATGACAGCTCAACATCCAGGCAGCAACTATGATATTCTACAGTAACATTTCCTGATGACACCCTCAAAAGCTCTGCTAATCCAGCTCACTTGCTTTTGTTGCTCCTCTTTACATCTCTGTCTGGCCATACAGTTAGGAAGCAGATAGATGTTGGAGATGGAATATGATCCTTTCCCTTTAAGATCAAGTGAAGAGATGATTTAAACTTCCCTTTGATCCCACTCTGCATCCACAATTCCTTATCATATCCTCAGGGATTCCAGATGACTCCACATTACTGACCAATCTGAGCTAAGAAGTTATGACTAATGAAATATCAGAAGAAATCTTTTTCTGCATGTTTGTGTTACTAAATCTGATTCCATGTGTGCATGTAAGGCTAGACACTACTTACTGTGTAATTTTGGTCAAGTCCAGATTTGCATGTTGGCTAAGTATATAACAATGTTGAAAGATGATACAATGTACAACACTGGGTTCACAAGCACCAGATACAACTTTAGCTATATTTTAAATAAATTCTATATTGTTCATTTTCTCACAGTAAAGATGTAGAATAATTTAGTCCATATGTTTTGATTTATATTGTTGTGACACACACTGGACCTGGTTATGTCCTGCGGTCTGCCTGTGGATCACCTGGAAATCTGTGACTCTGTGTTCTCAGACCACCTGCCTGTTTTATTCAGTGTTAGTTTGACACCTACTGCAGTTAAAACCCGCGCTGCGGCTAGGCGTTGTCGGATTATTAACCCTACCACGGCCACTCAGTTCTCTACTGCTTTTCTTCAACTTCATGAATCATCTGACTTCCTCTCCTTTGATACTGAAGAGCTCTGGTCCTGGTTCTATTCCTCCTGTCAAACAATCCTGGACTCGGTTGCTCCATTAAAAGCTCGGCAGCCAAAGATTAAACCTGAGCCTTGGTTTAATGACAGAACTCGTGCTGTAAGGAAGGAATGTCGCCGTGTTGAACGCAGGTGGAAAAAGGATAAACTGCAGGTTACTTTTCAAATCTTAAAAGACTGTTGGCGACTCTACCAGAACACAGTTACAGAGGCAAAAAGGGAATATTTGGCAAATATTTCTCTTCAAATAGCCATAACCCACGTGTCTTATTTAACACCATTGATTATATGCTTAATACCAGTGTTGTATAAAGTACTGAAATCTCGGAGTCAAGTAAAAGTATAGGTACCGCTCCAAAATATGACTTTGGTAAAAGTAAAAGTCACTGATTGAAATGTTACTTGAGTTAAAGTATTAAAGTATCTGAAACGTCTTGTACTTAAGTATGGAAAGTACTGTAAAAATGGATGTACTCAAGTAATGTAATGAAAAGTACAAGTAAAAAGTAAAACAAGGCAAATGCAGTTTGAATGACATTTTTTATATTTTGGTAAACTTGTTAAATACACTTAAAATAATGTACACAACCAAGTGCAGGCAAAATTAAACCTGCTAATAGATAAACCTGCAGGCATCATTTAGTTAAGAAAATTAGGAGCTTTACCTAAACCACAAGGTTAACTTAACCTGCTTTACAACTGAACCAGCTTCTTAGTAAACCCTCCAGGACAGAAAATAAAGTTTTTGTAAGCCTTAAGTTTTCCCTTTCAGTAAGGTCAGTGCTGAAATTGAGAAAAATAAATAGTCAGTACAGAAAATGCGGCCAACATGAAGAAAAAAAGCCGTTACGATTACTCTTCTCCACAAACTATAGGTGCACACAACTGGACATTATGCAAAAGAAAAATAGAATTGGGAGGGAAATGCAGCTTATTTGGCATCTGAAGAGGGAGAGCTTTTTTGTTAACTTGGTGTTTAATGGGAGAAGCGAAACAGACCTCTGTGAAGCTGACACCCCACCTACTCAAAAAATCCAGCAAGTAGTCTGATTGGTTAGTGCTCCGTTTGTGCTGTTAAAATTTTTGTTTGTGCAGCTTTGGTTTCCGAGATATTAAAAATTATTTTTTAGGCCATCCATTACTTACTTAAAGAGTAAGTAAAATGAATTTTGTGTCAGTTGGTCACAAGGCAAGAAATCTATTTCCATTAGTTTCTCAGGAGAGTTTGGATGTAAAATTTGTTGGCTCTCCCTGAGTGAAACTCCGACACCTTGAGGAAGGGGGAGACCGAGAGAACGGCTGCCCGAAATTAGCGTTCATGAATCGGATCAACCTCGAGTTAGGCGCCGCTCACACCGGATATCGGAATAGCCAAAATCCAAATTGAAAACAACTTTGCTGCATTTGTTTTAACGGCACAGACATGCACAAACGGAGCATTAACGAACCAGCCCACTTTGGTTTGTTTTGGAGCAAAATGGGGGGATGGTGAACTCCGGATGGCCTAAAAAATCATTTTAATATCTCGGAAACCAAAGCTGCACAAACGAACATTTTAACGGCACAAACCTACACAAACAGAGCACTAACCAATCAGACTGTTTGCTGGACTTTCTGACTTAGTGGGGAGGTGCGAAACCTGTGCATCCTATTGGTGGTGATGAACAAGCCCAGGCAAGCAGGCTACCGACTTTGTTGCAGTCAATCAGTAGGTGGGATCAAAACATTTGCGTTTCTCTCTCGCTTTTTTGTAATGAATAACTAAACCACACATTGAAAATGTATCGGAGTAAAAGTATGCTATTAAGTTCGGAAATGTAGTGAAGTAAAAGTGAAAGTCATCAAAAATTTTCTTACTCGAGGAAAGTATGAAGTACTCCAAAATACACTTAAGTAAAGTAGTGAAGTATTTTTACTTCGTTACTATACAACACTGCTTAATACTCCACAGAATGCCTGTTTGGAAGCTTCTCCTGACATGTGTGTTCATTTTCTGAATTTCTTTATTGAGAAGGTTGGTAGTGCAAGGGTTATTACCATAGCTCCTGACTCTGACCCCTCTGTTTCTGTCCCTTCCTCTGCTGTTTTCACTCAGTTTAAGCCTGTGACTGTCTTACTTTTAGAGGATGTGGTTGGCCATATTAAGCCAGCAGGTTCTCCCCGTGATCCTGTCCCTCCACGACTTTTCGAAGATGTGTTATCTAGCATAGTGCAGCCTGTTTGTGCAATTATAAATAGCAGTCTGTCCTCAGGTGTGGTCCCTGCTAGTTTTAAACATGCAGTAGTGCAGCCACTGCTTAAAAAACCTGGCATTGATCCTAATGTTCTGGCAAATTATCGGCCTATTTCGAAGCTGCCTTTTCTTTCTAAGGTTTTAGAAAAAATTGTATACCGTCAGCTGAAACAGTTTTTAGATGAGAATGGTGTTCTGGAGGTTTTTCAATCAGGTTTTAAAACTCTTTATAGCACAGAATCTGCTTTAATAAGAGTTTTTAATGACATCCTTCTGGCATGTGATTCTGGTGATCATGTTGTTCTGATTTTACTTGACCTCACTGCTGCCTTTGATACAGTCGACCACGACATTTTAATATCGCAATTACAGCATATTTTAGGTATTGGTGACACGGTTCTTATTTGGTTCAGGTCCTACCTGGAGAACAGAACATTTTCAGTAAATATTAGAGACTCTGAATCATCTACTGCTTCAATGCCATATGGTGTACCACAGGGCTCAATTCTGGGCCCACTGCTTTTTGTCTTTATTTACTGCCTCTGGGTTCTATCCTTAGGAAACATGGGATTTTATTTCACTGTTATGCTGACGATTGCCAGATTTATTTGCCCCTGAAGCAGAAAGATGTCCAGTCCATCAAACATCTCCTGGCATGTCTAAGTGATATTAAAGCTTGGTTGGCTTTGAACTTTTTAAATTTTAACGAAAAGAAAACAGAGTGATGGTGTTCGGACCCAGTGGCTCCTGTGAGTCCTCCTCTGTTGACCTGGGACCCTTGGAGGTGTATTTTAAACCTGTTATTACAGACCTTGGTTTTAAGGTGGACAGTGATTTTAAATTGGACAGCCAAATTAGAGCTGTGGTTAAGTCCAGTTTTTATCATTTGAGGCGATTGGCATCAGTGAAATCTTTTCTTTCCAGGCAGCATTTTGAAACAGTGATCCACGCTTTTATTTCAACTCGATTGGATTACTGTAACTCTTTATATCTGGGAGTCAGTCAGTCACTGCTCTCACGTCTGCAACTGGTTCAAAATGCGGCTGCACGACTTTTAACAGGAACTCGAAAGAGAGAGCATGTAACTCCTGTCCTGGCCTCACTTCAGTGGCTGCCTGTATATTTTAGGATCCGTTTTAAAATTCTTATGTTTGTTTTTAAATCACTACATAATCTTGCCCCAGTTTACCTCACTGAGCTTCTTCACCCTTACATACCTTATCGGTCTCTCAGGTCTGCAGATCAGTTGCTCCTGGAGGTACCGAGATCTAGAAGGAAGCTCAGAGGGGACAGGGCTTTCTCTGTCGTGGGTCCTAAGTTATGGAATGACCTGCCTTTGCAGGTTAGAGAGGCCCCTTCACAGTCCACTTTTAAAGCTCGTCTTAAAACACATCTGTTTTACTTGGCTTTCAACTCCAGCGAGATCTAGTTTTACATTGTATGTTTGTTTGTTTTAAACTGTAAGAGTTTTTATTTGTTTTTATTGTGTACAGCACTTTGTATCAGTTGTGGTTGTCTTAAAGTGCTTTATAAATAAAGTATGTTATGGTATGGTATGGTATGGTATGGTATGGTAAATCTAAAGTGACCTTAAAGCCATGATAACACATATAAGCATTTACTCAAATAACTTAATTTTTATAGCCTACATCTCAAAATCTCTTCCTTTTTAAATTATTTTTTAAGTCTGGAATTAAGCAGTTCAACTTTGGTTACCTTCAGTATGAGATGATCAAACTGTAAAATAACTGTTTAGAATTGTACAGATAGGAAGCTTCAGAGCAGATACTCTTAGCACTGTTTGTGGCTAATGGTGAACCAGTCACAGTATTCTCACAGTAGCTACTTAACCACGCAGGTCAGGCAGAGACTCTGTTTAACTCTTTTGTTGCTTCATTTTTCTACTGAAATTCTACCAAACATTTAAAATTGGTCATTCCACAGTTAAAAATTGGTAAGGGATTTTTTTAATGTTTTTGTGAATGCATTGAAGCATTCAATACATTGAGCAGCATTCATTAGTGCACTGTCAACATAGCTATAAATCAAAAACTGCTTCTGAAAAACATAGACACCTCAAACTTAACAGGATGCACCTTCATATCTGAGGGTTATGATATTAATGTAATCTTATCAAATGTTTTGACAACGAGTCTAAGCAATTTATGAGAGTTCACTTTTGCAAGATGTATCTTGGCATTTTAACAACATTGGATCTCCACACATTCTTAATGGTAGTAAGTAAATATTGGTTTCAGGTGGCAGTGATTAATATATTAAAATTGTGGTTAATATTTTATATGAACCAAAGTTTAATATTGCAAGACCAACTCATTTATGTGGTTTCCTACTTGTGCATTTTGGTAAGACACGAGTCAGTATGCCTGGTTATTCTATTTTGTTTGTTTGAAATGAAAAAATAATCATTTTCCCATATCTTTGGAATTTTCAGACAGAGCCTCTCACTGGATTAGACAGCAACTGAACAATGATGACGCTTGGCTCTGATTTGTATGCCAGGGATGGTTTGTCATGTGTTTTTATGGCAGGATCAATTCACTACCTGACATTTCTTTATAAGGGCATCCTGAAACTGTCTCCATTTTTTTTTTTTTTCTTTGCATCTCCCTATGATTTCTCATATTCATATTTTTCCTGGTTTAAATGAAACTGCAGGAGAAACCAAACATCTAAATCTTATTGAGCTTTTTTTGATTTCCTATGAGATGACCGACGGCATCCTGCTGTGACTCCGTCCCTTCTTGAGCAGATCTTTGATGTGAGATTCCATTTTTAAGCTTTATGCCATTAAGACATTTAGTCTGTTCTGAAAATAAAGCTGCTCCGCCAGGAGCTGCAGCCTTCAGGTGACTTTTAGCACTTCCTGCCAGAAACACACACTGCTCATACATCCAGAAGAATGAACTTTTGTCAGTGTGGTAATAGAGTGTGCAGCACTGCACTCTGTTTCTGTTGGTTTTAGCAGGAAAAAGATTTCATCTGACTTCTGGGTGCAGCCTCATATTTCTGGAGCCCCTGAGTGCTAGCATTAATAGTATGGTAGCATCTGAGGTGAGTGTTTGTGAATCAGAGTCTTTAATTAACAGGATTTTCTCTTCTGCTATTTTTGACTCCATGTTAGCACATTCTGAGAGTGAAGCAGAGGAAACACCTTCACACCTCAGTGTGCTATGACGAGAGAAGCCATCCTGACTCCAGATCTGTTTTTAACATTGCACAATATGTAAAACATGAAAAAGCAAAACCCTTTTTCGAACACCCTTTTCTGTTGGCGTCATTGCATTTGCATTTTTTTTTTTTTTAATTATTATTATTATATGATATTATTGTTACGGCAGGTGACGCTTTACTTAAAATTTGATGTAGCAGATGTTTTTATTCAATGTGACTTAAACAGGAAGTAGAAAAAAGCCTGAGGGTGAAAATATCAAACAGCACATAACAAGCTGATGTTTTTGGTTTGTTTCTTTATGACTGGAAATGAAAAATACATATCTTGCTCTACTCAGCCGCCGACAATAAAAACCGCTGTAATAAAATGTGTCTGGTACAGAAATGTACAGTTATAGAAAAAAATTCTTCACAAGTAAAATTGAATAAAATATTTAACCCAACCATTTACAATATTCACAGAAACGTAGAAAATGGTTTAAAAGCCATTCACATATTTTGAAGCTTTTCCTTGAATGATAATAATTCTTTTGTTTTTGTTGGTCCAGATGTTGGAAAAGACATTGCTTAAAATGTTGTACAAACACTATAGTTCCATTATAAATCACACAGAAAATGTAAACTAGAGAGAAAACTTGGCATAACAATAAAATTATTTAATTTTATGTTAATGAGGAATGATCTCAGACAATTTGATTGGATTTTTAAAAACCAAAGTCTGATAAAAACAATTCCAAATGGAGCCACAGAACAAACCGAGAATCCGACCAGAGGACAAAGGGGTTTAAATGTGTGTTGGTGCCTGAGCACCACATATTGGTGAGCGGCAGCTTAATAGATGGAAACCCCTTGTTAAGGTCAGAGGTCAGAGGAGAATAGGCAGCCTGAGACTGGGATTACCGAACTGTTTAACTCATTCTGTGAAGGGTTCAGATGCTTCATGATAAAAGATAACTCAGAGAGCTGCTGCAGTGGATTACAAAGGGGTTATGAGTCACTTGAAATATTTTTATGGTATCACTGTTCATTTATGTTATCTGATAAAAAAAAAAACATACTAATTATGATTAATAAATGCTTTATAAGCTTCACATTTAGGTCAACTGGTTTTCGTCCAAGCAGAATCTCTTTTTGCTCTTGTTTGTATGTGTTTTTTATTGAATATGCAAACACATATTCTTGAAAATCTCAAACAAGGCCATTGGTTTGCCATAACTTCTTTTTCAGCAGTTACCATGGTGATGTATTAATGATTTATATATGTCATTAGAGGTAAACATAACTCAGGGTTAACTGAAGATATTACTTTTTGGCTGACCTGGAGTGAAATTTTCAGCCTGCCTCTTTCAGAATTATCTGGCCCAGATTTCACAAAGAGACTCTGAGTTTGTTAATCCCCAGATTCTACACCTGTTTGGAAAAAGAGGAAATGACAGTTCACACAGACTCACCAGAATGAGACAACAGCAGATTGTAAAAATGTTTCTTGGTTTCATGAGTCTTCATTTCAGCTTCAACATTCAGATGGTAGGGTCAGAATTCAGAAACAAATATGTAGCAATCTGTCATGCCAGTATGATTTAAAATCAACAAGGAACATTTCTCAAAACTGGTGTTCTTAGAGATTCCACAAGGAATCAAAGCAGGTGTGAAGTCAAGAAAGTTCTACCTAAAAATGTGGCCAGTGAGTGTAGTTTGTCATATTTATTTTATTTTGAGGAAGTATTATAACACTTCCCATCATTTGGATGTGAGTGAGTGAGTGAGTGAGTGAGTGAGTGAGTGAGTGAGTGAGTGAGTGAGTGAGTGAGTGAACCTGTAACATTTTGAGCAGAGTAAAGCACTGTCCTCTGTTTGGGAAAAGAAAACCTGAACAGGGATCAAATATAGCTTAATTTTTTTTCTTCTATTCTGGGAATGCACTGGAGCATCGTTACATCGTGTCATATTCCTCTAACAGAAGTAACTACATCAACTTAGAACACAAAAGTTGACTATAATATGAGCATTTAGTGTGAGCTAAAAGAAACTGAACTTCTCTCCAGGACCACGTCAGTGCCTCTCCTGTGACTTGCTGTTAGTTGTTGAAATGCCACAGAAATGAGCCAAACGCACGTGGGCATGTTCACAGCGTCTCCTCCGCATGCACATACTGTACACACACACCTAGCTTGTGAATTCACAGATGGTTCTCTCTGCTTCCTCCACAGCTTTCTCAGTGGTGGCGTGACCCTCTTTTTGGCTGAAAGCGTCACTTTTTATCAACACATTATGGTGTCATTGCTGTAGATTTATTCTCCTGGCACTTTGCTGATTTCTTCAGCAGCCATAGGGACATAGATGACCTACGAAGCATTTCTAGGAACATTCTGTGAGTTATTGTGGCTGCATAAATTGATGACCATATGCGCAGCAGTTGCTACACACACAGATGCATGCTGTTCTATTTGATACTTGTTTGTTTAAATTGGAACAGTTCTTCTGCTTCCTTCAGAAGTATCCCAATAAAGCAGGCACAGGTAGTTTCATAGTGCAGGGTGAAATTATCTATTCTTGCTCTACTCTGATGAGTCCAGGGGAAATCTTTGATCTGGAGTGTCTGGATAATCATCCATGGCTGAGCCCTGATTTCCATCTCTATTCAGCTCTCTCCTGAAAGCTCTATAAGAAGCCATCACCACTGGAACTAATCAGGGTTATTACCACTCTCCCTATTGAACTGCATACTTCACCAGATGTGGGCTCTGCCTCCAGCAGAGCTTGTTCATTGTGTTGATGTTTCACACTCACTTAATTCTATCTGCTAATGCATTATTGCTGATCCTGAAATCGTGTTGGACAAAAATGTAGATAAATAATTATTTGTTCCCCACTTGAAAATTCATTGCTGCAATTCCTGTTAGAGATTCTGGCATTCTGTAATTCCAGGGTCAGAAAGTCAAAAACATTCAATTTACTGAAGTTTTAGGGCTTTGAGGGAGAGTGGAAATCAATAGGTTCCTTTTCCTGCATGTTTGAGGTCAATTGAAATGCACCTGATCTCTGGGTTCTATCTTTGACCTGTTGATAAGTTCTCTCTGTAAACTGTCATTTCAATAGACTTAACCCTTCGGTAGTTTTAGTGCGACACTCAGGAAAAGCGCAGAAAATGTCACAGCAGGGAAGCGAAGGAGGTTGTCGCATCAGACAGTCATTTTCAGGAATAACAAAAAGTGACACTAGGTACATACACAGGTATGTGTGCTTTTACCTGGTAAAAGCACACATACCTGTGTTAAAAATATCATTTAATAAACATTTTCAAACAAAGACAACTTGATTTGGAGTTGACTAATCTGTCTTTCCCCATATATATATATATGATCAGCAAGAATAACTTCATTGACAAAATAGGATTATTTGTGTGTATTTCTTAAAGAATGTCCTTACATTCTCTCTGACATTTCCAAAAGATTGCCAATATTTTAAAAAAAAATCAACATTTTAAATGATTGACAAAGGTTCACAGCTGAAAATCATTCAACATATAAATTTTGCTGCTTCATGTCTTCATTTTTACATTGTCCTATCAAAGCAGCTTGAACAAACAACCAACATGCCTCTGAAGAAAATAAACTTCTAAATAGCTTTTGACATTTCTGTCCCTCAGAAATGGCAAAGTTAGTAATTTTGCTAATTAGAATTAGCAAAATTGCTAATGCCAATTTTGTATCTTGCTTCTCTACACTCAAGAGTTTTGCTATTATCACAACCTGATAACACTAACACCAACTGCTTAGTATGTGGATAGCCAGTGGCTGTAATAAAACTGGAACTTAATCAACAAAATCAATTGTCCAGAATTGTCCATATACTGTACCTGTAGTTAGAATAGACAGAGTAGGAGAGACATAAAAAAAAAAACACCGTCCCGTATTCTCCTATCCCCCAGCGAGAAGGTTAAAAATCTAAAAGGCCAAAATTACATATTTCAGTTGGGTTTGGCTTAATTTTTTTATGTTTCTAATTTAGTTTGGTTTAAGACTTGAAGTACATTTAGAAATCTACATGTTCAATTATAAAATTTTCACCATAACGCTGAGAACAACCTCTCCCTCTCTGAGTTGTTTGAACCATTTGCCCTGACAGAAAGTCATTGTTAGCTCTGGTTATCCATAAACAGCTGATTAACAAGAAACATGCCTTCTATTGGGAGGGATGGCTGCTTAAAAACTTTTGGAGATTCATGTCATAATTTTTAAATGGCTCACTTAACATCCAAAAAAGTGCTAGTCATCAGTAAATGTTTTATTTATTTATTTTTTAAAGTAAAGGTGCCATGACAGATCAAGCTAAATATTGGTAAATTCTCATCACCAGACAATTTTTCTATCTATGTCCAGTTCCACAAAGTCCAAATCAAATACCTGCTTCCAGGCTTCCAAGAAAACTCTGGTTACTTTCCAGATGGTATTTCCTGAATTTCCTATTCAGAAAGTAACAAGGAGTGACTTGAGACTCAGAGAGAGAGAGGGGAAGACGAGTTTATTGACATACAAAATTAAAGTTTTTTTGGTGCCTGAGGACATCAATGTTTGCAAAACGTTTGCGATAAGCTCAGATGAGCACTCCCGATGCTGGTGGGAACGTCATCCCACAGGGACCTGGCACCGGTGGTGGAGGTTTGGCGAAGAATGTGGCCGAATGGCCGGGCGAGTGGAGGTGAAGGGGTGGTGGAGGTAGGCTGAGCTCTGTTGGAAAGCAGAAAACGCCATGGATGGAGGTCCTTATCAGCTGGAACTTGGACAGTGATTGGACATGACGTACCTTGGACCAGCGTTGATTGGTTGACGGTGATGAGCAGGGTGCGCCGGTTGGATGATGCAGGTGGGACTACAAAGAGTCTTCCAGTTTGAATTTGCGCCAAGGCTTCATTTCAATCTGGAGAGACTCAGACAACTCTTCTAATTGTCTTCTAAGACAAACAGAAGAGTTTATTGACATAAAATTAAAGTCTTTGGCGCTCGGGCCCCGGCTGAGGACATTGATTATTGCAAAACTTTTGCGATAAGCTCGGATGAGCATTCCCAATGCTGGTAGGAACGTCATCCTCCAAAAAGGAGGCCGAGGCTAGGGAATGGGAGACAGTAAAGTGATAAAGGAGAGGAGTTGCGCTGACTTAGCTTGCGAGGTTAGAACCAAAACTGGAGGTGACACGACAGTGATGTGTTCGGATGTGCATTCCAGATGCTGCTAGGAACGTTATCCCCCCAAATAAGGGGGATGACCGAGGCCAGTCCGAAGCTGGGTGGATAAGAGACGGGAAAGTGAAAGAAGAGAGGAGTTGCATGACTTAGATTGCAAGATTAAGACTGAAACTGAAGGAAGTGATGAGATCGGAGAGGAGAGTGAGAAAGGAAGGAGAAGGCCAGCGGGGGATGCAGCGGGGCAAGGGATGGTAAGCTGCACGGAACACAGGGCATGGGGTGCACAGAACGCAGGGCTTGGAATGCACAGATCGCAGGGCTTGGGATGCTGGGAGAGGGATAAGGAGATGCAGGTAAGCTGGCAGGGCATTAAATGGTGGAATGGACAGAGCATGGGACATAGGGATGCTTATAAATAGGGACTAAAAGGGGATGTTGCGGGACAAGGGATAAGGGGTGGCTGGTTAAAAGGCACGGGATGATGATATGCTATCGGAGAAGAGGGCCAGCTGAGGGTGAAGCGATTAGTAAAGCATGAAAGAGAAAGAAAGAAGCTGGCTAAACGTTACTAGGATCACGGATGAAATTACAAAAGGAATACTTAAAGAGATGTATAGACTGCTTGTGACAGAAATGAGATGCTGGAGTAGGAATTAAGACTCAGTGAAATAATCGAAAGATGCGGGCGATAGGTGAGAATTCTCCTGAAAGAAACCTGAAATTAAGGATGTAAAAGCAAAAGGGGGAAAGTAACGTCATGGGATGGGGAAGGAGCATTTGTTTAGAGGGACTAAACCAACCACCACCAATGAATTGCGCAGTATTCATCTGGTATTGAGGGGAGTTGCAAACACGGAGAGATGCGTGTAATTATAAGAGGATGCTGAAGGTGAACAACAAAGCTGATGGTGAAAGGCCGAGAGACTACATGCAGACTGGTTGAACGTGATCTAAAAGGCTGAAGACGTCTTATATGGATTCTAGCCTCATTGTCACAAGAATGGGAGGCTTGGAACAATAAATAATCTGAAAGAGACGAAAGCTAATACTCAAAATAGATAAGGATGAGAAACTGAGAATAGAATAGGGAATAAAATACAGTGCATGAAGTGAGATTGAAATTTGAAGTGGGTGATGTAGTCCAATACTTGGAGTGGACTGAACAAAGGCTGAGAGAGACAACTCATCAGCAAAGGTGATAAAATGACCGGGGCTGTAACAAGTAGAGAAGATAAAATTGATCAATGCCAATTGATGACATGAGGTGGATAGGGGGATTCGGCTTAATGGTTCGGCCATGACAGCTTATTGCGGAGAGCGACGATGAAATGGCCCCTCGGGAAACAGGGGCCATTAGAACAGTAGGGCAGTAGAACAGATTTCGTAAAATACTGGGCAAGCTAGAGAATAGCCTGCGTAGACCAGGAAGTGACAGGATTGCCTGTGGAATAAAACCATGGAGATTTTGGACGATCTTGGATGAGAGATGAAACTTAGAAGCGTCAGATGGGACACGAGCTTGAAATATCAGAATACGTGACGTTTGCTTGTTAGCGGAGAACGCCCATCTCCGGACAGCTTAACAGGAGGGCAAATGAATATAGGTGGCTAGGCGGTGAGAGAAGCTAATGGTGAGGCTGAACCAGAGGGGGGAACCGGTGGAAAGATGATGAACGGTGGTGGTGAAATGGAGAGATGATGAATGATGAGCTTTGAGGGAACGGCAAAGTAGATTGGTGTGGCGAGACCTTAGCGATCCTAGCCAGGGCCTGAGGCGAAGAAAGGCTGCACGGGGACGAAGACAGTGGTATTATGCCAGAGATGGACTGTTAAGTAGGTGACGAAGGAGCAGGAGACCGTGGATCCCAGTCAGACGAGAGAGTGCTGGGAAAAGCTGCTTGGAATGATCGAGGCCAGGAGAAATTCTCTTGCAACTCGGGAGCGTCTGAGGGGAAAGGCAGGGGCCGAGGACGCGGCTAAGCAGCTTTTATGACGGAAGTTAGAGGTGGAAGGACGAGAAATCACAAAGAAAAGAATCTGGTGAGACAGCTGGCTGAGAAGCTGAGGCGTGCGAATGAACAGATTGAGCTCTGCTGGAAAGCATAAGACACAGTAGATGGAAGTCCTTATCAGCTGGGACTTTGACGGTGATTGGACATGACGTGTCTTGGACCAGCGTTGATTGGTCAACGGAGATGACCAATCACCGTCAACAGGTGCATCACCGGTCGGATGATGCAGGTGGGGCGAGAAAGAGTCTTCCAGTCTGAATTTGCGCCAGGCTTCATTTTCTGTACACTTTCATACCTGCCTCATTCAGTTTGACTTTCGACAAACCAACTCATGTCTGTCACTTCTGAGATGCCACCATTATAAAACTGCTTGTCTTTCCTCCAAATATTGATCTACAGTTGTCAGGTGACGATTTGTCTCATTTGTCATGAAAGTCTTAGTAAAGTTTTTGTCTCCCTGAAAAAGAAGCCATATGGTTGTGAAGTGCTGACTTCCCAATGCGCTGTTGTCAGCTGTGTTGTACAACAGTTCTGCTTAATTGAAGCATTTACTTGTGACCTCTGCGCTCCACTTCATTTCATCCATAATGTTGTTTTTCCTCCACTTAGAGGACATCGCAGCTTGTAAAGAACATAGCATATTTTGCCAACGTAAGCACTTGTTAATTTGCTGTTTTGCTCTTGCATGATGAGCTAATGATGGTTGAAAACAAATTGTTAACAAAGGAGGTAATTTATGCGTCACTTTATATTCTCTCTGAAGCGATAAGTGTTCATATTTCATTTAGTATCTACTTATTTATTGTCATCGCTGGGCTGTTTTATTTCCCCTCTATGAGATTGCGTCCTAACAAATGGTTCTCCACTCTGGTCCTCTCCTGTCCTTTTAAATATCTCTTCCTATTTGTCCTCGACCTCCCTGATCCTCTTTTTTCCCATTTTCCTCTCAGATCTTCTCAGCTTGAAGATCTGCTTAGCTTTCACACTCTCTGCTTTATCCCAAATAAATCTTTGTTTCTGTTCACCATTTACCCAAAGGTGTGTCAACACAAACTCCAAAATATTGAAAGAGTCCACATCGCTGCTTTGGAAATATGGATGCATATAATTAAAAAACAGTAAGAGAATTTCCCTGCTGGCATCTTAAAACAAAGATAAACAAAATTTAATTTAAGACTGAATTATAAAAAATGCAAATTTAAGCTGACCATCACTTTATGTTAATGCACAATCAGATGAACACATACAAAAAAACAGAAAAATATATTTCCTTGAAACTAAAATGTTTCCATGCTTTGAACCAGGTGAACAAAACATTTCAAATATGAAAGTGAAGTTCTTGCTCCATTTGTTTTTTATGCAAATATCAGTATTAGGCTTGGTGTGAATTGTGTATTCAGAATAACTGATAGCGTTGATAATAATAATTTGTCGACTTCAAGACTTTTTTAGCTGACACAATTTTTAGGAGATTAGTTTTTTGGTTTCTTAAGCTTTTTGAAAACTAATTGTTTTTCTGCACTCTGCTCTGTGTGTGCCTGCTTGTGGGTTCCTGTGCGTGTGCGTGCACACGTGTGTGTGCTGCAGTCTGTAGGCATTCTGAGTATGGCTCTGCTGCATATCTCAGTATAATTTGGCTCCACTCTTTGGATTGGACCGGCTCTGTATCACCAAAACAATCATGCTGGATGAAGCATCTGTTTCAGGGACAAATTTGTCAGGTAAAAAGAAATGTTTTTAAAGTTATGAAGGTCATTCAAGTCAGGAGATCAATGAGGATCTGAACACCACAGATTTTCTTCCTGCAACACAGAGACACAGCACCATGTTTGTGGTTCAAAAAACTAAATAATCATAATCAGCTTTTTAAGCTTCTAAATGCTCGCTATGAAACATTTTATGTTTGAGGAAAGTTCTGGACTCTCATTGGATTGGTCTGCCTTTGCTTGTTTGTGTTGATGTGCAGGGTTTGGAATTAATAAATGACAAAAAAATAAATTGCATTTTGATCAAAAATTATATTTCTAGAAATTAAGCAACATTTTCACTTCAGAAACCATTTTTTACTGCTAAAGTATTAAATAAACAGACATATCAGCATATCAAAAACAAATACATTTGTTGCTTTAATCTGTCATTTGGTGCAGAGGGGTGCAAGGTACTTTCCTATCCATTCATCTTTCCAGTGTTTCAGAAACTCCTGATTGTTCATCGACCTTCTTTAGAAATGTGAACTGTGGACACTGAAGTTAGCATTCGGGACGTCTGTGCAACTGCTGCTACAAGTTTAGGACTGAGATGCTATTTTAGGCTTGAATGGCTTTGTTAATAGGCTGACTCCTTTTAGCACAACTTGAACACAACAATAGGGTTTCCCAATATCTCATCAGATTTGTTTTGAAGCAGAAATGAATCCCCAGTGAGCCAAGGGAAGCATCCAGGCCCACCATATCTGTCTGCATATTTCATTTGTGTGTCAGGTTCACTGTTGTACCAGAAACACAATAAAATGATCCAGCTGGAGACTATTTTATGTACAAAACAAAAGTAGATGTTAAAATTTTTGATGCGAGACTCCTTTTTGACATGTTGACATGTTAGCTGTGCTGGTTGGTGTGTGTGCTTAGAGTCAACAGCATCAGTGTCTGTTGGGTTGCAGCTGCTGGACACTGGTTCAGCTGAGCTGCGCTCTTTGCGTGCTGCAGGGGACAGTGCTAAAGGAGTACCTTTTTGGATAATATTTCTCACATTAGATTAGCTATAGTGGAATTGGGTAACGTCACCAAATTATAAGTAGTAACAGTCGTAGGCTGTTGCTATGGAGAAAAATAAAAACATTGTACCCCATTAAATCCATGGCATTTGCCCATAAGCTCTGGATTTTGGATAAACCAATATCAAGTTTTGCTTCAGTCCACTTTTGTTTGTCCACTATAGCCGCATGAGAAACCTTAATGTTCTCACATAAGAGAGTTTAGTGAGTACCAGGGGATCCATTCTATGCTGTAGTTGTGTCACTTTTTAAGGCAGAACATTGCACTTCGCATTCAGTTCCACACATAAATATTCTGAATGTGTTCAGGTATGAAACGATGCTGTATTCGTTGGATACGGAGCAACGGGACAGTACTGGATATGTTCTGCAAGTGTGCACCCCTACTTCACAGCTTACTGAAATCCCTTAGCACATGTTAAAAACAAGTGTTAGCTGTTGACATACTCATTAAATGACCAGTCATTTGGCTTCTTTTAATGGCAACATGGCCGCAGCGTCACATTAAGTCTTCAATTAGCATTTGAAGGTAAACGACGACTAATTGTTAAATGATGTGTTGCTTCTTTTTCAGCAGGTTTGTCCGTATTTGTCGTTCTGACATTTAGCCCCAAACTGCTTTTAACTTCTGATATTGTCATGTCTGTTTGCTCCAGAGGCTGCAGAGAAGCACTGAGACACTCTGAATTTGCATAGAGCAGAAGATCAAGCTGCCGAAGAGCAGCCTGTTTGATACATAGCCATTGTTTGGCTTTGGCTCCAGGTCAAAGTGAGAGCAGTAGGCAAAAACTGACAGACAGATACAAAATCAACAGTCTGTACTTCCCTCCCCCCCCCTCTCTGGTGTCTAATGAAGAAGCTAAATGTGTTGGAAGGGATTTTGTTGTTGGCCTTCATTTCATCCTCTCCACCATCTGCCCTTTCTGGAATCTCTGAACGCTTCATCTCTGCATGTGCCGGAGGAGCAAATTAGATGTTTTTTAATGTTGATGAAATCTGAGTTTCTGCAGCAGGCATTGTTTTCATTGTCTGTTCAGCTATTGCTTATCTCAACTATCCAAGTCTTTTACTTGTGCCAAAGAAATAGGAAAGAACATGCCTCACTTGCTTTGCACCCAATGATTTTTTCTGATAGAAGAATCCCAAACGTTAAAAGTTTTATGAACTACCTAAACTTTCCATCAACATGAGAGGAGCAAACAGACTGTAATTCAAATGAAAATGCCACAGTCCATTACTTTAATGTCTGGATATGGAGTGGAAATAAAATGCTGCCAGAAATAACAGTTTTAGTCTGCAACAAAAAGCTTGAAAACACAGCTTTCTTTAGAAAGGAAATGTATTGTGACAGGAAGAGAGGATCAGGTAGGCACCACAAGCTCAGTGTACAGTGATGAAGCAAACCTGTCAGTGTGTGTAATCAACTGTGTACACAATGGCCAGTCACCAGGGATACAGACTGAGGGCAACACAACAAACACACACACATTTTTGGTGCAGATATGTGTAGTGGTGGGAATCAATTAGAATATCTTCAAACAGAACTTGTGTTTGCTGAATGCCAGAAAACTTAATGAGAGCTAAGTCAGGCTACCTTATTTTGTTGGAACAAGTAAAACAATTTCACAGCATGAACATCTCTAAGATCCTTCTACTCAGGTGTCATAGCAAAGATCCTAATGACTATGTCACTTGACTGAAGTGACTGGAACTGACAGCAGTTTGACTTTTTTTTGGTAGAATCAACTAATCATCGTCTGACATCCTTGGTCACTTTGTAAAGAATTGTTATATATGGAAAATATAAAATTAGCCAATGTCACAGGAAAAGTAACACAGCCTGCCTCACAGCCTAGGATGTTATAAATTATACACACTTTATCCCAGTACACACACTTATTGTACGGACCAGAGACACCTCATAAAAGACAGATGCACTGCATAGAGATGACTGCAAATGATGTTTTCAAAAATGCATTTCTTATTCAGGTTTAGAGCCATTGATGCACAAAAATCACATCAGCTTCGCATGTTGTGACATTACTGATGAAGAGCATCAGGCTGGGTGATAACGAAATACACTTACAATAAAAAACACATTTTATGAAAACCCACTTGGATTTTATTTATTTTATTTGGTCTGTCTTACAAGAAAGTGCATGTTAATGTTCGTTCATAAGGTTTTACAAAAAAGGTGTAGTATTTTGATATACATAAGGGATCTTTTTTAGACATTGTAATAACTACAATTATCCTTTTGTGTTGTGATTGGATGTATGACAGATGCAGCACACATAGATCTTTGAATTCTCTCACAGGTGACACATCACAAAGAAGTTACTTTACATACTTCAACATATTCAAGCATTATAATCAAAAACTGCTTTACTTTTTGTTTATCAGAACAGCAAAAGTCCATAAGAATCCAATAACTTTTATTCAAATGTGTTAACAAGAGTCAGGTAAGGTTAAGTAACAAAGTGCTTAAAGGGCAGTTAAAGACCGGTAGAATACAAGTTAATGGTATATTGCAAATTACAACTCATTACCTTAAAGTGGATCCTGGAAACATTTTGCCACTCACAGCCATCTTCAGCAAAAGTCTCTGAGTTCATCTAAAATAAGAATGAGTAAAAATCCCAGATTTGTTCTGAAACAAAATGCAGTCATGCTGTTGAATGTCTTCACAGCTGCAGTCAGACACTGTGTTATGCTCATGCTGTCAATGAACACTTGAACTCCACTATGTGACACACAAGCCAAATACTCCTGGGTTATACAGCAGGACCATATCTCAACGGGCCAACAAGTAGCTCAAGAAAACAAAGACAAAGGTAATTTAAGAGTAGTCAAACATCTCAAATTATTTAAAGCCAGTTGAGATGTTTTGGTTTGGCCAAAAACAGGTGATTCCTGTTGGAAAATCCTGCTCTGTTCCTGGATTTCTAAAATTATGTAAAAAGAGTGGGCTGAAATTCCCCCACAGTGACATAAGAGACTCGTTCTCACTCAGTCATAGTCGTTGCCACTGGGGTACAAGCAGTTTAGGGGAAAGGTGCTTTCCAACGATCATTTGATCTTAAAATTCATGTAATCTGAAAATGTTCTTTGGCAGAAAAAGAATGAATCTGTAAATACTTTGGGGAACACAGAGGTCCTGTGCCGACTCTCCAAACCAATCCTTTGAGTAGTAGTGGGAGATGAGCAGCAGCAGTATTTGCTTGCATTGGGTAAATGTACCCTAAAGGCCCTTCTTTTTTCTCTTCTTTGCAGAGGGAGAACAACAACATGCCACAAGGCAACAAGTGTTGCTCAGATAGCAAAGGCAAGGAGACAGACAAGACGCAGAGAGAAACAGATAGTGAGGAGAGGAAAGAAAGAAATGCTGAGAATCTTTTGTCATGACAAATTAAAACAAAAACTGCCAAGCAACTGAGCAGAGGCATTCAGTTTTCCCCCCTGGTGGTGAGTGCTTGGAGGACAGCTGAGGTTCACCTGATCCCACTATAGGCAGGTAACACAAACCATAGACTAGACTGACTTTTATTCAAAATTAGCATTTGTACATCATTTGTCTTTGACAGTCAGGATGTAAGATCCAGGCTTTGGATGCTTTATCATACAGCACAAATAGGACTAAAACTGGGAAAACATAAATAAATATTAGCAAGGTGCAGAATTAACCTAAGTACAAAGAACACTTCTCATGACATGTTTCTGCAACACAAACATCACTGCACATTCCTCTCTCTGCATGCAGCTTCCAGAATGTCCAGAAAACTGCCATTAATGTAAAACAAACAACGTTCATCAATAAAATCAAAAACTGTTGCAATATTTATTAATTAACAATGCTTACACACAATGCTTCCAAAGGCTATAATTCTAGATCAGCAGGTGAGAGCTATACATTTTCCTCCATTGATTTGTAGTATATATGGATTGTTCTGCCTTCTGAAACCACAGAATAAAATAAGCTTTGTTTTCATAGCTGACTAAATCTGACTGTGACATTTTGATATTGTGTGACACACTGCCGAGAGAGCAAATATCATTAGAAGAGAATAGAATTAAAATCTGTCACTCAATGAGTCTATTATCTGCAGAAACAGGGTATGGTGACCAGAACCAGCACCATAGGAAATCCAGACAAACAAGTAATGAAAAAGAAAAACAATAGATGAAGCAGAAACAAAAGTGGAAGGGTCAGTCAGGATGTCCCCGGAGAACAGAGTACTAAATATTTTAGCCGTCATGGATGAGGGTAGGCAGCTGGTCCCTTTGCATGGCAATGAGGGGAAAGGAGCAAGGCCTGGTTCAATAGAGCCCTTTAACCGTGGGAAATCTCTTCACATTATCAGACACACACGCACACACCCACAAACCAGCTGAGTAAGAGCCACAGGACAGTGAGGGTCTGTGCTCCCTCGATGGACCATCTTCGCTCCCAGAATCTGACTCGATTTGCTGCACAGTTCAGACCTTCTGAATGATGCTTGCATTTTAAACTGCTGTTGGTTCTGAACTAATTTTCTTCATTTTTAAGTTTTTAACAACTACAGCAGATCACTTGGTGCTAACCATATCGTTATTTGCGCCTGCCGATTTTTTGTTGTGGGTGTAGCAATGCAAACAAATAATCGAGTTATGGTTAATTGTCAAAAACAACTAACCTTGTTCGCGGTGAGCCTAAGTCTTGCGAAAAACAGCAACAATATTGTCAATGAAATATAGCTTTGACCTTATATATTGTGTAACCATTCTGTAGAACATTGATACTAATTTTAAACCCTCAGAATAAACTTTTGAAAAAAATGTGTTGTTTGTCATACTACATTAATATCACAAGTAGGATAAAAAGCACCTTCTTTTTTTCCAGTGGGTTACTTCCTCTCCCTATCAAATATTATATTTACTCTAAAAACAATGTAAGATTTGCAGCAGATCCTAATCTGATTCTTCTAGATCCTTTTTTGTTATTGTTTTCTCTTATTCCACTACTGACACACATATGGTAGAGCTCTTTTCTACAGCTCCACCACACAGGCTCATTGTTTATTATTGTATGTTAGGTCTTACAGTAATAGCCTGGATTTAAAGCCCTTATTGCCCTGCTTGAGCATGATAGGTTAGAGCTGTGTCTCTAACACAGCGGTGTTTCTGCATTCACACCAAATCTGTGTTCCCCTTACAGTTAAATCTGTTGCATACTGGCAGCTGACAAGGTGCAGTTAAAGTCTGTGTGAATGATTAGGGTAAAAATTATGCTCATAACATTTCAATAAATTTGGTTTAGTTTTTAGTTTATTTCATTTTCCAAATCTAGTAAACCTAAGATAACAATAGCAGTGAATGTATCTGTTCATAAATATCTTGCAATTTGAGAAGTTTGGTGAATATGAAGGATCTGCAGTAAGTAGAAAATTATATTTATTCCTATATTTACTTTATTCCTGGCACTTAAAATTGGTCAAATATAAATGAAATCCACAATAATTAAACAGTATAGAAAATATCAGATCAAGACTGAACTGACTTATGTGTTTACCTCCCATTCTCCACTGGTCTACATAATCAGTGTATATTTCTGCAGTTCATCTTCCCAGTCCTTAAGAAAAAAAAGAATTGCTATGAAGATCTTAAGATGTACCGTATTTTCCGGAGTATAAGTCACAGTTTTTTTCATAGTTTGGCCGGGGGTGCAACTTATACTCTGGAGTGACTTATGTCTGGAAATTAACACATCATTATGTCATATCACAGTTTTTTTTTCACACTAAACCGTAAGAAGGCGCTCTAGGTCTGTGTTATTCTACTTAGAAGCGTTGTTTACAAGTGACACCGTGGATGAAGATTTCATTGTGTTTAGTGATTTGGGGAGACATGGATGGTTTGGTAAACTTGTTAGCATGTTATTTATGCTATAGTTATCTGAATTACTCTTAATATGTTATCCTAACTCACCAGGTACGTTCTCAGTTTGTTGTTTATGTGGTGCCGAACAAACACAGAAAGTCAAGCAAATGGCAGCTAGCCTGCAAGGTCAACAGCAGGTTTTTTTTTTCATGTTAATAAAATACAGGAAAACGCTACACGGGAAGTTATGAAGTCGCTAAACTAATGCCCAGCACAGCGAACCATTGTCAGACGCTGATTTTAACAAAGTCACAGAAATAATGTGCCCAGAAAAAGTGCCTGATTTCAACAATGCAAGCATGTCCAGAAATACAGTGGTGAGCAGAATTGAGGACTTGTCAGCTAACCTGAAACTTCAGCTTAGAGACAAAGCTTGTGCTTTTGATTTTTACTCAACATCGCAACAGAGATGCCACAGACATCACGCAACTGTTCATTTTTTTGCGGGGAGACGATAATTTTTGCTGTATGGAGGAGCTGCTTGATACTATGAGCCTAAAAGGCACAACGACGGGAAAATATATTTTTGAAGCTGTGTCAATTGAAAAGATGGGGCTTAAATGGGACAAGCTCTGTGGAGTAACAACAGATGGAGCTCTGCCATGACGCGCCAGCTCAAAGGAATGGCATTGTTGGTGTGCGCAAAGGTAAAAGAGAGCGGAGGTGAAGCTGTTAGGATGAACTGTATAATCCACCTAGAAGAGCTGTGTGCCAAGACTGTCAAGCTGAGCGATGTGATGAACTGTTATTAAAACTGTCCACATAATTCCAGCTAGAGGACTGTACCACAAAGATTTTCAGGCTTTCCTATCTGATGTGGATGCTGAATACGGGATGTACTCTACCACTCTGATGTGCGCTGGCTCAGCCGCAGCGGTTTTATTCGCTGAGATCAGAAATCAACCAGTTTTTAAAAGAGAAGGACAACCTCTTCATGAAATAAGTGACCCTCTGTGGCTGGCAGACCTGGTATTTTTAGTTGATGTTACGCATCATCTGAATACACTGAACAAGAACCTACAAGGAAAAGAACAGCTGGTGCCGCACCTGTATGTGCACATTAAAGCCTTCTGCGTAAAGCTCCGCCTTTTTGTGTGACCCGACCCTTTGTTTATTTTTCTCTATTTGGCCCTCACTAAAAGAAGTTTGGACACCCCTGGTCTAAGGAATAATTCAGCCAGAATTGCTTCTCACTCAACACACAGCTTTGTTCTCACAGACTTCTGCATGCTGCCACGAGTGCTTTGATGTGTAATGGTGTCAAGACACGCTGAAAATCTGTTCCTCAAATACACACACTTACACAAGCTCTGTGATTCCACTGTTAGTTTTTACTCGCATTCATAGTTTAGCTCTTTGGTAGAGCTAAAAATATAAGCTTCTCATAAATATCTTTTTTGCTCTGTTTTCAGTAAAATATTCAGATTCAGTGAGTTTTTTAAAGCATTTCTGAAGCAGTAAATCGGATCATCGTGTCTGTTTGCACTGCAAAATCACAAAATCTCACCAAGATTTTATTTATTTATTTTTAAATAAATAAAAAATCGCTTTGCGTCACACTGTATAATCAAATAAGTTGGGAAAGTTAGAAGATGATAATAAACCAGTGAAATTGGTATCTGTGAGGCATCATGGGGCTCAGTGGCAGAGCAGCGCACTTATGCTGAGACTAATGTTGTCCACTCAAAGTTTCCAGGTTTGATTCCTGACCCTGGTCCATTTACTGCGTTTCTTCCCCTTCTCTCTCTGCTCTATTTCCTGTCCAGCTTCTAATGGAGACAAGTGCCAAAAAACTTTTTTTTTTATAAAAAAAATACAAAAAAACCATATGTGACTTTGAATTAAACCTATTATTATGGAGTGGACAAAATACATCCACACACAAACTGGATCCTAACATTACTCCTCCCTCAATGACTGCCACCTGGCGGTCAGATAACAGTCAGGAAGGACCCTGAGTGAAGATGGGAGCTTGAGCCTGACTGCGGTGGGATTTATAACAGCCTGGACCTCAAAAGGACCTAAATACCCGGGAGATAGTTTCTTTGGCACTGCTTTTAGAGGAATGTCTTCTGCAGATTGCCAAACCTTCTGACCCGGTCTGTCAACAGGAGCTGGTTTTCTTTTTCTATTAGCAAAGCAGCAATTCTGGGCAGTGGTGCGGTGCAAAGCCGCAGTAGCGTCCTTCCAAATGCGCTGACACTTACAAACGTGGTGTTGAACCGAAGTGATAACCTAGAGAGCATTGAAATGGAGATAGGCCAGAAGCGGAGGAAACATGGCAGATATGGGCATACTCAACCCATGGTAGATGAGAGAACCATGAGGAGGGGTTGGAGGAGCACAGGCAACAAAGCGTAGATTCCATCTCCTGATTCATTTGCTTGGTTTGCCATTGGTCAAAGACACTTTGACCAAGTGACACTTTGGTCAAAGACAAAGACACTTTGGCCCCGAGTGCACCACAAAAATTCTTCCACAACCTGGAGATGAACTGGGGCCCCCTGTCAGACAGGATTTCCGTAGGAATCCCATGGAGTCTGAAAACATGTTTAAAAAGCAAAAGGGTGGTTTGTAGCAGTTGGTTATTTTCTAAGGGGCACAAGGTGACAGGCCTTGGAGAAACGATCAGCGATGGTGAGTATGACAGTGAACCCCTTAGAAGGAGGCAGACAATATTGGACCAAGGACGTCCAGGAATGAATAATGAGAGACTACTGGGAGGTTGATGGTGAGACTTGTTTTTAACACAGGTGGAACAGGCTTAAACATATTCCCTCACATCCTTATGAAGGGATGGCCACCAGAAGGAATGCCTGAATAATGCTGTGGTCCAACTGGTGCCAGGGAGGCCAGAAAAACGAGAACCGTGGGCCCAATGTATTAAATGGAAGTGAACTGAAAGAGGAACATTGGTTCGGTCCGGGTGACCGGTACCAGGATCAGGATCGGACTGCTGAGCTCTGATGACCTGGTCAGAGATGTCCCGGAGCCCGCCCCCATGGTACATGAACGTGGAACTATGGTGTCAATGACCAGACTCTCATCATCAGAGGAAAATTGCTGAGAAAGAGCATCTGGATTCACAGTCTTCGAGCTGGGTCTGTAAGAAATGAGAAAATTGAACCGAGAAAAAAAAAGAATCCATCTCGACTGTCAAGGATTCAAACGTTTGGCCGTCTGTCGATAGAACAGGGTATTGTGATCTGTCCATAGCACTATCGGAAGCTCAGCCCCCTCCAACTCATGGTGCCACTCTTCAAAAGCCAGTTTAATAGCCAACAACTCACAATCCCCTACATTATAATTCCTCTCCGAAGGGGACATGCGGTGAGAAAAAAAGGCTTATGGGTGCAGTTTGTGATCAGAAGGAAAGATCTGAGATAAAACCGCCTGCACCCCAAAATTGGAGGTATCCATCTCCAATGTGAATTGCTGAGTGGGGTCAGGCTGAATCAGAACCGGGGCGTTAGCAAACTTCTCTTTCAGAACCGAGAAAGCTGCCTCCGCTTCTGGAGTCAAGGAAAACTAAGATTTGGTGGATGTGAGACCAGTCATGGGCTCTGCGGTCTGACTATAATTACGGATAAACGTCCGATAAAAATTCTGCTGTGAAATGACAGGCAGGGCTCCTCCATCCAGGGCAGAAACCTGGATGGAGCAGGGGAGAAAAATTGTAGGTATGTTTAATTTCTTCACTAGTTCTTCATCGATCAGATTCTGTTCACATCCTGAATCAATTAGAGCTGAGATAGTAACTGACCTTTGATTGACGAAAAGAGATGCAGGAAGAGAAAGTCAGGAGAACGAACTGGTGGGTGGCTACCCACCAGGACTCCCGTTATCACTAGTGGGCTCTCCCTTTTAGCCAAGCGGAGCAGGTGGTGATGATTTGATGTGGGCCAGTAAGCCCACAATAGAAGTAGGCACAAGCTTCTAGGCATTGCTGTCTTTCTGTGGGGGAAATTCCTGTGCGACCAATCTGCATTGGTTCCTCTGAAGGGAGCGTGTTCGAGGTGGTTACCATGGCAACATCAGGTGCGAAACTGTCTGAAAAAAACACAAGTTTAAACCCCTTCTTCTCTCTGGACCTTTCCCGCAGTCTATTATCAATCTTAATAGCCAAAGATATTAAATCCTCCAGACTGGCTGGTTCATCCCTGGAAACCAGTTCATCTTTAAGGGACTCATTAAGAGCCTGAACAAAAACCCCCTTTAGAGCTTTGTCATTCCACCCAGATGTGGCTGCAAGGGTGCAAAAGTCTATTGCGAATTCTCCTACGGAACGGGACCCGTGCTTCTGGTTCCAAAGGTGATGCGATATCTCTGAGCTGCACTCTGCATAACCAAATGTTTGCTTTAAATCTTTTTAAAAAGATGGCGAATGGTATAAGGGAGAGAGATGTGAGGCTAAACTTAGCTTCTGCCCATCTGAGGGCTTTTCCTTTCAATAGCCCGATCATGTATGCTATTTTACTAGTCATCTGGAAATGAGTCTGGAGCTCTGCAAAATACAATGGGACATTGCAAAATGAATCCTCCACACTTTCCAATTTCTCCTGAATAATGTTCTGGTGTCGGTGGCGAAATTTTCCGTCCATGGAGTGACCTGACCGAAACTGATGCCGTTGAATGCTCCGCCTTGGGTGGTGAGGCAGCGGTCCCTGCTCTGGCTATGTTTTGAGGCTGAGGGTTATGTTTCAATCTGTTTGACAGTTCTGAGCCTGTGGATCTCAATTGATCCATCAGCTGACCCTGGATAATCTGATGATCCAATAGAGTGCGTAGCATAGCTTCGTGATTTGCTAGGAGTTCTGCAGAACTTAAACCGGGTCGTGAGTGAGAAACTCCTGGGTCAATATGGCTCGATGGTTCTGTCATGTTGGTTTCAAGTTTCTTAACCCACATGCAGGTTCACACATCAGATCGGAGAATCATTGATGCAGAAAGTTTATTTACAATCAGTCTTTAATCGTATTTATTCCTGATTGCTCTCTGGAATCAGGAGTGGCTTGCTGACTCAGTTGGTTTCCCAGGTAACGGGGGCGCAGAGGGAGAGGAAAGGATCCAGGTAGGTGTGGAGGCTCCAAGCTGGTAGCGGAGATTAACGGCTGGCAACGGGTGCGGTTGGTGAGGTTCAGTCCGTGGTGCGACCCTCGGCTTGACATGGTTCCAGGTTAGATCCCAATCACCAATTGGGGTCTGTGAGATAGGAGAAAACAGAGTAATTTGACCATTCATAAAACAACAGTGACAAGAACTTCAGGTAACCTCTGACCAACAAGTGGGGACCATCGAGCGATGACTGACAACTCCATCGCTTCTTGACAGGCCAGCCACCAATTGCTGGAATCTGCTCCAGGTGCGCCACCTGTCAGAACTCTTCCACCAAGAGGTGGATACAATGTAAACAGCACTGTCAGAGATTCAGTAAGTGTATAGTAGGTGTGTAAACAATCTAACAATCTGACTGTTGATTACAGCCAATCCACATTATTAGCAGAACGAGAACCACATTTGGCTTAGGGCTCCATGGAGGGTTGGGCCACCCCTGCAAAGGAGGACTAAATAATGCAACCCAATATCGTCCCAAAACTGACAATAATTTATTGTTAAGTAAATTATAGTAAAATAGTAAGCAAATAATATTATGCTTACTATTTTAAGCATACTAGTAGGCTTAAAATCTTATGTTTTAAGCATACTATCAAAACATAAGATTTGTTGTCGTAGTTCTAATGGAACACATCATCAGCAATGACTATTATTAAGAACCATCACAGAGGCATCTGTGTGTCTGGTGTGTGAACACTTCATCCTCTGAGACCATTTTCACACTGACTGTTTCTCTGAGTCTGTGTGTGGGTGTGTCTGCATGTGTGGATAATTGGTCATATGTTTCCACTGGAAAGTAATTAGTAAAATGCATCTGGTATAAACACGCTCATCATGTCAATTTACTCACGTAAACTCTTAATGACGAATGGGTAGCATACGTTTTCATCTCTTCACTTGCTGAATGAAAACTCACTTTTCATGGTGACAGGAGATTCAGCAAGGGATTACTGAAGGTCAGTGAGAGGCATGTTTCCATCTCAGTCATTTCATCTGGATGCTGTCAACAGCACAGAACATTTTCAACACTCATCCAAGACTAATGTTTCATTCTTGCAGTGACTTTGCTTTATTTGGGTATTAATGTCTATTAACATGAAATTCTTGAAAAAGAAACATCTGCGTTTGCCTGTTTCCTTTTATTTATTTAATGTCCACCACCCACATTGAATAATCCATTGGTGAAATCATGTTGTTGTCACTTCCTTAAATCTGTTTTCAAGTCTAGTAGTAATAGTTTTTCCAAAAGGTAAAGGTATAACAAAAATCCCCTACATTTTCTTTTAAATATTTTAGATATGTTCTGTGAAAAAGTCTGAATTTTCCATAAATATTTTGGAATTTGTATTAACTCACAAATTCACGGTTCAGTATCTGCAAACACTGAACCGTGAATAGGTGGGGATCAGCTGAGATAGTACACAACAAACAACAAACTGTGGAAGGAGTTATGAAACTCTTTATGAAACAAAACTAATGCAATTTGTTACAACTAAAACATAAATTGTGCAAATATGCACACAGATGCTATTTATGTTTTAGTTCTAACAAATATTGTGTGTGTAATTCTATTCATTGGTGCCAGTTACTATAATATTGGCTGCTTTAAGGTTGTGTCACTGTTAAATACCAATGCTACCACACATGAATGTTAAAGTTGTGTTTATTTTATATTAACGTTAGTTATCCATCCATCCATCCATCCATCCATCCATTTTCTGTCACCCTTCTCCCTAACGGGGTTGGGAGTTGCTGGTGCCTATCTCCAGCTGCGTTCCGGGCGAGAGGTGGGGTACACCCTGGACAGGTCGCCAGTCTGTCGCAGGGCAACACAGAGAGACAAACAGGACAAACAACCATGCACACACACACACTCACACCTAGGGAGAATTTGGGAAGGACAATTAACCTGTCAGTCATGTTTTTGGACTGTGGGAGGAAGCCGGAGAACCCGGAGAGATAACGTTAGTTAAATATTCTTAAATATATAGTTTATGATTTTGTAAATTTGATCCACAGTTTATGTCTAAGCTGCATGATCTCTTTGTTGAATTGGATCCATTTCAACGCTTTTTCACTCAGGAGGCTTTCCTACATAAAATCATAAAACCTAGCTTAATATTGTTCTACCAGCAGGTTGAAGTAAAATGAGAACTTCATTCTCATATTACTTGGGTTAAAATGAGAAAGAAGCTAGAAAACATAAATTTTGGTTTTAGGACCTTATTTTTGTCACACACTCCCAACTTCCCTCACTGTTTTGCTAATGTTAGTTGGCAGTTTACCATATCATCCCTCTTCACTCTGTCTCTCTTCCTCCTTGACTTCATGGTTCTGTTTATCATTTATTGCTGGAGAATATTTGCAGAAGTTGAACTTATAGCAAATATTTGTGATTTTTGCACGTTTGGTAACATCTGGTGCAGATTTATCTCTTTTTTTTCACTCAGCTGTTCCACTTTTTCTCTTTTGCGTTTCCATTCTGGATCCTCCTTTTGCAGGCACATTTATGACTTTACAAAGCAGTTGAGCATTTGACCATGACAAGCATTTTCAAACATTTGCTTCAGAGGAGTTGAATTGTTGTAATTATTTGTTTAAACAGCAGAGGATGCTGCAGATAACATAAGTCTGTATTCAGCTACTGGAAATACCTCAATTCAGTAAATAAACAGAATTGAATTGGTAGCAGAAGAAGCAGGTAGACTATATTGGACTACACTTTAAAAACAAACAAACTTTCAGAGTCTGGCGTCACTCTTCTGCTGACTGCTGTAAAAAACAAAACAAAAAAAATAAAATAATAATAAAAAGAATGACTACTGGGAAAAAATAAAGTGAACTTCTGGAGCTAGTCAGAATTGATGACAACAAAAATTATGAGTATGAGACAGGTGTTAATGTTTACTGATGTGATGAAATAGTGAGGAACCAGGAAATTGGACAGGGAGTCAAGGAAGGACAGCGTGCAAATGTGTGATCAGCCCTGGTTGTGGAAGACCTGGAAATCACTTCAGTTCTGATATTTTTGTAAAGCAATTTCATATGCAGAAGTTGTACTTCTTGACTGGTTTTAAATGTTACTCTTCTTGATAAACTGCTGGCATTAACATTCCAAGTACTTGCAAACCCTGACAGCTTATGTTTTCATCTTAAGTCTTCATAGAGCGAGCTAGTCCAATTTTGCTGAATAGGAAATTATGAAAAAGTATGACATTTTATTTAAGTGTTTTCAAGATTTTAATACAAAGTTTATCATTCAGTTTAATTCACTAAAAAACAACTTTGAACTATGGGAAGTTTGAGAAAGTGTGGGATTCTGTCTTAGAAAATGTGTTGGAATAGTTTTTAAGTGTCATTTTGTTCTCTTTATTGCCACCTTGTGTTTTCATCAGTGCACAACAAACAATTGCCATCAACATGAGGTCATTGGTTCCACAAAATGTTTGAACTTTGTAGTATTGATCTTTTACTTGCAGGCTGGCATCAGTGTCATGTAACTATTCCCAAATTCAGTTTTAATATTTGTCACCAAAAACCAGTGATGTAATTCCAGCAATGTAATCTGCCCATTCACACAACCCATGTTCACACAAACACATATACTCCTGTAACTCTTGTGAAGCTTTTTAACTGGAAGGTCATTGCCATTATGGGCTTTTGAATACAGCAGTGATGAGCAAAGATGTTTCGTAGTGGCTATGGTGGTTAAAGGACAAATTTTTTTACGCTGGTACAGTTTAATAGATTTTATTATTCTAACAATTTATGGTGACACATAACAGACGTCTGCTCCCCTGTAAACATGTTTAGGTCTGCTCCTGGCTTGCCTTTGGAGTAAAGTCGGTTTTTGGCACATGTAAACTAGCTTCATATTTTTCCCTCTGAGGATGCTGTTTTTACATCTGTCTCTAACCAGCAAAGGAGATGTAAATGAGCACTATAGCAGACACTATAAGGTTTAATTACACATGATTGTCCCCTGATGTGCCTGCACATCAGGGGACATCTCCCCCCATCAGAATGGGGGGAGATGTACCAATTATTGGAACATCTTTCAGAGAGATTTATAATCAAAACTAAAGCATCCTCTGGTGAAACGCTGAACACTGTCACTAGATGAGGGCTGCAGCAGGCATGGAGGGTCCTGCTGAGTAAAAAAAGTTAATCAGTGCAAGTTTAAACAAATTCAAGCTTTATTTGCTTTCCGTGACTGTATATTGTAATGACAGAAAAAGACAATAGAGAATGTGTTTTTAATCTGTCTGACACAAACACAATGAGTTTGCGTTCTGAAGGCTTTCAAAGGTTTGAGCAAAGTGTATTTTACAGCTGGATGGAGCAGCATTTAAATGCAGTCAGTTGTATATGATGTTCTCCTTCAATTTTAATCCCGTTTCTTTTGTGCAAACACATAGCTTTTCTGATTAACTCATTTTCATTTGAATGCAATCTGGCTTGATTCGATTTGCCATCCAAAGCAATTGGCTTTCATATTAATGCGATTAGGTTGTAGAACAAAGCGGCCATTATGCAGAGACTTATGGCGCGAGTGGAAAAAAAGGACCATTACATTGCCATCAGTAACATCCCCACTAAGAGATATGGGCATTAGAAGGGGAAGATAACGCACACACGCAACGCCATATCCATCTTGACTCTAATCTTGCTTTGCCTTTTGTCATGGCTGTGGGCAGAGCTCGACTGCACAAGTGTTAGATGTGAGAATCCTACAAAAAGTGGGATCTTAATGTGTTTGTCAAACCACTTGTGATCTGCTCTCTGTATGCAGCAACACTATAATCCAAGGTTACATATGTTGCAAATTCTCGTCTCAGTGAAATCCAGTGACAGTCATTTTCAGCCCTGCATCCACTGGAACAAATCCATGGTCTGTTGGAGTGACTTCTCTATGTCACCATACTTCTGCTTTGATTCTCTGACTGGTGGACAGAGCAGCATTTAGCTGAGAGAATAAAAAGTCTGTACAGTTAACCTAATAATAGCCATGTTCAATTACACTCATGGGGTTTTATGAGTTCAAGTATTGGAAACAGTACTTGCTGTTTGCTGTCTGTAGCCTGCGCTGTGGGCTTTGACTGATGAACACTGACAGCATCACAATTTTTCTGCTCCACTAGCAGCTCAGGGAGGATAACACTGTTGGTTGAATGGTCTCTCCGCCCCACACATTTATCTAGACCAAGACACCTTAACAAATTTGATAGACTATACTGACACGCAATTGCCTTTTAAGTCAAAACCATAGTGAGCTGTCTCTTCTCTGAATGCCTCACTCTGCTGCAGTCTGAAAGAGATTTTGGAAGTTCATGCTTGAAGTAAAATATTAATTCCAATGCAAATGCTCGACGTAATGAACTCAAATGAACACATTTCACAATTTTGTTTAGATCTTTAATAAACCATGTCAAAATAATAGCTTTCATTGCAAAAGTTGCTACAGAAAACCGTCAGTCTGAAGTCTGAAACTGCTGCAGTAAACCTATGGGGAGGATTAGATGGATTCTAGCTCTGGTTTCTGACAGATCAGTGCCTTAATGTAAAGAACAAGCGACTGCAGGGCAGCTGGTAAAATATCCTCACAATGCTACTGGGATTTCTTCCAGCAAATGAAATCACAAACCAAGCTGACTTCATAACAGAACAGACACCTGCAGTACCTGGCTCTGCATTGCATGATATCATTTACTCATATCAAGTGAGACATATTTAGGTTTTTAAAAGTGAATTACAAGCATAAAACAGAGAGATGTTTTGAAAGGGAATAAAAGTACAACGGTGGTTATTATAATACAACCTAAAAAATACAATAAAGGTTCAGACTTCACTCAAACCTAGAAATGGAACTAAGCTATTACTAATGTTAGTAAAACATCAGAAATTGCTAAAATGTACTTACAGATTAAAGAATTCCTTTTACTAAAAGTAAAACCAGACTGGACAGAACCAAGACTGCCATATGACGTCAGGCCCTCTGCCCTCCACCAAGGACACAGTGGAGATGGATGGAGGGCTGGTTCAGGCAAAGAGGACAGGAAAGAGAGTAGTAACTGTTAAAACTTCAGAGAGATTCTTGACTTCAAGGACTCTTAAGTTGATTTTTGCTATTTTGAAAGTGCTTTCAAAGGGTGGTACCTGTTTTGTCATACACTCTGCATACATAGGTCTTTGGACCTTTGCTGTTCTGTTTCCCCCCCAGTTTCCTGTCTGATTCCTGCGCACAGCAGCCACCGGTGTGTGTTTAGGGGGTTGTGGGATGTGAAATGTCTTCCTTATGCTTATTAGAAAGGCTTTGACATTTACCACAGTAAACACATTCATCAGCAGAGACAGATAATTATCTGTTTAATTTCAGAGCATTGCAGGTTTTGTTGTACTCATATGGGTGCAGATGTGTAGAAATGGCAGCATTTTGCTGAGAAAAGACTCCTCTGTTATCACCTAATGCTTGCTGAGATACTTACTAATATCCCCTCCAACTTTGCAGAATTTACATATGAAACACTTATTTTGGACTAAAGACACTATCAAGAAAAGAAAAGTTTGCTTTGTTTGTTTTCTTTCAGGCTCAGACAGGCCATTTCCTGTCAGCATTCCTTCACTATGAACACTATATACAATGGTGCACGCAACTTTTTCATTTGAATTTCTCCTGGTGTTTATAATTTATCCTCTCCTTATAATAAATCATGTCTTCGTTATAGTCCTTCAGGTTCCTTCATTGTATATGATGAAAATACTAATGCTGCTCCCATCTGTCCCATCTTTAGCCCCTGCATCTACAGTTCAACAGCCGGTCTTGGGTTCTGTTCGACAAATGGATTTTCATCAGGACTGTGACTGACATGTAACTGCCAAGATCTGTCCATTTCTTTACCACTGCTCTAAGGAAGGGTACGAGACATCAAAAACCTTGATGGTGTTAGAGCAGGCTTAATGTTAATTATCTGAACCCAGTCATGAACTGTCTTCCTGGTGGTTTTAAGCTTTTCAAAGTAGATTTATGTTTTTGAAGACATGCGCAAACTGAAGTGTTGTCAAAACAGTGGAAGTCTTGAATTTTCTTTGGCCTAGTTGAATGAACAATTTTAAAAAATCACAAGACTTGTGGTAGTCAGCTATCTGATTTCTAGTTTGTGTTGTTTCTGTCAGCATTCGCAGTAGAAAAGGTGTAACTCTTGTACTGTCATTATTCATCTAGTAGAAGAGTGAAATACCCATCGATCAACATAATTTCATCTTTACAACCTTCCCTCTAAAAACTAGTAGATGTTGCCAGTATCAAATATGTCGGTCAGAAAACACTAGAAATGTTTTGCGCAGACATGCGGTACATCACCTTCAAGACTGGTGGCCACTTGTGTTTTAATGACAAGTAACAATGTTGATATATTTAGCAGCATATCATGTCTCCGTGCAGACCATAAGGATTTTATAAAACTTAAGCAGTTTCTCAAAGACGAGTAATTATTTTTTGTTTATTTGATAGGGACAGACACACAATGACATAGACAACCAGTCCCATGTTTGCATCATAGAGATTATAACTAAAGCTAATTCACAGCATTGTCCTCATATGGGCTTTTAAACAATACATCTAAAAATTAGTAGAAAGTGGAATAATAAACATTTAAAATAATGCAACATGATGTTGACAACATATACACAGTCATGCATATAAAACAATAAAACATAAAAACATTAAGTATGGATACAGTTCTGTTTATGGCATAACCAAAGTTTTGTTTGTTTTTTGAACATATTTAAAAGTGGTTACAGACTTTAAATTTGCAGGAAGTGAGTTCCAAACTACAGATCCTCTCACAGACAAGAGCACTTTGAGCAAATGCAAAAGTGTTTTTATGGAATGGAACCTTACAATATCCATGTAAAGCTGCTCTGGTAGCTATTGTAAGCTATTGTATGCCCTGCAATTTCTGCATACAATAGCTTAATGGTTTAGGCACAAGTCTGTTTAAACATTTAAAAATCTGTTTTAAAAGGTTATGACTTAGAAAATGTGAAAAGTCCCAAATGCCAGATTTAGCTATAATGTTAAAGTGATGGAATCTGATTGGCTTTTGATATAAAACCTTTCAGGCCTGATTATAGAGACTTTCTAATGGTTTGAGTTTGGCTGGTCTTTGACCAGACAGAAGCTCCATTGGACAGATATCAGAGGTTCATGGAGTTAAACAAACACCTCTGCACAGTGAAGTGTTACACTGTTTTAAAATTATTAGAAATTGTCTATGCTTCATCTAGTTGTACTTATTTTATCAACTTGGCTCCTAAAGTTTAACTGAGCATTCAAAATTATTCCTAAATATTTTTTTGTTCTCTACACAACTGCTTCAGGTCAGTTGTGTGTGTTGCTTCACCTACTTGAAAATAAACCTGCTTGAAAATAAAATTGCAGCAGTTATAGAAGATTTCACAGTACAGGATATTGCAATCAAGTTGAGTTTACATACTTCTCCAATGTGTGTGTGAAGCACTGAATGTATGCAAGGAGTCACACCACAGCCATTTTGCCATTGTACACGCTGATGTTGAAGCAGCTGTTAGTAATGCCCTCAGATGCTGCAGACTCCAACTTTACTTTGCACTCCCCTCTGAAATCTTTCATGATGGTTTTAATGATTTCTGTGGCCTGTTTTTATGTATGACTTTGATCTAAAGAGCCATTTTTCAAAAATAATTAATGTTTATCTGATTTTAGTTGGTTTGCTGCTTCATTGCTGATGGCAAAATGTCAAAGTAGCTGCTTCATATCCTGATTGTTGGACATTTTGTGAAGAACTATATGCAGAAAGTTCAACTTTTGTGAGAAAGATAATTACACATATTACATCTATTGCATCTGCATAACTGGGTACTAATTATGTTCATACATTTCATGGCAACCAGCCATAAAATCACAACCACTAACAAGTGAAAGAAATAGCACTAATTATATCTACATTGGGAAACCTGTCAATGGGAAGGATATACTGTATTTGGCAGAAATTGAACATTTGTTTTCAATGCTGATGTGTCAGCAGGTCTTCCTGAGTTTTTTGCAGACACAATATAGCAGTATTTTCAATGCTCTGACTCTACCTTAATTGTGTATAATTTAATGCTATGTATGTAAGTGATCAGCTCAATCAAAAACTAAACATTTAATTATATTATAAAAGATGATAGTAGCAGTACCCAGTGCTCAATACATTTTCTATTGTGTAAATATTACAATGAATCTGACCTGCATCAGATCAGATACATCACAACACCACTGTAATGTTACATTGAATAAAGACGTTTAATCTTACGTTTATCACAGATAAGTTTCATAATTTATCTGTTTATGATTCATCATGCCTATCACTTTCATATCATGCATGACTGTCACTTTGAAATTTTTTATTTTTATTTATTTATTTTTTATCCCTGGGACATCTGAAAGTTGTCTTTCTGCCTTATAGAGTAACTTGTGATCTAATTAAGTTTCTTTTGAAATTAAGTGGACAGTTAAGTAAATAAGTTAATTTTTCAGAGTAACTATGCCATGACTTGTCAAAAGTCAGAAAATTGGAATAGGAACCATCAAGCAAAGAATGCTCGATGGTTGACGACAAACAATTTTTCACCAAGTGCAGAGCAGAAGTTTATGTAGGCAGAACACAAGTGGAAGCAATCAGCAGCCAACAGAGTCAGGAGGAGCAGAGAAGAGCTGCAACATGAAACATGGCACATACAGGAAAATCATGACATGTGGTTGAGAACATTCTTTCCTGCTATTTTGGGAATTTATTGAACTAGCATTGGTATGGTGTTTAATTTATGGGCTAACATGCTTACTTTTATTAATTCTGTCCATTGATTGGTGCAAACCAAACTGCATGTGAAGATTGGTGGTGTTTTGTAATTAGCTGCCAAACCATTTTTTATCCCCTTGTTTGTCTGTACAAGAACAAATAGTGATCATAACTATTTCACTCCTGGATGTTTGAAAATTATAATGATTATTAGGAGAGCCATTTAAGAAAAACTGGAAAGGGGTACAGTGAATAAAGTTGATCATGTGGCTGGAGTGAAATGGGATGCTGAAATAAAGCTTCTGATTGGACAGAAAAACATCGGTTTATGTCAGACTGATCTTCACAGATCTCATTTTGTTGTCATTCCTCATCACTCTTCTTATTGGTCTGCATGATCAATATCTATCTTTGAATCTGAATATTATCCTTGGCACATTGTAATATGAGTGAAATAACAATGATATAGGATAACTGTGACATGTTTCATGTAAGAGAAGTAAGTGTTTGTAAGGCATGTCTGGTTTTGTTTGTGCCGCAGCGCAGCAGCGCTGTATGAGATCCCTGAGCTACACTGCTAATCAGCCAATAATCCCTGCGCTGCTGATGTGACAAGTGATATGCCATCTGACTCTATCATTTTTTCATCAAAGTTCTTTTTGTCTCTGTGTCTCCCTGTATGTCTCAATTTGGGGCTTGTTGTCTCGCTGTGATTGAGCCATTGTTGTGACTGACTCACTGGGAGCCTGTTGGGGTTGTTTACATGAGTTTTTTGCTCCTGGGCTGCAGGATGTGGCAACTGGTCCATTTTAATCTCTTGATGATCATCTGAGCTAAAAAAATAAAATAAAAGGGAAGATATTTGATTAGTTTTTTCTATTTATGTTTTTCTAAGTATATTGAGAAGAGGCATATTTCAGAAAATATTTTCATCAGCTCATATTTCTTCAGACAGAGAAAGCTGGTTAGTATTAAAACTCAGTTAACCTGAAATGTGGTGCAAGAAAATTTAAAGCTTAATGGTTTTTTGATCAAACTTGCTCTTGAGAAGGTAAACTAAACAAGAATGGCCTTGTAGAAAAATGTGTTCCAATAAAGTTATGTCTAACGTGATTTGACTTATTGGATACAAGATCAAAACTTTCCCTATAAACAGATATCTGGTAGTCAAACTGATGATAGTAATCAAGCCGTCTATCTCTTCCTGCTCCACTGGAGTCTTTACTGTAGGTTCTCTTTATCAAGTTCTATTGCAGAGAAATATAATCCAGCACTTAGTAATAGGAGCATATCAATAAACCCCGCTTTAGATTTGAAACAATAAACTATGTCTCTTTGAAGAGATGACAAAATAATTTTAATAAATTTAAAAATTGTGTCAAAATTCTGGGGTAAAAACTGTCAGTGTCGATCAATGTGGTAATTGTGACTTTATTCTTAGAATTCTGACTTTAAAGAGAGGGAGGCACCAAAACCAAACCCCTCAGTTTCCTACTAAAGCACCACTCACTGCCTGTGTGCTGATGATGAAGCCAACAAAGTGCTTCCTGGTCCTTTTTTCTGCACAGGCAGAAATTATCAAGCAGTCAGAATGAGGGCAGATGAAGTGAGGTGAGATAAGATGGAACATGAGTCTGGCCAAGTTGAAATGATGACTCAATGAAGTGGAAGGAAAAACATTTCCTCATTAGTGATATTGGATATTGCGACTTTGCCAGAGAATTTGAAAAGCTTTTCAAATTTCTCTAGTCATTTCTATATCACAAAGAGCATGGTCAGTTAATTTAAAGACAGACTCAGAGGCTCTGTTGTTCAGATGGAAATATCGTCCTCCACCCCCTATCTTTCTGGCATCACTGTGTTGAGGGTTTGTGTTCTGGATTCTTGCAAAGCTGTTGCTTTTGATGAACAGATTGTCATATCTTAACATATTTTTTTTTTTTACTTTGCCACACATTCAGTACAAAAGCTAACAGATAAATCAGGTAAAATGTATTCAGTTTGGAGGGAAACCATTGTTTACAATTGTTTGAAATTGGGCTGAAAAGCAACTGCTTGTCATATCAATTACCTGTAATATTTGTCAATGGGGATACTAAAGAAAACAAAGAAAAAATTACCTTTCTATTTCTATTTTAAAGTAATTTTACATCTTTTTTTAAGATCCAGATTGAGGCTGACAAGTTTATGACAAATTACTCCAAACCCAAATCAGCCTCTGTGGTTGACTGCATTTAATTTTCAAAGATTAACTGCAGTCAGCCACAACCCCCCCCCTGACTAGGGCTGGCCCAAGGCATAAGCAAATTAAGCAGCCACTGAGGGCGCCAGGGGCACGTTTTTTTTTTTTTAGTAATAATTTATATGTCATTATAATATCAAAAGCACACAATTTTACCATAATGTGATTTGTTTTCACAATAATATATATTTGATAATATATGTAGAAATTATTATTTTGGGGCATTCTGTGGTGGTGCAGGGGTTAACACGACCCACGTTTGGAGGCCTCAGTCCTCGCGGGTTCAACTCCTGGTCCCAGCGACCTTTGCCGCATGTCTTCCGCCCTCTTTCCTGTCTGCCTACTGTCAAAAATATGAGCCACTAGCGCCGCAAAATTTTTTGGAGAAAAAAAATGTTAAAAAAAAAGGAAATTATTATTTTATTGATAAAAAGAAAAAAGACAAATTGCTCTTGGGGGCCCCTGGTGGTCGCCGTATGTACAGCATGCTTCACGGTAACGAGCTGCCGTGCAATGTGCAGTGCGCATCCAAACGTCCAAAGCTCTGGTCAGAAGTTAAGTAAGCAAAACAATGTCTCAAAAAAGGACTTATCCTTCAGGGATGGAAAAAAGAGGAAGAGTAGAAAAAAACAAGATAAGGTTTGTTTTAATGAGCCTTGGTAATGTGATGTAATGGTAAAGATTACGTTACATTATTCTAGTAATGTAATGTATTAGAATAAACCATTTGCTCAACACCCAAACATTTATGCTAGGGTCTTTGTGTCTGTGTGAAACTGAATTTAAACTTTAAATGAGTTGATTCTTAGGGTTGGCTCTGTATATTTC
The DNA here is from genome assembly GCA_922788865.1 of Poeciliopsis turneri. Lineage (NCBI taxonomy): Eukaryota > Metazoa > Chordata > Actinopteri > Cyprinodontiformes > Poeciliidae > Poeciliopsis > Poeciliopsis turneri. The sequence continues at coordinate 348,901 of CAKLNU010001061.1, read as the reverse complement.
TGAGGTATTTTGGCTTCAAAACACTGTGTTTGATAACGTTTGATAACAATAATTAAAACTTCTTAATGTTTGACATTGGCTAAATGTTTTTATGTCAGGCTACATAGCTTCTACATCGATGAGCTGCTTTATGCTGTAGTTGTGGACATGTTTGCTGCTGGGCATAATCATTTTGTGGCTAAAACAATTATTTTCACATCAACTTCTAAGTTATGTGAAACTTCTGTTAAAATCATTTGAATGCATAGAATCAACCCAGTACCAATCCACATTCTCAGGGAAGAAAGACTCACCTGGTGTAAATTAAATTTTAGCTATTGGAGTAACGCTTAAGAGAAATGTATTTATTTATCTTTGGCAGAGAACAACATCCTCATAATTTTATTAATTATGTGGATGAACAACATCCACATAATGTGGAAAAATAAACATGTTCAAAAAAATGTGTGAATGACCTAATGATTATGGCCGTAAGAGTGTTGACAAGTTTTGGATTTGAGAATACTTTAAGCTACTACAGTAAGCACAAGCGGGCTTTACTGTACTGTGGGAGGCAGAGACAGACAGCGTACTGCAAGAAGGGGGAGGAAGTCTGACTATATTGCTACCCCCCTTCCCCCCAGTACCCCCAGATATGCTATTTTATTATATAATTATAAGTAATTTCCACCATCAGTAATGTTGTGTCTACCAGAGAATTCATCTGGTCATTATCTTTCATTAGAGCCCTCATTGATGGCTGTATGTTGAAGCACTGAGGAGTTGAAGTCATTTGAAGTTCGTATATCAAATGTTGTCCAAGTGTGCCATTTGGAGACTACAAATGGAGACTCCAAATGACACACTTGGACAACATCTGTTCACCCTCATAAATAAACATGTCCAAAATGATGTTTAGCTTTTGTGCTATTTTGATCAATCTTGAAATTCATGAGCAGAACACTTTATTCTACAGATTTATTGTATTTTACGGTCAACTGAGTGAACGTCAATCTGGGTGAAAGTTTTCAATATCTTTTGTGTTACAAACGTAATAGTTACAAACTACTTAGAGTTGAAGTATTTTTGACTGCAAACATAGAAAATGTAGCTTTTCATCTTCATAAAGACACCAAGCTCCAAATTGTTCAAGAACAGCAGCTGATTTAACACCAGCCATTTTTTGTGATTTTGGGGGTGAGGGTTAAGGGGTTAAACATTCTGTTTAACAGAGACTTGTCCCAGAATACAACTTTTCCAGCAAATATTGTGTGGACTATTGTGAAGCAATTCAGAAGAAACACACTTGTAATATTTTATTTTTTCTACCAAACTGCTGTTCAATTAGCTTTGCTCTAATGAAGACAATCGTTATAAGTTCATAATGTTTGTATTTGAAGAACCCTATTACGAAAAAAACTGTTATACTAAAAAGAAGTTATATTTTTTATGCAATTAATCATCAACAGTATAAACTGAAATGTCTATTTATGTTGTTTAAACTCTCGGTTTGTATCCTGAAAATATGAATTAGGAATTTCCTCCATTGCAAATATTAAAAATAAAATAATTCATTCCTCCCTCATCTACAGCCATGCCTACGCATTCACAGCTTTCATTTACTCCAGATTAGTCACATTAATCCTATGATGCTGAAAGAAGCATTGTGTGATGTGATAATGATGAAACAAGAAATAATAAAAACAATGGAAAAACCACTTGTTTGTCTAATTTCATAACGTTACGTTCCAGACTACATACTACACAAATCAGCTTTGTTTGGGTGATCAGGAAGAATAAAGCATTGAATTCTGAACATTGTGGACATCCAATTGTCTGCATACATCTGCACAGGAGGAGCTGGGAAAACACAGTAGACCTGACCTGTGCGCTAATAAGAGCACCATGCCCCACAGCATCACACATCCTCCACTATGCTTAACAGCAGGCATGAGGTCCGTTGTTTTACATTTTTGCCCTTTCTATGTTAGCAGAAATTGTTTTTCGAAAAGCTCACATTTTAATTTTGATCTTGCTGAACTGCACAAACTCAAGGTAAAGGTTGGATTTTTCTCCAGTGTCTATAAGAAACTCCAGAGAAAACACGCGTCACTGTTTGGAGATTATGATCTGATTAGGTGAACATGACAAAGGATCTTGAAGATTTTCTACGTCATATTAATGAGATTGTTTTCTTCTTTCAGTTTAATAGTAAAAGTAGAATGCAATCTATGAATTAGGATTACTTGTAAATACATTTACTACATGCAGTACATGAAGTTAACAAACTCTGCTTGTCACTTCCAAGAGACTTGTCACCTGATGTTATTGTCTAAGCATAAAAATTACATTGCTGTTTACTTCTTGAGAAATACAATAATTTAAGATTATTGTTTTCTTCTTCTCTATATTGAACCAGTTGGAATCATTCAGCTGAAATATATATGTGTGTTTTTCTCACAAAATACAAACAGACTTTTTAGGAAAGCAGAAAAATTAAGTTTGAATTGTTTTCCTTTTCTAAGCTAATTCATATTTCAGCCAAGCATCTTTGAAGTAACAATGCAAAATTCTACTAAATATATTTTGTAATGTTTATTGAAAACATCAGACCACCATAAGAATATAAATCATTTGTTATTGAAATACTCTTTAAGGCATCAGCTGATTTGGGAGGGTTAATAAAGCAAAAACAGAGTATTGATCACAATAAGAGCAGTAATGAATGGTTGCAGCTGTTGCGTTTTTGTAATTAATAGTCTTCTAATTGGACAAATGATTTTGCTGCCAGATAAAGTGTGAGAGCAGGCGTGTGAAGAAAGTAGTCGTCTCTCAGGAAAAGACCAATCTGAACTTGCATAATGAAGAAAAACTCCGTTACACAGCCAGCTCCCTGCTTCCATCTGCCTGGGTTCTACCTGGTTCTGTTCTGCCACAACTACAGAGCTTCAGTTGTGGCAGTTGTTCTGAGAAAACCACACAAACAATAATAGCAGATTGGTATTTTCTATTGTGAGGATAAATGGAATCAGTGTAATCCTGTTCTGTTGTCTGATCAGATCCTAAATCTAATCTGTATCTTGTCTTTTCCATCTCACAGATTCCTGCAAACCTCAGCGTTGTCTAACTCAGCCATGGGCGTATCGCTGGATCTTTGAGAAGAACCAGATTTCTTCACATTCGTCATTCTCTTTCCATCCCCTTCTAAATTTTGTATGCATTTGTTATATGGAAAACCGGGTAAGTGACTCACCAGGAACCAGATCCCATCGACCGTGCCTGTGGAACCGCCTTCTTTCCTTCAACTGGAAACCATGAAAAACTTTTTTCTCATTGCTGGCCATTCAGGATGGCCTTTTGCAGCACTGCTGTCATTTTGTGCCACTTTTCTACTGATGGGCAATTGCTGCCATGCTGCCCCCTCGGGCCCTGAGTCCGACTCCTGCTCCACCTTAGTTCAAAACCGCTTCTTTGGCTTCTTTTTGTCATCATCAGTGTTCCCCACTGTGCCTTGTTCCTGGACCCTACAGAACCCAGATCCACGACGGTACACAACATTCATCAAGGTAACCAAACCCACAGGGGGCTGCCAGCCATTTCAGCTGCGGACCTTCCAGTATGACTCTTTCCTGGAGACTACGCGTACCTACCTTGGCATGGAGAGTTTTGATGAGATTGTGAGGCTGTGTGACTCCTCTGTTCCTGTGGCCTTCCTAGAGGCTGGAAAACAGTTCCTGCAGATGAGGAAAGGACCTCCTCGGGCAGGGATGGCCATCCAAAATGGTGATGAGGATTTTAAAACCGAGTACCTGGTGGTGGGGAAGCGCAATCCAAGCATGGCGGCCTGTCAGATGCTCTGCCAATGGTTGGAAGACTGCTTAGCCTCCAGCACTTCCAACAGACCCTGTGGCATAATGCAGACACCCTGCCTGTGCTGGGATAAGCCTCCACAGCTCAGTGTGGGTAATAGTTGTTATCACAATGGAGTTTACTTGGAAAACTGTTTGCCCAGCATGAAAGGGACCGGAAAAGATGCGGAAATAAATGGTGAGTAGTGTTCATTTTATGGCAGTTTAAAATAAAAAAATGTCAGTAGAGATTACATCATTGTTTGTGAATCGACTGCTCGGCCTTTAAAAATCACTGAAATGCTGAGATTAACAATTATCTCTGCTTCTCCTCTAAACAATAAGGTAGAAAATAGTTTTCTGCCAAGAAACTGCAGAGTAAAGAGATTTTTGTTTTTGTCTGCCCTTGGAAGGTCAGCATCACTGTTTAGCATGCTCTCAGCAAGGCATCTGAAAAATGGTATCTTCAGTGGCCATCAATGCAGGGGAAATGTGTATGATTTGTGAAAAGTGAGCACAGTAGTGTGACATTGCCTCAGAAGCACATAGGGGTGTTCTGGCAGCAATTGGGAGAAAGAGGGACAGAAAGAGGCAAATGGGAGGTTTAAGGTTTCCTGTGATGGAAGTGAGTTCGGTGACCTTGCAGTGTCTGCAGCGCATTTGGTTCCTTTGCAGTCCTACAAGTGACACTTGATCGGCCTCAGGGAAGCTTTGGGAAACTGAGGAGAATCAAGTGCTGATGTTGGATAGCTGTGAGGATGCTCAACATAGAGTGGGAGGAGAGGGTTGGGGCTCGAGTGATGTAATTAGAGACAAAAGAAGAAGCTAGATAGGAAGAAAGGTATAAACACGTTGGGCTAAGGGTTCGTGGTTTGTAGTCTAATTGTCTGCTGCTTGATCCTGACTTCCTTCCTTCTCCCTCTGTGGGCAGGATGTGGCCTGACATCTTTATCCTTGCTTTGTCATAATTGGCCAGAGGGATAAAACATTTCTTGGCTCCCCTCTCTCCCCTTAACCTTTTCCAGCATCTATCTCACATTTTTTCCCCCTTGGTCCTTTTCCCTCTCTTCCTCCTCTTTTTCCTCCTTCTTATCTGTCCTACCATCACTGCTTCTCCATCTTTCCCTCCACAGGCTGATGGTGGGCTGATACTGAGCCAGTCATGGGAAGCCAACCAAGCAAGATGTTGTACTGGATATTTCTTGCTTTATCCACCTCCAGTTTCCAAAGAACCCGATATCCCCTTGCTACCTCTGCCTCCTCTGCAGTAGTTATCACACTTATGTAATCCTGTTTATGGTGCTCAACTGCGGGGTGTGGGTTATTTGTGCCTTAAGGTGTGAAAGTTAAAGCAGAAGTACACCATTCACCATTTGCTTATAAAGGGATAAAAATCAAAGATCACTTTATAGCTTTTCTGGCTCCTTGTGCTTCAGCCTACACAGACAAAACATCTATATCACAATCCAAGGTAAAAGCCTACTGTTTTTGGAATATTGGCCTGGATGGGTGATGGCACGGTTGAAAAAGATAAACAAAAGGCTGCAGACAGGAAATGGGTTGTGAATGAAAAAAAGGCCAGGGAACCAACAAAATAAGACATCCTGTACAGCAACAAATGGGACTAGAAAGGTGTCTGTTGTGAGGAATGAATAAAGACAGGAGATCCAGAGTGCACAGACAGAAAGGGGATGGAAGAATTTAAGGTGAAGAGGCTTACAGAGCTAAGAGGGAGAGTGGTATGAGGTGAAATGGGTTTGACTAAGACGAATGGATTGTAAATAAGGGTTTTCTCTTGGATGTATGTCTTCCATATGGATGGAAGAACGTCTGGTCCAGCATAGACCTGAATAGAAAAAGAAACCTGATAGTTTCTTTTGTGTCATGTGTAATGGTTGAAAGTCACAGTGCCTTAAATGAGCACAGTAATTCAGAAAAGTGCTGCTATTCAGCCTGACATCCATTGTCAACTGGATGTGTCAAGTCAGATTTCCACATTTGATGCACATCACCTATTATTTAGCGAGGCAGAAGGTTGAAGGTGCACAGCTCTGGGTGGTTAATGGACTGGTTATACATCAAAACATCCATTTTGACAAGGTTAGCATTAATCATTCCTTTTCAAGAAAATTGATATCATAGATGTGAAAATCTGAAAAATTGAACCACCAGCTGCTTTAAATGACTTTGATGTTCAAAACTCCAAAATCAAATGAGTCTCATAACTTATCCATAAAATGTAATAAATAAAAATGTAAGAAATTCAAAAGCAATTACCCAGTAATAGCACAGCTTAATTTCACACACATATAAAATTAAGCTCTGCTATGCAGATGCTCCATTCACATGGCAATATGGGATGGTTGAAAAAATAAAAAGCTGAGTTGTTTTATTGCTAAAATTTAACTCATTCTCCTCTCCAAGGATGTTAAAAATTTTCCATAAAGACACCCACTTTCTGTGGAGTGCATCACTACACCTAATCGTTTTAGGCTTTTTTTTTTTTTTTTAACTCGTATCCTAATTGTCCAGGATCTGTTTTTAGCTGTTTTAAGGTGTTTCAGGGATTTACGTTTATAATGTTGGTTCCAGCTCTACTACACTCTGACAGTTCACTCCAGCAGTTTTGGTTGCACTGAGCAAAGCACAAACTGAGCATGTGGAGATGTGACAAACTCTTCCAAAGCAAACACATAGTATTCATCTGGCTGTCTTAGCTTTGCAAATAATGTAGCCATAATCCATTTATTATTTTGAAAACACCAATTCTTCTTATATTGTGAATGAACAGCTAAGCAGATCTATACCGTTTTCAGTTTAGCACCTTAGGGTTCACTGTGGAAAACTGAGCAAACACTGCTTTAGGAGGGGAAGCCACTTTCAGAAAACTCTCAGTACAATTAGTGTTGGCGTAGCAGTGCTTTGCTAAGCTAACCAAGCTGACTGTAGTGAATATTTTCTACATTTAGCACTTTTAAGGTATTTTTTTTTTTCAAATATTTTAGGTTATTGTCTACAATTTCTAGATCCCAGTTAGTGTAAATAGAAGCCTGCTGTGCAGTCTCAGTAACCATCACCTGTGGAAAACGAGACCTCACAGGATGAAAAATAGGTGGAAAAGTGTGACGCTATAGGGAATAAATGAAAAACAAGCAAAGACAAAAACTTGTAAAGTAAATATGATTTGTTGAATAAAAACAGTCCTCCATCCTGGCCCTGTAGAATAGACTATACGTAACTGAACACTAACACTAATATACCTTATAAGTGCTAACGTCACAAGTGGCATCAAACAACTGGAAAAAATGTGATATCCAGTGAAGTTGGTGGCTTTTGCAATGGCACATTTGTTTATTTGCTGCAGGTCATAAGTAAGTAATTGTAATTTCTTAATGACTTTATCAAAATATCTTAATGTTAAATATGACTGGCAAAGCTATTGCTCTCCAACCAGTTCTTTGTTGTGCACAGTGATGAAGTGATATCAAAAAGAATTAATGATAGAACCTGAAGATTGGGGGAGAGGCAACAAATTATAGCAATGAAGATGGTCTCAGTTATGTACTGTATGGTGCCAGCTCAGCAAAGACAGATGTCATGTGAGCAATTTAATAATTTAATCATTTTATAACAACAAAGTCATTACTATGTAGGGAGATGCAGCTGAAAAGAATGAGAACAGGAACAGAGAAGAGTGGAGCCAAAAGAGATGCAGCTATGATTAAAACAAATGGTAATTATTGTCTTCAGCTAATCTTACAAGTAGAGTCATTTATTCCTGAGTAGTTTTCCCTGCTTTTAAATGTGTTCTACATGTAAGCCTGGAGTTATGAAGGGAGAAATGAAGCACAGAAAACCAAAAGGTAGACGAGAGAGAGGAAGTAAATTGACATGGGAGGGTAAAAAGAGGCAACAAATTAAGGCTGCTTATTAGACAATATAAAACCCTCAGTCTAGCTCAGCTGTAACATCTCCATTCCCCCTGTATGAAGCATGTAAGAGGGAAATTTAAAAAGTAGTGTACTGATAAAATGAAAAACTTTTAGGATGCATTCACACCAACCCTGGTTAGTCCACTTTGATCCATCTCCAGTCAGTTTGCCTCAAAAGTCTGGTTGGTTTGGGGAAATGGGGAATGTGTAATGAGCTCTGGTCCACCTACAAACCTAGCTCTCGGTTCAGTTCAAGTGAACTTTGATACAGTTCTAATGCGGAGATGGCTCCAAAAGCAGTAAGTGGACTTCTGGGTAAATATAGTCAAAACAAATGCACCAAATGCCTTGTGGTGATTTGTAAAAGACTAGGAGAAAAGTCCTACAACTGCTAAAACCTGATGCCACTCTATTTCTGTTTACATTTTGTGAAAAAATGTCTACTCCAGAAGTCTTCATGTCACTTCCTTCAGTAGTTGTTGGGGAGGTTGAGAAGGGATAGGTTGCTCAAAGGGTTTGGATTGTTTGGCACAGCAGAGAATTGCAGCAGCTGAAAATGGAACAATTGTTGTAATTTTTGTCCCCAATTGAACCAAGTTGACCACATTATCAGGGGTAAAAACAATCTTTATATTTACCATCTTATTTCCTTAATCATTCAGTTTTGATTGGCGAAAACATGCTTTTACCTTTCAGCCATCATTTTATTAACATATCCTTTTTTTATTTCTAGCTCATTGTCTGAACTAAAATGCATTACTTTGTTCAAGTAAAGTTGGGGCCTCTCACAGCACTTCCTTTGCAGAGAGAGGTTTATTAAAAGCCAGAAAGTTCAAAAGTTCTGAAAATGAGTGAATCAAATTCATTTTTTTCTTTTATTGCTATTGTTATTTCAGATAAACATTTCACCAAGAGAAAGCAACAGATAAAAAAGCAGATCTTGCATATTTTCTAGGTGTAACACATACTCAAATACATGCAGTACACCGCTTGTTTGGTGACTATGAATATGAAAAGGAGTTTGAAGAAGTTTACTTGATTTAATCAAACCCCATTTCTTTCCTGTAGTTCATTACATGAATCTTCACATTTCCCTTCTGAAGCAAAATTAGTCTTTAAGCCAGATGTTACATACATACATACATACATACATATATGCAATGATTAAAATTATAAAAACTGTCAAGGGATAGTCTTAGTTTCAGACATTTCTGTTATCTTTTGATCGACTTCAAAGGAAGAAAGGTTGTCAGTTGTTTGACAGCAGGGGAGGTCTGACTTTCACCTTTCTGCTTTTAACTCAAGTGTTCTGCCTCCAGTGGAAATGTCAGAATAAGTGTGAGATCACATCACTTCCATAATTTGACCGTTGCTTTCTGACTTTCTGATTTTGACTGACAGATAAATAAATAGCATATCCTGTCCACAAAACATGACATCATGTGGAAAGAAGAAATGGTCATTAGGCAGGGAACTGCTGAGAGACAGCAACAGCTGAGGAAAATGAATGTGAAGGCTGCAACCCTCCCTTCAAGCCTCCGCTGCTGATCTAAGGGCTTTCCACGCCATCGTAAGGAGCATCACTATCGTGCCTGGATGCTAACACGACTTCGCGCTGATTAAGCTGTGTAATTGTACACACGCATACACAAGCTATGATGTCACAGCAGAAAATGGCACATGCAACAATGCTACCACGCACCAGCTCCCCATGCGTGAGTGGGTGGCTGACTGAGGGAAGTGGATAAAGCTGATTTGGTCTGTGTGCATGTCCAGAGAGCTACGTGTGGTGTTCCCAGCAGGAACCCAACGAGGAGAGATGGCAGCAAGACGTTCTGCGTTGATGTAGAGGTCACACCCCCTGCAGGCAGCCTTACTGTCTGTTTCCTTTATTTCAAACAGTTGGAGGGGATGAGATGAGAGAGATTAAGCTTCCCATATTGTTGCTACATGTTCACCCCATTTAATGACCAGCATCATTTCCTATAAATGACGACTGTGGTGATTATCACCATTTTTTATTTACCCTTGTCGAATCTGTCTGCCGGACAGCTTTAATTTAACATACTGAAGCAGAGGCTGGATGTTTGCTTCCGAGTCTCACACAGTTTCCTCTTACTGCTGAGCTTTTTGGGAAAGAAACTGCCTCATTTTCATGTGGCACTGCTGCAGCTGTTTCAGCTGAGATGGTGACAAAAGCATGAAATAGTCCTGCATCAGCTTGAAACAACAATGAAAGCAAATGCAAAAGATGTAGATTCAGCAGTGTTCAGTGAGTGGATTGCTGTTTGTAATAGTTATGTCCCACAAGAAGATAATATTCAGACTGGGAATTCTGACTGAGGCTGCCATTAGAATACTGTAAATAGTTGGAATGTCATAATAATTATGATAACTAACAACTACCTTGAATGAAATGACAGAAAAAGTACTTGTTGATGTATTTTATTTTTTAAGTAACTTCATTGTGCTTTGGAGTGAGAATAATGGTTAAAATTACCAGCTACTAAATATGTTACAGATGTCCTGATGCACAGGGACAAACAATTTAAGCTTGTCAAGATAGGTTCATGTAAAATATCAGGTTTCTCTACCCACTTTATGTCCTCTGATTTAAACACTGTCAGAACCTGAGCAGGTGTGTTCAGCAGCTACACTGTGGGGATCTGACTCTATTGCGTAATGTTTGCAAATTCAAACCAGCAAATCCAAGAGCAACATTGATACATATGCCATGACATAATGATGTACTTGGTTTCTGAAATCTTAAAACAGGCAGTTATAAGTTTAGAGGGGTTTCAACTATTTATGGGCAGTTGTGGTCCTTAACCTTTCTGAATTCTGGGTATCAATTGTATTTCAAATAAGGCTTAAAAATTTGCATGGATGCAAAAGTACTCATCCTGTCAGTGATCTACAGAGGCCTGCTATTGAGCCATTGAGTCATAATTTGATTCAATCACTTTATTTTGTCCATATCAAACACAAGAGACATGCAGGATACAGCTATTGAGGACTGACTTTGGACACACTTGGCTCAAGGGTATACCACCAGATATCATTCAAACTCTGATCCCGAGACATGGACAAATTATTTCTCTGTGATCGTGCATCCAACTCCAGTGAATCTGAGCTCCATTGTAGCTGCATTTTGTAACTTTTATAAAAAATGTTTTACATATTTATTCTCACTGACACTATGTGGTGACAGTATGGTATGAGACAGATTTCTATCCATTAAATAGAAATCAAGTTCTTCTGCCCTCTCTCAGTTCTAACTAAGCAACCAATCAGGGTCAGGAGGAGGGTCTTAGCAATGTCTACTCGCTACCAACATATTCGAAGAAAATATGAAATGGACCTGGAACTAATTTTTAATTTCTGACAAAACACATCATAGATGTCACTGTTCTGCATCAGAAGTTTGCTAGAGAACATTAGAGAACAACCAGCATCATTCATGCTTTAATTAAGCAGTTTTACTATTGATAGTTACTGCTTGATGATAAAAGCCACGCTCCAGGAAGAAAATGGTAAGCAGACAAATCTGAGAGTGTGTTTACATCTCTTAAGTAAGACACCATCAATTTACAGACAGTTGAAAAAAAATTTGAGTTTTTTTTCAGTAGCTCTCTTCAGTCATGTGTGACTGTTGGAGAATTGTCAGCTGATATAAGGATGAGATAGGGAAGCCCCGGCTTTCTGACAGCCAGCTTGTAACCACGATATTCTTTATCCATTTTCTCTCTATTTTAGAGAAATCTAGCCCTTTCTCCCCTCTATTCTACTACTGAAAGAATGTAAAAACTTACCTTGAAAGTTTGAAATTACGTGTTCGTCTGGAAGAAAATGGAGAATTAAAGTGAGTGTTGGCAGTCTCCTTGGGTTTGAGGACATTTAATGTTAGTGTGACTGTCAGTGTTGTTCTTCACATTTGTACAACGAAGATGGATCACAGCAGACCTCGGTGAAGCCCATGTTTACTGCCGCCCTGTACAGGAGCCAGAGCCATTCATCTGTGTTGGTGTGCCTTCGTGTCCTTGTTAAGCAAAGGCGGTGGCTCTGCAGGATGGCTGTAAAGGCTGCTCTCCTTGGCAGTATCACCTGAAATGACACCCAGAGGTGACACACTGTCACACCCACAGCAGGCACAGGACACACACTCTGATATATAGAGCCACAATGAGCTGAACGGATCTTCGCCAAAGCCTGACACGGCCAGAAAAAGGACTCATTAGTGTAGACATCTTCCATGAAATGCTTTAGCAACACTCATACACACACACACAAGCAAATAAGAAGAGCAACACACACATGCAGACATGCACACATCTGGTTGAGCTCCATAGAGGACCTGCCTTCTGAAGTTAAGGTGTGCTGTAAATAGTAATTCAAACAGTAATTTCAATAGTAATTTAAACAGTGTATTTCTGAGTCCTGCTTGCTGTTTCCTAGACATGTTTTCATCTGTTTGGGATGTATGATACATTTGTGAAGCAGAAATAAAGGTTTTTAATTAGATTATCCATTTTAAGCTTTGTAGAGAGCCATGTCACCCTATAAACTGAAGCTGCTGTCATGTCTTGGGATTTCTCAGCTTCAGACGGTGGCCTTGTGCATACAAGTACTTCGTCATATAGGTCAAACTCAATCTGCTCTTTGTTTGATTTTTCATTCAACTGGACACAATGAAAAGTAGTCTCCTAGAAATGTGTGACATAGACAAGCTTAGCATGAGCATGGGCATGAAAGAGATTTTCACAGGATGATAATCTTGAGGAAAAACACATTTCTCAGTCTGGCTGTTGAATTCTGTTAGATTCACATCTTCACAGCCAGTATAGGCTTTCTCCTATTGACTTGGGTTCTACTGGGCCAATCAGCAAACAGAAAGAGAAGTAGTGATTCATGATGTTGATTTCCTACTCTGATTTTGTATTATAGTCTGCCTGCAGTTTTATTAATGGCAGTGGAGAAAATGAAGGGAGCCATTCATTCCATGTTGGTCACACTTCCACATTATATATTAACATTAACAGCCTCTTCTCACAGCTCAGTTCTTCTCACATCACAGTGGAGGATGGTTGTTTATGGAGCTTTCCAGCTTTCTGGTAAGCTCCATAGCAACGAACTGGTGCATTATATATGTCATGGACAAATCTTAGTGATTGGTAACATTTAAAATTTCTATAGACTCCACACTTCCAGGAAGCAATCGTTTCTCAACAGCAGAGAGCCTAGATGCTCTGAATGAAGCAAAATGTAGAACAAGGACTTGGTTTCCTTGTCCTCTGTGTAGCCTCACAGCTGTGATGATGTGAGGCTACAGTATCACAGCATTTATTCAAATAATTAAAGTCAAAACTGAATAGGATCAGTTATATCATGAACAATGGATATTTAAATTTCTATTCAGACTATTACAGATATAATTTTATTTGTAATATTCAGGTTTTGTTATTTATATTCTAAATTACAGATACTGTTCTGATTGAATTGATGCTCAATTTGGGTATCTGAAAATGTAGTGTAGCATGTAGAGTGCTTAAGTTCCAAGTGAAGTCTTTAATTTTTTTATTTTTACTTTAACTGAATTATGGGCTTTATTATAGAAAAATAAATAAACAAAAAACAGTGGTTTGGATGAATGGAAACATCTCAAAACCCTGAAATTTGGTAGTAGTAGTATCACAATTACAACTGAAGAAAGTTAGGATGTTGTTCTATATACATTCACAATTAGTCAAACGGTGAGAGGCAGGGTATAGGCTGATTCATTTAGGTCGGACAATTAACCCATATTTTCATGTTCTTTAGTGCTGAGTAGAAAAATAAATTCCCAGTAGGGATGTGCAAACTCCACCCAGATGGGTTCCAACTTAAAGTGAACTAACAAACATTTTTTCTGCGTAAAGTGTTCAGGCAGTGCAGACCTACCAAGTGCTGTTGTGTTACATTTTATTATCAGTAGTCATAGAGGGTTATTTCTCTGCCATGATGTCGTTTGTGCCAGACGGCAAACATTATTCATGCTATAAAGCTGGACCCGGAAGGTTGTTAGGAGAAAACAAATGTTTTGGGGCCTTTTATAGTGGATCTATTGGGTCAGTTACCAACACAGATGGTATCCATACCATTACCAGATCAGATTGATGACTGAAAGCTGAGAGGAAGGGAGAAAAAGAAAGAGCGACAGATAGAGAAAGAGAAAACTCAGAATAAAAAAAAAAAAGCTGCATTTTTATGAACTCAGTCAGCTCTGTCTGTCAGCCTATACACCCACATCTGCTTCCGTGAATCATGTCTAGTTTCAAATTAGCTGAAGAGATAACATCTATGGCTTATCACACCTATAGGAAACTTCAATGAACAGGAGCCTCTAGATTGGTCTAGAACTTGCTTCTCTTCCTCTCTCAGGTAAGATTCATGTGTTTTGCATGACGGCATAACAACATAACACACTTTGGCTCAGTATATCGTCCACAATTCATCGCTGATTATGACATTTTGAATTAAAATTCAGAATTTGATTTTTTTTTACAATTTAAAGAAAACAGTATGACAAGGCACACATCAGCAAGAGAAAAGATAAACATGATAAACTGAGCAGAAAATAGAATAAATAGAAAAGAATAGCCACACAAACTAACAGTGTGAGGAAAATGAAACAGGAAATGTTAGAAATGAAAAAGGATTTTCAAAACTTAAGTTAAACTATTAACATATTGAAGATTAGGCTTTTGTGGTATAATGAGAGAGAGACAGGGAAAGAGAAAGAGAGAGAAAGACAAAGAGAGAGAAAGAGAGAGAGAGCGAGAGCATTACTCAACAAGTATTAAGTGCATTGTTCTTACATAATTTTAAACATTAAATGTGATGGAACAGAATCACATTTAGCCTCATGTAATACTGTAACATCAATGAGAATGTTACAATATTGTAAATAGTAAATTTCTTCCGTTTTTTTGCTTGTAAATGTGGCTTGGTCTGTGCACCCCTGCACATGAAGTCCATGTAAATTATCTGAAGGGTACTGTCATTCTCACTAATGAAGAATATGGTGTGGATTCAGCAGATTAACTCCAACAGCTCAGGTATAGTGACTCTTAAGCAGTGTTGTATAAAGTACTGAAATCTCGGAGTCAAGTAAAAGTATAGGTACCACTCCAAAATATGACTTTGGTAAAAGTAAAAGTCACTGATTGAAATGTTACTTGAGTTAAAGTATTAAAGTATCTGAAACGTCTTGTACTTAAGTATGGAAAGTACTGTAAAAATGGATGTACTCAAGTAATGTAGTGAAAAGTACAAGTAAAAAGTAAAACAAGGCAAATGCAGTTTGAATGACATTTTTTATATTTTGGTAAACTTGTTAAATACACTTAAAATAATGTACACAAGCAAGTGCAGGCAAAATGAAACCTGCTAATAGATAAACCTGCAAGCTTCATTTAGTGAAGAAAATTAGGTGATTTACCTAAACCATAAGGTTAACTTAACCTGCTTTACAACTGAACCAGCTTCTTAGAATACCCTCCAGGACAGAAAATAAAGTTTTTGTAAGCCTTAAGTTTTCCCTTTCAGTAAGGTCAGTGCTGAAAATGAGAAAAATAAATAGTCAGTACAGAAAATGAGGCCAACATGAAGAAAAAAAGCCGTTACGATTACTCTACTTCACAAACTATAGGTGCACACAACTGGTCATTGTGCAAAAGAAAAAAGAATTGGGAGGGAAATGCAGCTTATTGGCGTCTGAAGAGGGAGAGCTTATTTGTTAACTTGGTGTTTAATGGGAGAAGCGAAACAGACCTCCGTGATGCTTGACACCCCACTTAATCAAATAATCCAGCAAATAGTCTGATTGGTTAGAGCTCCGTTTGTGCCGTTAAAATTTTCGTTTGTGCAGCTTTGGTTTCCGAGATATTAAAAATTATTTTTTAGGCCATCCATTACTTACTTAAAGAGTAAGTAAAATTAATTTTGTGTCAGTTGGTCACAAGGCAAGAAATCTATTTCCATTAGTTTCACAGGAGAGTTTGGATGTAAAATTTGTTGACTCTCCCTGAGTGAACCTCCGACACCTTGAGGAAGAGACCTAGAGAACGGCTGGCCGAAATTAGCGTTCATGAATCGGATCAACCTCAAGTTAGGCGCCGCTCACACCGGATATCGGAATAGCCAAAATCCAAATTGAAAACAACTTTGCTGCATTTGTTTTAACGGCACAAACCTGCACAAACGGAGCATTAACGAACCAGCCCACTTTGGTTTGTTTTGGAGCAAAATGGGGGGATGGTGAACTCTGATGACCTAAAAAAAATCATTTTAATATCTCGGAAACCAAAGCTGCACAAATGAAAATTTTAACGGCACAAACGGAGCTCTAACCAATCAGACTGTTTGCTGGACTTTCTGATGTAGTGGGGAGGTGAAACCTGTGCATCCTATTGGTGGTGATGAACAAGCCCAGGCAAGTCGGCTACTGACTTTTTTGCAGTCAATCAGTAGGTGGGATCAAAACATTTGCGTTTCTCTCTCGCTTTTTTGTAACGAGTAACTAAACCACACATTGAAAATGTATCGGAATAAAAGTATGCAATTAAGTTTGGAAATGTAGTGAAGTAAAAGTGAAAGTTGTCAAAAATTTTCTTACTTGAGGAAAGTATGAAGTACTCCAAAATATACTTAAGTAAAGTAGTGAAGTATTTTTACTTCGTTACTATACAACACTGCTCTTAAGGTGGACAAGGTGTAGATAGAACCAAGATGTGTGTAACTATGAAATGATGGTAATTTTGCTCTGCTGTAGGACATTACCAAAGGAAGGATGTGAAGGGAGTGTGTGTTCAGAAATCATAGATGATGAATCACTGAGGATATTCTTCAGATTGCTCAGAGCAATCACCCTGGAACTCTGCTCAGAATTCGCTGAACAGAGGGACACAAGTAGAAGCAGTTCAAGTTCTCACTGTGATGGGCTACCTTACAATTGGAGCATTTGGCTGATTGGCTGATGTCGGGAATGTCACAGTCATCCGTCAGCCAAGTCATACCAGCGGTGTGAGACAGTCCCATCTTTATATTTCCCACACATGAAGTTCCCCTACACTGCAGCTCAACAGGCAACAATGAAACTTCAATTTGCAGTAATGAGCTGATTTCCTAACAATATTGCCAATATTGCTATATCAGTGCAATATTGACTGCACTAATATTGCTATATTGCTGTAAACAAAGGTACCTTTCTGAATAAAAAACATTCCATTCTGTAAATGTGCAACTCTTATGTGGTACACAAATGGGCTTAACAAACAGTGGCCTATGTGCCACTGTTTGTTCCACAGTATGAACAAACAGTGGGGTGTTTCGTTACATCTGTTATGCACTTTGAATGTCATGTGCTACAGTCTGGTTACTGATGACTGATTTGTAGTAGTCAGAGAGATTTGGTGGAAAATCATAAAAATGGTCAAAAGTTGTCAGTGGGGAACAAGCACAAGATATGTTTACCCAGAGCATATAGAGGGCTAAATAGAGTTTATTCCATTTTAAAACTGCAGTCTGGAAAAATGTAAAAGATGGATAAATGGCTGCAGACGACCTCATGAACAGCTGACTACAGGGATCCACGGTATTGAAACAACATGTTGTATGAAGGTTTTGTTATAATTAGATAATCTGCCCCCAGGGTGGAGGGGGAGCCCTGACGAGCAGGAGGGAAGTGAAGAGCGATAATCAGTTATTAGAGAGGGATCTAAATAAAGGAACCAGGGACCCAGGAGCAATCCTCCGGACCGTAGCCCTCCCAATCGACGAGGTACTGCCAGCTGCAACCTCGCTGATGGGAGTCTATGATTCGGTGGGCAGAGTAGGCCGTCAAATGTCTCCTGGGGGGACGGGGGAGCTCGGAAGGAGGGAAGAGCGTGCTGGTCTGGACGGGCTTTATTTGGGACATGTGAAAAGTGGAGTGAATGCGGAGGGAGGCTGGGAGACCGACAGTGTACGAGTTAATGATAGATTCTATTTCAAATGGACCAATAAACAGGGAGAAAGTTTCTTTGACATGGATTTAAGTGGGATGTCACGGGATGATAACCAGACTTTTTGACCGGGGGTGTATGTGGAAGCCGGGAGTCTTTAATGGTATGCCTGACGCTTGTTTTGCTCTGCTGTCTTGTTGAGATTGTGGATGGTGGATTTCCAAATATTCTGGCAGCGGCAGATGTGGTGACGGACAGAGGTGACAGAAATGTTGTCCTCTTCGGACGGGAGTAGTGGAGGTTGGTAACCAAGGGAGGCTTCAAACGGGGACAGAGCAGTGGCGGTCGATACTGGGGTACTTAACCCAAGGGAGGAATTGGCACCAGTCCGATGGATTGGAGGAGGTGAAACAGCGGAGGGTAGTCTCGAGTTCTTGGTTGAGCCTCTCAGTTTGGCTATTGGTTTGTGGGTGGAAAGAAGTTGGAAAGTTGGAAAGAAGTTGTGGAAAAAAGTTGCCCTGTTGTGGGCAACGGGGCCCGACGAATACCCGTGGTTAAACGGACGGCGGAGTCCGGCGGTAACAGGCGCTTAAATTCCGTGCCCTGTTGTGGGCAACGGGGCCCGACGAATACCCGTGGTTAAACGGACGGCGGAGTCCGGCGGTAACAGGCGCTTAAATTCCGTGTTTTTATTTCATTTTATTTTATTTCATTTTATTCTATGTTACATGACTTTGTATTTTATGTTTATGATGTAAAGCACTTTGAAATGCCTTGTAGCTGAAATGTGCTATACAAATAAAATTTGATTGATTGATTGAAAGAAGAAAGTGAGACTTTGGCATGAAGAGCAGTACAGAAATTTCTCCAAATCTGGGATATAAATTAGGGACCACGGTTGGACAGAATCTCTTGTGGTAAACGGAAAACATGTTTGACAAGGAGTTGGGCTGTCTGAAAGGCTGTGGGCAATTTACGGAGGGCAACGAAGTGGCAGGCCTTAGAGAAATGGTCAATTATGGATAGAATGATGGTCATACCTTTAGAAGGTGGTACTCCGGTGATAAAACCTATTGAAATATGGGACCAAGGGCGTTTTGGAATGGGGAATGGCTGAAGGAGACCAGATGGAGGTTGATGGGAAGACTTATTTCGGGAACAGATCGTACAGGCTTGAACATACTCTTTGACATCTTTATGGACTGAAGGCCACCAAAAATTGCGATTGACAGCCCTGGATGACCAGAAAACTTAGAAGTGTGGATCCACTGGAGGAAATGGGCTCCAACGGAGGTGGGTACATACATTTTGTTAGGTAGATAGGAGTCTGGTACAGTTTTGGACAACTGGGTCTGCTTAATAAGGTCTTCCATGTCCCATGTAACTACTGCCACAGTGCAGCTGGGGGGTGGGGGGAATGGTGGCTGGAACCTTATCTGAGTTGTCAAGTGACTGGAGTCGGGAGAGAGCATCTGGTTTAATGTTACGGGACCCTAGATGATAGGAAATGGAGAGATTAAATCGTGAGAAAAACAAAGACCAAAGTGACTGACAAGGATTGAGCCTCTTAACTGATTGCAGGTATGAGAGATTTTTATGATCGGTCCAGACCAGCACCAGGTGCTCAGCTCCTTCCAGCCAGTGCCGCCATTCCTCCAGGGCCAGCTTAATGGCCAATAGTTCTCGATCCCCCACATTGTAATTAAGCTCTGGAGGAGACAATCTGCGGGAGAAGAAAGCACACGGGTGAATCTTACTGTCATGAGGAGAGATCTGGGATAGCACGGCTCCTACTCCTGAATCTGGGGCATTGACTTCCACTATGAACAGTCGAGAGGGATCTGGCTGGATAAGTATGGGAGCGTTGGCAAAAAGATTTTTGAGGTGGGTGAAGGCTGCTTCAGCCTCCAGAGTCCTGCAAAAGGGGGTCTTAGTTGAGGTGAGAGCGGTTAGAGGATGAGCGGTTTGATTGTAGTTCTGGATGAACCGGCAATAGAAGTTGGCAAACCCAAAGAATCGTTGAAGCTGCTCGTGTGTTTCAGGGGTTGGCCACTCCAGTACTGTCCGGATCTTCTCCTCTGCCGGTCTTGCCTGTCCGCCCCCCAAAATGAATCCGAGAAAAGAAACTGATTGTTTGTGGAATTCACATTTTTCTGCTTTGACATATAACTTGTTTTTTAGGAGACGTTGCAGGACCAGACGGACACGATGTTTATGTTATTCAGGGGGCTTGGAATAAATCAGAATATCGAGATAAACGAATACAAAAATGTTTAGAAAATCCCTCAGGACATAGTTGATGAGGGGTTGAATTAAGGCAGGCACATTCGACAACCCAAACGGCATTACCAGATATTCAAAATGGCAGACGGGCGTCTTAAATGCAGTTTTCCACTAATCTCCCTTGGGGATGCGGAGTAGATAATAAGCATTTCTTAAATCTAATTTGGAAAAAGTAATTACGCCGCGAACCGGTTTGAAAGCAGACTAACGGAGGTAAAGGATACTTGTTTTTAACTGTGATATTGTTCAATCCTCTGTAATCAATGCAGGGTCGGAGAGAACCATTCTTTTTGCCCACGATAATTCAATAATTCTTCTTGCTGTTGCTGTTCATCACCTGTTCATCACCTCTAGGTGTACTATCTGTGTGCAGGTTTGCATGTACTCCTCCATGCTGAGTGACATTTGGGAGAGACCACCTGCATCTCCATTTACTTTGCCTGGGTGAACTGGAAATTGGCCAATTCAGCAACCCATCGATGAGTGGTTGCATTCAGTTTAGCTGTGGAAAGCACATAAGTAAGAGGGTTATTGTCAGTGTAAACTGTAAATGGTGGTGCATAATAATCCCTAAAACTCTCACATATGGCCCACTTCAGAGCCAGGAACTCCAGCTTTCCTGAATGAAAGTGATAGTTTTTTTTCTAGGGGTGTTAGTGTTCTGGATCCATATGCAATGACTGCTAGAGTTCCCTGCTGTCTCTGGTAAAGTACAGCACCAAGCCCTTCTTGTGAAGGATCACAATGTAAAAGACTGTTCAAAGTCTGTGTAACCCAATACTGGTGGTTTCACTTGAAAATCTAATGACTGGCCAAGCACCTCTTGATGTTTTGTTTACCATATAATTGGCTGTGATGATGGCAATTGTCCACTGTTCTGATTTAGTTTCCCTACAGCTCGCTTTTTGTGTTTTCCTTTTTCTC
This sequence comes from Poeciliopsis turneri, assembly GCA_922788865.1. Taxonomy (NCBI): domain Eukaryota; kingdom Metazoa; phylum Chordata; class Actinopteri; order Cyprinodontiformes; family Poeciliidae; genus Poeciliopsis; species Poeciliopsis turneri. The sequence continues at coordinate 327,955 of CAKLNU010001061.1, read as the reverse complement.
AGGGCTTGAGGAGAGAAGATCATAGAGTCTTAGCTATGCGGGATAAGTTTGGGATGTAACTGCGATAGTAGAAGGAAAATCCCAATAATCTGTTCAGCTCTCCCACTGTGGAATGTTTTCTCTCTTTCAAAGCCTGTGCAGGAGCAATATCTGCAGGAACCACTGTATATCCATCTTTTGTGACCAGCTTTCCAAGAATTCTCACTTGGTTCTGAAATATGTCACATTTCCTTGGTGTCAACTTGACTCCTGTTTCCTGATAATGCTGCAATATGCTTCTAAGATGATTGAAGTGGTCTTCAAATGTTTTAGATTGCACCAAATTATCATCCAGGTAAGTCAAACACACCTCATCACATAGCCCAGTCAGGCACTCTTCCGTGGACCTCTGAAACTCTGCTGGTGCTGATGATAATCCAAATGGTATTTTCACCCATTCATACAGACCCCATGGTGTGATAAATGCAGTGAGTGTCCACTGATCTTTCAGGAAGCCTTGGTGATAGGCTTTCCCCTGGTCAAAGACAGAAAACCAAGAACTTCCGATCGGGCTGTTTAGCATGTCCTGTATGCAGGAATGGCATGACGATCTGGCATGCCATCCCTGTTTTCTTATTCAACTCTCTGTAATCACAGCACAGTCTAAAGCTACCATTCTCTTTATGCACACAGGCTAGAATAGCTTGACCTAGACTTTGTTATTCAGCCCCTATTTAACAAATCTTCAATATATTATTTTACGTTGTTGTGCAGTGGTTTTGGAAAACATGTATTTGTTCTTGTCACTGGTGTGGGATCTTGCAGTCGGATTTTGAACGGCAGTGAGGGGATTGTTCTAACATCATAATCATCACGAGAGAAGGCCTCACACTCCTTCCGGAGTAGTTCTTTCACCAACATTTGCTGTTGTGCTGGGGAAAGGTGGCTGATGGAAACTGGTGGACCCCAATGATTTTCACTTTCAGCCCTGTTTTGGTTCTCCTTTCTTTTTCCTTTGCTCTCTTATCCTGTTGAAGTTCCATTTTCACAATTGAAATTTGGTGTCTCTATTTCATTTATTTTTGTTGATTCTGTTGTTGCCACATACATTGTATCATTGTTCACTGGGATTCTGAAGCAGGACCAGGAACTCTGCTGTAGGCACACTATTCCTTCTTTAACGCTTAGTCCTTCTGGTAGCTGTGACTGTGACAGAGGTTTAAATAGGACTCCTTGCTGACCTGCAAGTAGACCAGCTCTTGTACTGCACTTCACTATCTTCATCTGGCCAGCTGGGATAATGAGGTAGAAATACCTCTACCTTCTTCATTTCAATAGAAAATTCTGAACTAATAGCTCCTGTAATGATGGAGGGAGACCTTTTTTTAATAGGTACTCAATCACATTGTAACCAATGATTGGTTCTTCTCCCACCGCATCTTCCTCAGCAACTAGAACTGGCACCCAGAACTCTAGCTGTGTTTGACTAAAGGTACACTGTTAACTATATAACTATTGCATTGCCTTCACATTGTACCTCATGTTAAAACATAAATAATATTTTGGGAAATTTGACCTCAACCCAAGGGATTGGTGTCTTATTCATTGCTCTTCCATCCAATATTCCAGGTCCAATAATTTCAGTGAGACTTCTGATAGTAACATGGGGGAGAGTCTGCTTTCTCCATTTTTAACTCATGAGGCAGACCTGTGATTCAGTGTCCCATAGAGCTCTGGTTTCCACTCCATCCAGCAGGCAGATAATGGTACACTTCTTTCCAATCAAGTTGAGCAGTTTATCTCTTTGTGATGGAGAGAGGAGGTTGATACTAACACTCTCATTCAACTTAGGTACCGCGTGTCTCACTCCTTCCATACACTTAGGTTCTGAATGGTGTGTGATGTCAGTGGTAAGCTTGTGTGCATTTCCCGTTTGGTCATTTTCCTTTGTATCATCTCCTTTTGCTGGTACAGATGTCACACTGCTCACAGACATATCTGATTCTCTGGGCTTATCTGATGTGTTTTGAACAAATCTACACTCACGAGATAGATACCCACCTGGTTCACATTTGAAGCAATGGTCACAAAACTCTCCTCTATTGTTTTCCTGGCAATGTTTACAGCCACGTCTCCTACTTGGTTTTGATTTGGAAACAGGTAAACGAGAGTCATTAACCAGTCTCCTGATGGTTAATGACCATGACTGATGCATTTCACTTTTAAGTTGTCTGATGGCATCTTGGAGCTCGGTTTCTGTGTGCGAGGTAGATGATTGCACTTTTCCAGCTTTATTCTTTATCCTGGTGGAATATAGCTGTTCTTGCTCCCAAATTGCTCCAACTTTTGTTTTGGGAACTGCCTGTGCCTCTGCTCTAACCTCCCTCACTTTCAGATCTTTATTATTTCTTCTGAACTTCTGTTGCCTTTCCCATTCAATGTTGGCTGTCTCATTAATCTTGGCTATCAGTACATCATCTGCAACTGTCAGATCATCCAGGAAGTTCTTGAGCTGATATTTGATGTTATCATTAATAAGTCCTGTTCCTACTGCTCTCAGAAACTTCTTTTGAATCAGTTCTGAGCCATAACCCTCTTCTGAACCAAGTTCTCTGGATGCAGCGAGCAATCTTTCTTTTAACTCTGTTGCTCTAAATAAGAAATTTCGTGGAGACTCATTACTATCCTCAGTAATGTTATTTAAGTGATGATATTGGTCAGTGAAGCTGTCTTCCACAGGACCAGCATTGTCCTGTTTCACAGCATTATCAACCATCTGTGATATGGAATGTCACAGATGGTTTTTCTTTAGCTTTTGATATTAATCTGCTGAGGAATTCACAAGCCACATCCTCTTCTTCACTCTCTTCTTCACAGCGAGCGACTCTGCTGACCAGCCGTTACTGCTGACCAGCCATTACTGCTCTAAATTGCTGTTGGCTCGCTGAGTCAGGAGTGCTCACCGTGCTCTATGTGCCAACTGGTGGCAAACTGCTGTAACTGCAGTTTAATGCATCTCAGTTTGAGTAGAAACTGAGATGCAAACTGAGAAAAGTACAGTCAACAGTTCTTAAATAAAGTAAGACAAGGGTGAGGGGGTCCAGTTGCTCCCCATGTCCATTCTGTCACAATTTAACTATGCTGAGAAGAATGAAATGCCATTCTTGTTTTTTCACCTTGGTAGATAAATATTTTTTGATGGTGTTATAGGTTAAACACTTCCATCGGTCTGTAGCTACTGACATCAGCCAACATTTATCACTTTTCTTCAGCTCACCTTTGTGGAGAGACTGAAGTGTCAGTTTTGACCCACAGGCAACAGGCAGCACTAAAATTAAAATCTGCTAACATTTGAAGATAGTATATATTCATGTTTCCAACAATATTTCATGTTTTCCCAGTTTCAGTATAGCTGTGCCTACACACAGAAAGCCTGAAGAACAGTTTATTCCTGTCAACTTTGGAGAAACTTCTGTTCAGCCAAGACTTTTTGGATCCTCTATCCTGCAAATGATAGGCTGGGCCTCATCGCCCTGTCTCACATAATGTTGTCACAGTCTTTTCACCAACTTTATGATGGATGCTGGAAGTGTCCTTCTCAAAGTGATATTTGTTTTAAGTTACATGTTCCAAAGCTGTATGGAGGTAATAAAACATAATAAATAAAGAGATTTGCATTTCCTACATTAAATTGTATAAACAAAGTCCAACTGTATTTAGTGCTTAGTTTATGAGGACTCTGAAACATATCAATCATTCAAGAAATAGACATGTCCTCCATCCACCAGACTTAGTTAGGAATTGATGCAACATGATAAGAGTCTCTCCAGTGCTGCTGGAGAAATGTGCCTTTTTTAAAATGCATGCATTCAACGCATCTTTAACCTGGATTATGCATTCATTACGGGTTTGCATGGGCAGCTCTGATCGCCACTGAGTACAGAAGTCTTAAAATGACATCCAACTGATAAACTCTTCATGTCCTTTAACAAAATGTTACTTACAGCAAGAAGATAGCTTAAAAGGGGAAAACATGCATCAACAGTTGCTGATTAGAGAATTAATAAGAACCATACAAACATACTAGACCTAAATGTCTATTCAAGATCTACCTGCCAGGTAGACAAATGGCACCTCGTGTTTTACTCACATTTCCACATCAGTTTGTTCAGTCTTTTCCAATGTATTTTAAAACACACATACACATTTTCCCAAAACAGAGAAAGGCAAAGATCTTCTATTAAGGTGTTTCTTAGATGTGTCAGAAGTCTATAAACATGGAATCAAGTAATAAGTGCCAAACCAAAGTCAACAAGAACAGAAGCAAGGCTACATTATGACAGGGATCTAATCGGAAACAACAAAAAAACCTAAGAAACCTAAGAACCAATTTGTGTTCTTGAAACATATCACAGTATTGTTTTTTGTGGACAGTTGAATTGATCAAAATCAAGACTTATACACATCTCAGACTATGAGTAATCAAAGATCCTGATTAAACAACGCAACCCCAGATGCTTGATTGCTGTGTAAGGGCTGTATACAGTACATAGTGCAAACTATGTAATGTACTCTCTGACAGTCAGTGCTGAGTTCCTGACAGAGAACCTCTCTAGAGGATTCACTGTTTGCTTTCAATGTTCGGTTTTGTTGAATTCTATATCAGCATCAGAAAAGTATAATATTTGTTTAAAGTATGAAAGCTGAAATTGAATTCAACTTCTCAAGAGATCTGGCTCCTTTCCCCCCCTCGTTTAACTATAAGACATTGTATTGTGGCACAACCTTGTTTTCTTTCATTGAATATTTTCATTTTGAAGCACATTTGTTTGATGAAAATCGTGGTTTTTGCCAGCACCACCTACAGAATGTATTTAAGTGGGGTGCAGTGCAGAATCCAGGACCAGCAGTCTCAGTTTTAAATGCTTTGTAACAGCGAACAGCTGGGCCATTCTACTGATGTAAAACTCTATATTTTGTTTCATGTAGCGAGCAGTTACTTTCTTTGTTGTGCTATAACAACTCCAGGCATCTCTGATTTTAAACAATCAGCATGAAAAACTCATATCCCTCTAATCTCGTTTCAGACATTACATGGAGTTCAGCTGTGGTAGAGGCTGGCTCACATTTAGTGTCTTACAAACAAAAAGCAAAAATGCTACAAGGTAACAAACCTTCTCTCGTTTCAGAGTCCTACATTTCTTATGCTTTAAGGAATGGTTTAATGTGAATCTTAATCACAATTCTTGATATTAATTATTGATATTGTATTATTTGTTATTTTAGTACTAAACCTTCAGCAATAAGTGATCTGTGGCCTATTTCTGATCAACTGATTCTACAAAACCTCAAAAATGCATAAGATTTTAGCCAGTTCTGATTTTTCTTCGGAAATGTAAAAAGCATCATTAATTTTCACTGTACGAATAGACGATGTCACACTTTGTGGCACAATGGTTAGTAATTTACATGTTGTTGTAGAATTTGTTATGAGAGTAGCCAGGTGAGCTTTATTGGCATTATTAACTATGATCACCAGTCTGTTAGTGTATTCTCTGGCAAACACCTACTTTTAGAAAAAATCCTAAGCTTCCCAAAAGGCTACCTGCACTTCCAGATCCAGCATGTTCCTTAACAGTCATTGTATAATGGCTCATAACCAGAAATCAGCACAATTTTGTGGGAATATTTTGAAGATAACTCCCTGTTTAAAAGTAGCCACCACACCGAAATGGAAACCAACACTCCTCTGTTTTACATAAAATTCCTTTTTTTTTTTTTTTCCCCCTTTTTTGTGCTTTCTCTGACTTCAGTAGTCTCACTGAATAATAATTCACTTTCTTCCTTCTGGAGTAGCTTCCACAATGCGAGATGTCGTGGTCACATTGGCCCAGTTTATGTACGTGCTTAGGTATGTTGGGTTCACTGACGAGAAAAACATTGGATTCCATAACATTTGTCTTGAAGGCAAGTCATAACTTCTTGCTTAAGCATGAAGTTAAGGATGTCTGTAAATTGCACAAAATAATCAACCAGTGTTTTATTTTGGCGGGTCAAACTGACAGCACACTTTAAGTTCAGGATCAGGGGTGAACTCAGATCTCCTCCATTGCTGTTGCTGCTGTCGCTGAGGCAAGCTGCTTGTGTTTGGCATTTCCCAAAATCACTGAAGAATACTGCTGGATCGAGCCTGTTGACTGGAAACATGAGTGTATTCTCATGAATGAACCTTGTCCCCAAAATCAGCAAAAAAAGTTTCACTTCAAAAGGAATAGCAAGTTTACATAGTTAAAGCCAGTAAAGTATAAATGATTAGTAAAAATATCAGTAAAAGGAACTTGTGGTATTTAAGAATTTGCTTCTTGTGACATTTATGCTATTTGTCTCAGTCATGTGACATGCTAATCCTTTCATATTGGAATTGTATGCAGTCTTGATTAAAGTGCCCCCTACCAGCTATACACCAGCACCTGATTCACATAACCAGCATCAGAAATCAATCAATCAATCAATCAATCAATCAATCAAATTTTATTTGTATAGCACATTTCAGCAACAAGGCATTTCAAAGTGCTTTACTTCATAAACACAAAAACACAAAGTCATGCAACATGGAATAAAAAATACATTGTTACATATTACATTTCAAATACAATTCTAAACAGGTGTAGTTGTAGTTGAGATTTAAAGGAAGTCAGGGTTTCCGCTGTTTTACAGTTTTCTGGAAGTTTGTTCCAAATCTTTGGTCCATAGATGCTGAAAGCTGCTTCTCCTCTTTTGGATCTGGTTCTGGGGATGCAGAGCAGACCAGAACCAGAAGACCTGAGAGGTCTGGAAGGTTGATACTACAACAGCAGATCTTCAATGTATTGTGGTGCTAAACCATTCAATGATTTATAAACTAATAACAGTATTTTAAAATCTATTCTTTGAGCTACAGGGAGCCAGTGGAGGGACTTTAAAACTGGTGTCATGTGCTCTATCTTACTGGTTTTAGTGAGAACGCGAGCAGCAGCGATCTGGATCAGCTGCTTCTGTTTGATTGATTTGTTGGACAGGCCCGTGACAACGCTGTTACAATAATCAATGCAACTAAAGATAAACGCATGGATGAGTTTCTCTAGATCTGGCTGAGACATTAGCCCTCTAATCCTGGAGATGTTCCTCAGGTGATAGAAGGCCGACTTTGTAACTGTCTTTATGTGGCTCGCAAGTTTCAAGTCCGAGTTCATCACTACTCCCAGGTTTTGGGCCTGATCGCTAGTTTTTAGTTGTAATAACTGAAGCTCCATCAACTTCAGCAGGTGTGAGCAAATTGGACTATTTGAAGATTGATGTTCTTCACACTTCATGATCTTCAAATTAACATACAAAAAAAAACAGTTGCAGACTGTGAGAGGCAACATGACAGTTAATTTTTCAAATATAAATACAAATGTATAAAATTTAGTACAGAGCAAGTTCATGAGAGTTTCTATGTTTATTGCGATGTAGCTAAAAAACACAGCAGCAGCAGTTTATGTATTTTTAACAGTTGGTTTATAAATTACCAAAATTATTTGCAATACTGCAGGATTTGATCTTGCATAAATTATGTTCTATAAATCCATAAGTGCTTGTATTTTTCTGCAAAGAGTTTAAAATCTGTTTATGTAATGTCAATAATATGCAGATAGAAACGATAAGACTCAAAGTAGGAAATAATTCCAATGATGCTGTTTACAGTAGGTAAATGTATTATTAATAATTTATTATCGTCCACAATACACATTATTGTCTGATTAATGATAAATTAAGCTTTTTTAACAGCATTGCTGTTTGTGCCCATTAAAATCCAGAATGATTCAGGACCCCTTTAGCAGAATGAGTCAAATTTTGTCTGGTGTGTCTTGCTGCGGCCTCTCTGTTTGGGCTGACTGTTAGAATTTGTGACATAACAAGCAAGCCAATTTAGGAAAACAAGCAACTGGTTCCCTATGAAATAAACTTGGTGCTGTGTATAATGAGCAGAACTGACAGCTTTGAAGCCAAAGGCATGTGTTGCAGGATGCTGCAAAAATTCAAAAGGCAGCAGGTGATTAAGGTGATTAAAAAATTTCTGTGAAATTGACTAAAATTTAACATGAATATGCCTGATTTGAACGTAACCTGCTATGGCCTTATTTGCATCAGGATGATCAGGATCTGAAAACGCTGATTACATGCGTCTTTCTGTGGTTGGGGTCCTAATCAGGTTAATGTGGGAAAATTCCTAGCCTTCTGAGAGAATCCCACAGGTGTCTTTGAATTAATTTGCTTGAGCAAGGATCTGAAGATGTGAATAATTCAACTTGAGTGTAATTGTAGTGATGCTTCAGTGGAATGAAATGATCCAGGTAAATCCAACCTATTGAGGAGATGGCTTCACATGAACAGTCCCACTGATATGCTTCAGTTTGGTTACTGACCTCAAACTGGTGGGAAGAATCACATATTGGTGTAACAAGTACCTTCATCCTAACAGGCATAAAAAAGCAGCAGATTTTATTTTAAATTCTAGTTTATTGCATCATGGGTTGATTTTTCAAGACGATTTTTCAGAATGAAAATTAATTGTTCAATTGTAATGTATTTAATTGTACTTTTCTGAAGGGTCACATCCAAAATAATACCATTGTTATGACTGTTTAAGATCACATTATGCATTCATCACTTATTTAGTCAGGCAGTGGTATTTACTAAAAATGCAATTGGTCATGATGAAATAATCAGAACGCCTTTAACTATTTTAATATTTGTTCTTTAATTGAGTCTCTTCAGTAGTTAAAACACTGTGACTGGATGAACCCATGTGTTCCAGTTTTATTTAGAAATTGAAAATTTCATATTTGGAGTTACAGGGAAAAACCTAACAGACTGAAGGGCAGAAGTCAGAATTTTCAGTTGGAAAGTTGAATGTTTATCAATATTTGCAGTGTCAGAATCCAGTTTTCAACGTGTTTGATTTGTATCTCACTAAATCTTAGTGCTGTATCTAAATGAAGTTAATACGTTAGTAGCTAAACATCATTATGTGTATAAGGTTCAATTTACACCAGCCCTGCTTACTGCACTTTAATCAAACTCTAATTTGTTTGACCACAAAGTCCAGATCGTTTGGTGGGAATGTGCAATCAAACTCTGATGCGGGAAAAAAAATCCTAGGTATCCGTTTGGTTGAAGTCAACTCCAGTGTGGTTTGAATACATGTGAATGCGGACTGGACACTGCCCCAAAAGTAGGAAGCAGATCATAGCGCAATGCATTTTGGGTTAACAGAACCAAAACAAATGCAAAAATGTGAGACCAATGCTAGAGGGAGAAATGGCTTGTGGTATTTTATCAAAAACAAATTCTACAACCTCTAAAATCTGATTCTACTCCATTTCCATCTACATTTTGTGAAGACCATTATCTAAAAAAGTAATGGTGCAATTTTTGCCCCCATTCAAACAGAATCTACCAGTGTGAAAACTCCCTCAGTTCATTAATTAGCAAATTCCTATGATTTTCTAACTTGAAGCTGTAACACAGATAGGTTGAGATTTGTTTTCATTCTCAGCTCCAATGATAGCTTCAGCTGCAACCTAAAGAACCACAAACACATTCCAGTTTACATGATGTATGTTTTAGTTACGCTGGAAACACTTCTGATGAAGTTTCCTTCATCAGCTGAAGAGCTAATCTTCACCACTGTTGACAGTCATTTAATTATATTTACCAGGCAAATAATAAATAGCAAATATCTTCAACCTATTACTAAACCCGAAGAACCACTTATACAACAATTTGAGAAGTGTGGTTTTAAGAGTCTCATGAACAGGATCTGCAGGTTTTAATATAACATTTTTTCCCCCCAGAGAGTAAAAAAGGCTGTAGCGTTAAATCAAACTCATCTTACCCAGATTATTCCCACACTGAATACCTTGCTGCCTCACCAGCAGTGTTGTGAGAGGCTCCTTTTTAATGGTCCACCAGAATGAAACCCTTGCCACCTCCTCATCCTCATCTTTCTCTCGTTGTTTCTCTAACTGTGTCTGTAAGTCTGAGTCACAATGCAGTCACCATCCCACACTGTGTGGGGAGACAAGGGCCTGTGATGTATGAGAGAGGTGCAAAGCGTGGGAAGAATAAACTGCATTGCTCAGGGACCTATGTGTGTGTGTGCGTGTGTGTGTGCGTGCGTGCGTGCGTGTGTGTGCGTGTGTGCGCGCCATTGGCTCTTACAGGTTAGTGATCCCTGGACGCCTCTCAATATGTTTCATATACTGGCACAGGGTGTATGCCTTTTTAATGGAGCAGTTTATTATACCCCCAAAGTAAATTGAAGAAACATGGATAACAATGATGCATCAGATTCATGGTGAATGAAAAAGTCGCAGACCCAGAGCACAGCGGCCAGGGGCTCATAGTGAAATTCATATAGAAAATAGATCTGGAGTCTCTGGGAGTTCCCCCAGGGACAGTTTAGCCTGATGCCAGGCTGTCCTAGGAAGACAACTAGTAAACAATATCCATCTGAAGCTGGAGTAGTTCTATGTAGCGCTCTGTGCTTTGGCTGAAGTGGAAAACCCAAAGATAAGTTCACAGAAGGGCCACCCAGATTAATTGTGCTAAACTTTGTTTTGTTTTTTTTTCAAAGCAGACCAGCACAATGGAGTTGAGCGAGGAAAATTGTCATAGTGATCTGGGACCACAGGCTTCATCAACAGTCATCTGGGCTAAAGTTGGAGACGGCTGTTAAAAACCTTGTTCCTGTGAGCTGTCAGTCATGCTGCAAAAAACTAAGAAAAGCATGTGATTCTTGCAGTGAAAGACCTCTCAAGCCTTTTCTTATCGCTCTCTCTAAAGTACGACATCCATCTTCAGAATTGAAATGTCTGCCTGGCTGACCTGCCAGGCAAACCGAAGAGCTGCCCATAATGGGCCACGTTTTCATAGACAATGGGTTTCAGCATGGAATGCTCAGTAAAGGTGCTTACTGATAGTAAACCGAAGGATGAAGAGAAAAAAATAGTACATAGAAACTTTGAAGAAAAGCAGCAGCCTAACGTTCATAGTTTCCTGAAAAACTGAGACAGACTGATGACATGCTACTTTAACCATGGTGCCATTTGACAACTGGCCTTAAGTCTAAAAAGCATTCTGAATCTCATTTCGATCAAAACCACATCAGTCTGAGCTGAACAACATAGAGTACTTTTATTTTTAGTGCCTCTTTGTTATCAGAAAGGCAGAAAGAACATTTGAACGTCTTCTTCACTCTTTATTGTAGCTTATAACATTTGACAGATTTTTTACTGAGTTTGGTTTTTGTTCAAAAACTGTCAGCTTTGCTTTGTGTTCATTCTTTGTTGTTATGGGGATTTTTGCTGGAAATTATGATGAGATAATCTTACTTGAAGATTATTTCTTGAGAAACTTTTTTTATGCAGTAGAGTCATGTGCAGGTTTTCAAAACCAAATGATTTTTGGATATTGTTGGATGCCAAATTAGTTAATAAAGCTCAGAAGCTCTGAAAAAAGTAGAGAAGATGGAGGTGAAAGAATAAATAATTTCTGTCCACCATAAGTTGTTACAGCAATAACATTTTTATGTTAACTTGCATGCCAGACAATGAGGCAGAAGCTCTATTGCTGAGTTTCAGATGACGTAGCACCGACGTCAACCAATGCAGATGAAGGACCAGAGGTAAATGCAGCCCATTTATTTCTTTTGATCCAGCATCAAAATGTCTAAAGTCTGTGTCATGTACGGTTGTTCCAACTGTTAGAGAGAATAGAGAGAAAGATCAAAGTTATTTTTGTGTTTTGAAGGTAGTTGGTCACAAGGGAGTTCATTTTAAAAACTTACTGAAGAAAGAGGAGGAAAGTGGATCAACAAAATACAGCTAATAACAGGAGGTACAAAAACTAACAAAGCCAACGTTTGCATTGCCCACTTTCTAACAGGTAACAATCGCATAGTTTAAATTGTACTTTCAGATGGATTGGACAGTTACTTAGTAAGACAAACATTGTAAGGTATATATTATTTTTTCGCCCTAGCTTGGTTGTCCTCAGAGCGCTTGGTCAGTGCTGGGTCACGGACAGAAAATGTTTATTCAGTGGGATTATCTTGCCAAGAACAAAAGCTAAATAAATTAAATATAACCCACCCAGCCTTACAGTCACAGTGAGTTGTTACTATTCCCCCAAATGGTTCGTGTCTGTAGATCTGTGTGAATAGTTGACCTACATTGGACCTGATTCCACGTCCTACAATGACTCAACATTAACATACAACTCCAGCATGAATTTAGGTTTACAGAAGCTAAATAAATTATTTACCAGAAGATTCAAGCTCATAGAAATAACATGGGTTAGTTTGGTTTTAGCGATAGCATCGTTATCATAGGCTAATTAATTAAAATAGCACAATTCACTACTCACCTAACAGAAACAAATCGACAGCCATTTAATGCTTCTTTTGATCCTAAATGCTTGACTCAACTTGAAGCTAAATGTATTCTCCAGGAGTTTGAAAACAATCATTTTTCAAAAAATGAGCTAGGTGTATAGTATGAGGTCTGCAGCTCCAGAGTTAGTTATGTGGATCGCCTCAAGATTATAAGAGAAGTAATTTTTACCGAGATAATAAGGATTAAATTCTAAATGTACACGTATTTTTTCGAGATGTCTTCTCTGTTCCAGCCTATTTAATGCATTAGCGTACTCGCGATCAATTTTGCTTTGTTTGAACCGGAGAAATGTACTTCCGACTTTTAACGTGAAACAAACTGAAACACATCGGAGGATGGTTGTTTGTTTTTATTAATTTTGTGCTATTTTCTTAAGTGAGATGTCTTTAAGTTTTTGGTTTAATCAAATTCATCTTCAAAATGAGAATTTCAATTTAAATTCACTACTGCCTTGCTGACCTTTTTGGACCTTTACATCTATAGAAAATAGGAAAGCTGTAATAGTTAAATGCAACTGTTTGCTATTCAGGATAATTATAAATTAATATTATTTCCTCAACAGATTATTATATAAAGAAATATACTGCTCAAAAAAATAAAGGGAACACTCAAACAACACAATATAACTCCAAGTACATCAAACTTCTGTGAAATCAAACTGTCCACTTAGGAAGCAACACTGATTGACAATCAACAATGATTTTGTTGTCAGCACATTCAACTTTGTACAGGACAAAGTATTCAATGAGAATATTTCATTCATTCAGATCTAGGATGTTATTTGAGTGTTCCCTTTATTTTTTTGAGCAGTGTACATTTCTGCCCGCAGACTAGAATATCAGTTTGATCAGTTCAGTTGGATATTTTTCAATGAAAAAAAAAAACTTTCAGATGAAAAAACCTTTGTTCCCTTTTATATGAGGATGCTCAGGCATGAGCGTTTTCATCTGTGTACGAGTTTAACGTTTTGTGCCATTCAAGTCATGCTTATCCTCCCCCCTCTATCCCCCTTTCCTCCTCATCTGATATGTTTTCACATTTTCCCCTCTTTCTGTTCCTGTCTCCCTTCATCTTGCCCCCCCCCCCCTCGCAGCTTTCCCTCCCTCATTCCCTCCTTTCACCGCCTGTTATCTCTGCTGTGCAGTTGACTGCCTCTGTCCTCTGGGTGTCAGCATTCGCCTTATCCTTCATTCAGCAACACAGCTTTGTGTGAACCAGTCACCCCATTGCTGCCTGCGCTTCATGTTTTCATCATTATTCTCCCCCTACGTCCTCATGTCTCTGTCTTTCTAAACATTTTCCCTCAGTTGCAGCTCCTCCCTCCCCAACTGGCTGCCGGTTTCTACAGCGGTCGTAAACATCATATTTTAGCCATTCTTTGCTCCCCTAACAGCTCCACAAGCAACATTCCTAAGTCATAAATCTGCAGTCATGCTATCCACTAAAACCCTGTGTATGTGTGGGTGCATGTGTGTGTGCGTGTGTGTGCACTAAGTGCTAGCTATTGATCAAAAGTACAGAAACTGGAGCTGTAAGAAGAGATGCCCATGCAGTCATCCTTTCACTCCAAATAGAAGATGAAGGTGACTTTCAGGAAGTTCGTCGACACACTCACATGCACCCAGTGAACCGTGCAACCGCACATGCTCACGCACACACACACGTAGACACTACAAAGAAACTGTGTGTTTTGACAAAAACAGATAATCAAAATAAAGTATGGACTGTGGAAAATGGAAGGATAGATGATGAGTTTAAGCCTTGCAGAGGAGAAATGCTCCTGTGACAAGGTGCTCAAACAAAAGCCCCCTCTAAATTGAGAATATAATGAAATGTCCTTGCAGACCTGGGAAGACAAAACTCCATTACTCCCCTCACATTTTTCTACCCTCTCCAAGACTGTATTTTTGAGGCAGAAAAAAGTAAAAAGTTTCCATCATTGTCATTTTAAAAAAATCTTCTCTTTAAACAGGCCTGCAGTCTTTTTTTATTAGCCTTGCTAAAACCTTCATTTGACGGAAGGAGTGATGTTCTCTGTTCCAAACATCTGTCATTTTATTATTATTATTTTATTCACAATAAGAATATTCAGAATTCAGATTGAGGAGAGGAGATGAAGGTCATTCTGGAGTACCAGGCTGACATTAACTCTCCTAAAACAGATATACATATTCACATCAACATGAATGCCTCCTTTCTTCCATGAGTTCTACAGAAAAATTACATATTATTTAATTAAGAATAAAAATTGCTCTTTGAAACTGGTGACCATGCATTCACTTATAAATGTATCTAAGGGTTGGCAGCTGATTATACTTTGAAACTGTACTGAGGTTCTGTAGAATCCGTAAAAATCATGTGGCAGAAAATTAGATAATCTGTAAAAGATGTAAAGGATGTTAAGGCAACTTATATCAAGCAGTAGTTCTAAAGTTGGTCAGTTTTTTCAATAATTATATCTTTTTTCAGGTTCCAGGGATGCATTGTACAGCTTTGGTCAAAAAGAACCTTCAAGAAAAAATAAAACTCAGTAAAATGAGATCAATCAGTATATAAATATAAGAATGAATAACAAAACATTAGCAAGCACCTTGTTGCAGTGAGAGCTGAAATAAGTCACTGTCGATGTTCCTGTAAGATCTCGCCTCCTACTTTCTAAATTTTCTTTTTTTTAACTTTGAAAAAAGTTTGCCCTCATACAAATTCATGTGTTAGCACTCACACACCATTATAAAAGGGAACCAGTGATTACTAGATTGGGGTGAATACACACAAAGGCAACTCCACATTGCATTCTTTCTACCAAAAGAATGCACTGAGGCCACTGGCATACACCTTGGTATTTTTATGATAGTGCTTTTTTTTTTTTTCTTAACAGCTATTTTTATTTATAGTCAAAAAAATTCTTGCGACTTTGGATCTACAAATTTGGAATTTAGAAACCTTTTCCTTGTTTTTAGTCTTTCTGTGGTTCCGGTGTACACAGACAAACCCAAAACCATCTCTATGACTGTAGACCATGCCAGCTGCTTGACAATTTAAGTAATAACACTTTATAACAGTGGCTCCCAGCCTTTCCCTCAAGTAAGAAACTAAACTTTGTTTATATAGCAACTTTCACAGGTCAGAAACCACAAAGTGCTTTACAAAATATAAGACATAAAGACACAATAGCTAAAACAGAAGGAGAGATAAAACATCATCGATGTGAAAAAGATGTGATTAAAGTAAAAAATGTGTAATGTTTTTTTGTAATATAATTTTTCTCCCCTAGAAGATATTTCATTTTGTCAAATCTCTGTCTATTGAACACTTATCTTCATGTCGTAATACTTTTAACCATGTTGTACTCTCTTCCTATCTGCTTTCTTATTATAAATGAAATCTTGGAACCCATAGCCAGGATCTACAATAGGGACTTCAAAATGCATAACATATTTGCTGACTGGACTCATCATTGTATAGGTTTTTCTTCTTCACATGCTTTAACTTTTGAAAATCATGTTTTGTGCAGTGATATTAAATTGGATTTTCACGTTTTTCATCGTGGAAATTTTGTAGTACTTTCTGCTTTGATACTTAAACCCAATTTAGGAAAAAATCACTTAAGTTGGTCTGTTACCAATGGACACTTAGCTGACTCTAAAAATTGTTGTGGTCAGAAATAATTTTTCTGTCTATGCTAAGACATGGAATGATATTCCACAACATATTAAGTCGTTCCTAACATTAGCAGTTTTAAAAAACACTTGTGCGCATCATTTGCTGGACACCTATTTGAGCTGCATCAATCTTCAGTGCACTGTATGATTTGCAAAGACATATGCACCAAAATGACAACAAATGTATACAAGTGTGCCCAATTCACCACACTTTCCTGTAGTTCCAAAAGATTTAAGTCAGGGGTCTGCAACCTACTGCTCCGGAGCCACATGGCTTTGTGGAACGTCTTCAACGACAGGTCCCAGAGGAAAATGTATCCAAATTATTTTATTTTTTTAAGAATGACCTATTTCCTAGAAGAAATATATCAAGACAATGTAACATTTGTGGCTCTAAATGAGTTTATTATCCAGACTGAGGTCAAGAATGGCTCTCTGTGTTGAAAAGGTTGCACACCACTGATCTAAGTGATAGCAGTATTTTCATTGGCTGGGAATGATTTTGTCTACATACTTTATTAACATGCCTACCGGAGACATGGCTTTGTTTGGCATGGTAACCATTTCAACGTTTTTGTGTTCCAGATGCTGTAAGAAATACAGATTAATTCAAAAGTATGTGACAAATCTGCTAGCTATAACACTTCATAGTTTGAAATAATACTTTTATAATATTTCTAAACGAAACATTTTTCAAACATGCAATTTGTGACGGTGCTCTATATACATCAGTCATATTATACTCATGGTTCTGGCATGTTGGGACGACAAATAGCTGCAGAAGAGATTTGTCTGCGTGCGCATGCATGTGTGTAGGTTTGATTCTTTGCACTGAATCGAGTGCTCTTCACAGTGGCCTCTCTCATCCCAGTCTCATCTCTGAAGAAGATTGATTTGCGAGTAATTAAAACTGTGGCGTCTGGATGTGGGCCAACTTCATGTTCTATTCATGCAGATTAATACATATTTGTCGCTGCCTGTGGGGGCTTAAAGGCATCTGTCTGTCTGTGCCATTAAACATTTATGAGCTTGGAGGAGGGAGGCAGGGAGAGAGTCGTTCGGCAGCACTTTGCTCCATCCTCCTCATATCAGCACACATCTTAATGTGAGCATTAAATCAGAGTAGCCAAACAGGGAATTTGACTATGACAATAGCATTCATCACACCATGGTTCTAGAGAAAAAAATATCCTCTCAGATACTCTTTCACTGCAAGATACCATCAGTCTGTGATGCTTATTTCATGCTGTCGCAGGTGAGTTTTCAAAGTATTTACTCACACACAGCCTTATCCTCTCAATCTGCTTTGATGATTACTTTAATATATTTGCAACAAAAGAGATTTTTTATGTGTTCTTTGATAGTTTTTTGACACTAGGATACAATAGATGGTAACTCTTGAATTTTCTCAGCCTGGCCTCAGTTGGCGTGGGTAATGTTGGGTAACGGAACATCGGTGGGTATGTACTTCTGTGGAATATAGAAGGGCATTATATAACCAATTTGCACATGTTATGTGTTCTCACATCTATGGCTGTGTGTGCAATGAAGAGAGTCCATTATCAAGTGATTACCTTGATAATTAGCATTATCACAGAGGCTTCTTTCATAGTTGAATATCCATGCTAATGACTGAAGTTAGCGTGGGTATTCCTCAGAAACACTTCTTTTTTTATGGATGCTATTAAATAAAATCTCTTTATGGCAACGATATTTACCTTTTTCCTGATTGAACAGCATTTCTTAAAATTTGAGGAAATTTATACACTGACAAAACAGCTGCACATCCAGAAGTCCCTATCTGACAACTCAGGAAATAATTGCTCCCACTCTTTCAGGAAAAGAGACTGTGTTCTAACAGTTGTGTTCATTCACTATGTTTATATGGTGCCAGCCCCTTTCTTCAGAACCTACATGGGTTCCTGACTGGAAACACATCAGGAGACTGTCAGTCACTAGTCCAACGCGTTACTGACGTTGGACCACTTTTTTCAGTAATGAGTACTCTAATGCGTTGCTATTTCAAATCCAGTAGTCAGACTACTACTGGATTTGTAGTAGTCTACAAGTCCAGTAGACAGTTACTTGTCAACTTTGCATTACTATCTTCTTTTGTTATTTAATTGTATTCCCTCTACGGGTCTTGTCGAGTGACTGACATCTTAATGCAACAGTATCAGCAGCAAAAGAAATGTAAACAATGGAGGGAGATGTGCATTTTGTGTGAAAACAGGAACTATTTTGAATTATTATTATTATTATTATTATTATTATTATTATTATTATTATAGGCTTTTTTTTAAGTCGCTTGCAAATTTAATGAGTCACGGATTGCGTCTTTTTGGGCTCATTTAGGCTTGGAAATAAGCAGAGACAAATTTTGGGATTTATTAAGATAAATCCCAGAATTTGTCCGCTATTAAGGTAGTATTAGTTAGACTCTCCCTGTCCATTATTTCCCGGCTGATCCATCCCGCTGTGTCTTTGTTAATGTCAAATTAATATATTACCTGTGAATTACGTTGAACTATCCAGAAAATTGGAAACATCGAGACTAATATGAACACCGCAATAAAAGTGAATAAAGCCACAAATGAGTGAATACATAAAGTTGTGCAACTAAACGCCATTTTAATTATCAATATTTATATAAATGTCACAAATCTGTGCAGCAGCCATCTGAATGGACCTTACCACAAGGGCAGCGTTTCATTGGTTGATGCCCATTCTACATCATAGCACGGCTACCACATGCAAGCTAATGCATTAGTAAACACAAGTTTTCACATCAACAATCAAAAAAGAATGGTTCTCCATTGCCAGTGCAGTATCTGTACTGGTGATGTCAGGCATCCTGATCATATTTGTGGAAATAAAAATCACAGATTTCCAAAATCAAAATCAGAATGCCTTGCTTGGAGCAAAGCTTGTGCACGACCGCATGAGCAGCTCAACCCTTGTAGGATCAACAACAAAGTAGTGTGTGCTGGTGTAAATATTATTAATTTGCTTTATTTCTGTCTGTAATAAAGAAAATCAATTATAAACACACCCATCATGAACACCTTTTCACCAAGTACAGCATAACGGCAGTATGCAGTATACTAATTCTACACCTTGACACCTGTCTGCTACACAGTCTTATGTTAGCTAAACAGACCGATATGCAATGTGTATCTGACATACATTAACGATTTAATTTTAGCAGAAAAGGCTTTGGACTAAACTCTTACTCTTGTTAGCCACTCTAGCACTGAGTACAGTACCAGGCCTGGGCACACTCAAACATTTGCCAACAAACCACACGAGTCACTCTCTGATTTCAAAAGTAACCTACAAAACGATGAATGCCCGACTTACGCAGCTTACAAGAACAAGAAGCATCAGTGATCTTGTCAACTGCTATATTGATGCTATGTTTTCCTCATAGACCAAAATGCTGTGATGTGCACAATGTTGGAGGCATCGCGTAGCTCAAACACTTTGATGTCATCCAAAAAAGATGACATGAACTTGTTAGTTCCTCTGTCCATTGTTGTAGCTGATATTTGGTGAAAATCCAGCAGAAGTGATGCGCTAATCGACTCAGAAATACTCTATGAGTCCGAGTGGAAGACCCCATGTTTACATAGAAACAAAACGCCAACACTTTGTTTGTGAGACTGGAGGCCATGTGAGATTTTCGAGGTAGGTTTTGGGTGGAGCTTGGTAAGGTCCATTGCAGAGCGGCAGAAGGAGCTCTGTGTGTTGCGCTCTGACACCAAACACAGGGCCATTAACGCAGAACCTGGAGGCTGGGACAGGGATGGGGGCTTTAAAATGCTTCTTAGAGTTTTCCAGACAATAGAAACACACAGAAACACACACACATTACTGACGTTTTTTTGTTTTTGTTTTTGTTTTTGTTTTTTTAACTGTTGTAACCATTAAAAAAATCTCCTTGTTTATTCAAAAGGCCTTATGAGTGGTGATACATTGCTGATGTTACCATTATAAAATAACTTGCAATTAAGTATTGGGAAAGATCAATGTAATTTTCACAAGTGGTGGAGCGTTGTTGTCAGCAGCTGCTGAAAGTAACTAAAAAAGTTACTTTTAATATAACTTACTTACTTTCCAAATCAAGTAGTCAATAATCTAACTAAATTACTTTTTTAATGGATAATCAGTAATCTGATTAAAGTTGCTTTTTCAAGTAACTACACCATCACTGGTCACTGACTGGATAGGGGTGGGTTGGTTGTGTCACAAAAGCAACTCCCGTACAAGGATCAGTTCTAACATTGGTAAAAACTCGCAATACTAATGTGCTAAGAAAAATGGCAACACTGCAAATGGGTTTGGTTTGTGGGGTAATGACAAGATGCAAGATAAACGGAGCACAATTTTTTGTACTTGTCCTGCATTCATGTCGAATATTAATGCCACATTGCATGGGACCACTCTGCTAGGATGACCCCACTCACACAGAGCTGGTATTCAAGTGCAATTGAAAATGTTCTCAACCATGTAGACATAAACTTCACTGAATAGGTTCTAGTGGAAAAGGGTCAAAAGAACTGTCTTTTTGTCTTATTCTCCATCTTGAGCTGTGAATCTCTTCCACAGTTATCTCAGAATTCCTCCATGATTCTCTAAAAAGCCTCTCTGTTTTGGTGGAAGGGATGCTCTGGTAGGTTTGCAGTTTCTCAAACTAATCCTACATTTAACCTATCTGCTGTGTTCCTTGATTTGTTCACTAATGCCGTCCAATAGACCGCTGAAACCTTCATAGCTGTATTTAGGTGGAGAGAAGTATGCACACTAGGACTCTATTTACTGGCTATAAACTATGAAGGCAAGATTGCGCAGAAATTTTAATAATATCAGATTAGACAAGCAGGGATGTAAATTTAGGGTCTTATTTCTTGTAAAAAAAAAAAAAATGCTGAAAGCCATGTTTCATTGTTTTTAAGTATAACTAATGGCTAATATAAGTTAAAATAGCAAAAACCATTCTACAGTACCACTGTGTTGTGTGAAACATTACACAGTCTGTCAGTTTGTTGCAATTGCAATGTTTGCTTCAAAGTGTAAGAAGAACATATATATTAATTTAATCATTCCACGAAAAATAAACTGTTTTAATTTTACTTATAAAAGCTGTTGTCATTTAGCTCACATGTAGTGTTGACAATACTGCAGTCTGTTAACAGTGACTGTATCTGTTGGTTGTGTTTGTGTCTGCAGGAGGTTGGAGTGTGTGGGGCCGCTGGGGGCAGTGCAGCAGTGAATGTGGTGGAGGAATCCAAACCCGAGCTCGGACCTGCCAGTCGCCTCCAGAGGAGTCTTTCCTGTGTGAGGGCATAGTGGAGGAAGGTCGGCCCTGCAACTCCCAGTCGTGCACAGGTTAGCTCTTCCCAATGACTTTGGTTCTGTCCACCAATGAAACTTTGTGTTCATTGGACATTTTAAAAATATCCTACGCTTAGCCTTCCTTTCCTACTTTATTCTTCTGTTGTGTATCTTATACGTGTGATTCAGTATTTTGAGTTAAGGAGTGCATGTTGGAAAGGGGACTTTGATTGATGAAAATAAGAAAACCTGCATGGTCAACTGGTTTTTTGGTCAATAATGCAAAGACCTAATTATTTCAAAATCCTAACAACCTCAAATGGCTAAAGTGACTCAGGCAGTGAGGATCTGAGTGCTTTATTGGTAATTAGAGACTATTTACCAAGAAGTATTAGTGCTTTCACTGAAATGTTTGACAGCTTAAAACTTCTTTTCATCTGGGCAGAACAATTGTTGCATTTCTCTGTCTCAATAAGTCATGGCTGCAGCTGTGATGGGTTTAAGTGTATTTTTGTACTTAGTCAGACCATCAGAGGCACTTCAAGACTCTGAACAGCATTATACAACAACTGAAAGAAATTGTCAGCACACAGGAACAGCACATAAACACCAGTAGCACAACACAAGTCCCAAGTTTGGCTGATGCTGTTCTGGGTGACCAATCACGTCACGGTTGTTCCCCAAATATAAGCCATCAATGAAGGAGCTCTGGTTGCTAACCCCGCCCCTCCTCCCCCTCCTGGCCTTGCCTCGTCCTCCTTTAGGCAAAGGTCGCCATCTCTCTCGCAGCCAGTCTCTCCGCTCGGTGGACCACCCCAAGCGTGATGACACAGACAAGTCCCCCCGCAGCGGACAGCAGAGACCTCAGGAAGGTAAGACAACGGGACGCAGAGGGATCCCATGCATCAGTCATTGTGGCAGCTTGGGTGACCAGTTTACTTTTACAACATACGGTGTGACACACTTCAAACATACAAATCTATCAAAATCTCCCACAGCAGTGCCTTGTCCACAGTGGACTACTTCCAACATGGACCCTAACTGAACATAGAAAAAAACTGAAAGAAACAACACTGTGTACTCTCTGTAAAATATGAAATCAAACCGAGTTGCTGCTCTCTGATAAAGTGATGCTGCACCAAAGTAAAAAAAAAATGACATAAAGGAATAGTTCAACAAATTTTACTGGTAATCAGTCTATGATTGAAACAGAACATACTGTATTATCACTATATTGGTGATATATGTAAATACAAGGAAAGAATAGTTACTTTACCATGTATTCATTTTACAGAATATAGAAATGATGTGTGGCAAGCAAATATCAAGCAAGTACATCCTAAAGTGTACACAAGATCCATGTACATATCCTCCACCCTATGCACATACATCCACATACAGATACATTCAAATATGAAAAACTATTTCGAAGACAAACTACAACACTGTTCATGTTGAAAAAGAAGCCAAAGTTGCAGGCCTGAATGTAAAGACCCTTTGCCAAGATATTTTCTGGGAATAGAGATTCAAACCAAAATTAGCCATTCCTAAAGTAATTATAAAGCATAAAGTGACTCAAAATTTAGAAGTTCTAACTGTCATGATTTTGGTGTGGGTTTTTACCCTATGTTTTCCATAGGGTTGTTATTCTTAGTCTTTGGTTATTTATCTGTGGGTTTACTTCCAACATGGAGCCTGACTGAACAAAGTGAAACTGAACAAAACAGAACACTGTTTCATAGTTTTCTTGGTGTCATGTTTTCTTTCTGTAGCTTATTTTGCATTTTGTTTTATTTAAGTCAAATTTTTGTTTCATGTTTCTTATCTAGTTCTCATCCCTGGGCGCATTTCTTCATTGCTATCATATTCTGTTGAGTTTTGGCGAACACTCTGGATCATGTACTGAGTTCAAATAAATCTTCATCATATCGTGTTGCTGTTCACATTTTGACTGCCTTATCTCCACCTTCACCAATCATGACACTAACTGCTCTCTGATAAAGTGAGGAAAGATGATGACTAGTTCAGATAACACCTAAATTATGTGTGTACTTGCAGAGCACACAGAGGAAGGCATTGCATTTGCAAATATCACAGTGCTCTACAACTTTCTGTCAACTTTGTATTATTTATTCCTTGTTGGTGGTTACTGTGAACAGTTTTGGGATGATTTTTTGAAACTGTACTTCATTTCGATTCACTCATGCATTGGATTTGCCTAAAAAGGTTGTTCAGCTCTAATTTAAATACAAATTTTAAAAAAAAGATGGCAAAGTGCAAACCTGCAGCTACCTGTCAGTTATGGAGGTTGAACAATATTCCAGAGATTTTTTATTTTGAGTGAGGCATCACTTTAATGTGCTTAGCTTCCCACTTCCTGTTAGCTTTTCTTTTCTCACAACCCGTCTGTGATTACTCAGGCCTCTCTAATTGGTTCAGTGATCCATTTAATTGGCAGTCTCTGAATGTAACAGTATGAATGACATGTCCTAAGGCGATGGCATTCACTTTTACATAGAGTCAATGCAAAGGATATGACATCTGAGCCTAACAAAGAACAAGCAGATCCAGTGCTGGGCTCCATTTCAGGGGTCGCTTGTTTGAGGGGAGCCATGTGTGAATTTGGACAAAGAAGGTTAGCCTTTACCTGTTGCCACAAGACAGGACAGTATTTACAGAATTACTTGTAGGCTCCTAAACAATTCTTTATCTTGTCCTTTAGAATGATCAACAGTGCTGTTTAGAAGACCGATCATCTTAAAGGACAGCAAGTTCAAGCTACCATGAGAAAACCCATCTGTCAACCTCATTTGTCTTTGAGGAAGACAACTTTATTCAATATTCAGGAAATCTTAGGTGTTCAATAAAAGCAGCCCCTTGAAATGTGGCATGGACATACTTTACCTTTTAATACACAGCCCCTCTTTTTTTGGCCCCGGAGGCTGCATCCTGCATGTTAAACAGTTGTGGACCTTTCCTTTTCTTCCTTTTCCTCCCAATCCTTCCATTCTTTACCTATTCCATCTTGCTCAGTAGAATCAACTTCAGGTGAGGAGTGGTCATCCTGGAGTGTGTGTTCTGCCACCTGCGGGGAAGGCTGGCAGAGTCGCACTCGTTTCTGTGTGTCCTCCTCCTACAGCACCCATTGTAGCGGGCCACTGCGAGAGCAGAGACCTTGCAACACCTCAGCAATTTGTCCAGGTAAGCCTCTCCCTTACCCCCACCAGATCCTCCTCACGCCCCACAGTCACCCGCACCCGTCTCCTCCCAGCGCTCAGTCCTCTCCCTGACCATGTATTATCCATAGAAGACCCTCTCGATACCACTCTTATCAGCCACTCTACCAACAGATCGGGTTTCAAAGGGTTCTCAATCTCTCATGGAAACAGACAGCTGTGGGAGGTCCTAGAAGCAATAGCCTTAAAACCAAACCCACAGTGGAGTAACAGATGGGTCACCTGTCACTGTGATGTTTCTTAGTTTCAATTTGCAAAATGGATGGTCTGTACATCTGTCTTCTAAGTCACATGATAGTTGCTCTGATTGCAGTTCATGGCACATGGGATGAGTGGTCACCGTGGAGTTTGTGTTCATCCACCTGTGGCCGAGGTTACAGGGCCCGAACAAGAAGTTGTTCGCCCCCGCAGTTTGAGGGAAAACCCTGTGATGGACCAGAGAAGCAGACCAAATTCTGCAACATAGCCGTCTGTCCAGGTAAGCATGACCCATAAACCAATGACCCAATAATGTTGACATCCTCATAGATCATAATCAAGCAAACCCTCTCAGTTTGCTTAGCTGTGAATAATATCCCGGCTTATAAACACTGTGATTGGTCACACTCTTTGTTCTCGCTTGTTGCTGTGGCCCTGCCGGTTCCCAGTTGATGGGGTCTGGAATGAGTGGTCCAGCTGGAGCTCTTGCTCTGCGACATGTTCCAATGGGACGATGCAGAGAACCAGGGAATGCAATGGCCCCTCTTATGGAGGCTCAGAGTGCAGGGGAGAGTGGCTGGAGACGGTTGACTGTTTCCTACGGGATTGTCCAGGTATGACCAATTGTTGCAGAATGTGTCTTTCACTCTGCAGTTAACATACTGACTTTTCCAATTAAAAATAAGCTTTAGCCTTCTGATGGTTTGTATTTTGTTTTTAAATTCAGTCTATTAAAGGAGCAGTGTTATGTCAAATCAATTTTTTTGAGCTCTATGTTTGCTAGAATCTTATTCTCTAATCAGAAATATACCTGGCGGTTTGGCTTCATTCTTTTATTAATATTTAATAAATCGTTTAATTTCCCATGGCAACTGTTCTGCTGTGCAAAATGGCTGTTTCTGGCTAGTTCTGTGTGGAACTAGCATTCCCTTTGAGATGCAGCTCCTTCTTGGAGCTGCTTTTTCCAAGCTTCTGCCTCACAGTGCATGCCTCTCCACGACACCCCCACTCAGCTCCTTCAGCCTAGTCTGCAGCAATTAGCAAATATTAATTGCATTGCTGTTCTGTTCCACAGAACAGCAATGCGGAAGTAGCAATGTAGTGTGAAGGTAATAGAGGAGTGAAGTTTTGTGGACTTGCTGGAGGCGGAGTTTCAGCAAAGAGCAAGCGTTTTTAAAGAGACAGAGGCTTAATTTAAAGGCATTAAATAACAAAGCCAAATTGTCTTTGTCATATGTATATGTAGTTGGATAGTTATGTGATTGTGTTGCAAAATTCCATTGTTTGTCTGGAAAATGCATAATTCTGCCCCTGTAAGTGAATTTAATTGAATTTTTACTCTGAAATTTACTGTAGTAAACAATATTTCATGTTGTGATTGCTAGTGGATGGGAAGTGGCAGCCTTGGTCCTTGTGGTCAGGCTGCTCAAAAACCTGTGGAGGGGGGACTCAGCAGAGGAACAGGGTTTGTTATGGGCCCTTTTTTGAAGGACAGGATTGTCCTGGAGAGAGACAACAAATCCGTCACTGCAATGAAAAGAGATGCCCAGGTGACTGAATAGAAACATTTATATCTGAAATGTACGCGTACATTTTCTCACATCAGTGTGACTGACAGTTTATTTATCTTTCTGTTGCAAACAGCACCTCATGAGATATGTGATGAGGACAATTTCTCTAAGGTTGTGTGGAAGATGACTCCTGCCGGGAATACAGCAGCAGTACAATGTGATCCCAATGCCATAGGTGAGCTTCCATCTTCCATGCATTCACACAAGGTTCTATTTAGAGAAACTGCGTGACAGAGTCCTCAGTGCTCAGCTGAACTTCTGTGTCTCCTCCACATAGGCGTTATCCTGCGTCGCTGCTCTTTGGATGAGGAGGGGATTGCCTACTGGGAAAATCCCACCTATATAAAATGCATTTCCAATGACTATCGTAATATACAAACCTTGGTAAGCAGTAAATCTGTTTTCATTTGAATTGTTTGGGGTTTTTATCTCCTCCAGGGGGCTTTTTTTTTGCGGGCTGACAGGAAGAGGGTAAGGAGAGGGGGGAAGACATGCGGCAAATATCATCGGGTCCGGGAGTGGAACCCGTGACGGTTGCGTCGAGGACCAAGTGTGTGTCACGCTATCCCTACGCCACCACAACACGCCCTCATTTGGCTTGTTTAAAACATAGTTTGGGATCTGTGAAAGCTTTATTTTTTTTAAACAACACATTGATATGGTCCCTTTGTTTCTTTTCGACAAATGTGCATACATTTTAAATTAAGAACTATCTCTTTCATGTAGTGTTATTCAGTTCTGATTCGGTATTTTAATTCTTAATCTACAGGAGAGTGAGGGCAGTGCAAATATGATAAAACCTGTGAAATAGGCCTTGGGTTTACAGCCAATAGGTTCCCAAGAAGCAGATGTTAGCTTTGATGGCATTCACATCAAATTATTAGACGGTTCCCACACTCTCAAGGCGCTCACAATTTATTTGAAAGTTTTTTTCTCAGAGATTTATTTTTCTACCGAGCACCCAAAACTTTCTCTTTATTGTACTATGTACTTATCAGAATAACATGGCAACT
Organism: Poeciliopsis turneri; assembly: GCA_922788865.1. Lineage (NCBI taxonomy): Eukaryota > Metazoa > Chordata > Actinopteri > Cyprinodontiformes > Poeciliidae > Poeciliopsis > Poeciliopsis turneri. The sequence continues at coordinate 300,483 of CAKLNU010001061.1, read as the reverse complement.
CTAGAACTATGGTACTTTCTTTTTTAATTCAAAATAAGAGTTTCAAACTGAGACAGGATGGTAACTTAAAGCACACATTTTTTACACTTACTTCTCTAGATGAAGTCACATTTTGACTTGTTTCAGTTGTTTCAGATGTCACTGACAATACCGTAATATTTAATGGTAAGATTTTGTTGGACAATATTTCATTACCTGAGAAGGGGTGGGTTTTAATAAGTTTGTGCTTTTACCCACTCCTTTGATCGTTCATTGTCTATATGGCATTGCTGTAATTTTTTTGTAACTTGACACGTTCAATAAACTTCAAAAATAGAAAAAAACATCCCCATGTTTTACAAATCACTACCTACATGAGATACCCCTAAAAGAAATAACAGATAAACTAACAGAAATTTTCTCCATCAGACTCGGGAACACTTGTCCAAAGCACAGCGTGGTCTTGTGGGAGATGGAGTTTCAGAAGTGATGAACAAGCTGAGGATGACATCTGATGATGGAACAAGCTACAGCGGTGATCTGTTGGCTATCCTGGACGTACTGAAGAACATGACAGAGATCTTTAGGAGGGCATACTACAACCCCACCAGTGCAGACATGAGTGTAATTTTGGGGAGTTTTCACATTTCACCTCTGAATGTAGAAATGCTTAGAGTTAGAATTAAATTTGAAACATGTTTAGTTATTTGGGGTTCTTCTATCTTGTTTTTAGTTCAGTTTCTGAACATATATCTCATGTATGCAGAGAGCTAGTCCCAGAGTTGATAGAAAAATTGTGGAAACTGAATGTTTCTGTTTGAATTCTGTAAGACGTTAGAGGTAAGGGCCATTTACTGCCTGAGGTTTTCAACTTTAGACAGTGAAGGAGAAGTGGGATTTTGACTATTAATTGAGAATGTAACCATTTCTATTATGCCAATTAAATATTCACACAACGGCAAATCTAAAAGCACCAACAGTCAATATTTTGCTTTTCTGTACATTATAATTAATCAGTTAAAAAATCTAAAATGTTCTTGTAATTCATATCCACCAAGTATTAAGTTTGAAGACACTGTTGCTGTATGTTACTGTCATGACTGCTATGACATGCTAACAGTTTGATATCCAAGATGGCAACGCAGCCTACAACAAAATTTGATAGGATTTGATGCATGTTGCTGCGACAGACTGGCGACCTGTCCAGGGTGTACCCCGCCTCTCGCCCGGAACGCAACTGGAGATAGGCACCAGCAACTCCCGACCCCGTTAGGGAGAAGGGTGGTCAGAAAATGGATTGATGGATGGATGAATGGATGGATGGATGGATGGATGGATGGATGGATGGATGGATGGATGGATGGATGGATGGATGTTGTAACGTACGAAAAGAAAATACAAACGCACTTCTCAAGGGAACAAAGTGGCTAAAGAATTATATATTTTGACCAACTTAAGGTTGGTCCACATTCATTAGTTGGTTTTTGTTTCAGGACTGTGTACTGTAGGAATATAATTGGACATTGTTGAAGGTAGTGTTGTTACCTTTTGGAATTCCAAGTAGGACCAGATAGTGGGGCATAAATCTTAGACATACTTAAAAAATACAACATTTCAACCTGAGTGATTGAAAAACATTTCATTTTTGTTTCATAGAACTTTGTGCAAACAGTGAGCAATCTGCTGATGGAAGAGAACCGGGACAGATGGGAAGAAGCACAACTGGTGAGAACCACCCTCTCTCAAACAGTTCTGCTTTGTTTGTAATTTCCTCCCCCGTTGAACTCTGTGTTCAGTAATGACAACCCTAAAGCTGATGAGTGAAACTTTGTCAGAACAGCCCACCTGTGTCTTTTCAGACAGACAGTGGTGAGGAGAAAGGACAGACGAGAAGATAGAAATAGCTTTAGCTAATGAGGAACTGACTCAAGGCAAACACCCACTCCTCCATCTGCTGCATCCATCAGTATACAGGTGGCTGTGCCAGGACTGTCACCATGCAGGTGGAGGAGAAGCACTTAATAAACCAGCTAGGTTTCTTAAACCATTTCATAAGCCAGCTTTTATTTTTCTAAAGGAAAAGTCGACCAAAGAATTCAACATAAACCATCATTTGTTTAAGCTCACTTTAAACTCAAGACGTTTTACAACACTCGTATAAATCTTATTTTGTTTATTTTTAAGTATATTTATCTACACAGTCTCTATCTAAACAACATGTATCTATTACTCTTAAATCTGGGGAAAAATAAATCTCATTGCAGACTGAGACAAATATTAAATAAAACACCTCTATTGTGAGCAGCAAGCATAAACTCCCTACTTAATGCACATCACCAGATGCAGTAGAACATGCAACCAGCTTATTTTTTAAATGGTGCTGACAAGTATTCCAGTGATGGGAGATTATTCCTCCCTTTCTAATGCTGCTCTGGGTAACTGCCCTATGGCCAATGTCAGCACAGGTGAGGTTTCAAAAAGGTTTTGCTGAAATAAATGACAGTCAATATAATTATCAAACTTTTTCCTCTAAAATGTACTTGAAATAATTTCTTTCCTGTGTTGTGCTCCAAAGAAAGCCGTGTAGCCATCAAGTCAAAACTCACTTGATTATCATGTGGAACAAGTGGTCCAGTTGCACCGAAGGAGGCGTTCAGACAACTTTAAGGTTCCTACAAGTGCAGCCATTATCTTTAACTGAAAAGTATGTTAGACTTTCAGACAAATGCTTTGTAAAATAAAGGAAGAGCATCAAAGTCATTTATTTCTATGCAAAGAGAAGATAATTATGCAGGGAGTCCAGGGATGCACTGTATGTGCAGTCATCTGCGAGCAATAATTTTTTCTGATAGCTTGTGAGATCAAAAAAATCATTTATGAAAATAGTAAATAATCCTGATGGATTCCATTTATGAGGTTGCCACTTACTGATTAAGAGAGGCTCTTTACAAATGTGTCCAAATGTGTCCTGAAAACAAGGCTGTGCATGATTAAGTTAAATAATGAAGACTCGGTCAGTTAGATATTTACACTTCACATGAAGTTATACAAACTGGGATTTGCAAAATCATATTTTTGTAAATGGAAAATATTTCAGCTGTGAGGCATCGGAGACATTGACTGAAAACAGAAAGCACTGGTAGGATCAAAATGGTTGCTGCAAAAAATTGTTGGTTAATTTGATGTTTTTTCTTTTGAACAGTGTTTCCTAACTTAACACTGGAAACATACAGCTATTAATGCAAACAATTGTACGAAGTGAAGATAAAGCTGGTTGCAGTCTGGTGTGAGACGCAGCATGGTTCTCAATCAACAAGCAACAGTGGAACATTGTGTGTAAAGGAAAAGTATTTTGTGTGTTTTATACTTAAGCAGCGGCTCAGAATATTCATCTCATATTCCTTATCTTTTCCTTCTTTCCAACTCTCGTGTCTGTTTTCTCAGTTGGGCTCCAACATAAAGGAGCTGTTCCGTCTCATGGAGGACTTTGTGGACGTCATTGGCTTAAGGATGAAAGAGTTCCGTGACCTGTATGAAGTCACCGATAACCTAGGTTAGCTTCATCTTCACACATTATATCTATCTATCAAAAGCATCTTCTTTTTGCTGCTTTTCTTTCTCTAAAAACTTCTGTTTGGAAAATATCACCTGACTTTAAACAAAATTCCTGAAACAATGTTGTGCAGTTAAGAACTCATTCACTGTTAGAGCTAACAGCAATGGCTTTAATGAAAATGAATCAATTTATTTTCACTAAAATGAATTGTATTTTAATGAAAATAAATTGATTTATTTTAATCGATTGAAATATTTATATTTCATTTGTATCACAATCCTGTGTAACACATTTATTATAAAGATATTTTTTGTCTTAAGACAAAGTGAACCTGAGCCTGAGTTTCAATTTTAGACTTTTAATTTATCAAAACATCAGAAAATGTTTACTCAGTTGTTTTCTTTAAGTGGATCACTGGCTGACTATTACAGTCAGCCAGTGTTGCTTTTTCTGTGTTATGGAATGAACAGGTGTGTTAAAACAACACACCTGTTGTTGTTGAAATAGAAAGGCTTGTGATCAGAGGAGTGAACTGATGTGTGGCCTATCCGTTGTAATGTTGGCTGATCTGTAAGATCATAGGAAAGTTTGCTTGATTTAGATTAGAATGTTTGTTTTCGTTTTTCTCTTGTTTCAGTTGTATTTTCTTTCTTACGGAGAAACACTTTATTTTGCATTCTATTTTACTTTTACACTATGTTTTGTTTGTATCGCAGAAAATAGCGATACAAGTAGAATGGTGAGGAATTATGTTTCCTTTAAGATTTTGAATCCAAATTTACAACTACCGGCTGTTTTTCTGCATTACCCATTGGCTACAGATGTTCAACTTTTCATTCAAAAAGACATGAAATGAAATAATCCTCACAGAGCCCGCTGGTTACTTTTACCTCCAGATAAAAACTTGATCTCGATTGGAGGAGTACATGTGGGATTGAGCCATCAGAAGAGTCCTGTTTACCTCAATGTCTGGAGCTAAAGTGCCGCCTACATCTTTTCAGGCTGGCTGACCTCTCCTCCTCCTACATATTAAACATGAGCCGTGCTATGTAAAAGATGCTTCACCTCCTCCAAGAATATTCCATACTGTCATTAAAGTTTTTACTTTTACTCTCATAAAAGGAGTCAAGTTGTAAAGAATGTAACTAATCAGATCTGTCCAGAACAGGTTTGTTGGTCAGTATACTAGCCTCTTTCAAACAAAGATATCTTGTATTTATTTGTTTATTTATTCATTCATTCATTCATAAAAAAAATATTTGCATTTTTGGCTTATTTTTCCTGTGTATTCTGTTCACAAACTTGATAAAGGGTCCTACCCCAAGTTTTTACAGTGCCTGACGTGCACTTTTTAATCCATGAAAACTTGAAGTTCCCTCTAAATACGTTTAGAGGGATAAATCATAAATATATAAGACAAAGAAAAAAAAAACTTTTTAATTGATCAGAAAAAAAATGTAATCTTTCTCACCAAAATACTAGAAGTGGACGGGGTAGAAGCAGGCTGTCATCTCCCAGGCTCAGATTTAATGCAGCTTGTACCCAGGAGATGTTATGATTCAGTTCAGTTAAACAATAATACTAATAGTGTGTTGAAAGTGAGAGTGCTGACTTTTATAGCAATGTTGAAATTTTGAAGGTTCACATACAGTCACTATTCTGTCGATTACAGTTTTGAGTATCCATAAGCGTCCTGTGATGGATCAGGCTGACTTCAACTTCCCTATGAAGGGCTGGAGAGGAATGGTGGACTGGGCTCGGAACTCTGAGGACCGAGTCAGCATCCCAAAAAACATCCTGTCCACTGGAAAGCCGGGTAAATGCTGCTTGATGGATGCTCTTAAAAATGTAAATTCCAAACATTCTTCAAAATCTGATAACAGATAACTGATAACTCTGATAACTCTGTTAAACAGAGAGCTTAACAGAGTTTTATCTCCAATACAGTCTACCCTGTATTTGAGAACAGAACTACTACGTGTGTGTTTCTTTGTATGTGTTTGTCAGCACAGAAAAGTAGACGCATAGTGACAATTAGATCATTTGTAAAACAGTGTTTACATCTATTAATCTGCAGAACAAAACCCCCCACTTAGATAAATGCTTGGATTTAGTGTTGCACATAAAACTTGCAGGAGAATGGAAGGATTCTACGTCACCCGCTGCTCTGTAGCTGCAGAAAAAAGGCTTGTTGTTTTCCAAAAGTGACATTTTAAAGATGTTAATACAAAGCCTCCCTGCATGCCTTCACAATCTGATGACACTGAAATGCAAATAGCAGCATTCAGATGCTAATTCTTGCTAAGACACAAAGAGAATTATCCAAACGTGACTTTAAAGCAAACTTACTGTTACTGTGTGGAAAAATCCCATATACGTGTTTGTTAATAAACACAAACTGATTAAACTTCTCTTTAATAAAAAAAAATTTCCTTCATTAGGCCCTCGGTTTTTTCTGTGTGTAGGGTCATTATTTGATAGTCTGTTACATAATGAATACTCAGTTTTAATGAGGAAATCTCAGCAAGGAAACACTCCATTTGTATTTTTTCCAAGCTTTCCAGAATAAGTTTTCACAGTTTATAAATTGGGGGGAAAATATTCTGCAAATGTTAACAAGTGAACAACAACAGCTCCCTGAACTACAACAGTTCAGCCCGTCTCTCAAAGAGATCTGGTTGAACTTAATTGAGCAGTAAGTGATGCTAGACACCTTAATATCAACTCAGTGTTGATAGTTGATATTGGTTGAGATGAAGCAACCAATCACAACAAGGTGGTAGGAGCAAACCTGGTCACCCAGCAAATAAAATACCAAATGTACAAATTAATATTCAAAACTTGTTATCATCTTCTTCAAGTTAATTAAACTTTATAATCACACCCATCTGTCTTTTATAATATACAATAGCAGTGAGTGTGACCATGCATGTACAGGCTCAATGTGGAGCACTTCAGACAATATGATGCATGCTGTGCTCATGAGAAATGATAAGGTCATATTATTTGAGAAAAACTTTAACTGAGAAATAGAATTAAGGTCAATATTCAGGTTCAAGACACACAAACTTCAGGATATTCAGTAAAAACATATGACACATAATTTTACATCATTTTTAATATCATGCTTACAGCTTCAACTCTTCTTAGAACACACTCCACAAGGTTTAGAAGTCTGTTTCTGGGGATTTCTAACCTTTTTTCCTTAAATAGGATGTTAGAAGTCAGACACTGATGTTGGGCAAGAAGTCTGGCTCTCATTATTTGCTGTAATTTGGAATTAGGGTGCTTGATCAGGTTAGGTCAGGTTAGGTCAGGACTTTATGGAGTAAAATTATGTCCCTCAATACTAAACAAGTGTTTAGTGTTTAGTGAAATGTAATAAACTGCTTTATTTCACAAGCATCCCGCCATGTTGCGACACTGGACATCATTCAGCTCCTGAAAATAGTCCCTTCTTTTAGGAACAGTCTGCTACACTAGCTGCTGGAATGTATACACCAGAGCCGATTTGAAGTAATTGGAACACCTGAGTCCAAATTGTCATTTTTATTTTCTCACGGCAGTCTTTGGATGGGAAGAAGTGCTTTCCTTGTCGTAACCTCAATCTGAGGCTAAATTATGATGCTAAGAGATTCAGAAAACAAGATAAACAGAGTTATGTTTTGATCAGTGATGTCATCAATGCCTTACTCTGATAAGACCCATTTTTTCTGTAAGATATAATAACACTTTATTTTTATAATTTTACATAGTAAAAAACATAAATTCTTGCTTTCCTCTTGAGAAACATCTCATCTGTAATACTATGCAGCAACAAAAACATAAACAATGGAGGGCGGAGAGAGATGCATGTTGGAAATAAAAGCATTATTTTCAGTTGGTGTCAGCTAAAAATGACAGCATCAAGGTTTGTTGTTCCCTCTGTTCTGTGACAAAGTTCTGAAAGAATGGGAGACAGAATAACAAGAGATTTCAGTACTTCACTCATGCAGCAGCTTAATGCAAAAAGGACCCTACTGAAGGATGGAGCCAATATCCATCGATCCCAGAATATGTTTACTAGCTATTTCTGAGGAACAGATCACAGTCTGTTTGAGTTAGATGACACAAATATTACAAAAGGAAAAATGATAGCTTTTTGATTATTTTTGTACTGTATTTACATTCTTAGGCTTCAACTGATGTGAATTTATATTTATTGTGGGTTTTTTTTCTGTCATTTATAAATCTTTCTCTATTGCCAGGTTTTGTTGTATAAGGTCAATTTTCCAAATTATCTGGCTACAAAAGTTCAACATTGAATTTGAAAAAGACATTTGACTCAAACTGACAAAGCAAATTCAACAGGTGATGCAAAGCATAAAGCTGTGACAAAACATGCATGGCATGCTCCCCCACAACCACCCAAACAGAAAAAAGCTTATCTTTTTTCTATTTGGGTGATACAAAACCAGGCTCAAAAACCAGTTGAAGCTGGTACCAAAACCAGTAAGTGAAGCTGAGTACATGAAGCTGGCCATACAGAATGTAGAGGAAATGCTGTCTTTAAACACTATTCACTCACCCTGATTCTGATGTTTAGATTGAAGCAACCAGGACTGTTATTTTTAAAAACAAGCTATCAGAAATCAGGTTACTTGATGCAGAAGATTGTGAAGTTATTGTGTTAATTAATTAACCCACTAATCTTGCTTTAGGCTGGAGGTTAAGATGGATTCTCTCCATTTAACTGTGGCGTGTTAAAAGAGGGAAAAATTAAAACCATGCAGGAAACTGACCGCTGATGGGTGTATTGACTGCTCCAGAACAACTGATTGTGGAATGAATCTTTCCGTGGAAAGTAATAGACCTTTAGCGATTTTAATTACTTTACTGCTCAACACCCCAAAGGCAGACATTTTAAATGTATCCGTTAAACTAGCAACCAGTTACTGACACAAGTTGGACCTCTCCAAGTCAATAATATTTGTGAAGAATTATTACTCTCTCACAGAAAAATATTGTTTTTTAATTGATTTGAACTTTCTGCATGCAGTTTTCAATTTTTACAACTTTCTTGAAAAAAAAGTGTGTTTTGGTGAGTCCTAATCCTTCTATGTTGACAAACTGGCAGTTTGTTTCCCATCTGCTGGCCCATCTCATTCCTTTGCTAAAGAGCACTTTTGGGTGTTGAGTGTTGAGGCTCTTGAAAACAAGAAGCATACTAATGAGCCCGTCATTCCTAATCAAGAGTCAACGGGATCCAATCAGGTGCAATTAAAGGTAATTTCCTCGCTGACTGTGGGATGTGTCTCCTATGCAGTAATGTTCCACCATCAGCTAGCACATCAAGGATACGATTTTCACTTGTTCACACTGATGAAAAGGCTTTGGTATTTTATTTTGGGATGTCTAACAAAATGGTGATGGACCTCCATTACTGTTTGCAAGACTGTATTTAAAAAGCAAAAAAAAAAAAAAAAAAAAAAAACATAAGGTTCTAATCATCTGTTGCTTGATGATTAGAGCAAATTGGAGTCTCACAATTTATTTATATGTTTAAAGGATAAGAAACATATCTAAATATTACACTTTCTAACCTAATATAAATAATGAAATTTATTTTGGCACTCCTCTGTGTGTAAAGTGAAAGCTCATTTTACCATACTGACATAAATATATATGAACATATGCATTTTTATATGCATATACATATATAAATAATATATAACATGCATTGTTGCTTTAGAAATGATTTCCTCACTTACCTAAAGTTTTGTTCTAAATTTACAAAGAATTGGTGCATACTGGTATAGATCTCTTTTTATTTCAGTGTTGATTCCATATGCTTTATGCCTGCTCTGAATAAGCAAATGTATGTTTTGGTCTTTCCTTTGGTCCTTCTTTTCTGAACCAATTGGTTCTGAGTTTTTCTTGCAGACAGAAGATTGTGAAGTTATTGTGTTGATTCATTAACCGACTAACCCTGCAGACAAACTCAGAATCAATTGGTTAGAATCCCTCCAGATGAGTTGTTGTTGGGCACACTCGATCTGGCTGAGCATATTGCATAGTGTGGCCAGAGAGTGCATAAAGCAGGATACATAATATTTCATCCCCCTCACACTCTCACACATCTTGCTTGGTTCCCCTGTGATGTCCATGGGAGCTCAGCTGTTGCCTGGGAGGCACTGTCTCTGCATGCTGCCTGGCACACTGCTGTGCGCTGCCAGGTTGCCATATAGTGTGCTGGAGCAGAAGAGTTGGATGTCTTCAGCTGGCCCGACAGATGGAGGCATGTTTTCCTACGGTTTGAGTCTCGTTTCAGCCCAATGCTACTGTTGAGTCCAGTTGTCAAGTTTTGACAGATCTCCTTCCTTACTGCTCTGAAATGGGGAAATTTATGAAAGCTAAAGCCATGTTTAGTAGCAGGTCGGATCAGTGTGGGCCTCTAACTGGCACAGTGTCCAGAGACTTCTGGAAGAATTTTCTGAATAGAGGATACAAGTTTTCACAGTCATTAAAATGTGAGTGCCCACTGTTTTTGGATTGTTGTGGAGTCACAATGATCTTGTTTGTGTGAAAGTTTTTTCTTTTTTTTGCCTTTGGTACTTTAAAAACAGACACTGAAATTTCTCTGACAATCGAAGTCACAGACTGGGGTTAAACATCCCTTCTTTGCATCTAAATACATACAAGAAAACTACAGCTGGATTTTTATTTATTTATTTTTTTGGATCATCAAAAATTCAATTTGGGATGCATAACTGAATTGAAAAATGTTTTAGAATCTTCTACTGCAAAGGAGAGCTCTCAAGAACCTGGTATCCACCCTAGAGAACTTGCACAGCATGAATTGGGTGTGACACATCTGCTTCTACAGTGAGGCAGTAGAACAGCTGCCTTACACAAGAAGCTGGCCAGTTCTTTCCAAAAAGAACACCCAGAAAGTCCCGCAGGAAGTTCAAGCTCTTTTGCTGTACAGTGGCACAGTTGGTAGAACTATTCTCCCTGTGCTTGGATGGGTTCTCTCAGGGTTCTCCAGCATCCTGCCACCATTAGGTAAATGGGTTCTCTAAAATGGTCCTTTTGGTATGAGTGAGTCGATCAGACAACAGTTCTGCTTTACAAGACATCTGGGCGGCCCTGTGATAGACCACACAATGACTGCTGGAGATGGACATCAGAACACTTTTGATGAAAAACAGATTTGACTGTTGTCTCTCTCTGAACATAGAATTTTTTGGAAATAATTTGGATTTTCGAAATACTTGTCATAAGGGAAAGTTTGAACAAATTCAGACATATGGGTCAAAGAGAGAAGGGCCTGCAGATCAGATACAACATAATGCCTGAAAACCTCCTCATCAGAACAGGAAGAGGAATTCTTCTGCTCAGGTTGGATGCTGTTTACTTTGTTGGAACCAGCCTGGGCTTCTGCTCTGGGTCATTCTCTCAGCTTTGTCTTCTCCAGCTCTCAGGGAGGATACTATCCCGCCAGGGCAGTTACTCTGAGGCTGAAAGCCTATTGGATGGGCGGCCATTTGTCTCTATGAAAGTCAGAACCATAATACAAAAATTATAAAAACTTCCTTGCTGAAAGGTTGAATAATTCTGTAGTGAATACAAACAACACAAAGGAAGTGGAATTAAAATGTCCACTAAAGCTGGCATAACATTAGAATTTTCTATGTGCGATTTCTTCTTATCATCTACATTTAGTTTGATGATAATTGCTGTTTTTTCCAGCATGATGGAGAAGCATGAATCAGGGGAATAGTTAGAACAAACTGGCTCCAAAATCACACAAGTTTTAAATCTGTGGTCAGTTTCTTTACTCCACTGAGAACCGGTTTTCAATTTTAAAACAATAAATGGAGAAACAGAAGTCAACAAAATGTGCTCAACTCCAAGCACTAAGAAGACAAAACTAAGTAAGCATGAAAATTATGAATATGTTGAATCAAATAATGATCGGATGAATGTATTGTGTGTGTGTTAAGTGTTTCTGCCATGTGTGAGTTTTGAAAAAATATTTTTTGACTTATAAAAAGTTGTAAAATTATTAAGACTGAAAAATCAAATAAACAAAAAAACAAACAATTATTTCCCTGCCAAAACCTGTACAAGGGTTTGGTGTACAAGGTTATGTACAGCCTGAGAGGTTTGTATGAAAACAATGGATTTGGAATTGCAGCCTTTAGAGGACATACCATTAGAGATGCATTTTGCACACACAGAAAAGTCTAAAAGTATGGCACCTAATGGACAATGGACAGATTTACAGCTTATTTAGTGGGTTTATAAAAGAGTCAGAAGTTCTACTTTAAATCAGCTGATATCTACAGTGCAGCAGTGTTAGTTTTTTAGGTTGGAAATGGTTAAGTCCCTAAAACGTTCAGCTGTAAAATTATTTCATGCAACATGTTCTTATTCATTTCCTGAACATTCTGACTAACTCAGTTCATATATGCAGTGTAGCGCTGTTGATGCTAAAAGCTAAATCACAACAGCTAGCCTGCTCTCTGACAGTCTCTTCTTCATGAAAGACATCAAAAGTGGCCACATTTGGAAAAGAACATGGAACCAAAAAAGGATTCTTGAACAGGCAAATAAACCATCTATTCATTTACTAAAAATCTATGAAAATGATGAAATCTATTTAGGTTTCCTTGACATGTGTGTCTGAGGTGTGAGGTGTTGGTGTTGTTTGGCTGTAGGCGCAGAGGCAGCATGGCTGACCTGCTCTCTTCTTATACACTCAACCATTCAGAATGCATCAGCGGTCTTTTCATGACTTTGACCTGCCGGCTCAACATGTCCTCATTTCTGCTCCTCCCAAACACAGAAGCAGACGATGACTCGACCTTTGTAACCGGCGTTGTTCTCTACAGGAACCTGGGCAGCATTTTGGCTCTGCAAAGGTAGGACTACAGGGGATGGACATGTATGCAATTAATCATCTTCTGAAATTATGATGCTGCTTTTAAGGATGAAGAATGGTGTTCACATGAACCATTGTGACATTTTCAACACTGGAATTATTTTAGGATTTGTTGAAAAGTACTTTGAACTTCCCTGGATGAGTTTCAGCTATTTGGAAATGATTTGGATACAAGCTCTAGGTTGTATTTTATAAAAGAAATTCTGTTCCTGCACTGTAAAAGAAAGCTGTAAAAATAAAAAACGGTAAATTCTCTGTAGAAATTTGAAAGAATTTTCAACTAAGACTTTGACATGTTTTTATTTTTTTTTCTACTTTATTTCAATATCTTTGACATTAATGTAAAATGTGGACAATTTCAATTTTGGATTAACAAATAGGTGACTAAATTAAACATAACTTGAAAATCTCCTGTCCACATTTTCTTACATTATAGTAAAGTTGAAATAAAGCAGTTTCCAATGAGATGGGAAGATATTTTTAAGTTAATGGACATAAATACATGCAAATGAGTTTCTGAGTCTCACCAGCTACATACAGCTGTGCTGACACTTGGAAATAGATGCCCATTATGATAATGTGCTAAAAGCATATAATCTATGGGTAACATATACAGCAAGAAAATGAGACAGACACAAATTCCACCCCTCCAATATATCTTTTGCTAAACTTTGGATTTCTGTCATTTTTTCAGTTCCTCCTCATTCTGCATTTCTCATCTTTACTTTTGGATTTTCATTCCTAACCTCTTTCCTGTTCTACATTTAATGCACCTCTCAGGGAAAATGAGATGAGTCTGGAGCAAGAGACTAGGTGACACAAATGTTTAAGTTGACTGATTGTGCTTCTAAGAGTGAAGAGTTTGATTATGGGGAGAGGACTCCATGATGATGTGAGTGAGCAGAAAACAACAGGGAGCTGTTGACCATGTTTGGTCATTTTGGTTTCTATGCAATACATTTTTCCCACATTGTCTTTTGCAACATGATTGATAGTTCATATGAAGGCAGACAATGCAATTCAGAAAAGCTTTTGCAAAGAAATGTAATTCAGATTTGGGGAGAAGAACATTACTTTTCCTAACACATTTGAAGTTTCCACTGGAGGACTGGTCCCCTCTTTAACAGTCTGTTGAGTCAAGTTTCAACTCACGTTAGGTTTATTTGTGTAGCACATTATTTCACAGTTCAAAGTCAATGGATTATGTTTTGTTACATAACCCATTGACTTTGGGTTATGTAAAGTCAAAGTCAAGGTGGTCAGAAGATCATGTTCTGACCACCTCAGAACATGAATTTTCTTTCCATATGTTCTGAAAATTATATGGAAAGATTATTTTTATATAATCTTTCCAAGATTATGTTCATATAATCTTTCCATATTAGATAGCAACGCTTTAGTCTGATTGTGATAAAAATTCAAAGCAAGCCTGATTTTGTAATGTCTGGAAACATGACTAAAAACTAGAAAGCCCCATCAATCTTTTCAAAACCAGACCCTGAAACCACATACTACAAAAGAACTTATCATGAGGAATTAAAAAGTAATGTTAGCATTCTAAAAAAATAAACATTTACCGACGATAACCCAAACATTATTTGTCACTACCAGCAACAAAAACATTTATTTTTATTTTTCATTCTCAATTATAATCTGGTTGATTATCAATAGCTGCTTTGGTGTTTTAGAAACCAGGAGGAAAACTCATCAGTTAGCAACAAGAACAAGTTCAGTGACCATGACTGTATAAGTTATTAGTGCACAACTTCTTTTAATTGGATATTTCAGGTTATTGTGGCATTTATTGTTTTGTTTTTTTTTGTTTGTTTTGTTTTGTTTTTTTGCAGAAACAACACTATCCTCAACTCTAAGCTTTTGTCAGTGACCATCAAGCCCCTCCCTGCCTCCCTCTCCACACCTGTAGTGGTCGAGTTCTCCCACCTATACAATGTCAGTAAAAAACTTCATGTCTGTTCTAAAGTCCTTTCAGATTTCAAAGAGCATGCCCCATTGAACTTAAACTCAGTGTAATGATTCTGTTTCCCTGCTCCTCATTTGTAGGGCACTACCAACCAAACCTGTATATCCTGGGATGAGAGCGACAGGTAATCTCCTCTTTGTTGCTCATTACCTACTGAACCCTGTAAGTTTCAATGTTCTCATGGGAGATATAACCACATATCTTGTTGCTATTCTCTGAATTGTGTGTGTTTGGTTATCTTTAAGTTAACATTATGTTGTATTGACTAACCCATGTAACCTCATCCCATGTCAAGAGGACATGTTTGCAATGTTCTTGTTTGTAATATTACCGCAGTGTAAAGAGAAACAATGACTCTTTTCTTAGGCTCATTACGAAGCTTTAAATATTTTCAAGCTATTTCATGTTATTCATTGATCATTTTTGAGTAATTTAAGTGTTTGGGAACATGATAAGACAAAATTATAAAATTTTGCAGGTTGTTTTGAATTTGGAGAGGAAAAGTGTTCAAAGTGGGGTCGTAGAGCCATTTGTGTTGCTGATTTTGTGCAGCAGCACAATGCGATCACCTTTTCTGGGATTTTCTTTTATTTTGATGGTGAATTGGAACACATCTACTCATTGACTCGTGCTGTGAAGGACACCTGGTTCATCCATATCCGCTTTTACTTTCTGTCTTAAAACTTGTGTCAATGTCAATGTTTTCAACACTGATGTACTTCCTGTTTTTATTTATTAGAATAGCCAAAATAGCTTTTTTCAGTTTTCATCAATTGAAATAAGAAAACTGAATATCTTTGATTTGACAAGGAAAAAGCATTTGAAGTGTTGGATCTTCCATCTCATTCCAAATCCGAATACTTTATTTGCATGATTAAGAGAGATCATGCTTAGCGTACTGTTGAGTATGTAAAAAAACAACAAAAACAAATCACAGCTTTTTTGGTGATTTAGTTTTTTAAAGTTATATTTTTCAGGTCCATTAGTACTTTTGAGCTGACAATTTTGGATACAGACACCAAGCTTCCATTTTTTTCAAAGACAAGTACTATTACTCCTGTCCAGTTCAGGGTAAGATGATGTATGAACAAGTGCACATCACCTTATCCAAGCTGCACTTGGCTATGCCTGTCACTGTTCAATCACTGCCACAATGTGAAAAATTAAAGGGAACTCTTAGAGAACTCATCTTTTTTTCTGTTCCCAGACACACATTTCACCTTCTGGAATTGTTATCCATTTAATCTGCTGAAAGAGTAGAAACGACAAGAGAGTATAAAGGAGACAAAGAGAATAAAAGAAGCACGTGAAATGGTTAAATTTTACTGCTTCTGTGGGCAGATTCAAACCACAGCTCTTCTACCGCTTCTTCCTAAATGCTGTGCTTCTTTCAGACAATAGATTAGAGTAAGCATGACAGAGTGGGAACCAGCATGCTGGAAGAAACACGGGCAGGAATTGTGTAGCCTTTGTGCAGTGAGACTTTGTGTTAACCATGCAGCTGGAACCAGAGGTTTACATCCACTTCTGGACATGAATGTCATGTTTTATTGATTCATCTGATTGTTTCTTTTTTTTTTTCCAACAAATTGATCATATAATATATAACTTTAGGGAATTTAAAAAAAAGAAAACATGAACTGGGTTTGAACTAGTTGAGGATTTTTTAAAATCAGCACAGATTATACATTGAAGTTTAGACTAGGCCTGAAGAATCCAAGCTGTCCCAAACCCAGAGACATTGTATCGAATCCAGCTCAGCTATCCATCCATTGTCCAACACACATATCCCCAGTGGTGTCTATCTCCAGAGGTCAACGAGTGAGAGGCGGGGTCACCCTGGACAGGTCACATATGTTTTTGCCCATATGAGACTCATGTTTGACTTTTTCGTGGCAGTCTGAATGGCCCAGTTCCAATCTTATCACATCCCAAAAAATCAATGTGTCCTACTTCCACCTGTTGAACTAATTCGGATATGTATAGTTTTCAAAGTATCTGCAGTTCGAACGGTCATATTGCATTTCATCTGACGTTTATAAAATTAACATGCATCATCATTTTTCACCAGAAAAAAGGCAGAAACATTCAATCTGGACATAAAAAATGGCTAAAAATTACTGTTATCAAATTATGAAAGAAGTCTGTGTCAGTGAAGCGCATCACACTCACACCACTCCAAGTCTGACAGCACATCCTAACAGACTTCTCGACAGAAATTACTGTTGATGCTCCAGTAAAGGTATTGTGCTTTCTTTTCTTTTTTTAAATTCCTATTTCTTGTTATGACACCATGCATATTCCAGTATCTTCCCACAGTCTAAAAATAGGAACACTAATTTAATTGGTCTCTCTAAAATGCCCTTAGATGTGAGTGTGTGGTTGTTTGTCCTGTGTGTCTCGGTGTCGCCATGAGATGGCCTGGTGACCTCTCCTGGGTTTATTCCAGTGACCCCTGGAGATATGAACCAACTCCCCTCCTGCATAAAATCAGGTTATGTATGTATGTATGTATGGATGGATGGATGGATGGATGGATGGATGGATGGATGGATGGATGGATGGATGGATGGATGGATGGATGGATGGATGGATGGATGGATGGATGGATGGATGGATGGATGGATGGGACGGACAGACAGACGGAGAAATCCAAATGTACCAGCAGCAAAGTAAAAGGAGAAGTTGAAATTTCTATGCTATTTCTTTACTACATCTCCTACCCCACCGATCGTTCTTT
This sequence comes from Poeciliopsis turneri, assembly GCA_922788865.1. Taxonomy (NCBI): domain Eukaryota; kingdom Metazoa; phylum Chordata; class Actinopteri; order Cyprinodontiformes; family Poeciliidae; genus Poeciliopsis; species Poeciliopsis turneri. Next base: position 283,301 of record CAKLNU010001061.1, on the reverse strand, counting down.
ATCATTTGTTATCCCACTGTAGTCAATAGACCCTTAAGATTTTACCAAGACCCTGCATTGATCATCCTGGCTTTGCCTGTTTTTTTGTTTTTGTTATGTTTTATTTTGAAGACGAGTCTTCATCCAATTTGAAGAACATATAAGAGAATAAAGCTAAACTTATGTTAAGCATAAAACACTGGACACCGGTCAATATCTGAATATAAAATTTTATTTGACACTTAACAACCTGGTGACTGTTGAATGTTATTGATTGCAGTCACCTTCCAGCTGTCACTGCTTACTACAAGTTTTGGAAGCAGAGCAGTGGAAGAGAGAGCAACAGAGACAAAACAAGGACAAAAATCCAATCTTGTTGTGTCGGGGAGTTGGGTTGGGGGTTGGAACAAGACATGTTCTGGGTAAAATTAAAATCCATCTCGGTCGGCAGCTATGATTAATGAGTTAATATTTGGAAAAGAAATTGGAGTATGAGGAGTCGTCCTTGTCATGTTGATAAGAACTGTGAGACTGCTCGAGCCTTCACTCGCACACTCCTGCTTCACTCCGGAATCAATAGCAAGAACATCAGCTGCATCTTTCTGTCCATCTACCTGACATCAGTGCCTGGTTGTGTTTGCAGCTTTTCCTGCCTTGGGTGCTCTAAAAACCTGAGCTGCATTTGATGTGGTGTCAGCCCTGGGTTGTGACAATTCGTGCTTTGGCAGGTCTAACACTTTAAAATGTTGCGTAATGTTGATTATGTTGTCCTTGGAGATGTTTGTGTTCTCTGTCAAAGGTAGCTGATTTTGTGGAAGGTTTTAGGGATTTCATACATTTTTATTATGAAATAATAAAAATGTATTATTTTAATTATTATTATTTATTATGAAATAATAATAATTATTTCATAATTATTATTATGAAATAATAATTTCATAATAATTATTATTATAAAATTGTGAGAACTGAAACAGTTCTCACATCTTCTCACAAGAAGGTGTGAGAACTGAAACATAAACATAAAGGTTTGGACTGATATTCTCCTTGCTCTCTTTTTTTTTAAGACAGTGATTTGACATTGATAGATTCTGAACCAATATGCAGTGACAAATGACTAATGACAATTTCTTTTTTCTCTAAAATTGACAATATCACTTATGGCATCATTTATGTATTATTCATTCTTAATGCAGTATATGTGTTTTATTATATTGTTTCATATTAAGTGGTTTGTTATTGTTTAAAGCATGAATCAATGAATGATTCATTGATTCTTGAATCAATGACTCATAGATTCCTTCCTCATAGAAGGAATCTATGAGGAATGAATCTATGAGTCCTTCCTCATAGATTCCTTGAGTCCTTTAATTTACTTAAAAGGACTCAGATTCATTCTATGAGTCATTGAGTGATTTTATGTGACAAACTTCCACAAAAATTATCATTTTTTCTCACAAATTCTGAAAAGTGTGGCATGCATTTATATTCGGTTCTCCCTCTATGCCAGGGCTTTAAGGTCGATGGAAATACATTTGTTCCAATATTATTGCATTGGAACGAATTGCATTAAATTGTGAGAAAACGGATTTGAAAAATCCGTTTTCTCACAAAAACGAGGTCGGGTCGCTGCTACCCCCACGACCCGACCCCGGATATGCGGCAGAAGATGGATGGATGGATGGATGGATGGATGGATGGATGGATGGATGGATGGATGGATGGATGGATGGATGGATGGATGGATGGATGGATGGATGGATGGACGGATTTGAAAAATGAAACTCAGAAAAAAACTTTTTAATCCAAATATGTAAATTTTGAGAGTAATTTGCTATGTGGTTTCAGTAGCTGAACCTACTATTTATGCAGTTTGCTATTTTGTGAGATTTTATTTTTTTAAAGAATTTCTTTAAAAAAAATTTCAGGCTATATCTTTTAATTTTTTGTTGTTTCAAATAGTTTATTTTTTGTATTGTGTATTTTTTTTATTTTTGCAAAACTGTTTTCATATGACTTTGTACAAGTTATGTTCTATACTTCTGGTGCAAGGTTAAGATGTATTTCCATTTGTCTGATTGGTAGTCATCAGTAGCATGTCTATCAGTCGGTGTGTGCATTTCTATTGGTCATAATGGCCAGTAGTTTAAGTGTCCTGTCCTCTGCCACTGTGCCCTGTCCTCTGCCACGGGGTCAGCTTCGTGCTGATCCCATGGCTGGCCACGCTGATAAGATTTTCCAGCATGGATGTTTCCTTTTTTGTCGTGCGGCTCTCTCAACACACCACTACATAGAAAAGGACACCAGCTACCACAGTCGTGTATGTGTGGTCCAGTTTGCTGTCCATTCACTGCCTGAGGTACTTGTACGTATTGATCATGTCCACCTCATCTCTCCTACAAACTAAACTGGTCATAAACTTAGTATGAAACTCCCAAAGATCAAGGCCACTTTGTTAGTGTTGAACTGCAGGTGGTTTATGTAGTACCAGGTGACAAAGTTATTTACCAAACTGCTGTACTGCTTTTCCTGAGACCCTATGTGCCTAAAGACAGCCATGTTGTCTGAATGTGATATGACTCAAAGTTATATGAGAACTGTGAGCTGTAAAGGGTAAAAGAGGAGAAATGACCTGTCCGCTGATCACAGTGTCAGATTTGGTGTTGACCTGTGGTCTGTCGTTGAAGGAGTTCTCACATCCGGTCAGCTTTTACTGGAGCAGACAGGCGGATTGTGTTGGAAGCACTAGAGAAGTCCAGGTACACATGATATAAACAAAGATCAATGGGTATAAATATTTTTGAAAGGTATTGTTATTTCACCGTATTTTTGGTTGCCCATGTTGGCGTTTCCACATAGTGGAACCACAAATCTGATTTTTAGACACACAAAATAAAGCAACACTGGGCTACGACCTGCCACATGGTACTGCAACAACGATTAAAGATTTCACCCAAAATGTTTTTATCTTTGAATGGTATCAAAGCATAAATCACATATTACTGATACCATCTTTATTATTTTCACCAGTAATAGACCTTCCAGATTTATTGAAGTGACATAAAGTAAGCCAGTGCGGTTTAGGTCACCTTCATCCTACTGAGCTGTTTCAAGGCAAAGAAAGCAACAATCAGGCTCTTCATCAATGTGTTTTGTTTTCAATTTTCCATTTTTAATTATTTAAACTCTAATTAAGGAACAAGCTGCTTTCTATGAGGTGAAATATTCTTATCAATGACAGTATTCACTTTGTACTCTCAGCCTCACTCATCTGCCTTGTGGCAGGTGCCTTGATTTTGGAAAATCAAGAAAATGAGTGTTCAACCTTTTTTATGAACTACTATCTAAGGTTATCTAATAGTTGTTGACACAACTGAAGAACCCAGGGACACAGTCACTCTAAAATGGTTCATTTTAGATATAATAATATATCTTCTGTTAAAAACTTGCTGGAAGGTTATGAAGTTTATCATGTGACGTTTGCTTTGAGGCACTTTAGATCCAAAATAACAACTCTTCAGTTTTGGATCCTGTAGACATAAGACTCCAAAAATATCCCCAAACATTTTAATAAGAATTGTCAGCTTTAATAACTAGTCTCCAAGCAAGGGTCATACAAGTCTGATGACACTCTTCATAGATAGACTGCAGGGACTGGACCTTCCTATCAACTTTACTGCACTTTGTATCAGACAAGTTAGTTTTTAGACGCAAAGAGAAATTATTATCGAATCAAACCTGATGATAATTTCCAACAAATTAAATATGTAAGCCGCTAGTTAACCCAAAAACGTGATTTATTAATATAAATTTAAAGCAGGAAGTTGTCAATATAGTCAATCAGCATTTCTTAAGTTTTTCTGACATTAATAATGAAGTGGTGCTCCGGGATAACATCTGCTCAACCCTACAGCTATTGTACATATTACAAAAAAATGCCAAATTAATCAGGATTGTAAATAATGTGGGACAGCGTGGGAACACGTGAAGTCATTGCTTCTAAAGCATCTGGCTAATTTGATCACATTGAGTAAGACTATAATTATGTTCAGGCCAATAACACTTTGCTTCCTGGTAACACCAAAACCTGCTTAGTGGCAGAGACAGGAGTGCTGTCTTCAGAGGTACACCAAATTTAAAATGCGATTTGTGTATTTTGGCCTACTGAATAATGGTTTGGGTATGGGTGGGAAGAAAAATTTGAAAATGAAACAAATTTTAAGAAACAGGGTGATAAAGCTACTCAGTGTTTCTGTCACATCAAATTTGAACATTGGTTGTTCTTGCATATCTTTACTTGTGTAATATGAAAACTTGAAAATTTGTACGGTTTAGATTTTATTTGGGAAGTAATTAACTTAGGGAGATGACATATAATAATACTTCTCCCTGCTCCTATTCTGTCTGTTTGGATGTCAGACGAGTTTAGATAATTTTCTATTTGTTTTTTATCTTAATCTACATAAAAAACTATCAAACTTATATAAATTAGCCTAAACTTTGGTGTATTATCTAAGACCTATGGACTAATTATCCATCCTGTCTCTGATGACCTTCATTCACCCCCTAATGACTGACTTTCAATCTCTGACAACTGCCAGGAGGACTATTGCTCTTCTGCCAGCTCCTTGCTAATCAAATCATTTATAAACTGCCCTCCAGTCTATGGACCAAACTGAAGCCAAATTGGGCATTTTCTTCCAGGTGCTTATAGGGTTTTATTTATTTATGCATGTTTGGTGGTGTGCAAGTGCACATTGGTGCATTTTAAAAAGAAATCAAGAAAATGAAAAGACAGAAAGGAATTAAAATATTAATTTGAGAAGCTTAATTAAGAACAGTTCTCCTATCTAAAGTCCTTTGTATCCAATATTTAGACATTAATAATAGTTATTATTTTGACAATAATATTAACCATTTGCAGTGTGTCGCTCTGCAGCCGCTTCACGCGGCGCTCACTCGGCTCTCTGCTCTGCTCCGCTCCTACTGCAGCCCAGCCGGCGGAGATGGAAAACGGATTAAAAAGCCGGTGTAAACGCGGTGGGATTGAAGCGCGCGCCGTCTTTTCTCTTTTTTTTCTGGCTCTGTATTCACCGCATCGCTTTTCTTTGCGTTTGTCTGTGTATGTTTGTCTTCGTGCAGCTCCTCTCTGCTGGGATCTTGGTCTGCCAGGGGCTGCAGAGCCGTGCTCGTCGACTCATTCAGAACCAAATGCGTGTGTGACAGACTGTCCACCTTCGCCATTTTAGCACGGCTGAACCCCGACATGGTAAGTGCTGCAACGCTGCCTTGACTTCCCTTGACGTTGAAGGTCTCGCAGACTGAGTTTTTGTTTGGGCTGTTATTTGAATCTATCCGCGTTTCTGGGTTGATTTTTATTTCTCTTTTCCTCCCAAAGATTGTTATTGTCCTTTCATATAAACAGATCCTCTCTCTCTGCCTCTCTCCCTCTCCTTTCTCTTCTCTCTCTCGCCATGCCAAAGCCGTGCAGATAAAGGTTATTGTAGATTGCTAAGGAAAAGGATTTTTCTAGGAATCTGTTTTTATGGAGCTGTTAATGCTATCCAAGAGGAAACGCACGCGGCGAGGGCAGCACTTGACTAACCTGTGTATTAATTCACATTCATAACAGGTTGAGTAGGATTTACATTAATGTCAGAAATGAAAATAACACCCACCCCACACCGTTTAACTGCCTTATTATATGTCACACCATGTATTGATTGATCAGAATAACGTCTTTTAACTAAGCGATCAGTGGTGTCTCCATGGTTACCAGGCCCTTTGGAGAATGTCCAAGAGAGAATGTCTTTTCTAGCAGTTTAGTAATCTGAAAAGGATACGAACACACAAAAAAGAGAAATGTTTATTGAATGTGGATATATGCTGACATATCTATATTTACTGAAACATGCATGGGACTACAGTGACACGGATAACAATGGCCTCACAGCATGCTTCATTCCTCTGCTGATAGGCTCAGAGAGAAGCATGCAGAATATCCCAGCAGAATCCTGTAGACTCTAAAGCGGCCCAGTTCCAATAGGGAACAAGACATTGTCTTTGTAGGGAATCTTCATTCTCTGCAATTAGTTATTATTAGACTGGAAATTTCCTCAGAAGTGTTTTTTTACCAGTTGCCCTGGCAACAGTGTTGGAACCAAGGCTTTCTTAAAGACATAGCAGGAAGCGTGTGGGGTTCGTCATCCTGCATATGGCCCAAGGATCAGACTATGAAAGATTTTGGTCTTTCCCAAAAATAAAAAATTCAGTGGCAATTAATTGGCTCTTGCATTCATAATGCAGAGTATAGGTCTTTTTATTGTAACAGTCAAAAAAGTGGGAAAAATAAATGCCGTTTACAAATGGAAATTTTGCATGCATTTACATACATACTATATTTTTGCTAGGAATTTTGAAGATATGTTGTCAGTAGACATAATGTCTGTAAAGAACAGTGTTCATTTTACAAACATATACCTATAAAAAGTAACATCAAAGAAACCTATTATTTTCAGTGGTCTCTTAATTTTTTCCAGAGCTGTATATTTCAGTTCTGAATAAGAATGGAACATGGTTTTTCCCCAGGCCTTTAAAAAATGTTTCATCCATTTTGCAATTCATACCTCAGTCTTTCCATCGTAATGTCAATTCATTCTCAATCCATTCATCGATCTTTAAGAAAACTTCCTCTTGTTTCCTTGGAATGGTGTATTTAATCATCTATCCATCAATCTGTCAATCCATTCCATCCATCCATCCATCCATCTTCCTTCCCTCCCTCTTGTTTTTTATTGCTTCTACACTTAAAACTGTCTGTGGAGTGGGGAAATCTGTTCCTCCAAGTTAGTTTTCCAAAGGAATGGTTAGATAACACCACTAAAATATCCTTGACATTATTTTTGTTTCTATGACATTTTTTCAATGCAAAATATCTCAACATTACAACTGGTAGCCAAAGACATTCAAATCATCAAGGATCTGCTTAAGTGTGTATAGACTGGCTCACTGACATTCGGACATATCAGTATGTTGTAAGCAGTTTGTGTGACCACTTTTTTCAGTAACGAGTGACCTAACGCATTGCTATTTTAAATCTAGTAGTCAGAATACAGTTACTTATTGTAATCACTTCGCGTTACTGTGTGTTACTGTCTTCTTTTGTTATTTAATTGTATTTCCTCTACGCATCTTGTCGAGTACCCCGCCTCTCGCCCGGAACGCAGCTGGAGATAGGCACCAGCAACTCCCGACCCCGTTAGGGAGAAGGGTGATGGAAAATGGATGGATGGATGGATCTTGTCGAGTTACCGACGTCTTTATGCAACAATATCAGCGACAGACAAGTAAACAATGGGGGAAGATGCGCATTTTGTTGGTAGAAAAAAATGAGGTACTTTGAGTTTCTGTCGCCAAGTCCAATTATTCTAAGTGGCTTTGGGCGTTTTTTTTTAAGTCGCTTGCAAATTTAATGAGTCGCGGTTTGCGCCTTTTTTGGGCTCGTTTTTGAATGTGAAGTTACTCATTTGGGCTTGGAAATAAGCAGAGACTGGAGAAGTTAACATGTTACCTGTGAATTACATAGAACTATCCAGAAAATTGAAAACATCGAGACTAATCTGAACACCGCAATAATCGTGAAAACAGCCACAAATTAATGAGTCTGTAAAGTTGTGCAACTAAACGGCATTATAATTATTAATATTTGTATAAATGTTACAAATCTGTGAAGCAGCCATCTGAATGAATCATCGGCCACATTTCATTGGCTGATGCCCATTCTACGTCATAGCACGGCTTCCACAAGCGTGGTCGTCTCACAAACACAAGCTAATGTTCATGCATTAGTAAACACATGCTAATGTAGCGCCAGGCTACATTGCAGTCCGGCAGAAAGTTTTCACATCAACAATCAAAAAAGAATGGTTCTCCATTACCAGTGGGGTATCTGTACTGGTGATGTCAGGTAACCTGTGGTAGTAAAATTCACATATTTCCAAAATCAGAAGCAGAATGCCTTGCTAGGAGCAAAGCTTGTGCACGACCGCATGAGCAGTTCATAGGATCAACAAGAACAAAGGTGTGTGTGTAAATATTATTAATTTGCATTCTTTCTGTCTGAAAAAAAGAAAATCAATAATAAACACATCCATCATGAACACCTTTTAGCTAAGTACAGCATAACGGCAGTATGCAGTATACTAATTCTACACCTTGACTCCTACCTGCTACACAGCCTTAGCTAAACAGATCAATCTGCAATATGTATCTGACACACATTAAAGATTTTATTTTAGCAGAAAAGGCTTTGGACTAAACTGTTACTCGTGTTAGCCACTCCAGCACCGAGTACAGTACCAGGCTTGGGCACACTCAAACATTTACCAACAAACCACAGGAATCACCCACTGATTTCAAAAGTAACCTACAAAACGATGAATGGCTGACTTACCCAGCCTTGCAAGAACAATAAGCATCAGTGATCTTGTCCACAGCTGTATTGATGCTATGTTTTCCTCATTGACCGAAAGCATTTTGTTGTGCCGTGCATAATGTTGGAGGCATCGCGTAGCTCAAACACCTTGATGTCATCCACAAAAGATGGCATGAACTTGTTAGTTCCTCTGTCCATTGTTGTAACTGATATTTGGTGAAAATCCGGCAGAAATAATGCACTACTAGAGCTTTGGAGCTGACGTCACTCCATGTGAATCAATTCAAGAATTATAAGTCAATGGAGGCACATGTCCAGTTTACGAATGGCTGGGTACATGATTTGGACAGCTCCAGCTTCAAGAGAGACACAGTCTGACCGCATGCAAGTCATGCGGAGACTAATATAAGCATTTATTTTTGTGTAGCAATTTCTCTATAAAATGTTACCTCAGACAGTTGCCACATTTGTCACCTGTAATGTTCACTGACATAAAATTCTAGGACAGGATCTATTTCATTACATGTTCACTTACTGGAAATATTTTAAATCCAACAAGTATTAAAGAGTGATCTACTTCATTAACATTTTTTTGTCACCTTTATTGTTCACTCTGGATTGTTTTAATTACACATCAAATGTTTAAAGATGAGCTCTTTCATCTGGTTTGCTTGTTACATGAAATTTACTGAAAACTGTCAGATTTTATAAGTGTTTACTTTAATCACATAAAATGTTTATTTAAAAATGTAATCTATTTCATTGCTTGTATATTTATTATATGAAATATTGTAATTAAAATGTAATCCATTTCACCTGTTTACATTCAACTTCAAGTGCTTGAATCAAATGTTTCATGTTTACCACATTAATTTATTAAATGAGAGAAAACAGTCACTTCCATTTTATTATTCAATTATACACATATTTCAATACAAAATCATGAATGGAACAAATGCAATTTTCTTTTTTACTATCTACATTTTACATAAAACAGTACTGACTGTACAAATATTTCTAAAGAATGAGTGGAGAAAATCTCTTTTCAATCTGCATTTTAGTCATCAGTGCAGCATTGCAGTTTCATATTAACATGTGCGGGTTTCATTTGCATTAGGATTCGCAGCCACACTAGAACACATGTTTACTAAGCTGCAGCACACAAACACAATCTTGTCAAGGCGTGTCACCTCTTCACCCTCACATATAAGCAGCAACTTAATTGGTATACTTCTGTGTAACATGTTGTATTTGTTCCTCATACAACCGATCACTCTTTCCACATGAATTCTGAGGTGAGCTAAAGCTCGTGTGTCTTCAACATCTTTAGCATCCAGTTGATATCTCCCTTTAGTGAATGACGGCATTTTACCCTCAGCACACATCATTCCTACACTGTCTTTAATATCAAAGCCTCTGTCCGCTGACACAAAGTCCCCAGGGAATAAATTGGGGACATTATAGTTTTCTGTAATGTGCTTGTCCAATGCATGTCCGCCCCATCCCTTAGAAATGAAATAAATCGACCCATCAGGTATTATACCAATAAGGTACACACTCCTGATCAAAATCTTAAGACCAGTCAAAAAGTTGCAAGAATTTGCATTTTGCACTATTGGATCTTAAGAAGGTTCTAAGTAGAGCTTCACAATGTTAAAAGAAGAAATCAGTGTAAGAGACAAAAACTTTGGAGCAGGGGATTTTCTGAAAACTGCATTTACACTCAAACATGACTTTTTCAGCTGATCAAAAGTTTAAGACCATAGCTCAAAAAAACCCCAAAACCCCCCAAAACAGAAATCAAAGTGTCAAAAAAAAAGGACTCAGTAATAAGGAGCCCCACCATTCTTGTTGATGACTTCAAACAATCGTTTAGGCATGCTTGATGCCAGTGTTTCCAGGACGCTAGTGGGAACGTTGCTCCAAGTGTTGAAGATGGCTTCACGAAGGGCAACCACGGTCTGGAACTGATGTCCATTTTTGTAAACTTCCCTTGCCATCCATCCCCAAATGTTGGGCTTAGATCTGGGGAACATGCAGGATGGTCCAAAAGAGTGATGTTATTCTCTTGGAAGAACTCCTTTGTCAGGTGGGCATTGTGAACTGCAGCATTATCCTGTTGAAAAACCCAATCATTACCATACAGACGAGGGCCCTCAGTCATGAGGGATGCCCGCTGCAACATCTCCACATAGCCAGCTACTGTTTGACGCCCCTGCACAACCTGAAGCTCCATTGTTCCATTGAAGGAAAACGCACCCCAAATCATGATGGCGCCCCCACCACTGTGCTGTGTAGAAAACATCTCAGGTGGGATCTCCCTGTCATGCCAGTAACGTTGGAAGCCATCAGGACCATCATGGTTACACTTTTTCTCATCAGAGAAGACAACTTTCTTCCACGTTTTGTCCCATGTTTGGTGCACCCTTGCAAAGTCCAAACGGGCAATTCTGTGGCTTTGAAGAAGACGTGGCCTTTGAAGACGTTTTTTGTTTCTGAAGCCCTTCTGTCGCAGATGCCGTCTGATGGTTATTGGGCTGCAGTCAGCACCAGTAATGGCCTTAATTTGGGTAGAGGATCATCCCGTGTCTTGACAGACAGCCAATCGGATCCTGCGGCTCAGAGCTGGTGAAATTTTTTTGGGTCTACCACTTGACTTTTTTGTTCCAAAACCCTCAGGATCATTTAAAAAATGCAAAATGACTGTCTTACTGCGTCCAACCTCATCAGCGATGGCATGTTGTGAGAGGCCTTGCTTATGCAGCTCAACAATCCTACCACGTTCAAAGTCAGTGAGCTTTTTTGGTTTTGCCATCAGGAGGTCTTGACAGAGTAAAGACTTCACAGAACATGACATAGAATCCAGATTTTTGCACAGCTTTTGGCTTTAAAAGACTATGGTCTTAAACTTTTGATCAGCTGAAAAAATTATGTTTGAGTGTAAATGCAGTTTTCAGAAAATCCCCTGCTCAAATGTTCTTGTCTCTTGCACTGATTTTTTCTTTTAACATTGTGAAGCTCTACTTAGAACCTTCTTAAGATTAAATAGTGCAAAATGCAAATTCTTGCAATTTTTTGACTGGTCTTAAGATTTTGATCAGGAGTGTATTTCATAGTGTGTCTGCCTTGGAACCGGGAGAAGGATTGTGCTTGTGCTTTTAAATTTGAGGGTCTTTCTGTGCCTAATTCAAAACACTCAACAATAATTGCTACACATTTCCAAAAATTGAGGAGGCATTGTGGCTTGTAAGCAATGCCTCTCAGGCCAGCTTACCATGGGCTTAAGGCGTGCATACAATACATCAAGGGTGTAAGCAAAGGCAATAGACAGAGTTTTATGTGACACATTGAAAAGATGGCAAAGATGCTGAACAGGTACAGTAGATCAAGTTGTGAGTAAAACCACTTGAAATTGACATTTTTTTTTATACTGGCAGAAAAGGCCTAACAGTGTTAAACAATGATAACAAAATGACAAAGCAAGGAAGTCCTGTATAATATTTTACTTTTTTAGTCTCATCCTTGAGAAAATCTGTGTCCAGCTGATTTTTATTCAGCTCTGACCTGAGCTCCCTGTCCTCCTGTTACAGATGGTTTATTTCTTCTCTTCTCTGTTCATGCAAGTGACATTCTAGTTGTTGCCTTTTTGCCGCTGTTTCATGTTCATTTTCAGAGTTTGCTGCTTTGCTGAGCTCCTCTCCTTGGGTTTCCTCCTCACCCTCACTCGTTCCTCTTCTACAGCCTCCTCTACTGTGTTTTCATTATTTACCTCTTCTGGTGTCTCTGTAACTTGTTCTCTCACTTGTCGATCCATCATGGTCTTGCTTTAACGCCTCTTTAATTGACGCGCATGTCGATCTGATGTTGTGGCGTTTACCTCGCAGTGACCCAGATCCAGCGTTGGAACCCAGTCTGGATTGAGCTCATCCATTTCATAGGACGGTTTGCCTTGCAGAGGACATATCAGAACATACATCAGTATTAATACTGTAAATTATAACATTAGAAAACTTAAATAGTTTACTTCGCAATAATTGAATAACCTCGATGTCCACTGACAAAACTCGGACTATGATACATAAAAAATATAAGCCCGACCTAAACAAGGTTGACCCACTTAAATGAACTCAACATAACTGAACATGAGTAAATTGGACAAAATCATAGCAAAACATGATTACACAACACCAACAAAGCAAATTTAGACAGTCACCAGAATGGAAATGTCTGGAACAAACTTTTAGGTAACTTGAGATGTTGGAGAAGGTTATATTAGGACGTCTCACCGCTGATACCCAGGCCATTCGTCTCCTTTTTGTTAGCTCCGATAGCTTAGGTCCCCGGTGTTGTTTCCAGGCAGGAAAATTGTGAAACGAAAGTCAATTTTTTTGCCTTTTCGGTCGTGTGATCGAACATTGCACCCGATAACGCAACAAGTTTGTACCATCGCTAAATTATTTTTAGTAACTTAAAATATTTAAAAGTTCAAAATATCTGTGGGATAGTCGGTTATGTTCTTTTCTCAGTTATGTTTGTTTCCAAACAAGATGGTGCTCAGACCCCTTCCCCCTAGAGCAGTGATGTCACGCTCCGAAGGTCTATCGACTCAGAAATACTCTATCAGTCCAAGCGGAAGAGCCCATGTTTACATCGAAACAAAGCTCCGTGAGTCTTTGTTTGTGAGACTTTGTTTGTGAGACTTGTGGCGACGTGAGATTTTCTAGGTTGGTTGTAGGCGGAGCTTGGTAAGATCCATTGCGGAGTGGTAGGAGGAGCTCTGTGTGTTGCGCTCTGACACCAATCACAGGGCCGTAATGCAGAACCTGGAGGCTGGGGGCAGGGATAGGGGCTTTAAAATCCTTCTTAGAATTTTCCAGACAACATTGGGATGCACAAAAACACACACAAATTACTAACATTTTGTAGCGGCGCATCTGTTGCTTAGCTTTAGAATTAAGCATCAGATGCGCTGCTAAACATACTACATAGTGCTCTAAAAAGGGAATGAGTCCACTGACTAACCATAGTCTCATTCCCATTCACATCTGGAACAGTTTTGTTAGTTCTCTTTCAACATTCGTTTCGGTATCTCACTATGGGACACGCCCCCAACGCCTGTCCCCCAGAAGCTCTATTACATTACGCCAGTGCTGAATGGCCGGTAGAAGTGACATCGGCTCCAGGAGCAGGGACTTCCTCCTACTATAAATGCCTGACATCACACAAGCACCTCTTCTCACTCCCAGAAGCAACTCTAAAATGGCCAGTACGGTAACTATTGAGCTGGCTTAACTGTTTATAGAGTGAGCCAACAACTCGGTCGCTGAACGCTTCTCAATAGCTGTGCTTGGTTGTTCTGAGTTCTTCTACTGCTGGTCTGTCACCAAACTAGTTGCGCTAGCTACCAAACCTCCAGCTATCGTGAGCGCAAAGAAAAAAAGGCGAGCGACATTTCAAAGGCATAGTACATTCATATGCCCAGAGAGAACAGGCCCATATTTTGAAGGGAAAAAAACTGATCTCTGCAGAACAAAAATGAAATTCGCCTGGTCTTGCAGGAGCAAAGCAGAGAGGGCTTTCACTCCAGATATTTTCTCGTACGGAAAAAAAGGCGGGAGACTGTGACCGTTATTCGATCTGCGAGCTCTGAATGCATATCTGTGACAGTATACGTTCAGGATGCTGACACATGCAGCCCTGATAAGGTTTGTGCATCGAGGAGACTGGCTCATCTCCGTAGACTTGAAAGAGGCATATTTTCACATCCCTATAGATTTTTATTACACAGACTCAAAGTCCAAATTTACATAAAAAAGAAAACAAAACCGAGAAAAGAATAAAAAGTGCCTTAATAAATGGCAACTAACCCGTCAGGAGGAAATCATACCAATGTCTCCAGAGAACAGATGATTATTTTATGGCACTATATTTAACATATATTTAACATTCAATTAATAGAATAATTCTATTATTAGACTCGTTTACACGACAAATACATTTATACATAAACTTTCTTAAAACAGCTATCAAAGTGTTTTAAATCAACCAGCCGATATAAACAGTTCACTGGCACTGGTCCATCTGGACTTATTTAACAAAAGTCTTAAAGCATCATTAAAAGCCACCTTAAATCTTTGAAGACTGGCTTTTTTAAAATTGCACCACAAATGTGCTGTATACGTTAATGTACAATATGATCAAAACAAATGCAGTTTCACTTCATCAGTACAGAATCCAAACTTATGGACAAGGATATTTGCATGAGCATTATAACATCCGCATCATCAGACAAAGTGTCTGTCAACACATGACCAAGATATTACTTCATTTGAGACGTTCAGTACAGTTCCAGACAGCTTGAAATGAGGGAATTGGCTATATTTGTCCTCCTTAGTGCGACATATCAAGATGATGCTTTTTAATGGATTAAATTTAACATCATGTACTTCACCATATTCTGAACAGACATTAAGCAACTTCTGAAGACCAGCTGAACTTGGACTAAAAATCACTATGTTGTCAGCATACATTAAATGATTAATAGTATCGCCAACCATGCAGCCAGTTCTACACAAGTTTACCTGCTTAGAGAGTTCATTCATATAAAAATTAAATAACATAGGCGATAAAATACTACCTTGTCTGACTCCATTGCTGACACAAAAGGATACAGACATACAGTTGTCCCATTTGACCTGCATAGTTTGATTGGTATACCAATATGTCAGACATCTTACTATATATTTGGGCACACCAGCTTGGTACAATTTTAAAAATAATTTTCTATGATTTACACAATCAAAAGCCTTAGTGGCGTCTAAAAAACACAAAAAAACTGGATTTCTTGCTGGTATAATTATTCAGTAATTCTTTTTGGCCATATATACACGTATCAGGGCCATGTTTGGACTTAAACCCAAATTGATAATCATAAGACATAATTATCTTTGCAAATTTTGACAAAATAAATAGTTCAAAGACTTTAGACAGTGTACTAGCTACGGTCTTAGGTCTATAGTTTATCAGAGCTGCCAATTCTACCAGCTTTGTTTTTAGCCACAGGAAGTAGAAGAACATTCATCAAGGAATCGGGAATAAAGCCATGCATAATAAAACCAGTGAAGCGCAAAGCAAGAAGAGGGGCTACCCTAGAACTTGCAAATTTGAGATGTTCAGCTGAAATAAGATCCTTTCCTATGGATTTATTTACAGACAGATCTTTAATTGCTTGATAGACCTCGTGAGTTTTGATAGTTTCTACAGTACTAACCTTGACAACTAGGTAGGGTTCACTCTGTACACAGGTACATAGTTTGCTGTAGTGATGTTGCCAAAAATCTACAATCATATTCGTCCCAGAAACGCCATCGACAGTGCAAGGGAGAGATGATTTACTGTTATTGATGGTTTTAACCTCTTTCCAAAAGGCTTTTGTATCCTTACCTATGAGCTTTTTTGTCAAGGAGTCACCCCTCATTGTTTGTTCATTCTGTCTTATAAAGTGTAGTGCATATTTGAATTTTGATTTAGCCCGCTTTTTATGTTCAAATATAGGGCCCTGCCTAGGTTTACCTGCTTGAGCCCAAGAAGTAGTAGCTTTGCGGGCTTCACTGTGGTATTTAGACTCATACGTGTTGCAGCCTGGTATATTTTTAATCTTAATATTACTTTTATTACAAGGCAGGCTAGCTCCAATTAGCGCTTCAATAATGTCAGAATATAATCCAGTAATGTAGGTTCTTTGTCCAATATAAGAGCAGCAATCTGTACAAGTAACTGCCTCTCCTGGAATTTTAATGCTACACAACAATTGATCAGTTTGGGCATAGTAACGGGCTATTTGTTCAGAAGAAAAAGAAGACCAGGCTAAATGTTTTTGGTTTTGATTACTGTCCACATATATATCCATATATATCCCCCTCACAGAAAGTCTCTCAGATTTGCTTTTCAGGGGAAGACATACGATATTTCGTACTTCCTTTTGGCCTCTCACTGAGCTCATGTTCAGTGTTGGTGAAATGCATTGCAGTCGCACCTCTGAGGAAAAGTTGATTGCAGCTCAGTCTCTGGGGGAACTTATGGCGCATGCAGAGATGCTGGTATCACATCTGGTGGCTCTGGGTTTGACTAAACTGAGAGATGAGTATCCTGACCCCCCTACAAATGATCACCTTCATCGGGATGTCCCTGAAATCAGACAAGTTCAGAGCACGCCTCTCAGCAGAATGATTGGCAGTTTTTTGCAGAGGCGCACTCGTGAAATTCAGACTGTGCCACAGGCTTCTTGGTCTGATGGCGTCAACACTGTCGATCATAACATTGGTCCATTTGCACATACGAGCGTTTCAACGGTGGGTAGCATTGCTCATTTTGATCCCAACACGCCATGCCCACCGGAAGCTGATCATTTCTGGGACATGCGCACGCTCTCTGAGTACATGGAAATGCACCACATTCCTGAACACCAGCGTTGGCATGGGAACCATCATAACATGGAAGGTTGTTTCCATGGATGCCTCGTTAACTGGCTGGGGAGTCACACACGAGGGCATGATGGTAAACGGTGGGTGAAGCTCACAAACACAAGACACCTCACCCAAACTGTCTGGAGCTCCTAGCTGTGACACTGGCTCTGAGACATTTTCTACCTTTTATTAGAGGGCACCATGCAACCACAATACAACTGTGGTTGTCACATCATTTACACAGTTGGCACACAGACTGATAGCCTGGACCAACTCACGCCCTCTGTCACTGAGAGCCACTCATGTGCCAGGGGTGATGAACAGGAGTGCGGACATGCTGTCCAGAGGCAAACCCGGCTACAAGGAGTGGAGACTTCGCAGCCGGGTTGTAACCCAAATATGGTACGATCAGGGAGCGGTAGACCTCTTTGTATCAGAGGAGAAGATTCAGTGTCCGAGGTTTTTCTCCCTGATCGAGGAGGGCGCTTCGCTGGATTTGGATGGTCTAGCACACAAGTGGCCTCCAGTTCTCCTGTATGCATTTCCACTGCTAGAACTGATTATTCCTACCCTCGCCAGGGTGCGAGAGAGGAAACATTCACTCGTCCTGGTAACTCCCTGCTGGCCACGTAAGCACTGGTTAGCAGAGACTTTCCAGTCACTGCAGGGTGAACTGTGGTGGCTCCCAGTGATGGCATAGTTACATTGAAAAAGTAACTTTAATCAGATTACTGATTACTCCTTGAAAAATTAACTTGGTTAGATTACTGATTACTTGATTTGGAAAGTAACTAAGTTACATTAAAAGTAACTTTTTTAGTTTCAGCAGCTGCTAACAACAACAACACTCCACCACCTGTGAGAATCACGTTGATCTTTGCAAATACTTAATTGCAAGTTATTTTATAATAATTATGTCAACAATGTGTCTCCACTTATATGGTTGAACTGAAGGGGAGATTGTTTAATGCTTTCAACAGTATAAAAAAACGTTAGTAATTTTTGCGTGTTTTTGTGTGTTTCTATAGTCTGGAAAACAATAGAAGCACACCCCCTGCGCCTCAGCCTCCAGGTTGTGGGTTACAGGTTGTGCGTGACAGCGGTGTGTTTGCTGTCACTGCGCAGCGTACAGAACTCCTTTTGCCACTCCATAACTCAGATGTCCCACTGCACAGATTTGTGACACCTTAGTTTAATATTAATAATTATAATGGCATCAGTTGCACAAATTTAAGGACACGTTCATTCGTGGTTGTTTTCACATTTATTGCGCTGTTCCTATTAGTTTTGATGTTTGCTATTTTCTGGAGCACAATGCGACACTTGTCGTCATTCAGAGGTGATATATTAACTTGACATTAACAAAGACACAGCCGGACAGAAATGATGGACAGGGAGGATCTAACTAAAATGTCAGACAAATTCTGGAGTATATTTCTGCTTAAGCCCAAAAACTGCAACCTGACTTTAAAAACTGCAAGCGACTTTTAAAAAAACAAAAAAAAAAAACCAAAGCCCCTTATAATAATCGGTCTTGGAGAGCGAAACTCAAAATAGTTCCTGTTTTTCAAGCAACGAAATACATATCTCCCTCCATTGTTTGTTTCTATCGCTGCTGATACTGTTGCATAGACACTCCCGAAGCCATGTCGAGGAAGTAAAATTTAATGACAAAAGAAAATCGTAACGCAAAGTGATTTCGATAATTAGCTGTAGTCTGATTACTGGATTTGAAATAGCAACGCGTTAGATTACTCGTTACTGAAAAAAGTGGTCCAACATCAGTAACGTGTTACTGACATCACGGTGGCTCCCTCGCCGCAGAGATCTCACAACACAGGTTGATGAAGATTTCATCTTCATCTGAAGTGCCTGGCCTTTGAGAAGGTAAATCTTACAGGTAATAGGCTTCCCCAGAACGTCACTGACACAATTCAGAGCGCAAGAGCAGTCTCAACTCAGAGCGCATGTGAGGGAAAATGGCATTTGAGTGTTGGTGTCCAAAAACTATGTTTAATGCAATGCAGAGCCCTCTGTCAGTTATTCAGACATTTCTACAAGAGCTGCTGGATAAAGAATTGGCTTTTTCCACTGTCAAAGTATACTTGGCATCTATTTCAGCTTGCCATGTAGGTTTTGGAGACAAAACAGTGGGGCAACATCCCCTGGTGTGCCAGTTCATGAAGCATGCATGACGGCTCCAACCAGTGTCCAAAAGCCTCACTCCTTCATGGGATTTACCGATCGTACTTGCTGCCTTGTCACATGTACCTTTCGAAGCTTTGGAGCAGGCTGAGCTTAAAGTGCTCTCATTTAAGACAGCTTTGTTAGTTGCATTGGTTTCTGCCAAGCGTGTGAGCGACATTCAAGCTTTTTCACTGGACCCCTCCTGCATGCGATTTACTGAGCGGAATTTACTCAAACCCAATCCAGTTTATAAACCAAAAGATTTTTAACCCAGTCTACTTTGGAGTTTATGGCTTTCTGCAGAGTGTATGCAGGAACAACTGCGTAAGCTCTGTGGATCTATGTGGAGAAAACAGCTGTGTTTTACAAATCTGAGCAACTGTTTGTGTCATGGGCTTCACCACATAAAGGGCAGCCCCTAACAAAGCAACGCCTTTCCCATTGCACAGTCGGAGATGTTGCTATGGCCTATCAGAGTAAAGGCCTTGCACCCCCTGCAGGTCTACGAGCTCATTCCACTTGTGGCATGGCCTCATCTTGGGCACTATTTCAGGGTATACCTTTGGTGGACACATGTGATGCTGCCAGCTGGGCAACTCCTCACACCTTCACCATGTTCTATAGACTGGATGTCACAGCACCAACTCTGGTTCACACAGATGTGGGCATGTGATTCACACTTGGATAACTGCAGGGTATATCTTTTGGTCTTCAATTGTGCTTCTCTGGCAATACAGGAGTCTCCATATCCTATAGTAAGATAGCAAAACACCTAAAGAGAACTTTAGCAGCATGGAGGTATCTCACCAGATCACCCTCCTTGCCTGGAGCGAGAAAGAGGTGTGCTTAAAAGACTGAAGATTGCTTGCATGACGTCAGCCATTTATACTGGGAGGAAGTCCTCCTGGAGCCGACCTCACTTCTACCGGCCAGTCAGGAGTGGCTTAATGTAATAGGGCTTCTGGGGGACAGGCACTGGGAGCGTGTCCTGTAGTTAGAATTGTATTGCTAAATAACTGATGATTTTCCTGCTAAAGTAATGTCACATAAAGTGGCTTTCAAAAGTATTCATAACCCTTGAACTGTTCAGTATTTTGTCACATTACAACCTCAGACATAAATATATTTTTATGTGACTAGGCCTGTCGCGATAAAGGATAAGTCAATTAATAGAACGATAAATTAAAACTATCAACCTCATTTCAATTATCGGCTATATCATTTCTTCCTGCCTTTTTCTCTTACTGTTGATGACACTGAATGAAAAAAGGCTCAACTCCGGTGCTCTCCACTTCCTCCCTTCCTTAGTGTAATGCCCAACACGCGCTGCACGATCGCGGATTGTCGGCCCATTATCAAAACCTGAAACACATTAGCCGACAGAAATCCTCGGTATAACGGTTCGATCGAAACCGTGTTGTGTCCAACAATGGACACAAAATAATAAGTCCAGTTCACTAACTTTGAAACCAGACATTAATCAATTCCTTACTATAATCTACCTGCAATGCATGTGGCTAGTGTCAGTCTGAATGAAAATCATTATAACTATTTATGTCACGTTAACGAAGAACAGCTGAAAAGTTACCGGGTTTTCTGGTAGAAATTTCGCTCCAACTCCTCCCCTAGTTATTGATATTTTCTTTGCACGAACTGTTGAATAAACATTCATGTTGTTTCCGATGTCTGCTGGACTTCGGGTTGCACCGTGTCAGCTCTTCGGGATTCCCTCCGTATTTCCCCTCAGAAAGCATGAGGAGAATCCGCGCTTTCTGATTGGCTACTGGTCATATTCAACAGGCTGCGTTCAGCTCCCAGTCTGGGCAAATCCTTGATTTAGATCGGAGCGGCACAACGATCTACATTATTCAGAACGAATAACGTCCTAAGATTGTTGTTCGGGGTAAAAAATCCTGTAGTTTGAATTATTGCATCAGGCAATCGGATGTCTTCTCTATTTAAATTGAATTATTACTGAAGGGCAATATACTATGCAGACTTCATAATCTGCACTCTTTTGGTTGAATGCAGTATTTATTTCCACTTTGGCGTTATGTTGTTTAGTTTTTATTCAAGTACATTTATTGTTAATGGAGACTAAGAATCTATTTTGGTTTTGGTTGTTTTATTTATTTTGTGTATCAGTCCCAGTGTTAAGTGTTCTTTTTAAAGTAAAGTGTATCTATCTTTGGCAGGAAATCGCATATATTGCGTAATTTCCATTAAATCAATGTAAAAAGGTCTTCAAACAATATTATCGTTTATCGCAATAATTTTTTGAGACAATTTATCGCCCAGCAAAATCTGTTATCGTGACAGGCCTATATGTGACCAACACAAAGTGGTATACTGTTGTGAAACAGAAATAAAATTATACATGATTCAAAACTTTTTTTTAGAAATAAAAACCAAAAAGTGTGGTGTGCAAACGTATTTAGGCCCCCTGAGTCAATACTTTGTGGAACTACCTTTTCCTACTATTCCTGCTGCTGGTGTTTAGGGTTTGTTTCTACCAGCTTTGCATGTTTAGTAACTGAAAGTTTGCCCATTATTCTTCGCAAATCAGCTCAAAATTAGTCAGATTAGATGGAAAGTGTTTGTGAACAGCAGTTTTCAGATCTGGCCATATATTCTGGATTGTGTATAGGTCTGGTTTCCTTCAAAAGGAGACAATGGGTTATATGAATACATTTGCACACCACATTTTTCAGTTTTTAATTTGTAAAAACAGTTTGACATTGTACGTGTACATTGCAATGTGACAAAATATATAAATGTTAAAAGGGTATGAATTAGAGGTGTGTTGATCAATCGGCTACTGATCATAATTGGCTGAATTCTGTGAAAAAGTGTATGATCAGTGATCGGCGATCCCTGCTTCTTGCTGCCGATCACCTAAACCAATCACTTGTGCAGGTTGCAAAGTGTCAACCTGCACACTTCTGGGTCTGCATCTGATCTCCTCTTTCCTTCACTCTGAGCAAGCACAAGGCAACAAATCCTACTGTGTGGAACTATAACGCTCAGAGTGATTAGGGACATTTACGTGTTGTGGTGGAAAATTAACTCAGGGGGGAAACGCATCAAAATATTTTAACACAACAAATTTAATATGGCATTTAAAAAACAAGCACTTGACTGAGTTTGGCTTCATCGAGGCTCAACTACTGGAAAACAAGACCTCTAGAGTGACCAGCAGGAAAAGCACCGCACAACTACCAACTTTCACCTGGAGGAGCATGACAGTCAGAAAGCTCAACAAATAACCTGAAAAATAATTCAAATCTGCAAGCTCTGGTTCAAGCTGCTTGCTATTGAACCATCACTACTGGTAGTAATATTTCACAGACAGAACGCTGCTCAACCTCCACAAGACAGTGAACTCTCACGCTGAACATCTGCTTACGCTGTCACATGTTAAAAAAGACTTCAGATATGTAATAATATATGTCTATAGTTTGGATTAATTTGTTGCCAGATCAGTTTTCCATTTTGCCAGATAACATACTATCATTTATACCTAAAGTGAAAGATTAACAGCCATTCAAGGCGATCGGCAGAGATCTGCCTTGTGGATGATTGGTATTGGAATCAGCAGCAAAAAACCTGATTGGAGCATCCCTACTATGAATTCTTCTGCAAGCCACCGTATAAAGTAGCTGCATAATTCTATAATAGAAATACTATAAACTATAAAATCCAGTTTTGATACACCTAGAGGCATTTAAAGGACATATATACCCAATTTTAATCGATGGATATTTTAATCATTAAAATCATCAATAGCTGATCATTTTAAGTAATAGTTTGCTATAAAACCAGGGAAATATTTTGGACAAATGAAAGCAGAGGGATTTTCTCTCCAACTGAACCAGAGCTAAGAGGACATGCTGACGGAGATAGGGAGTGATGAATTGTTGGAGAAATTTTACAGCTGAGTGGTTAAAAAAGGATACTTGTTCATCACACTGGGGCACCAGAACTGAGTAATGCTTGCCTGTCAGAATGAGGCCATATGATAGTCCCACTAGTTTACTTGGCTTTTTTGTTTTTACTTATTTGTGCATTTAGTAGTCATCCCTCCGTTGTAGTGGGATGTCTGTACAATGCAGACATCCCTCGTTGTCTGCATTGGAGCTGTGCTTCCATTGTGAATTAACATATAGTATGTAAAGAAACTTAGCTTGTCTTTTTCTAAGTTGTGACAAGATAGTTATCTGCTTACATTACGAACATTACTGCCACTTTCTGTAAAGATTGGGAATAAATGAGACTTCATTGATCTTTTCTGTTCTTTGTCATTCTTTGCCAAGAAAAAAAGCCAGTGACCTAGTAAAACTGGTCTGCAATACACTTCTAGGTCTTGACAGAGGCTGCCCTAGATTTGTACTGAATATGTTAATCCCCTGGATTCTAAAAGAAGTGTACGTTCTTTTTATTATGATATTGTGTGAAAAATTTGTTTGAAAGACTGGGCTTTGCTTAAAGCATGTCACTTTTGTTTTGAGGTAGCCTCCAACCCTTGGATAAACACCACATTGTTAGCATGTCATCATATTAACATGAACTGTAAGTGAAAAGTTGTAATGTAACCTGTCCTCCTTCACAGAGATGCAGATATATATTCACATGTGTGACATACACATTCTTGCCAGTCCTGAGCAGTGAAATAGTCTATTATGAAGGTAGTAAGCATGTACCTGTACTTGGTGGCTAAAGCCCTTAAACAGATTCCTTCCAGTATTATTTGTATTGATGGTCAGTTGGAATAGGATTCGGTACCTGGTGTTTCCTGGTGCTTGCTGAGGAACGTTTTAGCCAATTAGCCTACATTGTGAAAGCAACAAACACTTTGGACTTGCTGAGGTTGATGGGCTTCAGGCCATCGTACTGTTTACAAAATCAGTACGATTTTGATATAGTTTAAGTCAGTGTTGTAGACCAAGTAAATACCAAGGCCAGATACTTGTCTCAAAAGTCTTAGTTGAGACGAGACCAAGACTTTTAGGGTCCGAGAGCGAGTCTAGAGCAAAACCAAGGGCGGTTGAGACGGAGTCAAGACAACGACCAACGCTCTGTACTACAGGATACAATAAAATGTGAAATATGATTAAATTAAGGCAATGCGGTAATGGTAAACAACGCTCAATTATAAAAACTGACCAAGTAGCAACAATCAAGAAGTAACCAAGAAGAAAGAATGCACTATGACTTTCTCACTCTGCCTACTGCCTGAAGCCAGGCAGCACACAGAGCAATAATGTCTACCAACATGAAAATAATCAGTGTTCTGTGTGATCTTATGTTCTTGTATTTTACCTATTTGATAATTAAATAAATATATTCAATTATCAAATAAATCATTGAATAAATATATTTATTTGATGATAAAATAAAATAAATTATTCTGTTTTTGATAAAATAGAGTAATGACAGTTAGTGGAGTTTGCGCAAACCATTACAAACACAAAAAACAGTTCTCAGTGAGACTCCAGTCCTATTGTTCATAGTAAAGATTCAGAAGAACGTCTCATTTGTGAATGTCACATCACTATATTGCAGACTTTGGTCACAGCATTGTTGCACAAGTGTGACACATCAGCAAACACCTCCGCACAATAAAGTGCAGTAAGTGACAACTTTTTTTTATTGCAAATGCAGCATATTTGTCAGACTTTCAAGCTAAAAGTCAACCTACTCTGGTCTCCAGTTGATTTCACTATAAAACAGTCACAGTTTCAACTAATTGCAATACCATGTCACATATAGCTCCTGCTGAACTTCCTCACATTCACTGTTTTTGTTAAGTTAGGTTCACAGCACAGCCTCATGCAAACCTAAAATCAAACCATATTTACATGAATGGTGTACCAAATAACTCCCAAATCTGATCGTTTCTTCCCTGTGCTTCACTTTTTCTGTCAGTGATAGCATTGTATTGATTTGGCACAGGTTTTCAGGTGGTAATTTACTCATAATTCATTGTGGTGCAGTGTAGTTTTTGTCTGATGAATTTGATATTCTTGTGCATGGTACCTGGCAAATAAGAAATATGTGAACAAGATACCATATTTTCCAGACTATAAGTCGCAGTTTTTTTCATAGTTTGGCCGGGGGCGCCGGCCAAAATTCTCTGGAGAGACTTATGTGTGAAATTATTCCTGGAAGTCATTGGATGGATCGACAAAGCATGGGCTTCAGTGACAACCAAAACCATTGTGTCAGGATTCAGAAAGGCTGGAATAATTGGAACTGCAACTGATGAGTCTGTCGTAAGCGATGTATAAGAGGAAGCGCCACATTTCCTACCTCTGAAAAAAATAAAATAAATAAGTCTTCTACATTAGCGGAGTTGCTTAAAAGCGACATCAAAGGATAAAGATGTCATTGGATTTAGTGATTTGGAGTCACACGAATGGCTTGGTAAACTTGTTAGCATATTATTTGAACTATGGTTATCTGAATAACTCTCAATATGTTATGTTAACATACCATGAACATTCTCAGTTTGTTGTTTATGTGTCATGTAACGTTAGCATACCGTGCAATTATTCAGCCTGTTGTTGCCTCTATTCTATTTTTATTTTAAATTGCCTTTCAAGATGACATGTCTGTTCTTGGTGATGGATTTTATCAAATAAATTTTTCCCAGAACTGTGACTTATACTCCAGTGTGACTTGTATATATATTTTCCTTCTTTATTATGCATTTTATGGCTAGTGCGACTTGTACTCCGGAGCGACTTATAATCCAGAAAATACGGTAGTTGAGAATTCACAACTTGGACTTAATCAGATTGATTAAAAGGAATTGAAAAAACAAATCTACCATTAATTGCAGCTTATTCATCTCAAAGTACACACCACGGTACTAAAAGTATTTGCTTTCTGTCTTCACATACACATGAAATTGAGTGGCATTTCATACCTAATCCGTTTGATGTCAGTTAGTAAATATGTTTCTTGCAGGAGAGTATTTATGAATGTGGAACAATAAGGCAAGGGTTGTTCATGGTTCTAAGATAGCCTAAACGTGTCTTATTGGGTTGAGGCCAGTTCTCTGTTAAGGCCATTCAAATCTTTCTGTATCAAAGTAGTTCATCTTTATTTTTATAAATATTACAATTATACACTGCCATGCATGGTTGCTGGAACATTAAGGAACTATCCTCAAACTATTCCCACAAAGTTAAGAATTTAAATTGTCCAAAATACTTGTGGTTTGTTCGACATCAAGAGTTTGTTTCACTAGACATTGCGAGCAAACCTGATGCAACGTTTGATTAAGTGCCGTTATTTTCTCAACTGCCAGACCCAAGCTCGTGCATTGGTTTGGCAAACCAATGCACAATTCAATAAAAAAGAACAAAAAACCATTACTGCATTTTCAGGGTGAACCTTTTAAGTTTTGTGCAAAAACAAAAAACACAGTCGAAATGTGTTCAAAGTTTAAAAATGATTTTTTTTTTCTTTAAAAAAAAAAAATAGCAATGAGAACAGGCCTCCACTGCCCTCAAGTCCAGCAGGTTTAAAGCACAGTGTCCGAAGTTTTGCAGTTTGCTGCTCAGCCATTTAAACCCATTCAATAAAGTTGTATATGCAACTTGAGCTAATCTGTAGGGCACATACAATTTGGAAATATGTAGATATTGACTCTGCAGAAAGAGCAGTGACTTCTACTCACTATCTGCTGACCTATTTGCTGTAGCATAAATAGTGGTAAGGATATTTTTTCACTTATTGCACAGGTGGCTTAGGCCTGTTGCGATGAACAATGACAATAAAAATGATTGACCTCATTTTAATTTATCAGCTTCATAATTCCTTCCTGCCTTTTTCTCTTTCTATTGATGACACTCGATAAAAAAAGCCTCAAATCCACTGCTCTCCACTGACCCCTCCCTTTCTCATTTCCTTAGAGTAAGGCACTATTGCATCACCTGGTTGGTTATGCTCATCTTCTCTATCTAAATCTAATAATTATTGAAGGGCAATATAGTATACAGACTTCATAATCTGTACTCTGTTGGCTGAATGTAGTTTTTAATTTCCACTTTGGATTTATGTTTAGTTTTTATTCAAGTGCATTTTATTTTCATTTTTGGTTGTTTTGTTTGTTTACCAGTTCTAGTGTTAAATATTTCTTCTGGAAATAAAGTGTCTTTATTTTTGGCAGTATGTGCTTGCATTATTATGTCATTACCATTACATTAAAATGATCTTCAAACAATATTATCGTTTATTGCAATAATTTTTGAAACAATTAATCACTCTGCAAAATTTGTTATTGTGACAGGCCATTTCAAGGTACCAGGTGAGAATTCTCTGAGCCCCTAAGACTGACCTGTTCAATAACAAATATCATTAGAAAATGCATGCAGAGGTGCTGGGATTTATGCCTCTTTGGTCATGGAACGCCTGGAAAACCTCAATTCAGTGATTTAGAAAGATGAGCATATACTTTTGGCAGTACAGTGTATGCCTTATTTAAACATTTAAACATTTGTCTGTCTCTGCTTCTGTAGAATAAGGTGGTTGCTAATGCTCCTACTTCTGGACAACCAGCCAGGTGCTGTATGAGCGGAACTAAGTGTGTCTGTCTCTGTGGACGTCTTTCCATTCCACTGTTCTGACTATCTTTCCTCCACCCATTTGCTTTTAGAGTAGTAACTCACTGCAGTGTAGATTAATCAGAGGGATTTAATTAACTTGGCCACCACACACATATCAAACTGAGATACAAGGCATGCTATATACTCAGCCAATTATCTCCTGATCTCCTGCTAAACAGGGTTTTGGTGGACACAGGAGTGCATGGCTGCTTGCCTGTCCCTGTCCCCACACATTCTTCAACCCTCCACCTGTGAATAACAGCAGATCTTATTACTACAGCTGCCCCCGTTCTCACCCTGACTTTACTCACTGGGATAGAGCACAGCATATTAAGAGATGAGCAGCTACAGATTGGGTTCTCGTGATTATTTGTGGAATGAACTTAATCCTCTACACTGTTGTGACCCTTGGTCATTTTTATTTTAAGGTTGCAGAGTATAACATGCTCAGTGAGCAGTCTTTGTGGTGTGAAGTTGGTCTAAATGAATCGGTGTTGTCACTTAATCCATCATTGCAACAACAAGATGTGCAACAGTGCAATCACAAAGGACCGCTTGGATGGACTCTTAAGTGCTCTCACCTAACTTTTTATTTAACAGGTTGAGATACAAATGCTCAGAGTGATGGGAACAATGAGTAATGGTAAAAATATAACAGTCACAAAAATCTTTATTGAATTTTCCACAACGGAATTACAATTACATATTTTTAAGATATCTTGCAGCCCAAGTTTTTAATCACTTTATTCATGTTGAACTGACATGCTCTTCTCTCATATAATCCAGTAGAAAAATTTACTTTCAACCAACTAACCCTAACCCCAAACTAGGCCTGTGAAAATAAATCAATTAATTGAATGATTGCTCAAAAAATCCATTCTTATAATTTATCATTTTTCTCTTTTTTTTCTCCCTTTCTACCAAAAACTGTTTGACAAAAGTTTTCAATCTGCTGCTTTGATCTCAGCTGGCCTTTTTTAAAGGTCAATTTTGTTTACAGTTTTACATAATTCGCTATAATTGTTGTTTTTCTGCCACAGACTGGCAACTTGTCCAGGGTGTACTCCACCTCATCCCCAAAACATTCGGTGGAGATAGCCACTAGCACCTCTTTCGACCCCACTAGGGACAAGCGTGTACAGAAAATGGATGTAGTTGTTGTTTCTGTGTTTTCTTATTTTGGATGTCTTCCTATTACAGTGTTAAACGTTCATTAGAAATTGAAGTTTATTGATCTACAAGAATGTGTTCTTGCATTTTTATGTCATTACCATTTTAGCGCTTTAAAATGATCTCAAAACAATAATATCATTTGTCACAATAGCTTCTGGAACAATTTATTGTTCAGCAAAAATGTTATTGTGACAAACCTAGTCCAATCCTATTTGGGGTAAAAAATCACGACCCAATGTAGAGTGAGATGTCTTCATAGGAGCTGAGTATGTTTAAGATTATTGATGCATCAGTACTCATACTAAAGTGGCCAATATTCCAGTTTTCAGTGTTCAAAGAACAAGATTGTAGGTCTCATTAGAGCAGGGGTCACCAACCTTTTTGAGACTGGGAGCAACTTCACGGGTACAGAGCAACACGAAGAGCACTTGTTTGATACAGTCTTTATAAAATATATATAAAAAAAAAATTCCCTGCTCACCCACCGCGGGTGGTTCTTATCCTCTGAGCTCGGGTCCTCTACCAGAGGCCTGGGAGCTTGAGGGTCCTGCGCAGTATCTTGGCTGTGCCAAGGACTGCACATTTCTGGACTGAGATGTCTGATGTTGTTCCTGGGATCTGTTGTAGCCACTTCTCCAGTTTGGGGGTGACTGCCCCGAGGGCCCCGATGACCACAGGCACCACTGTGGTCTTCACCTTCCAGGCCCTCTCCAGTTCCTCCCTGAGGCCCTGGTATTTCTCCAGTTTCTCGTGCTCCTTTTTCCTGATGTTGCAATCGCTGGTATTGCTACATCTACCACAACGGCTTTCCTCTGTTGTTTATCCACTATGACAATGTCTGGTTGGTTCGCCATTACCATTCTGTCTGTCTGGATCTGGAAGTCCCACAGGATCTTAGCTCTGGCATTCTCCACCACCTTTGGGGGGTGTTTCCCACTTTGATCTCGGGGGTTTCCAGTCCATATTCTGCACAGATGTTTCTGTACACTATGCCTGCCACTTGGTTATGTCGTTCCATGTACGCTTTCCCTGCCAGTATCTTGCACCCTGCTGTTATGTGCTGGACTGTCTCAGGGGCCTCCTTACACAACCTACACCTTGGGTCTTGTCTGGTGTGGTAGATCTGGGCCTCTATTGCTCTGGTGTTTAGGGCCTGTTCCTGGGCGGCCATGATGAGGGCCTCTGTGCTGTCCTTGAGCCCAGCTTTTTCCAGCCATTGGTAGGATTTACTGATATCAGCCACTTCGGTTATTTGCTGGTGGTACATCCCATGTAGGGGCTTGTCCTCCCATGATGGTATCTGATGGTATGTATATATATATATATATATATATATATATATATGTATGTATATATATATATATATATATAAAATACTGCCTGATCATATTAATGTCAGGACTACTCACAATAGTTATCAGTTATCAGTAATAATTTACCATGGCAGCTATGGTTAATTGCTATTATGTGATCAGAGGTTTTTAGCTCACAGAGTTTTAACTTTGATTCCCTTGGAGTTTTTTCTCTGTGATTCTAAACTGGCCACAAGTGACTGAAATAAACAAAAGCAAACTGATGGATTGTTACAGTAGAATTTTCCTTTAAATAAAAAAGAAAAAAGAAGAGTTATAGTTTTATTATCTAACCATCTGTTCTATTAGCAAAATTTTGGTAAATAAAATATCTTTTTGTGTCAAAAGACATTATACACACACAGCGGTGTCAGTCTGATGCGGGAACCCCAAAGCCCAAGTCTTATTGGTCAGTTTGGTTTTGTTTATTTCAGGCTTTGCGCTTTTTTCTGCAAGCTAAAAATGAACGAGTTGGGTTTGAACCCCTCCCGTTGTTCTGCCAATCAGCCTGAGCTTCTGACAGTCTGCGCGGTTCTGGGCGGGTCGCCGGTTTATTCGCTTTTACGTGGTCTCGCGAACCGAACAGCTGATCGGGTCACCCGCTGGCTGGCAGCAGATGTGGAAAATAAAGGTCTGACACCTGACCTGCAAGAGCACAAGCACCTCTCCAATGCGCAAAAATCAGCACAAGCCTAAACCACAAGAGCAGCGGACTTCTTTTTCCAGACGATGCTAAATAATAAAGACATGAAGCGTAAGCCTCCCATGTGGTTCACGTGAAAGGACGGTGCTGATTCCCAGGTTCAGGTGTTATGCGCAAGCGCCCTACTGAATGAGATGTTTTGGCACAATTTATTTATTTTTTTCTTCACAGTTTTGTTAATAGTAAATAGGGTTAAATAATAAAACTAAAGAAGTTATTCTTTTCTTTCTTTACTTAAAGGAAAATGTGACGGTACGCAGAGTGCAGCTGCAGGCAGCAGCTGCTGCGCTCCGACAGTTTCCTGCAGGTGCCTGCGCGCAGTTCTGAACTTTAACAGCAGGAAATAGTTTGATGCATAAAGCAATTTATTTTAAACGTTTTTGTCATTTCCCTCGTTTGAACTCTAAATATAAACGTCAAACGTTATTACTTCAATGAAAAAACGTTTAATTAAATTATTTTTTGGTAGTGCTCCCTAATAATAATGGCTATTTTTAGGAGTAGCTCCGCGGGCGACTGAAAAGGTCCCTGCGGGCGAACGGGTGCCCGCGGGCAACGGGTTGGTGACCCCTGCATTAGAGAAACTTAGTGTCTCTTTAATTACTCATTACTAATGGCAAACTGCACTTTTTTTTTTGTTAAAAACAAAACAGCATAATGTGGACAATAAATATTTGTAAAAAATCAATGTTCGAAGTAAGATGAGTCATAAAACAACTGTTGGTGATGAAATGGGACACAGTCTACCAAACAGAGAAAACCATTTTCACAAAGAAGCCAAATTATCCATTTTTTGTCAACATTATTAATAACAAGGTCCACAGTCCCATCTGTATGTCCTGTAGTAATGTCTTTTTTGACCAACTGAGGATCAGCTCTGCTTCTACTTTGTCTCCTTGGTACAACACATTTCAACCTGTCCAAAACTAGGGAAGGCCTTGTACGCATTAGATGCAAAATGAGCATAAATTTGTTTTTATGCCAAATTTCTCCTCTAAGTCAGAAACTGCATTTAATTTTTGTTTTGTCAAGTGTGCTATTGTCAGCAAGCAGCTCTTTGCCAGAAACAGAAAAAACAGGAGACTCATTCAAATCCTCATTCAAATCACCATCTCGAAAATAAACTAAGATCTCAAATCATCTCATCTAATATTCCTTTAAGAATTTAAATTTCTCAATGTTACAAATTTTGTAATCTAGGAAACAATGTTTAGTAACACAAAACATACAAACAAACATTCACTCCAACATGAAACAGACACAAACGTTGCCATCAGAATTTGGAGTCAGTCAAAATTTTATCACAAACATTTTCAGTCAGTCATCATTTTCTGTATATTTTCTTAAATTGAAATACCAAAATATTATAAACATTGGAGTAGCAAGGTATTTAATTCTTAACACTAAAAAATATTTGAAAGGAAAGGAAGGAAATTGTATTACTGTCAGTGTCTACAACGGTTCAGCTTTTTAATATATATTTTTTTATTTTAAAACCATAGTTTTGCTTAAAATGTTCTCTAACATTTACTCATTATATTTCAATGGCATAATTTTGTTAGTTCATTGCAGAACTAAAGTGATTGCAGTTTCCCTTCACAGTTTCTAAATCTATGGCTCATGGACCCCCAAAGGATCATTAATGCTGGTCCTGTTGTTCAGGACTCAGAGATAACAGGGGCCCAAAACTCTATTGAAGTAATTCTTTTCTCACTAAAGAATTTCTAAATGTGAACAGGGTTAGTAGCAAGCAGTCTTTGTTGCAGTGGCAGTGTGTTTGTGTTACTTATCTTGAAGGTGTCTTTTCCGCTCCTTTCCTCTCGGTGTTGGCGTCGCTGCAGTGAAATCCTCCCCGGTCTTTCTCCTCCGGCTCCCTGTCAGTCCAAATGGTTCTTGTTTTGGATCTTTGGGTTGTCCAGATTGTCCCTGAGTCAGTATCCATGTTGTCAACAAATGAAACAAACGTCAAACAGTTCAGTTCTTCTTCTCTCACAGCTCTGAAGCATGTTTATCTTTTCCTGACGCTGTACAGCAGGCCAGCGGAGGGCTTTAAAGCTCAGTTGCACTCAGTTTTAGTCCAAATGTCCAATAGGTTGTCCCTTGAATGAAAATGTTCCATCAGTTTTCTGGTGAAAAAAATTAGATCAGCAGACACTCTAGTGCCTGGAGGTGATGGAGGTCTTCTTTGTCTTCTTGATTTTCTGGATCCTCTCGATTACTTTCATCAGCTGGTTTTGTAGAAGGGACTGTTGAAAATCAGAGGAGTAAATCTACTTATATTTACTTGTTCGTTATTTTTCCTCTGATTTTCTGGGTTCCAGGAACTCTGCATGTACAGTGGAGTTTGAGAGGACAATCATACGACAACTGACTTCAGATATTTCCAGAGTTTTATCCAAAAGAATTCAATGCAATACAGAATGTTACAACAGCATTACACCCGGAACATCAAAAAGTCCAACACATGACAAACATAGAATTACCTGAGTTGAAAGGAAAACAGAAAGACAAAAAATGCATTTTTGTAAATCTCTCACTCAGCACAAAGAGATTCAAACTTCTGCTGTAAAACAGACCATTTTATAAGAATGTGTATTCCCCTCATTTAAATATATGCATTAGAAGGTGTGCCCTCTCCTTGCAACCTACGTGAAGCTGACACCCCATCTACGTCAAGAAATCCAGCAAACAGTCTGATTGGTTAGTGCTCCGTTTGTGCAGGTTTGTGCCGTTAAAATTGTCGTTTGTGCAGCTTCGTTATTCAAATATTAAAAATTATAATTTTGGCCGATGACGCTCACTCATCCCCCCGTCTTGTTCCAAAACAAACCAAAGAGGGCTAGTTAGTTAGTGCTCCGTTTGTGCAGGTTTGTGCCGTTAAAACAAACGCAGCAAAGTTGTTTTCAATTTGGATTTTGGCTCTTCCAATATCCGGTGTGAGCGGCGTCTAGCTCAAGGTTGATCCGATTCATGAACGCTAATTTTGTCCAGCCATATAGGTCTCCCCCTTCCTCAAGGTGTCGGAGATTCACTCAGGGAGAGTCAACAAATTTTACATCCAAACTCTCCTGAGAAACTAATGGAAATAGATTTCTTGCCCAACTGACACAAAATTCATGCTGTCACAGGAGACACACTGTTCTCTAGTGAACTTTTAGTCATACTCAATAGATTCAGTAATTGTAATCTTAAAAAGGATATTTTTTTTCTTCAATAGCTTCCATGTCATGCACAACAAATAACTTACATCTAAGTTTTGGATAAACTGTATCACCACTGAACTCGTGGTTCAGTCCAATCAGCATGTATACCTGCTGAGCCCTGGCTCCATCTTTTGTCTGGCTACTCCAAGGCAGGTAAGTACTGGCAGGAAAACAGAGTTAATCTTAAGCAGATAAAATTAACTTTAAGTCGATATACATCTGTGAATTAAATGTAGACGATAACAAATGTAACAAATGTATCACAATCAACTAATAAATGTTTTATCAAAACTAAAGTGTTGTTTTGTCTTTATTAAAAAATTAATTATGCATAGAAAGATGTATGTACTACAGAGTGTGGCCGTGGGTTTGGCCATCATAATGAGTGTTACAGCTTGGCTCAGATGGCTGCAACAACAACAAAAAAAAAAAAAAAAAAAGGAGGACACGACAGCCAGAATATTTTTCAGCCCTTGCAAGGCATTTATTAAAAATGACTGTCTAGAGAATAATGAGCAGCAGCCCAAGATGATCTCCCAGTGTATGCCTCCCCAAGTCATGGAGCCGGTTGGCCCCCACAGATCTCTGCTCCCAACTCCCACAACTTGTCAAGCAATCTGCTGGCCTCTGGATCCGACTGGACCTGGATCTTGGCTGGGCCCTGGGTCTTCTCTGGGCCTGGTTCTTGCTGTCTGTCTGGACTTTCTCACGGACCCAGAAGCGATAGAAGGAAAATACTGAATTTTGACCAAAAAAAAATCCTAAAATAATATCAAAAAGGTTCAAATGTAATAAAAATTGGAGTACTCCGTGTCACGAGTCAAGAACAGTTTCACATTGATTTTGAGTCAATAGGGAACATCACTTGTAAGCTATTGAAGAAAAAAAAAATCCTTTTTAAGATTACAATTACTGAATCTATTGAGTATGACTAAAAGTTCACTAGAGAACAGTGTGTCTCCTGTGACAGCATGAATTTTGTGTCAGTTGGGCAAGAAATCTATTTCCATTAGTTTCTCAGGAGAGTTTGGATGTAAAATTTGTTGACTCTCCCTGAGTGAATCTCCGACACCTTGAGGAAGGGGGAGACCTATATGGCTGGACAAAATTAGCGTTCATGAATCGGATCAACCTTGAGCTAGACGCCGCTCACACCGGATATTGGAAGAGCCAAAATCCAAATTGAAAACAACTTTTCTGCGTTTGTTTTAACGGCACAAACCTGCACAAACGGAGCACTAACTAACTAGCCCTCTTTGGTTTGTTTTGGAACAAGACGGGGGATGGTGACGTCATCGGCCAAAATTATAATTTTTAATATTTCGGAAACCAAAGCTGCACAAACGACAATTTTAACGGCACAAACCTGCACAAACGGAGCACTAACCAATCAGACTGTTTGCTGGATTTTTTACGTAGATGGGGTGTCATCTTCACGTAGGTCTCCCTTGCAGGGCTGTTCCAATGTTAATTTTATTACCTCCTGCTAAAGAGCCCTAAAGGCAGATATATGGATTGTCAAACTGGGTCTTTCCGTACCAGGCGTCTCCTGCAGACCCTCCTAGACCAGAATTTATGACCTCCACTTGGGCCTGCTTGGTTTCTGCCTCAGTGCTTCAAGCAGATAGTGTTTTGTGTACTGAAACAAAATCTAATGCTACAAATATTAACTATACGTTCGAATTTAAAACTGCAGGATTTTCTATTTTGGAAAAACTCTT
This sequence comes from Poeciliopsis turneri, assembly GCA_922788865.1. Classification (NCBI taxonomy): domain Eukaryota; kingdom Metazoa; phylum Chordata; class Actinopteri; order Cyprinodontiformes; family Poeciliidae; genus Poeciliopsis; species Poeciliopsis turneri. Next base: position 247,472 of record CAKLNU010001061.1, on the reverse strand, counting down.
TCAAAATACCTGAAATAATTTTAAGAGTAAAATAATGATTTAATAATCCTATTGTATCTTAGTAATATAAATTGCATGCAAGTAATATGATTTAAAACTAATTAATTCAAAACATGCTGTTTAATGCTTAAGTAAATATCTTAATATGTTTGATTATACTTTGGAGAAGACTTTTCTTATACATTTAATGTGTCACTGAACTTTTCAACCATCACCAAAGAATTTATTGATCCTGATAACAGCTACACTCCCTGTCTGAAAACCCTCCTTACGGGAGTACCAGACTGCCTTCTCTCTAGAAATTTATGTAAGTTCAGAGAGTCACCAGTTGTCTTAGTTTGGATTTTTATCTTAAGTTTACCAGTCGTAAAGTCTACTCCTAAAAATTCATGCTACATCTAATATTACCTGTCTCTATAATTATGCTAACTAAACTTATATTATCAACAGGACATAATCTGGTCCATGGGAGGACAGGTGTGAGGAGGTTAGGTCAAAGGTCAGATGCACTGCAATGAGGCTCAGACAGAGGGGAAAAGAAGCAAACATAAATCGATTAGGGTTTGTTTTGCTATGTTTTCCTTGTTTTTTTTTATACATATGTATGTATGAATCTTATGTTAACCTTTTGTGTTAACATAATTTTAGTCATTTTTTATTCATCCACCATTATAATTCTCTATTTGTGGAACGATTTGTCAGAGAAACCTGAGGACTAATTGCTTGTAAAGCTCTTTGAGCTGCTTTTAGTAAGAAAGGGTCCCTTATCAATGAAATTTATGTATTGATTGATCCTTTTTAAGATATGAAATCATTTGTTTATTCAATATACACACAACATAGAAAATGTTTAAAGATATTTAGGCCTGTAATTTATCCACCAAAGGCTTATGTTCAGTATTTTTATTCTGTACTCGTTTTCCTCTGCTTCTAATTCACTTTGCAAGGAAAATCCCACCATTTAAAGTCATTCCACACGTTACTCCTTTGTTTTATTTGTATTACATGTCCACCCACTAGGGGCACTGTTATGCCAGGAGCATATGTTATTGTTTTGTGTTCTTCTTCGAAGCTCTCTGTCTGGCTGTTCGTGAGATGCACATGGCGGAATAAAGTTGAGCAAAGAAACAAGTTATTTTTACTGACTAACATTGGTAGCAGAGGATGGTTAGTAACTACAGAGTTCCGCCAACGTTTGAGGAAGGAAAGCCTTATGAAAGCTGGAAGAATGAAGTCAACATTTGGACGAGCGTTACAGATTTGGAGTCGAAAAAAGCAAGTGCTGGCTGTCGCCCTGGCCCTGTCTGGAAGAGCGCGGGACACGGCGATGGAAATTCGGTAGAGCGATCTAAATAAAGACACTGGAATGACAATGTTGTTCACTAAACTAGATGACTTGTTCTTAAAAGAGGAAAAAGGACAGGATCTTTAAAAAGAGGAAAAACATACTTGGATTTTGACCGGATCATAAAAGAAGTTAACATGTCGATGGCGGACTATATTATTGATTTCGAGCAGCGTTACTCGCGGATGAAGAAATACAACATGGAGCTACCTGACGCAGTTTTGGCTTTTAAGCTTTTGGACACCGCGTGTTTGGATATAACGGACAGACAGTTGGCTTTAACGGCATGCTCAGATGTAACATTTGCTTCAATGAAGTCCGCTTTGAAGAGAATATTTGGCGAAAAAAGAGGTGCGGCAGCAGAAGGCATTAGCCAGGAGTCCGTGTTTGCAATGGAGCAACGGCGGCAAAAAGGCAAGTTCTGGCGGCAGAGTCCCCATCAGAAAACTTCACAGCCCAACACTCCACAGCCCGGTACAAACCCGCTGGATAAGTACGGACGACGGTCAAAATGTGCGGTGTGCCAAAGTATTTTTCACTGGGTTAAAAACTGTCCACACAAAGCTGATAGTGTTAAAATTGCTGATGGTACAAAAGACATGGAAGTGTGCAATTTAACTCTGTACACCAAAGAATCACCAACAGATGCAGAAATATTTGCAGAATGTTTTGGCTCAGCAATAATAGACACTGCTTGCACTAGGACAGTTTGTGGACAAGAGTGGCTGGACAACTACAGTACTGTGTTACAAAAGAAAAGTGTGAAGACTATGAAAGAGACAGAAACACAAAGTCACAGGCCCTTCAAGTTTGGAGATGGAAAAATCATCTACTCCATAAAAAAGGTAAAGGTACCTGCTAAAATTGGCAACACAAAGTGTAATATAGAAACTGAAGTAGTACCTGCTAACATCCCGCTGCTGCTGAGTAAGACCTCATTGAAAAGGGCAAGGGCTGTTTTGGACATGGAAAGGGACAGTGTAGTGATGTTCAACCAGCCTGTCAAACTGGACTTTACTAGTTCAGGTCATTACTGTGTAAACATTGTGAACAGTGAAAATAGAAGTTTCATTCACTCTGATAAGCTATTGCAAGCTAATGAGGAAGAAATACTGACTACAACAGACAAGATGAACACAAGTGAAAAGATGAAAGTTCTGGAGAAACTTCATAAACAGTTTGGACATGCCTCTGCTGACAAAATACAGAGACTTTTGACTAATTCTGGCAACAAGGACACAGAATGTGGCAGCCTGCTGAAAAACATCATGAACCAGTGTGAAGTGTGTCAAAAATATTGTAAGACGAAACCAAAACCTGCTATCGGCTTACCATTGGCATCTACATACAATGAAACTGTTGCTGTAGATCTGCACGAACTTGAACCTGGGGTTTGGTACCTACACATTATTGACCAGTTTACCCGTTTCAGTGCTGGTAGTGTCTTAACCACCAAGAGGTCTTCTGAAATAGTCAGACGTTTTATCCATGATTGGGTCAGTGTGCATGGCCCACCACAAAAGTTGTTCAGTGACAATGGTGGTGAGTTCAATAACGAGGAAGTGAGAGACATGGCTGAAAACTTTAATATTGAAGTCAAGACAACACCTGCTTACAGTCCATGGAGCAATGGACTGTTAGAGCGCCACAATCAAACTCTGACAGAGATCCTGCTGAAAGTCAAAGCAAGTACTGGATGTGACTGGAGCACTGCCATGGACTGGGCCCTGATGGCAAAGAACTCTATGCAAAGTGTCCATGGATACAGCCCACATCAGCTGGTGTTCGTGCAGAATCCTAACCTGCCTTCTGTATTAATAGACAAAGCTCCAGCTCTAGAGGGCACCACCAAGAGTGAATGGGTTGCCAAGCACATTTCAGCCTTGCATGCTGCAAGAAAAGCTTTTACAGAAACAGAATGTTCAGAAAGGATACGCAGAGCACTAAATAAACAGTTGCGGCCCATAGACGAGCGATATGAAACTGGAGACAAAGTCTTTTACAAAAGAGTGGATTGTCCAGAATGGAAAGGACCAAGAGTGGTGATTGGTCAAGATGGTGCAGTCGTTTTTGTTAGACACGGAGGCACCTGTGTCAGAGTCCATCAACTCAGATTGAGGAAAGTTACTCACGAGAATGAAGAACCTCATATTACCTGCGATGAGAAGAACAATCGAGGATAACACACAGTGGACATCATTGAAGAGAATGTAGAAGGAGACACTATTGCAGTAAATCCTGAGAATCATCCTTTGCATGCTCCTGAAAATGCAGAGGCTGAGAGACCGCACTCTGGGAACACCATCATAAAGATTCAGAAATACTGAGGGTGTCTCACAGAAAGCCAAAGTATTGGGACGTGCCGGCAAAGCAACTGGGAAATACAAGAACTGGTTTAACTTGGAGCTGCTTGAGCCAGCAGAAGTGGCTGGCAACTGTGAGTCAGCTGACCTTTCACAGTTGGAGGATCTTCACATCCAGTCATATGCTGAGGATACAGATATGTACGAGGATGTTTTTATGAGTAAGGACATATCGTTTGATGAAGCAAAGGAAAATGAAATAAAAAGTTGGAAACAGAACCAAGTGTTTGAGAAAATTGAGGACAAAGGACAAAAGTGTGCACACCCAACACTCGTTGGGTGTGCACTCTGAAAGAGACTGAAAATGAAATAATACCAAAAGCAAGACTTGTTGCACGAGGATTTGAGGAGCTACAAGTTTCTGACCTACAAAAGGACTCTCCAACCTGTGCCTCAGAGTCACTGAGACTCTTGATGACAGTTGTATGTCAAAAACAATGGGAACTTCACTCTATGGACATTAAATCTGCCTTTTTACAAGGAATACAACTGTCCAGAGACATTTTCATCAAACCTCCTCGAGAGGCCAATAGCACAGGTGTGCTTTGGAAACTGAGAAAATGTGTGTATGGTTTAGCTGATGCTTCACTGTATTGGTATAACAGGGTAAAAAGCATCATGATTGAAGCAGGAGGCATCATGTCTAAGGTTGACCCTGCAGTTTTCTATTGGCTGGATGAGCGCAAAAATGTAACTGGTGTACTTGCTTGTCATGTTGATGATTTTATATGGGGTGGATCACACATGTTTTCAGAGTCAGTCATACCTCACCTGAGGTCAAAGTTTAATGTCGGTCGTGAATAGCTTTTCCTATGTGGGTTTAGCTCTTGTTACTGAAGGTGAGAAGGTACAAATACACCAAGAAACATACATTCAGCACCCGCAGTCCATACACCTCTCACCCTCACGAGCAGCAGAGTCAGCTTCACCTCTCACTGAGAAGGAGACAGAGCAGCTCAGATCTAAGATAGGCCAACTTCTGTGAGTGGCAAGACAGAGCAGGCCTGATGTCATGTTTGATGCTAGTAATTTAGCATCCCGTCTCAAACATGCTACAGTACAAACCATTAATGAAGCAAACAGAGTTGTGTGTAAGCTCAAGGCCAAGTCAGTTGAATTGAATTTTCAACACCTTGGGGACGACAGTAACTTAAAGACGGTTACATTCACTGATGCATCTTTTGGAAATCTTTCAGATGGGGGGTACTCAAGGTGGGCACTTCATTGTTTTGATGGGTGAAAACGGGCGGTTCTCTCCCATTGCGTGGCAGTCAAAGAGAATTAAGAGAATTGTCAGAAGCACACTGGCAGGTGAAACACTCGCCATGTCTGAGGGGATTGATAATGCCATTTTTCTTTCCACACTCTTTTCTGAACTCAGTGCTGGTAGTAGTGCTTGTCCTCCACCTATAATCTGTGTGACTGATAATTTCTCTCTTGTTGATGCACTTAAGTCAACTAAGTTTGTTGCAGAGAAAAGGTTACGCCTGGAAATCAGTTCAATTAAAGAACTGATGCAAACTAAGAAAGTTCATCAAGTGTTGTGGTCTCAAACAAAAGACCAACTTGCAGACTGTTTAACAAAAAGGGAGCATCCGCAACCTCACTCCTTAGGGCTCTTTATGAAGGACTTTGGATTCTTCAATAAATTCAGTCATAAGATGTTTCACATTCTATCACGTTGAAACTGTTCTAACAAAATCCTTAATGGTTGCGCTTTCCCATAAGCCCTGTTTTTTTTTTTTTTTTTTTTAAAGAAAAGTGGGAGATTGTTACTCCTTTGTTTTATTTGTATTACATGTTTTATTTGTATTACATGTGCTCCGGGCACTGTTATGCCAGGAGCATATGTTATTGGTTTGTGTTCTTCTTCGGAGCGCTCTGTCTGTCTGTTTGGGTGATGCACATGGCGGAATAAAGTTGAGCAAAGAAACGAGTTATTTTTACTGACTAACACCACATTCATTCACACCAAGCACACTCCTTTTTTTCTCAATGTTTTATTATCATATAGTCAAACAATTCATTCTGAGGAAGAGATTGCGTGGAACCATATAGACCCATTCTTCCTGAATTGAGTGGGATATCCTCTTTAGACTGCAAACATCTTTGCAGAATCCAACAAATCAGCGTATGGTTGCTCTCCCCTCACTCCTATGAAGGGGGCCTTCATTTCCAAACAAAGGTCTTGAGGATTCACAAAAGATTTAGTTCCCTTAATTTAGAAAATCAAAACTCCAGAAAATACCTTTCTTATGTACCGATAACGACTTTGCACTAGGACTTCAACCTAGAAACTTGTGGTTGCCTTTTTTTGTCTTGGTCTGGGACTCTAACCAAAACATTTTTTTTCAAATTATTGTATTAAATATATTTTTTTGATTTTTTTATCTTCTTCTTTCTGGGACTTTAACCCAGAATAACGGCAATCTCTATTCCCCAGGATGAAAGGTTTATCGGATCTTTACTATTTTATAATTTAGAATTTGTAAAATTAATTTAGTAGCCTGAGTGAGTATCCCACCTGATAATAGTGGTATTGAGTTCATTGATCCCAGCGCTGGAGCCGTGGAGCCGACCAACAGCCCTCTTCTCTCTCAAAAAGTAAACAAGGTTTGAGGCTGGAGTTTAGTGCAGGTTGGTGCCTTAACGGTGTTCGTCGACGTCCTCGGATGTCCAGCCCAGGGATCCTGGTCACGGGCCCAAATTGACGTGGAAAAAATCTATTTCCAAGCACTGTTCAGGTAAAATCACTCAATCAGGTTTATTCATGCATTGTGCACAATACAGAGACAATCAATAATCAAGCCAGTCTGGATGCAAAGTTCGCAAAGCTCTTCCAGCCAGAGACTACACGTAAGTTTTATACAAGAATGAAGAATGAAAAACAAGGGAAAAACATCAGACTCAGAGATGATCTGGTTCTGATGCAGCTGTGGAAAACAAACTTCCAACCTTGTACATGTAACCCAAATAGTTATTTTGTGAGAGCTCACAAACATTTCATATGACATGAAATGTCATGACTAGCAGATGTGACCTTATTGTAATTTTTCCCATCACAAACCACAGTGTTATTTTTAGGGGCTTCACAAAGACAAATAAACAACAAATACATCAAAATGCAATATACATGTAAAAAACAGAGTGTTACCAAAAGAACAACTACAGTGATTTCTTTTAAGCTTAGCCAATTAAACTTAGTTCGATCTCCTTGATCCTACCAAATCAATCAATAAATGCAGTTAGTGGTGCTGATGTTCTTAGTAGGAAGAGGGGCACCTAAATCAAATAATGTTCAAAGCCATGTGCAACCTTGGGGTGAAACCTGCTGCACTGCACACCGCTCTGCTGAACCTAAGGGGAAAACAGGGAGATTTAATTTATGTGGCACTTGTAGAAACCAAGCTTTTCTGTTTGATTACTGTTGTGTGATCAAACACACAACAGTGTGTGGCCCGGGCTTAGGCCAGTCATAATAACAAATTTTGCTGGGCAATTAATTGTAACAGAAATTATTTATATAAATGATATTGTCATTTTGAGATCATTGTTAACTGATAGCATAAAAACAACCTAACAATTCAAATACACCCTCTCAAGGTGTATTTGGATTGTTAGGGTAAATAAACAAATTTTGAAACCTTTATCGCTGGAACTGGAAGACCTTTAAATAAAACATAAAAAAAAAACATGGGACAGGAATTGGAAGGAGTGTAGGGACTGCATTAGACACTTATCATATTCTGATGCTCCAGTTGATGGCAGAGGGGTCTGGCCTCCACACAATGCAGCCCATGTTAAGTGGTATAGAGAGTACTGAATTTACTTAAGTAAAAGTAAACAGACAAAACTGTACTCTAGTAAAAGTACAAGTACCATATTAACATTTTTACTTAAGTAAAAGTAAGAAAGTACTTCCTATTAGACACCCTGGGTGCCACCTAAAGTTCTCGTTCACATGCTGCAGGTCACCATGCCTGTCACCTAATGTTGAAAGACATTGGGTGACAGCTAAAGACAATGAAGAATGAAGACAGACACTGCTTCTGTCTATGTGCAAGGCGACACGTGTGAACAGTAAAAGTTAAGATAGGTCAGAGTTTCTTTGTGTCTGAGGAATAGCTGTTCTAAATTGTGTGCCAACGTGGATGGATGGAATGTTTCAGTTTAAATTGGTTTTAACGCAAATCTCTAAATATGAAAGTTTTGTATGTTTACCAAATATCAATTATCTTGACAAGCCTACCTCAAAGATTGCGAATATTTAAATCTTTTTCTCATAATATCCTCTAAACACACTGGTTATTTCATAATTTTTTTCCTGTCGACACCTCCCTTCATATTACTGCCATAGCGCCAGCGTCCCCAGCTGACACACACAAAGATAGTGGATGTTTTGTGTTCTTCCTGACACAACCTCTGACTGTTTACAGGAAGGAACAGGTTTTAAGCAGGGAACCTCTGAAGCCACTGCTTCGCTACTATGATTTATTTTATTGTATTTTCCCTTTTTTACATTTTTCTCTTTACTCTTACATTCAGAACATGGATAAGATGCAGCTCCCATCTGTAACCTTGATTGTTGGGTGTGGAGTATCTTCGCTCACACTGCTGCTTCTCATCATCATCTACGTGTCTGTGTGGAAGTAAGTCAATGCTTGCAAAGAAAAAAAAAATCACTTTGATGCAAATGTTAATACCAGATCAGGTACTCAATAGGTGAAACATCATGTCACCAGCAAATGCTTTTATTTTGTTTTGTTAAACCATTTTTTGAACCTGCACACTAATATTTTATAATAAGTATAATTTGTTATAATACACAGACAATTGTAATATCAAATTTATAACTCTCCCTCTAAAAAGAGATTTTATATGAAGGGACTTCCTGGTAAAATAATGGTTAAATAAAATAATGCTCTCACTGACCACATTGTTAGAGACACCATTCAGCTACCTGAATAATTGTCATGTAAAAAAATCTATTTCCAAGCACTTTCCAGGTAAAATCACTCAATCAGGTTTATTCATATATTGTGCACAATACAGAGATTATAAAACAAACAGTAATGAAGCCAGTCTGGATGCCAAGCTCACAGAGCTCCCCAAGCTCTGCCAGGCAGCGACAACATGTCAGTTTTTATACAATGATAAGAATTGAAAATCAAGGGGCAAGACTGTCTGGTCCTGTCGCCGCTGTGGAAAACAACCTTCCAACCTCGTACATGTAACCCAAATTTTTTTTTTTTTTCTTGAGAGTTCACAAACATTTCATATGACATGACTAGCAGATGTGACCTTATTGTAATTTTTACCATGACAATCATCCTTAAAAATCAAGAAATATCTGATAAACAAGGGAAGCCTCTCTCTGTGGTCAAAGGGTGGTTTCTTTAATAGCAGTGATGGTGGAGAAAACCAGGATCAAATTAGCTGCTTGGCTAACAGTTTGCAGTTTGTATTTTTGGCTTGCACATGCTAGTTTGGAACACCAGCTGCCTCCTCACCTCTGGTCTGGAAAAGGCATCAAACTGCAGAGCATAGGTTCCGAATGGCACAGCGTCAGTAAATATTCAATTCTCAGATCTGGCTGAGCATGGCTCTGTGTCTTCTCCCTCAGACAGCCAGACACAATATTTCTTTTGGGGAATGTATAATTCAAAGATTCCTTCTGCAGAATTATGAATAAGTAAGGGTCATGCAATGTCTCCCTGATGTCACCCTTGAGAATGACGGCTGTAGAAGAGACAGAATGGCTTGTTGTCAAATTGATGTCACATGCATGATGCAAAACTCTTGAAAGTAGGTTGATGGATTGTGGGAGTAGTAGTTCCTATAGCAGGGTCCTGCAGTTCAGCCCTTTAATAGTGAAAGACCAACAGCTTGTATTAATTTCCCAGGTTAATAACCCACTCAAACGCTTGAAGAGATACGATAAGCTGGCAGCTGGAACTCAGTGCACACCATCATCAATCATTAATAGCTTTTAAAGAAACCTTTAAACTGGAGCTGTAGATTTTAGACCTAAATGTTCCTCCTTTTTCTGCTTCCTGCAGGTACATTCGATCGGAGCGGTCAGTCATCCTTATTAACTTCTGCCTCTCCATCATCTCCTCCAATGCCCTTATTCTCATCGGACAGACCCAAACAAGGAACAAGGTTACATCTAATGAGAGCCCATATTATTTGACCCCCACAACTCAGCAGGCATGTTCAGTGTGTTATGTCTCCCTTTCTTGTTCCAGGTTTTATGCACCCTGATTGCAGCATTCCTTCATTTCTTCTTCCTGTCGTCATTCTGCTGGGTTCTGACTGAGGCTTGGCAGTCATACATGGCTGTGACCGGTCGACTCAGGAACCGCATCATACGGAAGCGCTTTTTGTGTCTTGGCTGGGGTGGGGATTCCGACTGTTGCCTACTTCTTGTTCTGTTCTTCATGGCTGTTTAACTTCCTCTGAGTGAACATCCAGTCCTCTGTTTCCTACCAGGTCTCCCAGCGCTTGTTGTAGCCATCTCAGTGGGATTCACCAAGGCAAAAGGATACGGAACACCAAACTAGTAAGCATGTTTCCTTAAGGGTTAATGGTGTGAACTTCCTCCTCTATATATATATTAATGCTAAGTTATTACACATGAGACAACGGTTATGTTTACAGCATAATTAACCTTTCTCCTCCTTTGTTTTATCTATATTTTTCTTCTCTCCTTCTTGTCATGCCAACATCCCTTTTATTCCAACCTTCCATATTTCTGCCCCCCTCATCTTTCACCAACCCAAACATCACTTCTTCCAATCACCTGTCTCTCTCTACCTCTGTATCTTCTGCTGCTCTCTGGAAGCTGCTGGCTGTCTTTGGAAGGAGGCCTTCTCTATGCATTTGTTGGACCTGCTGCAGCTGTAGTCTTGGTATTTTCTTATCTTTTTATGTTTTTCTTGATTGTCAAAGCTTCTGCATCAAGCAAAGTTCATCACCGCCAATAGTCACTGCCATGTAACATGTTATCACTTTGAAAGTGAATGCTGCATTTTGTTTGGATGCAAGTTTTTGCACAAAGTTACTATAGCAAGCTATTTGTCAGAGATTTAAACACAGTCTTTCCTTATATGCTTCATTAAAATGGAAATAAGGACAACAGATTATATTCCAAGCTTTTATAATGGTCTTGGCCACTAATTCTCCAGGATATAGACGTCTGGTTGACTAGGCAGCTTTTTATTGGCTAAGCACCAGCCATCATTTTATAGGTCGGTCATGATGGTAAATCTTGGCTGAAATGTTTTGACAGACCGTTTTGTCCATACTGACTAGTCTTTAACAACTTTTACTGTGAGAATTCAGAAATTTTAAACCTAATTGCTGGTTGAATATTTAATAAAATAATACATTCCCAACATCAGCTCCAGGTCACAGAACTATAATGCTAAATAATCCACAAAAAATATTCTTCAGGTTATTGTAAAGAAACATTTGTTTTGTACAATTAAAGTTCAACTGAAAAAGAATGGCAATGAATTATCAAGTTATAATCAGGTTAAAACTATCCTAAAAAAATAAACGTATATTGTGCTTTGCACAGTGTGATCATATTGTGAGAGCTACTTAAAATCTGTACAAGTGACAACAAGTAACCTGGAGCTACAGCCAATATATGTAAAAAACAGACTTGCATTCCTTCAACCATAAATATAAAAGGATTTGTTTTCAGTTTATTACTCCAGTTGGAAAAGGAAAGCCAGCTAACATTTAAAATGACGAAATGACACAAAGCTTACTGTTCTGCAAAATAAGGTTTGCTTGTTTGAGGAAAAAAAATTAGTGGATTACAGATCACAGTGACATTTTAAGAGTCTGTAATTCCGAAGTATGAATACAACCCATATTTCAAAAAATTAATACTGTAAATGGTGAAAAAGATGGATAGACCAGAGTTAACTGGTAACAAACATAAGTTATGAATTTGAAATTGATAAGGTTGGTGGTCTGGACTGAAAACGAGAGAGTTCTATGCATTTCCAAACAAAACTGAAGGAATTTGAAACTCGAGAAAACCTTTGATCAAGACCAGCTCAGAATACTCCAGTTTAGGAAAGTCTGGCTCTCTGGAAGATAAGAATTAAAGAGATGAGAGGAATTCCTCATTTTTTGAACTCTTTGTGAATATTGTAATGGTCAGAGAAAATAAGCTGGGACATTGCAAAGCAACTCATTCCTTAATTTCCTTTTGCTTTTGCTCTGTCTGCATGATTTTATGTCTTTCTTGCTTCTTCTACAGCTTCCTGCTCCATTATGTTTCCTCTCTTTTATTTTTAACCCTCTCTTCCTTTCTTTGCTTAATTACTCTTTTCGCTCTTGGTTTTCTTTATACCTCACATTTTTTCTTGTTTTAATATCCTGCATTTCAGTAATTGCTTTCTTTGCTGCTCGTAGGTCCATGTTTCCCATTTTTCTTCCTGTAACCTTTTACTGTTTCATGTTATTGTCTTACTTTACATCTTTACTCGTCCTTTCTATTTATCTGCCCTTTTAATTTCAGTATTTTCTGCTATTGTTTTTTCCTGTTTGCACTAAATGCACGTATGCATATGCATGGCAAACTTGTTTGTTCATGGTAAAATCTGGATACATGTCTGATTAAGAAAAAAATCTAAACATCTCAACCTTAAAAGGTTTACCATTTAGTTTAATGATGGTTAATATGCATATGTTCCTAACCAACATGAATTAGAGTTCTGTTGTTTTGCAAGTATTTGCATCCTTGTATAAAATTTGCAAATGCTGGGATCATGTAAAATGTAAATAGGTTAATGGAAATCTTCTATTCTGAAACTTGCTAAGGTTTTGTTCTTAATCCTTAACTGGAAGGTATTAAAGTGGAGAGCTTTATTATATTACCACAGGTACAGCATAATAACTTAGCACTGTTTAATATTGCATCCCATCTGTTTCAAAAATTGGAACTCAAATTTAACGTCGTAGGCAACTTAACAGTGTTACACTTCCCCGCTGTAAAACATTTTAGGGGAAATGTGCTCAGTGACCAGGCTAACTATTCTCAGTAACTGCATAGTTTAAAATTTCCCGTCAAATACATATTTTATAAATGATATGATTTCATTTCCAAATGGAATAAACAGTCAACCAAAATCTATAGAATGTTCCTGAACTTTAAAACCTCAGAGGATTTTGAGAGGAATCTGTCATAATCAGTTCCTTACTGATACTACAGCAGAAAATCAAAGCAGCAAGACAATATGATACTTTGTGTCATTTGACAGTTATAAATCCAAAGCAGACAAAAATTAATTGTGAGGTTCCACAATGATCCATTCTCTGGGGACTTTTATATTACACCTTTATGGTCTGTCCTACCTTGGAACATAGAGCTCTGTTATCTCTACTTCTATGTGTAAGCTGACAATACTCAACTTTATATCTCTGTTTGTCCACTGACACTTTAGTGTGTGCCCATAATATGTGTGAGTGTATTGTTCAAAATGTCCTTCAACTTCATGAAGAAAGAACATAAGTGATGTTTATGTTCTCAAAACTGCTAGGCTTAAGTTTATCCCTCAGGTAGACTCAGTGATATGAAATCCCCCTAGGGACATGGGATTTTTTTTTTCTTTTTCTTTACCTGAGAAGATTCTCCTCCTGATTCTTTAGCTGAAATTTGTTTCTGAGCTGCTTTTCAAGTACGAATCATGAAGACCCTCAGCTCTTCAAACACCTGCTAACTCAAGAGTTCCCATAGACAGCACAAACCATGTCAGACAGCATGCAGCTCTGGAACTAAGTGTGTAGAAACTGTGTCCTCTTTTAGATTGGACCAGAAACTTTGTTTAATCCAGCTTTTGATCAAAGAATCCGACTAATGGACTGTTTGCCTGATCCCTGAAGAGAGATTGAAAAAAAGAGAATGAAGATCAGATTTGGAGTTCAATTTCAGTTCTAAATTATGCTGGAACATTTTTATAATCTATTTTATTCTTAAAGAATTTTGTTAATTTAGATAAGAATAAAGTTGTTCATTTAAATGAACAGCTGTCATGTAAAGAATGTTCTCCAGAGGAACAGGGTGGCGTTGGCAGTTGAGTGGAGTGAAGGTCACCAGACACGTAAGTTGCCTCGTTAGACACATTAGAACACATCAGCAGCAAATACTGGAGCTGTTCCTCTTTGTTTGGCCTGGATTGGGATGCCTATCAAGACAAATGATTTATTTTGACAAATTTATTTTTGTTGCTACTTTTCTGTCCATTGTTTTTTTTTATTTATTTGTTGCTTAACATTATGAGGTTATTGTGTTCCAGGTTTGTTCCTAACTTGCACATTTACATCTAAAAATAATTATTTCATAACTGTTGTTGTCATAGTAAAGACTAAGCCAAAATTAAACCCAACTTCCAGTGTTTTAAGGTCTTATACAAGGCCATTTTTAGTAATATAATACAGAAAATATTTTTTAACAACTTCTAGCTGAGGATGCTTCTACTACTGTTGTAAAAACATAAATATCACTTTTTTCAATTAATCAAAGTTGTTAGTAGTATGTGGAGCAATTATAGATTTTTCATTAGTCTTCCAATATTCTTAAATTTTTTGTGTTCCTATGATAGTTCCTATCCTATAATGCAGTGTATGTGTCTGGTGACCTTTCATTTGATTTTGATTTGATGATAATTTATTTCAGACCGACATTTCACCAGCAAAAACAAAACATAATAATAAAGACTTTCATGTTTCTAAGTGTAAATACAATACAATATCAAATTTACATACTTAAATACATGTAAATACACCACTTATTTGGTGACCGTTAATCTGAAAAGGAGTATGATGAAGTTTAACTTATATAATCATACCCCTTCTCAATTCATTAATTCATAGCATAGTATTCCTGTTTCCAGTAATCTTTCAAAAAACAAAACAAACAAAAAAACAATAATGATAAATCTGAAATAATATTTCCTGAACCAGATGCAAGTATTACATATACCCATATATACATACGCATATATACATAATAATATATACCTATTTACACACCCACATATCTTTACATTCAAATACAACATCCTTCACTCACTGTTGTGAAGGTTAGTCCAGTTGCAGCTGTTCCAGTTCTTATAGTCCAGTTGCAGCTGTTCCAGCTCTTAAATCTAAAGAAGCGGTTACATGTTTTACAGTCATCTGAAGTCATCTCGGTGGTTTCCAGGCAGCCAACAATTGCCTCTAATAAGCTAAAGTACCTCTCTTATGGAAGTTGGTCCACATGGGAGGGCGAGCTCACAAAGGTGTAGCGTTTTTATTTTTACAGCAAAAAATGTACAAATGGCAGGAGAGAATGGGACCCATCTCAACTGCCAATAGATGAAATGTCCACTGAGACTCCTGGAGTCCGTTCTTAATTGTGACAATTTTCCTGCATTTTTACCAAATTCCACCATAATAAGACCAACCTTCTAAATAATGTATGTGGCTCTGTCCTGCTTTAGTCGTTGAGGGTGTGTCAGATGTTTTATGATGAAGGGACATTAAAAAATTAAAAATAAAGGTTAAGTCATTGTAAACAAAAATATATATATAAATTAGGTTAACTCAGTCTTAATTTTACTGCTGTGAATGCAAGTGTCCATGAAAAATGGTTAATAAGGATGTTTTCAA
Organism: Poeciliopsis turneri; assembly: GCA_922788865.1. NCBI lineage: Eukaryota > Metazoa > Chordata > Actinopteri > Cyprinodontiformes > Poeciliidae > Poeciliopsis > Poeciliopsis turneri. The sequence continues at coordinate 232,094 of CAKLNU010001061.1, read as the reverse complement.
ACATCAAGATTAGCTCAGCAAGAAAAACTCCTTCTCTTCTCACAGTTGCTATTTCACAGAGAAAAGGGTCAGCCTCAGCTTAGCCAGCAACATTCTGTTGTGGTAAACTGACATATTAACGGTCCTCTAAACTCTCATGATTAACCAAAACCAGACATCTATAAACATAGTAGTTTTAGTTCTCAGTTCAGTTCTCGGCCTGTCCTTCCTACGAGGAGCAGTTAGGTTTTTAACCTATCAGACTGTTACTCTGCAGTCATACTGAAAGCCTGGCTCACTCTGACTATTGTCTGATTATGTGTAGAAATGTTTATATACATAAAATCTGAAATAAGAATTAATTTAATCAGCCATGCACCATTACTTCCAGCACCTTTGATTTCACTCATATTTTATGTATATTTCTGTTTACTGCTCATCCTCCTTCTAAAATTTTCTTTTTTTTTTAAAATTATGTTTATAATTTCTTTTTTCATCATTTTTTGCATTATTAATGCCTGTGACTCAAATTTAATAAAATGTGTTTCAGTTTTTAGAATTCAGAGCCAACAGTGAGCTTACCTAGAGTCTGTTCTGCGAGCCATTATGCATGCTGGACGTTGTAGACACCACCACCATCATCATCCTCACTACAGTGGTGCCGCATGTTCTGAAGCAATAAAAGTGCCTTTTCTCTGCTTTAACTCTGTGCCTCTTGTCTTTGGCAGGTTAACATGGTTATTGGGATTCTCGTTTTTAACAAACTGGTCTCCAAAGATGGCATTACTGATATGAAACTAAAGGAGAGGGCGGGGTATGCCTTAAACCACACATTCATTTTACACAGTGACCTATAACCAGGCTGGCTACTTATGGAGGGGATTGTGGCTGTTATCAGCTTCAGCTCTGAAATAATGATCAACTGAAATAGCTAAATCTGACACTGGAATCCTCTGAGTGAACTAGACCAAAAAAAGAAATGACTGTGTGAGACTGTCTGGTTATTGGTCCTGCACAAACTGAGGAAACTGATGACTTATCTCATTGCTTTCTTTTATGTTTCTGATGTTTTGCATTCTATTCCAGCTGCTCTTTGTTTGCAGGTGTTGCTCTTGATGTTAAAGCTCTATAAATCCATCCTCTTTTTAATCCTACTGATTTTTTTTTCTTTTCAGTAAAGGGAATCAGGGTGAAAAACAAATTATGTGTTTAACTTTCTTATCTCAATCTTCTCTTGCGTTTCTGACAACGGTTCAATTGCATTTACACATCTCAGTAAATAACTCAGTGCTACAGTACCTAGTGAGAGACTATGATTTGGCTGTATTGTTGCTGACCAGGGGTGAAGCTTTTTCATCTGAAAGAGACCTTATGTTTCTCTAAATTCTGCATGATATATGTTTATGCTACACATATGAAACAAGTTGGTTCCATATGATCCACATCAAATGTGATGTACAGCTTCCTCTCCATGCAATGGAGCTTGGATGAAAAACATTTTAAATTCCCAATATGTAACTTTTATTTATTTATTTTTTTTTATGATTTTTTTACATATTTGTTAAAACTGTCACCATGTCATAAAAGTGTAATATGAGACAATCTGTGGAAAAAATCAAGTTCTTCTGCCTGTGGCTCTACTGCCATCTGCAGAAATGCACTACTCCATGACTGAACTCTCCTTCGGAGTCAGGAGGAGGGACTTACCACTATCAATCACGCTCAGGTACAATTCTCAATGTGTTAATGGTGGAACACCAACTTCTCATTAAAGGAAACCTATGTATTTGACTTAATGGATAACCATGCTAACTAGCTTGAACCTACATGTCATGCTTGCTATAGGGAACAAGCTGTAGCCTGGGAGAGCTCTAGGGGGAGGCTATTAGCAACACATACAATAGGGCAGTGTTTCCCTTACCCTGGTCCTCAACCACACTGCCCTGCATGTTTTAGATGTTCCCATGCTTTATCCTAGCTGGATTCAGTTGATTGCAGTTCAGCAAACACCTGTCAATTGAAATCACCTGGACTGAAGCAAAGAAACATGCAGGGCAGTGTGCCTAGAGGACCAGGGTTGGGAAACACTGCACTATAGTTATTGACTAAGATCCTCCTCCTGGCTCTGATTGGTTGTTTCTAACCATGTTTCTGCAGATGGCAGTAGAACCACAAGGAGGAAGTTGAGTAGCTTGATATTTTAGACAGATTATCTGGCTCTTATTATACTATCTGGACAAAGTGTTTTTTTAACAAATATGTAAAAAAAAAATATATATATATATATATATATATAGGCTATATATATATATATATATATATATATATATATATATATATATATAGGCTATATATATATATATATATATATATTTTATTTTTATTTTATTTTATTTTTTTAATAAAAAAAAAAAATTACCTACTTTGACTTTAAACCTCTCTCACAATATAAAAATGGCTTTCCTCAGTTTGTTTTTTTAAATGACTCAGATGACACTGTTGGTAGGAATCAGTCTGTTACTGTTTTCCCTCTCAGATGTCAACACATGCATCCACCGCCATGTATTGGCCAAATAACAGGGATTAGCTGCCTTCAAGAGTGTGATATAGCAATGGCAAACATTTCTTTTGTTATTTACACAGACTGTACAAGCCAGGCTGCAGTGAAGTAGAGCTAAGTCAATGGTATTTTTTTTCTCTTTCTTTTTTGTCCCTAAGCAGTGATAGTTAATAGCCAATAGTATAATATTGTATAATATAATAGAACTCATCAATCTCAGACTTATTTAACCCTAAAGATAAGAAACTTTTCAATATGTATCTTTACTGTTCTTTATTGGACCTTACTGATCACCTTTACTCTCCTCATTTGGTTTGTCAATGCCTGCTTAATTTTTGAAAGCTTACATGTGCAGGATATCTCTGGAATTATGTTATAAACAGCCAGTGGCAGCTCAATGCGCAACATGTCTGCAGGAGTGTGACGGAAATGTTTTGTCAAAGAGGTTTTTGATTCAAGTAAAGATTCTCATTATTAAATGAGATTATGTCAGCAACTGATGGAAGCTAACATCCTTACTATCTAGGCCCATTGAGACTTCAGCTTGACTTCCACCACGTACTTAATTTGAAGGTCACAAATGATCTAATCGACAAGCTGGTTTTGTCCATTGTTTTGTTGAGTTTGGTTGCTAATGACCCAGCTGTCTTTATAAGAGTGTACCAGTGATGGATCCAGAAGAAGATACTGATATGGAATCTCAGCTGGAGACTTTGTGAGTGGAATTTCCATGTTCCCCTGTAGATGCAAGACTTCTCTCTGGGGACTCCAGCTTCCTCCCAGGATCCTAAAACATGCATGTTTGGCCAATTGACCTCTGATTTTCCCTTCATATGGATGTGAGCATGCATGGCCTGTTGTGGGTATTTCTGTTTAGTTTGGGTGTGGTGGGTGATACCATTCTCTCATCTATGACAAGTCCTACCATCCACCTTTAAAGATTAGTGGGGTTTAAAGTGTAGACAGGTGTTTCATGTGTTTGGTAAACCACTAAATTTAGTATTCTGAATTGGATCAAGTCATAGCTGAACAATTTCCCATGCCATCATATGTGAAAACACTCAGGAAAAAGGTGGTCTGTTTGATAAGGTAAGTGCTGTCAAAAAAGCAGACCATCTTTTTTTCTTGTGTTCTCAAATATGATTGCATGGCAAATTGTTCAGCTATGACTTGATCCAATTTTGAATACTAAATTTAGTGGTTTGCCAAACACATGAAACACCTGTCCACACTTTAAACCCTAGTAATCTTTAAAGGTGGATGGTGGGATTTGTCAAAACACTTCTATGCTACAACTTTCATCCACTTGGCTCAAACCACAAATGTGCACACATTCATTGGTGTCTCATTATGTGCCTTAGTTCCTATGTTCCTTAGCTCTACTTAGTGCCCAGGTTCTACATTCTCCCTCCACCCAAACTCAAGCAGTTTGGGTGGAGGTATGCTTCATGCCGACATTAGCAAGTGAAAGCAGTGCTGTTGGTTATTATGGAAACATTCGCTGCACATTATAAGATATATTTTTGTTCATGTTGTACATGAAATTGAGCTCTAAATCATATTGGAACTTTGGTTGAATTTGTAGGCTACCTTAGTGGAATTTGTGAGTTTTTAATTAGCACTCTAATTCACCCTGATCCCCTTTACTCTTCCGGCTGTTTTCCATCTCCATGAGCATTTTTGGTACCTATGATTGTTTTTATTTGTTTCTCTCTCTCTCTCTGAAAAGTATTTGCTTTCTCCGATGATCTCTCTGTTCACTGTATTTGTTCTGCTGTCTGAATTGTCATGTTTGAGTTTGCACAGAATCCCCTCTCTCTCACTCAGGGCTCTCCAATCAGGAACACATCTGTCTCAGAAGCCCCCTCTCATCTCATCAGTGATTGGGTAAAAATATCTGCCCATCCAACTTTCCTCTCTAAGGCTACCAGCCCTGCCAGCTACCAAACAAATTGATTCCTCTTACAAGCATCAATGATTGGCTCACTATTATTTCCTGCCTATACACCCCACTATTTCACTGGTCTTGCAGTTTTCCTGCCTTCTGCTAGCTGGCTAGAACCTAACACTGTTTATGCCTTAATGATGTCTCTAGTGCTTTTAGAGAAATGCTAACTTTTCCCTGTCAATAACTCACAGCAGTAGGGCAGTACAATGAATATTTTCTTCTCTATACAACTTTGGTTCAGAATGGTTGTTGTGAATGAAATATTTTATGTGGTATCTGATGGTCTTATTTGATATATTGTAAATAAGAATGTCTCAGATATAAATCTGATACTGTTTTTTACTGGTCTACATAGTTTTATGATATATTGATTATTCACTTCATAGTTCTCCTTCGGTTGTCTTCTTTAAAACAAGAAGATTGCCACTTATGTTTAAATAGGTGTACTATTGTTTGGGTTTCATACATTCCAGATATGAATTTATTTCTAAAAAAAATATTCAAATACTAATTTGCCACGTTGTAGCTAATTTCATAGCTTTTAGATGATCACCCAAGCTCGCAAAGTAAAATGTAATCTGAAGTATTAAAAGTGTTTGAAGATTGGATTGGCTTGTTGGGTCAGCAGTATAAAATGGAATCTAAATAAATCACACAGTACTTTAAGACTTTATTCATAAGACCAACCAACTCTTACACAGTCATTCAGAAGAGTTATAATGTGTCTGAATGTCTGAGTTCATGCTTGAAAATTGTTCTATTTGTCCAAAATATTTGGAGATTTTCAAAATAAGTTCCCGAAAGGATACTTTTGGCTTCATGTTAACATGAAGCCAAAATTATAGACATCTTGTTTTTTTAAGTTCTACTACTAGAAGACCGTCTTTCTTTCTGGTAAAAATCTTAGACAACCAAGAATTCAGCAAAATGGTTTATAGTGCACCTGTTACATTTCTTGATGCCCAGGCTGCTGTGAGACTGGCTTTTTTACTTTTTGGTCAGAATGTTCCCAAAGTCCTCAAAGGGCTAAGTGCCTCATTAACTGATGAGTGGAGGTAGCTCCTACCAAACATTCAATGCATCACTATTTCAGATATGCCCACAGCATGAGGACATAGTTTTACCTCAGACATACCACTTTGTCACCAAGGGTATGTCCATTTCTATGAAGCCAGTCAAAAACAAAAGAGAGCAGAGTTGTACTTCCAGGTTAACATACAGTATGATTATTTGTAGCTATGGATTAGCCATTCTGTTATCCAAGGGCTAAACAATGGCAGAAAAACAGTGGTAAGTGGCTAGCTGTGCCTAGCTAACACTCTGCTGATCAGCCTTAGTCTCCTGGAATACTGTGTGATTCATTTGGTTATCTGGCTGCCTGTTCAACAGCTGTCTTTGGACTGTAATCCTTGTAGAAAACCATCTATTATCTTCCTAAAGTTGTCCATCAATATTTTATCAATAAAAAATTGAGTGAAAAATGAACGTACATTTCCCAATGCAAAAGTGATCAAGTTTGCACCACTGTTTTCAGAAGTTTCGTTTCATAGTACACATTGACAGTATTCCTATGTAGTGAAAATTATACCTTCATGATATGTCTGATGAGATCAGATGTCTATTGAGAGATCTACTCATGTATATCATTATAATGACCATACTCATCATATTTGAGGACCACATTTCCAAGTTTAAACTGTTGTTTACTGTATAGTGTTAAAGACAAATTTATGTATTTACCGAGGTTCATAATGTAAGAGATCAAAACCAAGTCATGCAGTATAATCAACTAATTTTAATCAAATGCAAATTACATCTGTTGGAGATCAGACAGAAAAGATGCACACAAGGATTCAGTTATAGCTGGTATATTTTCTAATAACTCATTGTTATGTAGATTTTAGCCACACCTCAAGCTGCAAAACAAACTAATTCTAGAATTTTACCACCACACCTGCCTTCATAAAATAATGATTATGGGTTACTTTTAACAGTTTCAATTTTACGAATCATACTTCCTAATAAGAAATTGCTACTTCTGAAATTTTGTCAGTCCAGTTAGCAAAACCTGAAACCTATTCAATCTCTGGTACATAATATTCCATAACATATTAGACCCATGCTCTGATATTACAATAACAGATCATACTCATTTAAATAATGTAAGCTTAAATACCTCCTAATATTTTGTCGTAAAAGAATAAATCTCATCCCATACAGTAATAAAAGACAAAACATAATTCCACACTATAAATGCAGCATTTAACTTTTAATTTATTTAAATCAACTCAGGTAAAAAGTAACATATTTTGAAGACTAATGGGATATTCTGCAAACTCCTAATAGGAACCCAGTTCAGATTTACAAGCAAGGCATTAGCTGGGTGGTTTTTCCAAACATGAGGCACTGAAGGTGCAACTAATCAAATGTTATGATAACAATGGTACAGTATTTATTAGCTCATGTTCAGTTAATACACCACTTGTAACATTCACATGTTAAATAGTCCTTTTCTCAGTGTTGCTCCCTGGCAGTTTCTCAAACCAAGCACACTGCACATGTAAAGTATGCAGCAGTAATGATATATCATATTATAGAAAGTCATGCTCTTACAAATGAGTTCTATTTCTAATAGAACTCCATAATATTCTTGAGTTACACTGAGTAGTGTCAAAAACGTTTTAAAAATTATTTTACATATATATGTATGGTTCAACATTCTCCATACCTGTTTCATATTTACATCTAAAATCAACTTCTTTTCCCCATGTTTTTTCTCACTGAAAGTAATTTTGACTGGAAGTTGCCCAGCCAGAGACTTGAATAGCAGATAAATTCTGTGTTTAGGATGATTTCCAGGAGACTTTCCAGTCATAAAAACTATCAATAGAATCATACAGAAACCTTCTTGAGGACTGAAAGAAGATACACTTTTCGATTGATTATTGACATAGGTATTAATGTATTTGACTTGCCCTTTTTTCTCCTTTTTAAAAAATAAATATTTATTTAGTACCAATTCACAACAAATGTCATCTTGAGACACTTTATGAAAAATAATTTAAATTCAATCGTGCATATATTCCAGTTGAAGGAGTCTTCATAAATGTTTACAGCCAAAGTGTCATTTGGTAAATAATGACACTTTTAACGCAAAGTTGCACAAAAACAGACAAAAAGAAACAGACGATCTGATGTTGTATTATTTTTAATATTCATTATAAGTAAAACGTTAATAGCAGGGGAACAATTACTTAATGAGATAATTAGTGTATTATCTCAGGTGATGTCCTCCTCCTGAAATGTACCAAAGCCAGTCAGAATGCCAGGCCAGGTATAATTTCTTTGTTTCTTTTAGATAGAAAACAAAAAGTTAAATTGAAATAACAGCAAATAATGCAAGTTGGAGAGTAGTAAAAGAAGAAGTGAGAAAAAGTGGTCAATTTGTCCTCCAATACTATTGAAATACTATTGAAAAATAACTACAGCAATAGCTCAGAATAGCCTAAGCCAGTCTAATGCTGAGCACTAATAAAAAATAAAGTTTTCTCAAAATTAGTCTCAAAATTATACAGAGTGTCTGCCTCGTGGACTAAAACTGGGTGCTGGTTCCACAGGAGAAGAGCCTGATGAATAAAAGATCTATCATATTGAGCTGGGAATCTCAATGTTGCAGCCTGATTGCAATAATAAATCGAATAGTGATCCTGACCTCAAATATGGAACAAAATGTTAAAAATTAAACAATTTGTTTCATGTTTATTCTGTGGCATAGTGACCAGGCAAACATCAGTCAACTGTTAGTGAAGAATCAAACTCAGTGAAGGTCACTGAAGTCCCCCTACTACCTACTGGGTGCACAGCGCTTTCTGCATGATGAGGTCAGCTCTCACTGTGCCTGAACATTGAATTCAAAATCCATTATCAAGTTAAATATGAAACAAGATGTCCAGGCAATGAAAGTATAACATGTTTCTTTCTCAACAAACAACTTGAACACTTTCATCCACAAACTTTGTATTCAGCTGTTGTAGCAGCAGGTGGTGGTTGTTTTTTTTTAAGCTATCCTCCCATTTAGTTTAGTCTAACTTCTCTTGTTATGTGTATAGATGAAGATCTCTTTTTGGATTAGTAAATACTACATCAAAGTAATCAGCTGTCATGTTTTATTAAGTCTCAGCCAAACAGACACTTTTTTCTGGTGTATTCTTCAGTTCAGAGAAACTGTGTTGCTTAAAAAGCTCAAATTGCTTTTTAATAGCACAACCTCTAGTGTAAGTTAAACAACTGACTTGTTATTTTGTTAGAAATGGTATTTCTAGAAAAAAATCAATTATGATTTCTTTTTTTTTTTTTTTTTTTGTTATTCCGGTTTTCCCATTGCAAAATATAGATTTCCTCAATTCTAATTATTGTGTAGTGAAAGTCCATCTTGGAAGACATTAGTTTATTATATTTTAACTTTGGTCATTTTGTTGTCTGTACCAGTCTTACAGTAACATTATTGATATAGTTAGAATTTGTGAAAGTGAAGCCTTCTGATCATACTACAGATCACATGACAGCTCATAAATCTAGTTAGGATTTTCTATTATATCTAGTCCAGACAACATGTCTCATCACTGATCATCAGAATCTTTGATTTAGTAATTTTTATATTGGATTCAAACAGAAAAACAAATTATAAGTATCTACTGTAAGCAGGTGCTATTTAACTTGTTGACTGATATTCATCTAAATGGATGACTCAAATAAAGTAAACAAGTTTATTAAAAATATTCTAACAGAATAATATGAAACAAATAACCAGTGAAAAAGTCAAGCTCTTCTGCCTCTTTCCTGTGTTCCTACTGCCTTCTGCAAATATGTCTCTACTGGTCAGAAACAACCAATCAGTCAGGAGGAGAATCTTAGTGCTATCATTCATGCTCATGTACATGCTGCTCACACCCTCCCCATTGCTTGCTACTGCCCTGCAAATTCTTCTGCCCAGCAGACCCTGTCACAAAACGTAAAGGTAATTAGCATGGTCACTGATGACGGTGGTTTTCCTGGGATGGTAAGTTGTTCCTCCGCTATCAGCACAGCTGCAGCAAACCGAGTTGTGTGTACACATGGATGACGAACAGTGCTAAAGCCTTTGTCCTATAAATAATTGATGAATGAAATTTCAAACATTTTAACGAGTCTCTGGTGAACAATAAGTTTGTCCATTTTTTTCTTGAAGGTCTGCAGCAGTATTATACTTGTCCTCCATGCCGCCTATAATCAGCATTATCCTGAGTTGTGAGATTCTAAAAATATTTCACTGAAGAACAATTATATCTGTAAAATATTTTTTGCTGATAGAAGTGGAGTAATTTCAATTGACACAGGAACTGTGTCTGATTTCACAGCCCTGTGAATAGAATGTTATTTTTAAATGAATGACCAAGTTAAGAATGTGGCGCGTGACAGGAGACCAATAAACTCAGTGGACTGTGTACTTTAGCTTATGAAGCTAAAGATGCTGGCCTTAAAGTGCGTTGGATGGAAAGCATTCCCCAGAGGAGCAGCAGGGGTCTAATTAAGTACTGTTTGGATGTTTTCATTTACAGTACCTTGGGTTTTACATAAACCTGTAAGAATTAATGACACTCTGCACATGTGACTGGCTGATGCTCTTTATGTTTTAACGATTAAAACAGAAAGAGCATAGCCACAGTCATCAGATTAAAATTTAGCCTAGTATAATTTTTAGCGGAGATCCATTATTTCTTTTTCTCTGGTAGTTTACACTATAATTTACAGTGGCAACTGCCATCAAACTCCAGTCTGAGCAATCTGCGCCCCTGAAATGACATGCTTGTGCACACACAGCGCACCTATTATGAAAATAATATTGCATGACAACGCAGCATATGTGTAAATTTACAGTTGTTGAGCAGTCTGGCAATCATATGTCACTCCGCAATGGTCTGCTATGCTTTTGTCATCAACTCTATACATGATGTGACCTCTGTCCTCCTCCTTTACTAATTTTTGACTGTTAAACAAAAACAAAAAGTTGAATCCGAAGTGCTATTATCAGTGAGAAATTTAGGGTCACAATTCGCAAATTCTCATATTTCCAGATTTTTCTGTTGATCATAACTTAAAGTTATTTGTGGAAAGTCTGCTTATTTGCATATTTTTTTTATAATCCATATATTCTAGATCTATAGTGAATCTAGAATATTCAAAAGAAAATGAAGCTTGGGAAGCTGGAACAATTATCTCGATGCTACTTGAAACTCTACTGGCATTAGCAGTGAATCCAGGAGCTGTACTTATTTTTCTTGCCTCTGGTTGACTGTGGAACAGTGGAAATGAGAAAACCTTAGATCATAAACTCATAGCTTTTTATATGTTCCTCTAGGCTCTCGGGGCTGCCGAGGGTTACTTCATCAATCAAACCAAAGTAGTTTTTATTGGCTTGCTGGCAAATTACATTAATGTGAAAATATGTTTGAAATTATTTATTTATTTATTTATTTTCTCCGAAGAGTTTTTGTGGCGCTAGTGGCTCGTTTTTTTTGTTTTTTTTCACAGTAGGCAGACAGGAAAGAGGGCAAGGAGAGGGGGGGGAGACATGCAGCAAAGGTCGCTGGGAGCAGGAGTTGAACCCGCGAGGACTAAGGCCTCCAAACGTGGGGTGTGCTAACCCCCTGCGCCACCACAGCAGTCCCCGAAATCATTTATTTTTAAGCTGTACCTGTTCAATTCAGCCTGCCAGCTGCAAATATGCTGCTAATTGGAGAGGGCAAATATCTGCAAATAGATAGCTGCTATTTCCCATCTATGTTGCAAATAGCGGCCATATTTTAGCAGTTTAAAATATAGATTTTTGCAGTTTAACACAGTGGCGGGCCGTGTATTTCGCACCTCGGCCTTCAGTAGTGCTCTGTCTGAATCAATCAAACCTTCAATAACTATTTTATGGCTATAAAACTTCTACTGCAGGTACAGCTGCGACACACAAAAAAAAAGCATAAAAAATAACCTGATAAAATTGCAATATTATTTGGGAATATATCAACATTTTACTCACCAAAAATCCTTATTATTTGTTCACAAAATCTGTCCTCCTTTCTTTCCTGAAGAAGATTTCAATTACTCTGTTGTGCAGATTATCCGTGCATTTCAGTTCAATGAAGAAGGCAAATAACAAGCACTCCCAGCAATACAATTTGCAGCATTCCTGGTACCGCTCATAGTTAGTAGACAAAAAAATTGCCGGACAAATCCTTTTCCCGGTTGTGACAGGCTTGCTAGCTTTGGAGTTGCCCGACCTTGCTTAACAATGTCCAGCTTTTCTTGAAACGGCCGTCTTGGAAATTGCTTTAACAGTAAATCTCCAACCAAATCCATTTCTTCTCCTCCTTCACCCATTGTGGGTTGACAAAACAGCTATTAAATCAACACAACAGTATATGCTTGTGCATCTCGCTATAGATGCAGTTTGCTAGCTCTGGCTAGTACACTCTCTGACTATCCAATCAAAGCATGTGAATACGCTGACGTGTCCATACGCCTGCTAGAGGGCCTTGGTTTGACACTAACTCAAAATCTGATTGGTTGAAGCAACAGTTTGATTGACATTTATTTTATTCTACAGGGCCTCCAGAACTGATTGTGAAGGCCTCCAGGCAGATTTATTTGACCCTACCAACAAATAGTGGCTGAAATGTAATTGGTTAAATGCTTAAATATGAAAATACACGTCTGGAAGCAGCGCAACCAGGGGACTAGCAATGAAAGGAAGCAGACAGACCTTTTGTAATTATTTAATACGTATTCATGGACGAAATATAATTAAGCCATCAGGGCCTGCAAGGCCTTCTCCAAAAGTATCTGAATCACAGACTGATGCAGACTGGCCCTTTGAAGAAATTTATAATTTTGATATGACCCAAACTGAAAATGAGTTTGATATCTGCTGTAGATGTTAGCTTCTGCAGCAGTTCTAAGATGGTCTCCATCTGTGTGTATTAATGCATATTAGGGTATATTTGGCATTTGAACTATTAAAATGTTAAGTTCCAAGCATTTCTTAAAAGGTGTGTCCAATTTTTCTGGGGGTTCACTTTCTAAGCAGCTAACTTAGATTGAAGCTGGTTTTGCCAACAGTGCAAATGAAATCAGTTATTTTTTAAAGCCTTATGTTTAACGGAGGAAATGTGTAGTTTGTGATGAAATAGTTGAGCTGTCAGGATTGTTTTGTGGTTTCAACTTTGGATGGGTTTATTGGAATCCTTTGAATTAAAGATTATCAAGGATACAACCAGAATCAAAGCAACAGAGAGGTACATGCTGGATGAGTTTATAATATATTACCAATATATTGGCTTCATATAGAAAAAAAATAACATAAAGTCTTATTTATTTATCTATTTATGGTAAACAAAAAAAAAAAAAAAGAAAACATCCAGTAGGGGCCATGACCTATCCCACTTACCCTGTCCCGTTGAGACTCACATCTAAACACACTGAAACACAAAACCTTATCCAAATCTATAGCCCTGAGAGAGAGACTATGCGAGAACACTGTGACTCAATGCGTGTGTGTGTGTCTGTAGTGTCCTGCGTGTGCTCATTTGTGCACCTGTTTTTTGAGTCTACGTGTCGGAGCATTTGTATCTGTTTGTGTATGTTACAGCGTGTTAATTTGACTTTGCAGTCAGATGACAGTGCCACTGTACAATATGACGCTCAAATGTGCCAAGTGCGGAGTTATCTCTTCGGCTGACGTTTCCACCACAGCTACCAGTAACGCCATGTTAGTCCCGCTAATTATTTTACCTTAATTCTCTGTTCTCTCCTCTACTGTATGCCGTTCTTTCTCACTTGATTCGTTTTCTGTCTTTATCCTTTTGCCATTTTTTCCCTCCCACAATGCTCTTGCAGTCAGGCTCTTGATATGTTCCTCATACAAAAACTGTTAACTTAATTTTGTGATGTAATTGCCTATTCTTCTGTGTTAAATGACTGAATGAAAGTGTGTATGTGTGTGTGTGTGTGTGTGTGTGTGTGTGTGTGTTGTCTCATAAGAGTCACAAAGCTGTCAATAAGGAGGCCATGTTTGCAGAGAGGCCAGCCACACACAGTAATTATTTGTGTGTGCGCGCCTTGCTGTGATCCGTAAGTGCCTCGATTGATCACTCTCTTATTTTGAAAATAATTTTCCAATATTAGCTTCTCTGGGATAAAAACTTGTTTTGACTAGATGAGTTAGCTGTTTGATTTTCCACTTCTAACTGAAGCATTCAATGCTAGAAACCACACATATCCCAAAATAGCAAATTTTTTTGTCTGATATGGCATGCCTGAACAACTACAATGCATCATTTCACCTCATAGTTTGTATGCTGACATGCTAGCAACTCATAAGCTACAGACATTTTCTTTGTCAAATTAATGTGAATGTGCCAAATATCAACGTCCCAAGTTTTTCAATGCAAATAAGAACTTAGAGTTAAAACATAAATCTCCAGATAAAAGCTGGTTCATATTTACATATAAAACCAACAGTCAAACGTTTGGACACCTTTTCAATCAAATTTTATTTTGGCTTCCATTGTCCAGAAAAGCAACCATAAGTAAATATGTAAATAAAAATGAACGAAATATAAAAATAGTTCTGATTAATATTGTAAAACTGAGAAAAAATTCAGTTTTTCTCAGGACTGTATCCAAAGTTGTGTGTTGAGCTTCAAAATGCAACTAGAAACAGAAGCAAGAAATAAAGAAGTCAACTAATTGAAAAATGTCATCAGCTGATTAGAGATTTCGCACCATTTGCAGAACAAAAATAAAGCACAGCAGAACTAAAAGTGTTAAACAACTCCAGAGTGAGTATCTCCAAAGTTCTTGTCGACTTACCTAGACTTAAATCTTTGTTTGCTGAATTGCACTTTGGGTGGCAAACGTCTTTCAGTTCTCCATTTCTTCACTGCTTGTGTGGCTCCACAAGCTTTGAGACTTTTTCTTGGATGGTGCCTGTGTTCTGTCTCATAAGAGTCTGTCTCTGTTGTATGGCTTCGCAATGTTTGAAGGCAATGATTAGCAAGTCACAATACTTATACTGTCGAACTAAATCTTTACATGCTTCATCAGTGAAAAGAAAAACAAATCTTTCTTTTGTTTATTAGTTATGTACTTTTTCAAGTGTCACAGACATAAATTGCAGCTGACAGGACAATAGAGTTCCACAGGCACAGCTTGACAAAGCGTAGTGGCTGCGACTTCATATAAGGAGCTCTTGTTGTAGTACTGCTGTCACCTCTCCGATTCTACACTCCATATCTAGTTTTGTGTCCATTACTTGTCACACTGCCAAGGTAATAAGCTGATTTGTTTATTCTAAGGATGAAGTTCCTGCTTCATGTGTATTAGGATTGAAGTAATTGGGAACAAAAACAGTCATGAAATGGAACCCTACCTGACTCCTGAGATTATACTGAAAAACTTGCTCATCCCACTCTGAAACCTTATGCAGTATATTCTTTAAATACTTCATTTATATACTTCTGGAGATCTTAAATTGTTGAGATAGAATGCCATATATTTAAAATTGAATCATTTAAAACTTGTCGAATTTTTTTTTATTGATAGCAGCTTTTCACATATTTTATCAGTTCACAATACAAGAGAAAAAACTGGTAATAGTATATTTCTACATGTGGAAGCATTGTTCACAGCTTCTCCTTCTGTTCACTGATTGGCCCAGTAGTAATTCTACCGGTGGAATCCAAGTGACTAGGAGAAAGCCCAGACTAGCTTCAAAATGAGATTTTAATCAAACAGAAAAGCTCAGCAAGGCAATGGCCAGGCTACTCTTTCATCAATCCTGTAGATGATATACTCCTTTGTATCATGAAACAACAACATGACATTAAAATGTTGTTGGAGGAGGAGTTAGATCATCACATTGACGTGCGGTGAAGCACTGACTTAATCATAATCATATTTACAAATAGCATAAACCACAAGGGAAAATAGCAATATAAATCATTTTATTATTATATATTATTTTTCTATGATGACAGGTAAGGCTCTGCCTCACCTGCCTCTCCTGACCACATGTCACTGGATCATCAGTATTCACATAGGAAGTGAATTATTAATAATAATCTTGAACGACCTGCAATTTAGTTTTCATATTTTAACAATATTGTTGTATCGTATACTAAGTAGAAATTTTTACCCTAGACTAAGATATATTTTTGACCAAAATTGACCATGGAATATAAATCTCAGTCAACACATAGATGTAAATCTGTAGAGCTGTATATTCATATTTCCAGAGTGCAGGAAAACAAGTGCATGTGTTTTTGATTTCACAAATTAATTTGCCACCTGAGTAGGATCACACAGCTGACATCAGTGCTTATTAAATAGAGAGGAAACAATTGATTATTGTAACATATTGTTGCAAATGATGTTGGAAGAAATTAGGTTCAATATAACACTGCAGGAAATTATAGATGTATGTTATTTTGAGATATAACAGCATAGGTGATGACATAGGTCTGGCAATTTCCCCCATGGGGTTTGATCAACTGTATTCATTCAGTCACTCATTTATTCATAACAGCTGTCATTGACTATCATGTTACACAGTAACAGTGAAGTTGAAATAATTTTAACATGTTGCTTCCATCAACAAGTAGTGCAATAACTGGTCAATTTGGTATACGTATTATCTGGGTAATTTACACCATTACTTTTCTCAGGAAATCATTTTGTACAACATATCCATACATATTGCTTTTTTCTGAATCCTTTGGGATCTCTTAAGTCCACTTCTTAAGGGACATTGTTTCTGCCCCAGCAAACCAACACAGCTGGTGAAGGGGGTGGAGACAAACAGCTGACACCCAAACCAAACAAACTAGAGCTACATCACATTAAAACCTGAGAATTTCATTGTACTGACAATATATTCACATTCTTTACGATACTATGTCACATTATGACTATATACATCTGTATGTCACATACTTTTTATGTTTTTACAATGTATTTATATTGCATGAATGTTAAAATTTATTGTGCAAATGTCTTTTTGACATCTGCACAACCCCATCAGTTGTGCTCGAACCCCATCAGTTTCTCCATTTATACATATAGAAATGACTTCAGTTTGTCAATAGAGTAAACAATGCAACATTTGTCCACTTTCTCTTTGTTCAATCCTGAATGGTCAGTAAATGTCTCACAAAACTCTTCCCAACAACAAAACTCACCTGAATTCAGTGGGATTTAAAGAGTAATGACTCTGGAGTACATACAACGTTAAAAATTGATTATTTATCAATGTCTTCTCCTTTGACAATATGATTGTCAATATAAATCAATATAAAACCTGGATAAACTCATATCTTTGCATCAGTTAACCTAATTCATTTACTTTTACTCCAGCCAACAACATTATTCAATCTATTATTTAAAAAAAAAGCTATTTTGAGTCTTATAGTTGTGATGACCCTTACGACATGTTAAAATTGTGTCTGTTTTTTAGCTATTTTTCCTAAGATGTTGGTAGTTCCTGGTATGTTAGCGAAACTTTGAAAATTCCTAATATAAATTTGAACCAATAGACCATGTGTGTATGTGATACCATATTTAGAACCTCAATGTAAAGTGGGGAATTAGGTTATCTTTTAAAATCAAATTAAAGCAGAAATAAAAGTGTCAAACAACTCCAAAGTGAGTATTTCCAAAGTTCTTATGGACTTACCTAGACTTAAGTCCTTGTTTGATGACTTGCACTTTGGATGGCAAACGTCTTTCAGTTCTTCATTTCTGCGCAGCTTGTGTGGCTCCACAAGCTTTGAGACATTTGACTTGTAAAAATCAATATTCTGGGTTTTGATTTTTATCCTAGATTAAGATTTATTTTTGACCAAAATGGACCATCAGAACTAACTCTCACATTAGTTTTGAAGTTAGCGAGGGTTAGTCACTTATTTGTCACCTGGTGACATCTGCTTAAATTTAGATTCTTACCACCTATTGGGCATAATTGATCAAAAATTTGCTTAGATGCCAGTCCAGAGGTCTTCATAGAGCCAGTTTTTGTGTGATTTATTAAACTTTCCAAACAATATTTAATTCAGCAGCTGGAAGCAGTTGTCTGTTGCATAGCACACTCTTATTTATCCATAGGACAAAAAAAAAGTGCAAAAGATTTATCTTAAATTTCAAGGTAAAAGCATTGCAACAGAGGTTTAATGGCACACATAAAGACAAACCTGAAACAAGGTTTGTCAGATATGTTGTTAGTCCACATCTTGGGTCAGATATGAGTACCTACCGTTCAAATGTTAGAATGTCTTAGCCTGATAACTCTCAGAGATCAATTCAAACCCAGATGTCCAGCATGACACTGAGCTGAATTCCACAAACCATCATGATGTTATAACATATTGGCTTTTCTCAGTGTTCCTCCCACTGATCCAGAAAAAAGTAATCTCCCTTCAGTACCAACCACTGAGAGAGTTCTTAAGTTTTGAAAACAATATGTGCATTTCTTAAATACCAAAACTCCTGGGCGCAATGCTGCCATTTGTTAGCTTCTGCAGCTGTACCAAGAGGGTTACCATTGCGAGTAGTGATGGACATAAGGTACACAAGCTGTTCAGCTTTTAAAATAGGCAGTTCTAAGCAGTTTAAGGATTGATCTCAAGTTTTTCTGGATTTCAGGTATTTGTAGATGGTTGTGGTCCCTAAACTCATTGAATCCTGGAGATACATTGTATAAAATGCTAGTTTGTAAAGGTAATTTTATTTATATAGCACATTTTCAACAACAAAACTACAAGCAAAGTAATGTCATGTCTTAAAAAATAAAATACTTAATAGTCACTTCACATTTATACACTGTATAAAAATGTATGCAGTCCAAAAAGCCCTTTTTCACCAGACAACTTGTTCATGATGTTCCAGTATTTTGTGTCTTATGCAATAATCAGTAATGTCAAACTAAGCCCACACTTAGATTATGTATCACAAACACCATCATCTTTAAAAAGATTTATTCTAGATGCTTCATTTATTTTTTCCAGTTTTCTTCATTCTGCTAACAGAGGAGTTCACAATTTTAATTTCTGCTTTTAAAATCTTCTATATCATTTAGGCTACTTAAATGTCAGAGCCTTCTGGAGCCTTTAGACCAGGGGTGCCCAAAGTCAGTCCTCGAGGGCCGGCATCCTGCATCTTTTAGTTTTCTCCCTGGCTTAACACACCTGGATCAAATGATGGCTTAATAGAAGTCCCAAGAAGAACATTGACATGCTGAAAAGTTGTTGCTACCACCAGGGAGAGAACTAAAACGTGCAGGACGTTGGCCCTCGAGGACTGACTTTGGGGACTCCTGCTTTAGACTTTCCTGCAGTCTGCTTCTTTTATCTTCGTTGTAAATTTTTAAGGAACAGGAAAAATATCTGATATAATTTATTATAACTTGCGTTGGATGCTCAACCTGTCCAGGACGTACCACAATGATCATGAAGATAGGTACCAGCCCTTATAAAATTCTGCAAGGGATGGATGAATGAATGGATGGATGTATGGTTTAACAACAATTGTTTAACAAATAATTCTCCACTATAAGTTGATTTTCTTTGCCTCACTCCCAGTCTACACTGACATAAAATTGCTCACCTGACCTTTCATGACCATTGTTCATGTCTACATTTATAAAACTTTTTTTTTTCTTTTGTATTCAAGTTACAGAAGCTAAATTTAAAATCACTTTAGATAGGAATGTGTCCAAACTTTTAGCTGTTGTTTATAAATGTATACATATGTATATCAAATATTATTTCACAGTAGACTGAACTTTGTCAGATGAGAATCTCATCACCTTAAAAGACTTGTAATGTAATATTTTGTCCTACAGACTAGACCTGTTACATACAACAATAACATAAAAAGTTGAGCTATTGCTATTCATAAATTCACACAGTGCATACATCGCACTGTCCTCTTTTCTTTTTGCTTGCTCTTTATTCTTAAGTGTCATAAATTGGAGACAGCTTTAAGTTTTATTAGCTCACAAATTTCAATTGATTAAGATTTTTTTTTTTTTTTACCTTTGTTTTTGTATAAACACTTTCCTTGGTTAACACTATTGAGCAGACAGTAAAATCATAGAAATACTGCACAGAAAATATAGACATGTGTAATTAGCTATAATTGAATATATATCAAATATAGATAATGAATTTACCTACCTAAGTCCAAACTGTCAGCTGATTAAAATGATATGAGCAGTTATTTGGAATATCAGGCCTTTTTCCCTCTAGTTTCCTTTGCTTTGCTATAGATTAATTAGAAAAATTCTGCTGTCACTGCATGTGATACACTGTTAGCTGAGTACTTTTTCCACCTCTGGATATTACGTAATTAAAAGTGAAAGTGGTGATTATTCTCAGTTCATTTCCGAACACTTGTACTGAGAACAGTTTATCTCTAATACTCGCATTAGAACAAATGGGATCAGTCAGAAACACAAACAAGCAGAGAAGGGCAGGAACAACACTTCCTCAGCTCAGACACTCTTTCTCTCTGTCCTGCTCTGCCTCCTGTGTTTGTCTTTACATTCTGTTTCAGCCTCATTCCACATTTTTATTTTGACCTCCACCCTAAACCCTTGCTCCTTCCCTCTCTTTCCTATGGCACTAGACCCTATATGGTTTGACTAAACTATCTTAAATATACATGCATGTAAGAAATGTAATTTAGAAACATATATTTATTTATACACTTATACAGTACATGATGGATGATGTCGTAGCTAAATAATTGAATATATTTTTACATGGGTAAGAACTTCTATTTACAGCCTAGATAGTTACTGAAGAACAAAATATTGTTATTCAGATTATTTCCTGTTGTTGAAAAAGAGAGTAATCTTATTTATTTCAATAATTTTTTGTGTTACACTGTTCTTTGTTAACACAAACTAATCTTAACTATGTAATAAAATGTCAGTAGTACATTAGGTAGAAAACCTATGTACAGTAGTTCTAGCTTTTGCTTTGCGTAGACGGCACACCGTGACTGTAATGCTCTTCATGTCCTGCAGGGCGTCACTGTGGAGCTCCTGTGTGGTTTTGCCTCTCTTGGCCCTCACATGGATGTCTGCTGTCCTGGCCATCACTGACCGGCGTTCTGCCCTCTTCCAGATTCTTTTCGCTGTGTTTGATTCTCTGGAAGGTTTTGTTATCGTAATGGTTCACTGCATCCTGCGCAGAGAGGTACCCAACATGGCCACCCATTGTACTTAGTGGAAGTTAGCTTCAGTTTGGCTTGGTTTAAGCCAAATGATTACGTTATTGCTCATTTAATATTTGTGAAAGTCAATATTACTGTATTTTGAGGTCTGTCATCAGTCTGAGATCTGAACTGAACCACCAAACTAGCAGACTTTAGTTAGTGGGTTTAAGTGTGTGTACTTCATTAAAATTAATTGTTGAAACCACAGTAGCTTTAAAATGCAGGAACACACTATAGAAAAAGTATTTTCATGCTTCATAAACACTAGCTTTTAGTCTTGAAAAAGCTAGTGTTCTTCACTTCACAGAATGAATGACTAGTGTTTCAGCAACACTCTCTACCCCCACCAGGGTGTTAAATTCTAGTCCTCAAGGGCTGATGTCCTGAAACTTTTAGATGTGCCTCTGCTGCACCACACCTGAATAGAATAATTAGGTCATTAGCAAGGCTCTGGAGAAGAACTTATCCACACAAAAAGGATGTAATGAAGCCATTTCATTCCAGCGTTTTGTACCTGTGGCACATCTAAAAACTGCAGGACACCGGCCCTTGAAGACTGGAATTTGACACCCGTGCTCTACACTGATAGTTGTCTGGTTACAGTAGGTCACATGGCACAGAAGGTTCATAGAGGTGAACTGAACAATCCCTGCAAATATTCCACATTGAATCTGAACCTAAATGACAGAATGTTTTGTTATCTAAACTTGAAGGTTTAGGTTGTCTGGCCTGATGTGGCTCAGTTTTTGAAATCTCCCGCCTGTCTCTGTATCTGTGCTGCTGGTATTTGTCCTGTTCTGAGTGACCTCTGCTCCCATGGTTTTCTACAGGTTCAGGAAGCGGTCAAGTGTCGAGTGGTGGATCGGCAGGAAGATACTAATGGGGATTCAGGTGGATCTTTTCAAAATGGCCATGCTCAGCTCATGGTAAGCATCAGCCATCTCGTTTTTTTGTTCTTTCCGAGAAGCTGACTGACATTCACAGTCAGTACATGTGCTATTTTCTATCCTCAGACTGACTTTGAAAAAGACGTGGATATGGCTTGCAGATCCGGTAAGTTTCCTGTTTGATATGTTTAATTTGTTGTTGTTGTTTTTTTCCGCTTTAGGGACAGCAGTTCCTGTGTGGCTTATCTGTCTGTTTTGACTGTGCAGGTTCCTCTGTGTTGTTGGAACAGATGTGAAGCATTTGTGTTAACAGTCATAATAACTTCCTTTTCTCAGGGAAGTTTTTTAACAAGAGATCTGGCTTGACTGCTGTGTGCCACAGTTAAATCATGGCGAATGGAAGTGGATTGGACATGTGCTGAGCAGTTAAATGCAGATAAACATGGCTGCCTGAGTCTCTTCTAATGTGCCGCTGTATAATGAAGTTCCTTCTGTCAGCGATGCATCAGATATGGACTCTTAAATCTGCTGGGATCAGGAGTCTGAGTTTGATGTTAGACATGATATTAGGAGCAGAATCTGGAGCAGAAAAGCTACTGAACTGCAGAGAAAACCTGATGGGAAAGTGACAAGAGACAAGATTGCGTTTTTGTTTTTCTTTCGAGATGTAAAACAGGAAGAGGGACCACAGAGACTGATTTTTGAAAATTTTGTTTGAAGCATTGTATCAGGTATTTTACCCCATGTTGCAAAATGCTAAGAATATTTTATGCTGCTTACTTAAAATCATATAGCCTGTGAAAAAAAACATTCTAACTGCATTGTTTGGAGAAGGAGTAAGCAGCAGAAGATGATTTTAATAAAGCAAGGCTTTAATAACAGAAGAAAGCCACATTAAGCAAGGATATGCTGCTGCTCTAAAATGTTCATCTTAAAGAGGAGCAGACAGAAGAAATGGATGAGAAATGGACAAAAACATGTAGGCTTTTAGTCTAGATTCAAAGGAACTCAAACTCAGTGTTTCAGCTGTTCTGCAGTTTTCTGGAAGTTTGTTCCAGATTTGTGATGGATAGAAGCTGAATGCTGCTTCTCTACGTCTGCTCTGCATCCCTGGAACCAGAACTTGAGAGGTCTGGAAGATTGATACAACAGCAGTAGTATTCATGCGTTGTGGTGCTAAACCATTTGGTGATTTATAAACCTACAGAACTATTTTAGAGTATATTTTCTGAGTTCGAAGTAGCTAGTGGAAGGATTTCAGAACTGGGTCATGTGTTGATCAGCTGGTGGTAACTCTGGAGGAGTGACTGAGATTCACAGCTCATCTTGGTACACTGCATAAATCTGGCTGTTATTGAAAGAGTAAAAAGAGGGAAATCAAACTGGAAACTTTGATATAAAGTTTGCAGTTTGCCGCAAGTTATGGAGACAGTACTGCAAATGTGGAAGATCCTGCTTTGCTCATGATGGGATCAGAGTTGAGCTGCTTCTTCCTAGATAGAAATTGCAATGTGAAAACTGCCATATACATCACCTAGAATATAACGTCCCTATGGGAAAACATAGGTGACAGCATTATGCTGTCACCACCATGTTGCTTCTTCAGCAGAAGCAACTGGGAAGAGTTACTATACTAAGTTCTGGACCTTTTAGAGGATCAAAACTGAGACAGAGCAGGACACAACCCAATGCATGGGAATGTGTTGGAGTGTCCCAGTCAAAGCCCAAAGATGAGCAAAACAATATTGATACACAATAATAAAGACTTTTACAACTTTATCTTCTGTATTTAATTTATGTAATATAAAACTTAATCTTTTAACTCTTGTTTTGGTGGAATGTGATGAAGGTTCATTGATCGTTTAAGCATTGGTGGGGAAGTTTATCCTTCATTTCTGTTTGGTCTCTAGGCACAGCGAAGCGCTCGTCTTTCCAGGGGGAAGACAAGGCTTCTGCCGGGACTCTCACCCTTCAGAAAGGATCCAACTTTAACACAATGCCAGCCAGTATGACCAAGGTTCACCTCCAGAATGTGGCCGACTATTCCAGCCACACCCTCACTCTGCGCCGGGAGAAAGGTGCTGCAAAGGGGATCAGCACTGAGCTCCCCGGCGCCAAATCCATCTACATCTGTGATGGCGAGCTCTTCAAGCAGCTAGATGGGGAACTGCCCCGAGGGGATGGGGAGGGCAGCAGCTCAGACAGCACCGGCAAAGGCCCAGGGTACATCATCCTACCAGCTAACAACACAGGTACTCTGAAGGCCGCCAAGGGGAAAGATGATCAGACCAGCAAGTATAACATCGCCATGGAACAGCTCCCTCAGAGCAGGCTCATCCATCTGGCCAACTCTACTGCTGGAGAGCCAGTCCCTGGCTTTGGGCTCAAGAGCCTTCCTACTGACCAGGTCAGTGTGTCGTGTACTGACAGAGACTCACCAGCTCACAAACTGCACAACATGCCCAGAGACTCGCAGACAACAAGCAGCTTGGCAGATGCAGGCGACTCTGGCAACTCTGGGGTGATGTCCAAGAGTGAAACCGTCTCCACACTGTCCATGAGCTCATTGGAGGTAAGACCACCAATGCTGGATGATGGATTTCAGATAGACTCAGAGAACAAATTTATTTCCACTTCCTGTAAAACTTAAGATTGTAGTGATTAAACTTTTTTATATATTTCACCGTGTACAAAATAACGATGATTTCCATTTCTACAACATGTGGAACACCTTGTGTAAATGAAACAGGTGTATTATTAATTGCAAAAACATAACATTTAACAAGATATTTCCCCATGTTATAGTTCCCAGTGGAAATAGTACCTTTCCACCAATTTTAAAGAATTATTGATTTCAAATTGCTGAAAAGTTACTTGTAAGTTAGTTTTATTTCAAGTGTACTTAGATATTTGTGCTTGAAACAAGACCAAAATTACTTAGTAAAATGTTGTTTTTTGAACAGCATTACAGAGTAAATAATAAAAAAATAGATTGGATATTATATTTACTTTTCTTATCAGTTAAATTTCAGATTGATTGAGAAAGTCGTGTGATCTAACTTACATTTTAAGTACGACTTCCCAGTTTTGGAAACAGTGGGAAATTTTTTATCATTTTGTTATTAAGTGCTAACTTAATTATGAATAAGAAAAATGCAAGCCCCATCAAAACAACAACCAGACATCCAGTGTAGACAGATGTAATAGAATTCTTCAAAGGAGGCAATAATGTATCATTTCCACATGCAGGTGTGTTGCTAAAACTATCACCTGGAAGTCCTTTCAGAATCAAGACTGTGGCACAAACGGAATATGATTTTAGTTTCAGCCGTACAGACATGAAGTTCTTTTTATTACTTTGTGAAACCCAGAATCCCTGACAGTTCACGCTCCTTCATGGGTTTTCAACAGTACATGCTTGAAAATGTTATTTATTATGAACTGCTTTAAATCTGTTGTATAGATATGAGAGAACAGCTGTGGCAGTCTATTCTTTACTTCAGATCATTCAGACGCTGTTCTGTTAGTGTTTGTGAGGTTTTCTTCAAATGTGTCTGTAAAGTCACAGAACATTCAGAGGTTCAGTTCATCCAGAGTTAGACAGGCGGCTACAACACATCGGCTTGGTGGAGCCGATGTGTTGTAGCCGCGTCGCTCGCAGTTTGAACTCCAGCCCCGGGTTTTAACTCCCACAGCCAGAACGGTTCTGATCGCTCCACCTGTAAGGAGCCTCTCAGGTGAGGTCACTTCCTGTTTCAGAGCTCAGACTCTGACAAAAAGCTCGGAAGATTCAAAGTGCAGACAAGGCATCAACAGTGTCTCCACCTGTTGATGGATGCCAAAGCTGCCAAAAGATGGAGTGTGTCCTCTACTTACCAGAATTACTCTTTCTGGTAATTCTGGAGGTTAAGGATCAGAATCTCCGGGAGGTTGATCAAACCTGTGGATACTTGAGACCTGCTCTCCAAACTTTTTTTAATAGCTAAATATGAAGCAGTCCTGGAACAATAATGACATCTTGTGGATGTTCTTCTACTTCGGAGAGATTGAGATGGCTTTAGGAACCTTGTAAGGATCAGAGGATTTATGTATTCCTTTGAATCCACCTAGACATGTAAATGTGATAAAATATCAATTCTATTGAAAGAAAAGACATGTACTTAATGAAAAAGTCATATAATCAGCACATTATACTGAAATCCTGACTGAACACACATGAATGTGGAAATGAGACATTGTTTTTATATTTTTATTGTCAAACCTTTTGAATAACTATATGTAAAATCTTCAGATGGGCTCAGTGGCCCAAATGCTTGGAGTGCTTGGTGTTCAGAATGATTATGTTGGTCTGATGGGGTTAGTTTAATGAAATATGATAATATGTAAGATTAGGAATGTAAACACTGTAAATATCATCCATTCATCACATTTTCTCTTTTTTTTGCCTCATAATCCAGAGAAATCAGCATTTAACTTAAACCAGGATGTTGTTTCTCCTGCATTAGTCATGAATAAACTAATCATTAATACAAGCAACTGAAGGAACAATTAAGTTCTAGATTTGCTTTCTGGATTAATTTATTGTGCCTCATAAATGTTTAACCAACACCGTGTTAGACTGAGAAAGGATTCCTAGCTATGATCACCATATGAGAAAATGATTAAACTGAATAATCATCCCAATACTTAGAAGTGTCATCAATTGCTGTCAAAACATTTCATGTTTTCATCACTTCGGTCATCTCCGAGCTGATGCACAGCTGCTTGCTTCCACTGATAATGAGAAGCTTCTCTGGGCCCATGTTAGAGGAGCATCTGTAAAAAGGTTAGTTCTCTGTGAGCTCGCGCTACAGACAGCAGCGTGTGGATGAGACGCCACACTGATCAGCACAAAGTGGCTCAGACATCTGCCTACTGGTATCTTTTCACTCCGGGGCAAAACACACTTCCATAATGGCGTGTGAAGCAGCAGCTGCCAGAGGAAGCAGGCAACCTGAAGGTCAGGCCTTCCTTCAGCTCTCTGGGACAGCTGACCTAAAGGTCATTCGGTCACAAGCTGTTTGTTGAAAACTTGTGCCAGCGGGGTCTGAATAACCAACAACAGAGCTTGCTTCGTCCCCCCATGACTCACTCCTCCTAAGCCCAGGAAGACCTTTTCTAAAGCGGTTTATGTGGAGCTCCACTATTAAACACTTGAGTATTTCTGCTCACAAGGCCTCCAATATCTAGAAGAAATTTTAATCTCTCTGTCTCATCTTCCCCCAGAGACGAAAATCACGCTATGCAGAGCTTGACTTTGAGGTAATTGTAGTTTCTTTGCTTCCTACAGAGATTCTAAAACTTACACCAAAAACCCTGATGTTTGTTTTAAAAACCTCTACCTTTTTTAGCTACATTTATTTTCCAGAAATGATAGTATTGTGCAGAGTAGGAACATTTAATGTGCAGAGAAAGCAGAAGTAGAACTGATGGTAGTCTGTTCTATTAAACTTGTACGTAATGTGCAATGTTCCTGTGTAGAAAATAATGCACACCCGGAAACGACACCAGGACATGTTTCAGGACCTGAACAGGAAGATTCAAAGTGCAGACAAGGATAGAGAGTCTCCACCTGTTGATGCCAAAGCTGCCAAAAGATGGAGTGTGTCCTCTACCGGCAGCGACAAGACCAACATGAGTGTAAACAGTTTAATTTTATTCTGCCCTTTCCCCTCTGCTATTCTGAATGTTTCCCTTTCCCTCTAACCATTAGCACAAATTAACACTGACATTAGCTCTCCTGTTTAACTGTCAATGCCTTTGTTCTAAACATGATGGTTTATCGTTCTGTGTTGTAAGAATCAGATTAAATGAACGGTGGCATCAAGCTGTGAGTGAGCATATGTAGCACTACCGTTAATATCAAATGCTGAGTGTGGAGTTCTGATTATAGTGCTTTTCATTTTGTCACATTACAACCACAACCTGCCAGTGGAAATTTATTACGATGTTTTTTTTTTTATTATTGAACAACACAGACAGTGTGTAACTCGGGAAAGAGAAGAAAAGGCATGGTTTTTAAATTTAAAAAAATATATATTTCAAAACAAAAAATTTGAAAAGTGTGGCTAATGTTCTTAAACTGCCCCTTTTAATTTGACACATCCACAAGTTAGAAGCAGTTGCCCCTTCAGTTCATCTATAGCATCCAGCAGTGTTTACACAGGATGAATGCAAATGTTCTCTGAAGGCCTCTGAAGTTTTTTACAGAACGCACCTCAAAGCCCTGGTTCCGCCTCCTCACAGTTAGCTATCTGCTTCACCTTAACCTAACATTACCCAGGTGGGTTCACATGACTCCTGACAGATTGACAAAATAAAAATAAAACTCAGGCAACCGATATAGTCTCTGTGGCCCAATAGTCACGAAACAAAAAAGCCTGAAGGTCTGTCCCTGCTAGAGTCTCATAAATAAAAACTCCCTATTTGTTTCTCGCAGAGATGTGCAGAGAAGCAACTACCTCTTCTTTCAGGGCTGGTCCGATGTAATATGGGGCCTGAGGCAGAGTCTTATTCAGGACCCTCTCTTCCTACTAAGAACATCAACATCACTAACAGTTTTTTAAATATAGATTTAGTGAACTCTGTGAGAGAGGGACCAGGTTAATTGGCCAAGCTTATAATCAACCACTGATTATTGGCTATTATTTGCTGTGATGCATTTGTAAACAAACCAAGTCCAAAAAAAGGTTACAGACAGCTTCAAATTGTAGCCATGGTAAGACTGTTGTCAAACTATCAAGATGATTCTGTTCACTTTTACAAAGTAAACTTTAGAATTAAGTCCTCAATGTAAAATGTATTGTTTTTATTTATCTCTGCTAAAACCATTAAATAATATTTAATAGTATTGTTAAATACTTATTGTTTCTTAATAAACAAATGCTAAAGTTTTAGATCTGTGGACTATGTTACAATTCAAGCATTTATATCGGCCCTAGACCTTCAGTAGAAATCTGATTTTTTTTTTTTTTTTTTTTACAACACTATTGTAGTAATCGACTAAACTTAAATGCATGGATGTTTCTCAAGACTTTGTTGAATGACAAAATCTAATGAAAATAATTTATCTCTCAGTCTTACAATTCTAGATCTCTGAGGTGCTCACATTGAAAAATATGTAGACTTAACCCCTCTGAGCTTTTTTGATCAGTCTGCAGCCAGGTTGCTATGAAGATTAAACAGTGGGCTATTATTAGGCTTTATTTAGTAAAATAGCAGTGAATTTGCTTATTTCATAACAAACGTAGTCTCTCCTCTGGCCTGTTTAACAACTACAGCCTCAAATCTATACAGCCTTCCAGCTCTGACAGCAGAAACAGTAACATTATACTTGTTTGGGAAAACCTAGATTAAAGTTTCTTTGCATTGTCCCCATATGGGGACAATGATACAATATGATCCAATTAAATATTAGATTCTTAATTAATATGAGCTTTTGCTATGTTTTTATACTGTGTTTTAAGATCTTGTTCAGTGTGCCCCTGTTTAACTTCAAGCTCCCACCTCTCCAAAGGTCTCTATACAGCCCTGACATTCAGTGATTAAGAAAAAACTAGTTTAAATGCACATAAAAAATATTGTGCTGTCATTATTATAATTGCTTTGCTATGAAGTTTTAAATGTTATTTTAAAAAATGTATTTTTATTTGAAAAAGGTAACTTCACCTACAGTCTTCAAGACCTTTCTGAGTTTTCTGCAGTTTTAAGAACAGAGAAGAAAAGAATTTTACTGTGTATGTGAGCTCAGGCTCTTTCATTCAACTCAACAAAGAGATTAGAATCTAAACCTGAAAGAAAAAGAGTAGAACTGGAAGAGTCTTAGAAAGTAAGTGGTCAAGCATATATGACTATTCCTGTCATGATAAATTTTGCTGGATCATAAATTGTCTCAAAAATTATTGCAATAAATGATAATATTGTTGTTTGACATCATTTTTAAGAAAGAAAGATTGATAATAGCATAACAATCCAAGTTTGCTCTCTCAAAGATTAATGAGCTTTAATTTTGTACAGAACATTTCACACATAAAACATAACCAGAATCAATAAATATAAAAGTGGTATACGCAACACACAACCAAAGCCATTAATAAAATTGACTGACGTTTTTGTAAAATAATTTCCCTTCAAAAATATTCAAAAATATTAATCCTCAAAATGGAAATTATTGACCTTATTTTATCATGCAATTAATCAATTCTTTATTACAACAGCCTTATATATAGCCAATTTTTTTTTCAAATTTCATTGAATCTTTCTTCCTGGATTCTTAAAGGGGATGTTAGTTATTTTTCATTTTATACAATTACTGATGAATAGATTCAGTTCTTTTTCATGCCAATTTTCTCAAAGATTCACAGATTTGCTTTATTTTTAACTTGAGACTAGCAAGATAAGATTAAAAATAACTGCATCACTCTGCTAAAAGTAGTCCTGAGGCATAACATTATGACTGACCGAAGAATGGACACTAAATATCTCATAATAAACGCTTTGTGGCAAGTAGACTTTCAAATTCAAATTCTTCATTAATTCCAAAAGGATAATAAAAGTTGGTGTAACTCATATTAATTCAAGTTATTCAAAGAGTTATTGAAGACAGTGATGGCTGTTGGCAGGAAAGATCTCCTGTAGCAGTCGGTTAAAAGCTTCTGACTCAAGAGGTTGTTCAGCGTTAATTTTCTTGATTTTATGTTAGATCCTTCTTTGCATCATCATCTGTAGAGGTTCCACAGTCATCCCCAGAACAGAACCAGTCTTTTTATCAAGCTCTTGAGCCTTTTTATATCCCTGATTCTGATGCTGCTGTCCCAACACATGACGGATGAAGAGATGACAATCTCAACAACAGACTTATAAAAGACCTGCAGCATCTTGCTGCAAACCTTGAAGGATCTTAGCTTCCTCAAGAAGTCCAGTCTGCTCTTACAGAGCAGTCCTTCTTACAGAGACTTGAGGGTTGCGTCTACAGTCTAGTCTGTTGTCCAGATAAAAGCTTGGAGGTATTTTTATTCGTTAACCACCTCCACTTGGAAGTAGGGTTTGGTCTAGCCCTGTTCCTCCTGAAATGTACAACCTTCTCCAATCATTAGGGCAGGAAAAACATCATAAGTATGTGAGCAAGTCTGAAAGGGAGCAGATCACGACTACATTTCCTAACCTGCAGATGTTGTATGGTGTCCGTGTTCTGCAGTGTGCAATATCTACTAAAGACAGTTCATGGAGCTTCATGAAGGCCCA
This sequence comes from Poeciliopsis turneri, assembly GCA_922788865.1. NCBI lineage: Eukaryota > Metazoa > Chordata > Actinopteri > Cyprinodontiformes > Poeciliidae > Poeciliopsis > Poeciliopsis turneri. Next base: position 201,136 of record CAKLNU010001061.1, on the reverse strand, counting down.
TTGAGGCACATGAGGAATGAAGGCTGGCCATGTATTCCCAGTTGAGGGAGTGTACCTCAGAGTATTAAAGAAGATTCTGACAGAGAGGTGTCAGAATATCAGGACATTAAGATCTTGGGCCAACTCAGCCTCTGTGGGATGTTGTAGATAAACAACATCCCACAGCCGATCCTCTTCCAGAGCTTTAAAGATCTCCTGCTAGCATCAGCAGAGTTCACCACAGAGTTGCTCCAACACACTAGCAGGAGGGTCATAATGTTATGTTTGATATCTCTACACAGTATGTCTATATTTACCTCAGCTGTCAACCCAAATTGTTTGTAAAACTTTGGTTTTCTGTCACCTGGTACAAGTTATGTGGCTATCAAACATGAAAATCAAAATAGCATATTAAACATTCTTATATTTGTTGTGGAACTGACGTGTTAAACTGTGACCCCACTGCCGCCCTGAGTTTTTAGGGCTCTACAAACCTGCAAGGAGCCCATGATCATTATGCTTAATGACACCAGCAACCAAACAACCAGCACTGCCTCTTTGCTTCTCCTGTTTCATTATCAACCAATTTATTACGTCACTTGTAGAATTTCGTTGAATTGATTCTACAAGGAAAAAGGAGGTTTGGAGGGGGGGGACATTCATGCCACTTCATGCTTGCATTGATCTCCTTTACTGGAAGGCACATATACTTTCCTTATTATTCATATTTTAGTTGATTCACTGTAAAAAAAATTTTTTTTTTTTTTTTGGGGCAAAAATATAGCTCTAATTTCCATAACCACCATTTTCATTAAGATAAGATACATTTATTACCCTGTCTGAAGGTATTGCTACATGAGTTTATGGTGCTGTGAAAAGTATTTGCCTCTTAACAGGTTTCTTCTGTTTTTGCTTCCTTGCAGTCAAAGATAATCTGAGTTAAAAAATAAAATCCTGTTTTAAGATGATTTTTCTTTCTTTTATTGTGGAAAAAAGTACAATTTCATGTAGAAACCAACCTTGGTATTTGTGAAAACAAATTAAGAACTAGTTGTTCCACCATTTGGAACAGTGATATTTGTGAAAACCACTGTTCCAAAATGTTTACTCAAACCTCCCAAAAAAAAAGGAAAATTATTCCACTTTGATTTTGTCCCTCCATAGAGCTGCCCTAAAAGTCTAGGAGAAAATCAAAAGGGTTTTGGGAAGTTGTGAGACAGGCCTTTGTGTTCTCTTTCATCAGAAGTATTTCATTGGGTTTATTGTAAGAAAAGAAATAAAGTCATAATATGTGTTGATTGTGACTAATTTGTAAAAGCAATAGCATGTATCAGCTGTGTGAGACGTGCTGGACGAGTTGCTGCTGTAGCCTCCTCTATGCTCTCTTAGCCGATCTCACTGAGGTTCTCTGGAATCCTGAACCGTTACAAACAGCTTTCCAAATTAATAGATGTTATTGAATTTCTATGGTCCACAATATATTGCCCTAGGTTGGTGTAGATATTAATTTTTCTTTAATAAATAAAATAATTTGCAAATGTTTTTTTCTTTTCTGAGAGGTTACCTTTGTCCGATTGTAAAATTTGTGAGATGATCTGAAACATTTAGTTACAAAAAGCAAAAACTGAAGAAATCCATTCAGTCTTCTTGCACTTTACATAAGAATTAGAGTAGAAACCTTAAATTGATGTTGTTTATATTGAGTTTATATTATGAAGTAACTTTCAGGCCACCATCAGTGCACAGGAGCCGACAACCTGCCTGTTTTCTTCTTTCCCACCTGAACCAAATGAGTGATTCATCTACAGCACCTTATGACAGGCTGAGAACCAGATTCAGTCATTACTTTAACTCTGCTACAAAATAGTCACATTTGAGACATGCAAGATGCCAGCTCTGGGGCACTGGAGTTGGCCACTTCTGCTTTATTCAAATGTTTCTGAAATAAAAAAAAACTCAAATAACAAAAGGTGAGTTCTCTCATTGTGTCCTTTTCTGCAGGACAAGCAGCAGACTCCCAGTAAGAGGGCATGGGAGGGCATCCGCAAACCTCACTCACCCCCTTCCTGGGTGAGAAAGGAGCTGGAAGCGGTGGTTGCGTCGCCCCTGGAGCTGCAGACGGTAGAGTGGGAGAAGAACAGCGCCACCATCCCCCTGGTGGGCCAGGAAATCATGGACCTGCAGACGGAAGTGTGACCTTTGACCAGGGCCTCACATCACACAGCTCCCTGCCATCTTCAGTGCTGTCACCACACACACTCACACACACACACACACACGCACACACACTCAAGCACTTTGCCATGGTCAGTGCAAAATGAAGTAGAGTCCTCTGCCAGGACTCTACTGGACATAAACTGGAGGAGGGGACAGGGTTGGAAATTGGAGTTTTGAGCAGAGGAACATGACGTCTCTTTATTGTTTCATTTGATACTTTAATGTTGCCGAAAAGTGGACAACTGTCAGCTGACTCATAACAAGAGACCAAGTGCTTCTACGTGTGCATTATCCAGATGTTCTAAACAGCAAAGTTATGCTCCCCCTGTATTCAACTGTTACCATGTAAAAATCTTGATGTGTCTCTTGGCTACTATTGAGGCTGTCCTGATGGAGGCTGATGTTAAGCTCAGCTTCAATTGCCTCTCAGTGACATTAAGCTGGGTTTAAGGACCAGGACCGGATCTGACCCGCTCCTCAGTACGGATCCAGGCACAGTGATTGGAGCATACCACAGTCAACAGGACTGTGACCTGACAGGGGACAAAAAGTAGGGAGAGTTCAGAGACTGTGGTTTGGGCAGGGCATGTAAGGGCTGCTGGCTCTGATTGAGCCGTACCATCCAGTGGGAATCCAGCTACTTGGGGTTCATAAAGTAAAGACACCCTGAGAAGAACAAAGCTCAGCATGTTGGTACTCTGGAAAAGTGAACCGAAAGGACCCTGTGTGTGTGTGCCCTGAGAAGCGCACTAGGAGTACGCGGCCATACTTATATCTGACTCATTGGTCAACGATGATGATATCCAATGAGGTCATCAGGCGGTGTGTGTGTGTGTACGTGTGTGTGCAGGCTGCACAGAGGGAAAGCACAAGACTCACCTGGAGTCCTGATGTATAACATTGTTATTATTTTGACAGAGTTCTACAGAATGGATTTTAGCCTATAAATATCTTTCTTACTGTGCTTGAGGATAGTTGTTCTCAATATTATAAATATGAACATGATTATTCTGATACTGATAAGCCGCCCCCCCGCATCCCCTTCTCCTCTCTGACCCCCAGCACCCCCACCACCCCACTACTCTCTCCCCTGACTCATCAGGGTTCCGGACTACAAGTATTCTGTATAGCTATGTAACTGTGTGTTTTGATATCACTACTGAGTCATTCAGATCTGTGTTTGTCTGTCGCCCTGCCCCCCATAACACCATGAAGTCATCCGTACCCACCGATCCCCATGTCATGGAACCCCCTGCCCCCCTTTTATTTTGCCAGTACTGCTTTTTTGTTGATGTACAGTTTTCAGAGCACAATATGAATGTGTCTTATTTCTAATAAAAGCATATCTATATAATGAATCTTTATGTCTGCTCCCTGATGATAAAAGTGCCTTGCTAAAGTGTTCAGACCTCTAGAACCTTTCTGTTTCCATGAGGTGGGCGGATCGATCCAAGATATCAATTATATCAATAAAGTATCAATATTGGATCAATATAAGTGTGTTAAAATTAATACTTTAATTTCAGATTCCATTTTCTTTTGTATTATAGTTTCTTAACTCTACCTCAATATTTTTTTATTTGTTCTCAGATGGTCATTTTTTGCACTTTATTTGGAAAAAATACACGCAACTCGTGTTAATTATAATAATATAATATAATTATATTTTATAGATGCCAATCAACTTTGTCCATATTCTGTCCAAGGTTTGAACAAAATAATTCCAAGTAAAAACCACAAAAACATTTAAAGGTCATTAATTATATAACAAATTTAAATAAAAAGTGTCTATCAGAATTGGTGATACTGGCCAAATATGTCCATGGTATCAGATCCATACCAAAGTATCCAATATCACATACCTCAACTATTTGCCACAGGACTACAAACATAAAAAAATGTAAACATTTTAACTGACAGTGCATAACTATGAAAAAAATTGAATATAGTAAATAAAAATCTGTTCTTCCTGGACTGTACTAAACGTTTATATTCAGCCCCTCAGAGTGAATACTTTCTTCCCCCAACGTTGTGGCAAATATTGCTGAAGCTGAGATTTGGTGGATATTAATATTCAAGTCATGGCACAGACTGCCTGCAGGGTTTAGGTTGTAACGAATCTCAGTCTAAACAAAAGATTGTACACGCTCAAGGCAGTTCTTTGAATTATTTTACAAATATTTATAAATGAGTATGTTTGTTGTCTTTTGTAATGAAAATTAGAAAGAGCGATGTGAATGTAATAAACAAAAGAAAAACGATCAGACACGTCAGTTTAAGAATCTGGATGTTGTTTATTTATTTACAAATAAACAGCACCCTTATTTACGTTATTAAAACAGTCTCTGAAACAAAACAAAAGGAGACCTTCGAATAATAATTGTCCAACGAAATGTCCGCAATTATGCACTAAAAAAAATAAGGATCCACAAAATATTTGCCGTTGGGGCCTAAACATTTAATCAGTCTTTGTCCAAAAATTAAAGTAAAATATGGAAGCATCTCACTGGATCGGCAAGTGTAATACCCGGGCGGTCTCCTTCGTCTGGCCTGGAGCGTCCTTTGCCCAAGTCGCTCCAGGCATCGGGTCCGGTCCTTGCCCCGTGTAGCCTTTATTTTACATCCAGAAGTCCTTTTAATTACTTCAGCATTGGGTCAAACTTTACCCCAACAAAAAAAGAAAATGCTTCTCCGTGCTAATCTCTGGAGCTCCACCGTATATCTGCATATCTCCTTCCCCTCAAAACTGTGGAGAGGAACTCTTTATATCAGTTTGGGTAAACATTGTGACCCAGATATTTTTCCTCCGTGGACTTTTATACACAAAACAAATATATACAAGACATCCTTGTGCAAATACTAATACAAACAATTTATTTGTATTTTATTAATTTATGTTTTATTCTCTGTGGTTATCATTTTTTTTCACATGATACTTTATTTTATTGTGATGTCACAAGGTCAGTACTGAACATGTTCTGATCTAAACCACTTCTCCACACTTAACGCTTTTAATCCCATATTCCCATCAATTCTGATGAAGAGTTTTATCATTCTGCTCAGCATGATGCTGCACCTCCATGTTTCACAGTGGAGGTGGCAGCAAATGTCAGATGCAGATGGCAAAATCCAGGCTGGTGTGCTTCCATGCCTTTATTCTGGGTGGTTGTCTTCTAACACACCAGCCCATCCAGGTAACAGCAAGCAGTTGCACCACCTGGCTATGTCAGCGACATAATGCTAAAGCCTGAGAATGAGCAGCAGGCAAAACAGGAGCTAAAAGTGTTTCGTTCTCCATGTAAAATGACAGTTGCAGCGTTAAGAGTGAAAATTATCCATAGAAATGTCATTTTCTCTCCTGACCTTTTTCAGACAGCACAATCTCCTTAAACATCGCACCCATCGGCTGTTTCAGTGAATTGAAATGCTCTATGTGTGAAACACACTTCATGGAGGCCAAAAGTGTGTTTTTTTTTTCTCTCTTGCAGTGAGGGCAGTCTCTTCTAAATATCTGTTGTCATGTGAAAAAGTACACAAGACTTCCAAATTTTGGTGCATCATCAGAATAAGAATAATAAGAATCCTTTGTTATTGTGCAAGAAAAATTTTGAAGGAAAAGCAGTGCAGATAAACACATACATTTGAATTAAGTATTGTAGAAACACAAATCATGATTTTAAGAAATAAATAAATAAATAGTGATCTTTATTTTGCTTCTAGGATTAGACATACATATTTTGCAGAATGTCTGATTTGAACATGAAGACCTTATTAAAAATATAAAAGTGTTTAGTCACTGTTTCTGAAGTCAGGCAAGAGCAAATGTCCGAGCAAATGTTGAAGGACTGCTGAGGATAGTGGCTGTCTTACAGATCTCCACAACCACACTAAACATAGTGGGCAGTGTAACACAAATCTGCTTCAACTGCATGGTTTAAGATGTGTGTGATACTGCATATTTTGGTATTGATTTGATGCCAAGCAACTACAGGAACCATACTGATGCCAATACTTTTATATATCAAACTTATTTAAGTTTGATATATATACTCACACACTGTCTGAATGATCAGAACACAGTGTCTGAATGCCTGTCTATAGGCATTACGTACTGCATTCAGACACTGTACTCTCAACAAAGGATTTGAGGGTACAGGCAGAATGCAATCTAAATGTCTATTTCTGGAAGCAAAAGATCAAACTTAAATAAAAAAGTTTTAAACCTACATTTTTATGTAAGTTTGAAATATCATAAAACTCCTGACCTTTGGGTGTTTGGATGCATTATTTTCCTAAATAAACAATTTTATTTCGGAATTTTAAGTAGAACTCTGAATAGATAATAGTATCAACATACTAGTACTGATCTCATAATAATAGCAACTTTATATATTATATATATATATTATATATATATATTTATATATTATATATATTCTGGATAGGTCTGTGCAAGTTTCTTTCATTCAGTCCTTTCCTCTGGTCTCTTATGTTCAACTGTGACCAACTGATCAGCCATCACCAGTTTGTCAGACTGGATCCTGGCTCAATGAGTGAAATTCCTGAAGGCCTCACTTGTAGAAAACTTGCTCACTTTTCTAAATGAAGAGAAACGAAGAAAGAAAAAAGAAAGAAAGAAAGAAAGAAAGAAAGAAAGAAAGAAAGAAAAAAAGAAAGAAAGAAAGAAAGAGAGAAAGAAAGAAAGAATGATAGAAAGAAGGGAAGAAAGAAAGAAACAAAGAAAGAAACAAAGAAAGAAACAAAGAAAAAAATATTTTTTTTTTATTTTTAACACCACATTTATTTTTCAATAAAAATACATTTTAACATCGTTTACTCCAACAATCACACAAACAGTGAGTTGAAAACTAGCTTTCCATCAGCCACAGAGCATACAACATTATTAAAACACCACACAGATAAAAAATCAGTTAAATTATTCATCATTGAAAAAAACAGAAACTCCACTTTAACTCTATTTTTTACCATCGGAATATCCTGTCAACTTTTTCCCCCAAAACTCCATTTATTTTATTTCTTCTATTAATGTCAATTGAATATTTTGCCTGTCCAATAAGAAAGTTTAACAAATTCCACTTACTACATTCCTTTTTTGTATAACCTGCACCAAATATAAAAGCTACTCCAGACCAAAAAACATCACATTTCTTAAAAACATCCTCCAACAAAATAAACAATAGTGAAAGTCGATTACACTCAAGAAACATATGAAAAGTAGTTTCTATTTCTTCACAAAAAGGACAAAATTCATTTATATCTTTTCTAAATTTAGATAAAAAACTGTTAACACTTACAGTACCATGCAAAATTCTCCACTGAAGGTCACTGACCCTCTTACTCAAGGCAGTCTTATAAAAAAAACTCTCCATATTGGTTTCTGATTATCTCCCACTTTGAACCTTTCTCTCCAAACAGTATCAGTTCTCCCACTTAGTTGTTTCTTATTCAACCCTTGAACAGTCAATTTATACAAACATTTTCCATTTAACATACAAAAATTTAAATCTTTTTGCGTAATCAAAAGAGGACCCGTCAATTCTGAGAAATCAATATTCAGTCCCATTTCTGGAAACGGATCTGTAGAATCAAGGAGTTCTTCTCCATTACAAAAGTCCACCAGCACCTGCTTTTCATCCAAAGTCAATTTTCCAAACCACAGGTCTAAAGTAGTCCTCATGCGAATAAGCTGTGTTTTGAAGTCCTGGTCTAGCCGTCTCCACAATGTGTCTTAATTTTAGAACTTCATTCTGAAATTCTTGATAATCCAGCTCTATCTTCAAAAGCCAAACTTACCTCGAAAATGAAAGGTTCTTCAAGAAGCCAAAATAAAGACACAGTTGGTTCCAGTCTTTTCCACTCAAAAATTGTTCATACTGTAAATAAACCTTTGCAAAACATTGACATTTCATACAAAAAAAAGTTTACAATTTAACAAAAACAAAGAAACATCTAAACCAAAACCTCCTACTCTTTTCAAAACAATACTTGTTATTGACTTCCACAAAAAATCCTCCTCCCTCCCCAATAGATATTTCTGAATTAACTGTAGCCTAAATGCAGCAGTTCTGCTCTCTAGATGAACCAATCGTTGTCTACTTTCCTCATTAGATAAGAAAAGCACAGCCTGGGATACTGTTGTGGAAAATTTGAATAAGGTCACATCTGGTAGTTGTATTGTTATATATTTTGTATTAATTCTTGCATGGTCCCACCATGATAATGCTATTTGGGTTTTATGTACAAGGTTGGAAGTTGTTTCCCACAGCTACATGGGAGCCACAACTGTTTCCCATGCTTTGGATCCTTTATCTTTAAAACGTACATGTAGTCTGTGCTTAGCAGAGCTTTGCATCCGGACTTCCTTCTTTACTGATTGTCCTACGAGCTCTCTGAGTTGTGCACAATTCATAAATAAACCTGATTGAGTGATTTTTCCTGAACAGTGCTTGGAAATAGTTTTTTTTTCCACGACAGATACCCAAAGTTTGTCATCTCAAAAAAACTTAATCATACAAGATTGAATTCTGTTAAGTAATCCAACAGGTGGTTCCAAACATACTAACTTGGGCCACAATAAAGAAGCAATTAAATAATTTATAATGAGCACTCTCCCTCTATAAGACATCTGTGGTATCAACCATTTCCATTTCTCTAACCTTCCCTCTGCTTTCTATGGAAGCCCATTTCCGCCATAAAAAAAAAAAAAAAAGACCAACAGGAAGTCATAATTTCGAGTTTCAAAGTCATAATTATGATATTTAAAGTCATAATTATGAGATTCAAAGTCATAATTTCGACTTTTAAAGTCATAATTATGAGATTTAAAGTCATAATTTCGACTTTTCCAAAAAAGCAGACATGCTGTCTTGTGTGATATTTACACAGTATTCCATTTGATCTGTCTAACCAGGAAAACACAGATTTTTCTCCTATTAATGGATTATAAACAAATTGAGGAGTATTTCAGAGGTGGTTTAACCAATGACGAAATTCTTGCTTTGCTGGCTGAGGTTCATGGGGTCATTCTTAGCAAGAGGACACTAGAAAGGATTCTTAATAAGAAGAAACTTTGGCGCCGAAAGAACAAAACTGATGTGAGTGTAGTGGCAGCTTTCATTCGTCAGCAACTTGAAACCTCTGGACAATGTCACGGATATCGATGGATGCACCAAAAATGCTGGATGAATGGTATTGTTACAGACAGGGAAACAGTTCGAGTCCTTTTACGCTTACTAGATGGTGAAGGAGTAGACCTAAGGTCAAGAAATCGACTGAGGAGACGGATTTACTATAGTCGTGGTCCAAACTATGTTTGGCATATGGACGGCTACGATAAGCTCAAACCATTTGGAATTGGGATCAATGGTTGCATTGACGGTTTTTCCAGAAGGCTAATATGGCTTGAGGCATACAAAACAAATAACGATCCAAGAGTCATTGCTGGATACTTCATGGATGCAGTGATTAAAGCTGAGGGTTGTCCTGAAAGACTGAGAGTGGATTTAGGGACAGAAAATGTTAATGCAGCTGACATGCAAAGATATTTGCATCTTATAGAAGACCAACCTCAAAGTGATAATGTAATATTTGGTCCAAGCACTGGAAATCAGCGGATTGAAAGATGGTGGTTGACCCTGCGAAGTGAATGTATCCAGTTCTGGATGGACCTCTTTGACAAACTGAAAGCAGATGGACACTTCTCGGATAACTTCTTGGACAAAGCCTTGATCCAGTTCTGTTTTCTCCACATAATACAGGTGAGCTTGATTTGAGCTGCTCTGTCTTCTCACCTATTGAAAATATTTATGATTGCTATAAAGTGGTTATAATGTGCAAAGATTTATTTTCTGAGTATGATAGTAAATTAATAGCATATCTTAAATATTGCACAGATTGCATGTTTGGGTAGTTGCTTGATTTAAACTTCCCTGTTTTTGGATAAATAACAGTCATGCTAGATTTACACTTCCGTTTTACTTTTGAATGTTTATTTCAAAGCTATGAGTTTAGTCTGGTTTTTGTTTTCTTATAGAAAGAACTAAATGAAGTTGTTTCAGCTTGGAACCACCACAGGATACGTCCAACACACAATTCACGAAGTCCTCATGGGCGACCATTCATGATGTACACAGTACCTGAGGTGTATGGAACCAGAGACTATCTACACAGCATTGATCTGAACAGGGTTGAAGCCTGCTTGGAAAACTGTGTTTTCAAAGACTTTCCATGCGATGAAGACGTCTTCAGTATCTGTGTGGACCTGATTTCAGAGCATAACCTGACTGTCACAGATGATGTGTTTGCAACAACTGATCTATACATAAGACTCAGACAGCTGATTACCAGAGATTTGGAGCTGCATTGATAAATGTAAAAACATTTTGTTGCGTTGACAGTTTGCTACCTCGTCCCCAATTTGGACTTCAGTAGATATTTGATGACATTCTGAGTGGCAGCATTTGCTTCAACACATTGTTGCACCAGTATAAAGATGGGTAAAAGCCATTCACAAGCTCTGTAACTAAGCAAGAAGAGACACTAAAATAAGATAAATCATGCTGAGCTGATAAAATAAGTCTGACATTAGAAAAATATATTGATGCATTGGACAGATGATTTTTGGTTTTGATATTTTCCCTTTATTATCAATATCATTGCATTACAGTTTGAACATTATGCTGATTATTAAACAGGAAATAAAGGAATTGAGAACTGCTGTAGAAACCTCATTATTTTTCAGGTGTGCAACCCAATGCTGATTTAAAGCTTCCCCCGCCCCAAATAAATCACACATATAAACTGGAAAAAGCGGTTTATTGAACTTCAAAATTAAAGTCTCTATTTAGCTATTAGAGAAGCCTTTGAGTGTTTTACAATAATTCTTTAAGATAATGACAATGCTTCAAGGTGTAAAAAAAAAGGGTTCTTTTTCATTTGTTTTCTGGTTAAATCTGATATTGAGCTACTGCAATGGTACCAATCTGTTATTGAAAATATTTTAAGGTTATGTTTACTTAAAACAAAAATATAAATAAAATGCTGAGTAAACAAAAGAACATTTTTGAGGAATAAGGGTAAATGAAACACTTTACTCCATTTCTTCCAGAACTGCATTCAGACAGAGTAGCAATATGTTCATCCACTGAACATTTAAATTATGTGACTAATATAAGAAACAAAACATCAGAAATTATTCATAAATTATTTATGCAACTAAGAGTTGCTTGTTTACAAGTGCAGCGGCCATATTGTATTTTTAATTGTGTAACAAACCAGCTTTTGCAGCCTCAAGTAAAATTAAAAGTACAAAAAACATTCTAGTAACAACATCAAATATTTAAATTTAATTAACACAAAATATTGAGAAAATACATTTTACTGCCAACTCAAATTTATGCTTTAAACTTTAACTTTGGAGTACTATTACAGAAAAAAAAACACAAAAAACACTACTAGTAGAGTGCCTACTATGACATTGCAGGTGTTATAAATACTCCAGAGAAAAATAAATTGCAAAAAGTAGAAACTCTGTGGAGTTAAGATGAGGTAAAAAACTTGTTAAGATAATGCTAAACTTTGAAAGTTTAATACAAAAAGATTTGGTAACACTTTATTTGAAGGGGTGTGCATAAGACTGACATGACACTGTCATAAACATGACATACACTGTCATGAACATAAGTGAATGTTTATGACAGTTGTCATGAAGTGTCATTTGGTAAATAATGACACTTTCAATGCAAAGTTGCTCTAAAAGTTGAATTAAAAGTCCATTAAAAGTGCCAACTTTGCATGATTTTGTGAATTATAATTTAATGCAAAGTTGGCATTTATGGACTTTCAATGCAACTTTTAGACAACTTTGCATTAAAAGTGTCATTATTTACCGAATGACACTTCATGACAACTGTCATAAACATTCCACTTCATGTTCATGACAGTGTTATGTCATGTTTATGACAGTGTCATGTCAGTCTTATGCACACCCCTTCAAATAAAGTGTTACCAAATATTCCTTAAACTCACATGTTCTTCAGCTGAAGTCTGTTAGACTATATCCATCACCCATACACTACTTTCTAGGACCTTGTTTATTTCGTGTCGAAACTCTGGATAGTTATCATAATTAACTGGCAACTCTAGGTAGCAACCGCATGTGTGGGCAACTGGCCGTCTCTGAATACCTTGGAGTTGAGTGAAGCTAACACTGATAGTTTTTTGAAGAAATAAATCAGATCCTGTGCAGAACCGCAGAAAAAGTGACAGGTGTTGTGAGTCTGATTCTCTGAGATAAGAACTTAAATATTTGCTGATGTTTTTCTGCTGTGCATTTATGACTACAGGATATACAATTGAATGTATAACTTTTCTTAATGTTGGCTGGAGATTTTCATATGCAGCTGTAATACTTTCCATCTCTGACCTCAGCGGGGAAAGGACAGTGCTCCACTGCTCAATAACAAAGGCAGGTTCCTGAATGAGCTTTTGGTGGGCAAGCTCCTCAAGTAGTAGCTTTATGTTATCAGCTGTTGGTACTCTTCGACAGTTATGGATATTCATGATTTCCAGAAGCTCTTCTTTGTCAACACTCTGAAAATCTGAAAGGCAAGATTCAAACACCATCCGATCGTACTCTGTAACATACCTTAAGAAGCTATCAACAAGAGGACTCTTTATAGAACCAAGAACTGCTTGTTCCAGTATTACTGGAGCAAGTTTTATAGGCAGGTACTTCTGTTTTTGCCAGCCAAAGGCAATAATTTGGCCAATGCTTTCCCATTGTTGCTGTCCAAAATCATGACGCAAGTAGGGCACCTTAAAGTTATTGCCCATTGTGCACTGTTCATAAAAGTCCTGCCAAAATTCTGAGAGGACATCCCTCAAAACTCCTCCATCATCAACAGCCTTTTCTCGCCTTCCATCAGGGAGCACCACTTGAATACATATGTCCTCCTGAGTGACACCTGGATCACAAAAATGTGAAATTAGTTCTTTCAGGATCTGGCCACGGTGAAGAACAAGGATTTTCTTAATCCCTTCTCTCTGAACAATTGGCTCGTTCAAAGAATCAAATTGTGAAGAAGAAAGCACTGGACGAGATGGCTGTGGAGACAGAGGAAGGGTGTCATCAAGACTGACACTATCTGTGTCAGAAATATGTCCTGTGAAAAAGGTAACAGTGCCACTGTCTTCTAAAATGTCCCCATTGATTTCTGCATCTAGCTCTTGGACATTGGACAAATCCCCCATGTCATCAGTAGAGTAAACTAGGTGAACATTATCACTGCTGCTGTTTGTCAGGACACTGCTGGTTCCAACATATATGGCATCAATGCTGTCTGGTGCTTTGGATTGAGTCAGTGGTGTGCAAACTTGAGAGTGAGTAGAAAACCTTAAAGTGTCTTGGTCATTTCCACTGGGGTTGTCTGGTTCTGAGTCACTGCCAGTGTCCTTCTTTTTGGTTGTTAGGTAAAAACGCAAAACAGGTAGTTTTGTCTGCTCATAAAGTTCTCCAACTGTAATATGTTCATCAAGTGAATGTTCCTGGAAATCTGTCATGTCAACCTCAAAATCTGTAATTCTTCCATGTGAATTTCTTTGAGACGGAAAAAACAAACCCACTGCCTTTTCAATTAAGTCATTTTTTCTAAAGTCCTTTGACACATCAATTTTTCTTGTTCCACCACCTTTCTTTGTCCGAACTTGAAAAAAATTCCCATCTTGAGAATTCATCCATCCTATCTCAACTTTTCGAACAGTTTTTTGAGCATTTCTGATGCTAACATTTTCTGACATCTGCTTTTGATCGTTGCCTTTGTTCCTCGAAATCTTGGCTCTCAATCGGTCAAAAAGTTTTGATTTCCGGCCAGCAGGATCATTTTCCCTTCGTCTGCAATATCCGAGAAGTGCCAGTCGATCACCATAAGATGGGAGATACTCCTTAAGCTGCTCATCTGTCATGAGCAGAAGGACACTGGAGTCAATCTAGAAAACAAAAGTTAAAGCAGTTATTTAACCTATAAAAATGGGGGGGAAAACCCAGTAAAAACAGCCACATGATAAAACTGATCTGTCTTCACCATGTCTCTATAATAGTGTTGTATGATAACTTCTAAATGTACTGATTTCCTTAGCAATCTAGCTACCTTATCCTTTTGCAGTCGTTGTATGACTTCCTCTGAAACATCCCGTGATTTTAAGAAGTCATATATCTCATCCATCCTGTGACAATTACACACAATAACTAATGAATAATGTCTAATAAAACATAACATTGCAAAAAAATGATTATGAACATGAGAATAGGGTTGAATGATATTACTGAAAAACATTTCACGATACAAGCATTTTTTATTATTTTATATCAATTTTTTTTTTATATCTGAAATACTGCCAAACTGGTGATGTGACCTTTCCCATTTTATCCACACCTTTCACACCATAATGTTTTTTAAAAACATTTATGAGGCACAGTGGTGAAACATTAAACTGCTGCTCCGCAAGTTACTCAACAGCTTGTTGCTAGTTCACCAGTGAGTTAAATGATGCCATCAACCTAGATGAGCTAACCTTAAGAGGTTGAGAAGCCTTGACTGTGCCTACATCCTCCAGAATGGTATGTGGTTCTGGATCAGAGTTCAGAGAATATTCTATTGAATATTCTGTCAGACTTACTATCTATTGATATTGATGACGTGTGTATCGTAATACATATAACTGATTTATTGTCCAACCCTACAAGACAGATAGAAACTGTATTTCAGACTCAAGCTCCTGCTGAAATAAAGACAATAGACAACAAAACAGCTGTACAGATCTGTAAAAATAAACCAATACACAAAGACACTACATAAAAGTAATAAAGAAAAATCTACCAGTGTCTCCACAACTAAATGGTAAAGTGTAGAGCTTAGGTCTGAAAGTTCTGTTTACATTTTTCCCCTAAAATATTTCAATGGTTGAACAATTCTCAAAATGAAATTCCCATCTTTATAAAAGAGTCAAGTGCATGAACATCATCAGAATGATTTTACTTTTGCTCTTAATGACTTTCATTTAAACAGATAATATGATCAATTGGATTTTCACAAGAGTTGCAACTTACCTCTGTTTAGGTTTAGGTTCAGGTCAAAGGAACCTCCTCTGTCTCTTTTGCAGGTATCCTGAAAGTTGAGTAAAGTTGAGGAGTTACAATTTTCAACAGGGCCTGCCTGTTTTGGGGATTTTTTAAGTTCCTTGTTTTTCAATTTTTCTTATTTTGAATTGCTTTTGTAAATATTGTCAATGTAAAGCTGTAGATCTCCAGCATTAGCATAAGTGTACATGAAACTGCTAAGAAAACAGTTTGAAAACTGATGCATATTGTACTTCCATATTTTACTCTTGTCTATGTATCGACAAAAACAATTTAACGGGAAAGATAGTGAATCACATTATGCATAACAAAACGTGCATACAAGCTGTGGAGCTTGTTTGAACCTACTAGCTATTGCTTGTATTAATGTCACAAAATAATTATACATATTAACTTATTGAATTTTTGGAGTACAAACTTCTTATCGCACTCTGAAATAAAAACAATATAATTAACGGACTACTTAAAAAAACCCTGTTAAATATGCTATAACAAGGTTAGCACGCTTTGACGGTTAGCCTGCAGCTAGCTCATGTTGCTAAAACAACGAACGATGTACATAACACCACACAATCAAAAAGCATTCAAAACGAAGGAATCTAAACAAAATCAAAAATCAAAAAAGGCGAACCTACCTTTTACTGACTCTTAACGCAGTAGCAAAGGTTGGACCTTGGATTTAGGATCATATGTAACTGGGAGCTGGAGCACGCTGTTATTCCAAGGAGGCTTGTCTCCAACTGCTCTGGTATCTCATAATTATGACTTTGAAAGTCGAAATTATGACTTTGAATTTCATAATTATGACTTTAAAAGTCGAAATTATGACTTTGAAAGTCGAAATTATGACTTTGAATCTCATAATTATGACTTTGAATCTCATAATTATGACTTTGAAAGTCGAAATTATGACTTTGAAAGTCGAAATTATGACTTTGAATCTCATAATTATGACTTTGAAAGTCGAAATTATGACTTCCTGTTGGTCTTTTTTTTTTTTTTTTTTATGGCGGAAATGGGCTCCATAGGTTTCCCTTCCTTTTTTTCCCATATACACACCAAGATATTTCAAACCCCCTCTTTTCCATTTTAAACCACCTGGAAGTTGAGGAAGCCCAATAAGTCAGCTTCCTATTGCCACAGCCTCACTCTTGACCCAGTTGACATGAGCAGAACAATTTACAAAATAAATCAACAATTCCACCTAAATTATTCACCTCTTCCTGATTTTTAACTATAATAATGACATCATCAGCATCTGATAAAGTAAAAGACATATTATAATCTGGTATAACCAGTCCCTCAATATTTGACCTAATTTTCTTTAGCAGTGGTTCAAAAGAAAGAACCACTTCCAGACAAAGAATGACATTGTCGAACACCTCTTGTGATTTTAAAAGGTTTGCACAAACAGTCATTAATTTTCAGTACACTCTCAATGATTTTATATATAACCATAATCTTGGCAATAAATCCGGAGTCGAGACCAAACCTTTCTGACACCTTCCAAAGGTAATGGTGCTCAACTAATCTCTAATAAGGAAAATTTTATCAAACATCAGTCTGCCGGGACACAGTAAGTTTGTGTTTGATGAACAAACCTGATCCATCACCTTTTTCAGTCTGTTTTCCAGCACCTTTGACAACAGTTTATAGTCTGTACAGAGCAGAGAAACAGGTTGCCAGTTTTTAATGTCCTGAAGATCATCGTTCTTTGGTAAGAACTCCTTTCCTGCAGCTCTGAGGTAGAAATCCTTCAGCAAACTTCTAAGAGGTCAACGCAGAGATCAGACCAGAACGCTCTGTAAAATTCACTGGGAACTCCATCGATGCCAGGTGCTTTCCCTCCTTCCATACTTTGCAGTGCAACATGAATCTCCTCCAGAGTCATAGGCTCCTCAACTCCTTGGCAAAATCCACAGAAATTCTTGGAATATCACTGCAGAAGTAATTAAAACTGTCTTCATCCTCGATGTATTCAGAGCTGTACAGATCTCCATAGAAATTTGCTGCTCTTCGTCTGATGTCACCGCAACATCTGTAGTTGATTTCAAATCATGCATAAATTTGCACTGTCCTTGCTTTTTTCCCAATGAGAAGAAAAACTTTGTCGGAGCGTCCATTAAAGTAACTTTCTGAGACCAGCATCAAACCAGCGCTCCTTGTGTTTTTGAGCCCAGCAAATCAACCAAAGCAGCTTTTTTTTGGCTTGAGGTTCTCAAAACAACCTCACTCTCCAGTGGATTGTGCAGTAGCCCACAGCTCCACTATTTCAATATCCAGATCTCTAATAGACTTTGTTAAACCAGATGAAACATTGACAGTGTACTGTTGACATAGTTCTTTAATTTCAATTTTCCCACAATCCCACCACTGCCTACAAGATGCAAAATCCTCTTTTCTAGTTTTTGTGCATTTTCCAGAATGAAATAAATGTCTCCTTAAAATTGGTATCCAACAGCAAAGCAGTGTTAAAATGCCAATAAGCAGACTTATGTTTGATATTGGCAATAAAAGCACTACAAGAAATCACAGCATGGTCCAAAAAATGTACAGGATGGATATTACAGTTTTGAAAATTTCAAAATTATGTCTAAAACTATGCAGAAAAAGCATTATCTGTGTTTCTAGCCCATGTGCCGGTATGTGTTTTTTGAGTGTGTTTCTCTCCAAATATCAACCAAAGAAAATAAATCAATCAAATGTTTTAAGAAAGTTGTTGAATCTGGATGAGGTTCAAAATAATTCCTATCCAATTAAAATCCCTGCCCAAAAAAAAAAAAAAAATCATCCATGTCACTCACATGAAACATTTTCAAGTTTATGTAAAAAAAGAACCCTCTCTCTTCTTGCATTTGGAGCATAGACCTGTACGAAAACAATATTAAAACAACCATATTTGCTTTCACTGTCATTAATTCACCCTTGATTTCTTCCTCAAACTGATAAGACACCAGTAGAAAAGTTTTTGAAAACAGAATTGCATTTCCCCCACTGGTCTGGCTTAAATTACTCAAAATAATTTCTCCTCCTCATTTCTCCTCCAATCTATCTCATTTGAACAATCACTGTGTGTTTCTTGTGCCATCAACACATTCAAACACACTGATTCTCTTCTTCACATCCTGGCTCCATTCAGATTTAACAAAGAAACTCTGAAGTGGCTCATGACCATAGAGGGGAGAAAAAACACAGAAAGAAAATACAGACATTTGACAAACCATCACACACATTGTCTTTGTTGACTTCTTGCTTAAATTTTCCAATCAATTTTTTTAACCGGTAAACTTCTTTATCATTATATCCCCATTTTCTTTTATTGCTCAACTGAGATCTTGCATGCACAAGAAAACATTTCTTGTCAGAAAAAAAATCCTCTACTTTTACATTTTTCATATTCTTTGTAACTTTTAAAAAATGTTTAACATTTTACACACCATAACCTTTTCTGTGTTCGCTTTGAACAACAGATTTGCAAGTATCTTCAGTCCAACCTTCATCGTCACCTTCCTGCTCCTCCTCATCCATATTACTTTCTGACTTTAGAATTTTTTCTGAGCATTCCATATCTGTATTTCTTTCATCATTTTCAGTTTGAGAACCACAAATATCTTCAGAAAATGTCCTTTTTTAGACATTTCAAAACCATCTTCCTCCAGTGTTTGACTGTATCCCTCATCCTCTATTTCCTCAGTATTTGTTTTCCTCTGAAGAGATATTAGTCAACTCTGACTGTCCCTCCTCACTGTTATCTTCCTGCTTTTCCTGTGAATCGTTCACCGTTTGATATTTCAAGATTTGCTCTCCATCTTCTAGCACACATATTTTATGCACTTCTTTTTCTCTGTGAGCATTTTTCTCAGACGTTTGCCCTTCTATTTCTTTTGTCACTGCGCTCCCTGGACCTGTAGCCTCAGTTTGTTTAGACAATTTTTCACTTTCCTTATCTCGGGTTTACGTTGAATTATCAGGAGAAAGATTTTTTCCAGGACACACTCAAACCAAGTGACCAACTTCCCCGCAACCAAAACAAAAGTTCCTGATATAAATATATATAAATAGCATAGTCAAACTCATCCACTCACACGATAAGAACTAAGTTAAGGTCTTCATTCTTCTTATTCAGAAGCATAAGGACCTGTCTTCTGTGTGAAACAACGTGCTTAAACTACGGTGACTTGAAACCCGACAGCATTTTCCTGATTGTGGAAACAATTTTCCCTTGCCGCGACAATTCTCTCACCAACAATTCATCACTGATGAACGGGGGTCTATTTGCAATCGTTACCTTTTTAGCTGGAGTACTCAATGGGGAAATAGACAAAAAAAAATATCATTCACAACAATCCCTTTTTCAATCACGTTGTTTGCCTTCTCCACACTATCAACAAAAATGACAACAGCACTGTTCATCAGAGCATCAGATTTAATGCTACTACATCCTACAACTTCTCCCACTGCCAAACTACATTCCTCTACTGTCATAGTGGGACTATTGGGTATGATCTTCAAACCATGTTGCCTTGTAAATTTGGTCAAATCCATTTCCGGCATTTTGCACCAGAAGACAAAATGCCAGTGTTATGCATGGAAAAATAACCAATTACACTCAACCTATATCTGCAACCACAATATTTAAAGAAGAATATTCATAGAAAACCCAAAAATAGATAGAAAAGACAAGTTAGAAGTTCTCAATCTCTGTCCACTCACCACACGCTGAAAGAGAAAGACCTGTATTACAAAATCAATCCAGTTGAAAACAAATGCACTGAATATTTGACCTCTTTTTGGATATCAGAACAAGGAATTATTAACACAGTGAAGTGTTACAAAAATGAAAACATTTTGTAACACCATCCTTAGCTTCCAGCTAATTTCCATATATTTTAAAGTTCTAATTGCTATTCAGATTTATTTATCTAAATATCATTACACTGAAACTGTTGTAGATACAAAATAATATTACTGTGCAAGAAACCCTGAGATGAATTAAACATTCTCTTGTCCAATAGTGCAAAATAAACTCCAATGTAAATCAATATGCTCTTCTACTGGTTTCACAAAACAAAGCAACATTAATATTTTTCTGTCTTGTATGAGACAAAGAGCTCAGTGAGGACAGGAAAACACAGGACAGCATCTCACTTTTCTTCAGTTTGTGTTTGAGTAAATATGACATTCCTTCCAATCCTGTCCAATAATGTTCTGCACCTGATTTAAAGCCTCAGTGTGGACATGAATAAACAAATAAATGTTTGCTTAAAAACATTTTTATAGTGCTTATAAATTAAAGCTAAATACCTAAATGTATTAATTTCTTGGGGGTGAGAGACATTAAGTTACTGACTTTACTAAACAATCCCTCCTCCTGACAGAATGTAGCGACCAGCTGAGTGCTTTGCAGTAACCTCTCAAGGTGAGTATGCATGTGGCAATGGTGGGTGTCCATCAGTTCAGACGGAGGACAGAACAGCTGGTTCAGCTGTACAGGAAAAGCAAAAAGTAATTTAGGAAAGGCTGAAAAGAGATGATTGGAGGACAACATACTAACTCCTTCAGGTGAGTGGTGGAGAGCACCCTGAGTTCCTGTGTCATGGTGTGCTGCAGCAGCTCCACAGTGGCAAAGAGGCAGTGGCAGCAGAGGTCAGTGAAGTTCAAAGGACCATCAAGAAAAAGGTCAAACAATACACAAGAACTATAAGAAAAGAAAAGAAAAAAAAACAACCAAAAGAAAACAAATCGTACACTAAGGGGAGACTCTTAATTATACAACACATAATGATCCTTTATGTCCAAATGTCTTTCAGTCTGCGCCTCGGTGATATTGCCCTTCTGGTTCTGTAGTTTGCACATCAGTTCCTTTCTGAATCTGCTGAGATATTCTTTCATTGTGGGCTCTACGTCTTTCTTGAATTCTTCTCAAATTTCATTTCTTTTTTTATTCTTTTAGGTCGTTAAAAAGCGTTTTGACACTCTCCAGCAATGTATGCAAGTTAACACCACCTTTCCATGTGGATGCTAAATGCATCATCGTCACCTGGTTTTAGTCTGTGAGGTAGACATTCTGTCTATATTCTAGACCAGGTTTAAAACTTTCTTTTTTGATAAAGCTTAGAATTAAAGTTAGAATGACTTCAATAAGTTATCCGGAGCTACATTTCTGTAATTATTTTTCACTAGGCTTGGGATACTGGAGGACAAACTGACCACTTTTTCTCAGGTTTTCTTCTACTACTCGCCAACTTGCATTATTTGCTGTTTTTTCCACAGTCAGCTTTTTGTTTTCTTGCAGTTATTTTTCTCGCATTCTGATTGGCTGCGATTCTTTCCTGGAGGAGAACATTGATAGAAATAATGTACATATCTACATACATTATGCCTCTCCTGCTATTAACTTTATGAAATAAGAGTTTTTCGTTTACACATTTGCGACATGCATGCTTGTTATGAGATTACTGGGAAGTCAAGACAAGGCTTGTCTTGGAGAAGTGAATGCTGAAAGTCAGTGACTAGATGCTTTTCTAGGTTTCCTTGGACCGAAACCTTTCAGCCTAACTTGATTAATTAACTGTACATATTGCAAATCAATTAGAATGTATGTATGATTGAATTAAGATTACTTTTTTGTAAAGTGTTCCAAGATAATATTTTGCTGTGTATTCAAAATACAAAGTCTTAGATCTCATTTTATTAGTATTCTCCTCATTTATTAATTTTGGTACATTGCACGTTGAACTCTGCAGGCTGACCTTTCCACAATTTACTGCTGTTTGTTTGAAATATCGCCTGTCATGACAACTCTGTCAAACACACCCACACATTCCCACTTGCTATCCATGAACCCCTGACTTATAGTGCAGTTCCAGCCACAGTGAGTTTGCTTTGATTTTTCTCACTTCGAGGGCTTGTTTTTCTGCCACAGTGCTTTAAGTGGGGTGGTGATGTAGCATGAGGAAAAAGTGGCCTATAACATCATTACTATCCATCCAGACACATTAACCTCATGTTGTTAATTAGACCATCAAAAGGCTTTTTGATGTGTCTCACCGTACAAGAGTCTGACAATGGGCAATAATTGAAAGGCACTTGGACGACATTTTGTTGATCTCTTCTAACTCTTGTAAGTGGTTGTGAATGATGGTGGAGGGTGAGAAAGTTGCTAATGGATAGTTGCAGCTGCACACTGCTGCAACTTAAACTTGGCCATACTATCAAACTCACTGTGTTAAGCTGCAAGAAAAAGTAAGTTAGAGATTGCGCATGTGTGTGCGACCGTGCTAACATGAACTCTATAATTAGGTCTCAGCTCGTGACGGCTCCTCCGTCACACTCACAAAATTAAATTTCAATGGAACATGTAATGCTCTGTATCAAGAGTTCAGCTCTTTGATGATACTCTACCTGGATTAGTAATTTAAGAGACCAGCTGTGGTTAATTTGATTTCATATTTACAGTATTGTTCATTAATTTAGCAACTTTCAGTCTGAAAGTAACCTTAAAATAAACTAAGAAAAATATATGGTTTGCAGGTAAAGGTCAAATTTGAATAGTACGTTGTAATATTCCTGATCCAGTAGGAGGTAATTGCCAAATGCCATTATCAAAATGATCAAGAATAGCTACAAGAAAATTTACATCATATATATTGATCAATGTTCCAGTTATTATTGATCAAAGGGAGCTCTAAACAGGTGGGTTTTAGATGAGGTACCTGGTGTGTAAGCTATTGACCCTTTGCATGTGATGTCACACTCTTCATAACTTTGTCCACTCCATCATGATGTATGTCAAAACAACCTATTTGATCTTGTATGGGTTTACAAGTTGTCTTGTAAAGCCAACTTGTTTCGCTTTACAAGACAATGTATCGCTTTCATTAGTTGGGTGCTGTGTGGTCGGCTGCATAAACAGGCAAGGAAGCTAACCAAACTTGTCATTTTACTGTCTAACTTTTAATGAGGAAAGATACGACGGCGATGGATAGCAGCTATCAGTTATAGTGACTGTCAGCCGTCAGTGTAATCAGGAATTTACAGCAAACAC
Organism: Poeciliopsis turneri; assembly: GCA_922788865.1. Lineage (NCBI taxonomy): Eukaryota > Metazoa > Chordata > Actinopteri > Cyprinodontiformes > Poeciliidae > Poeciliopsis > Poeciliopsis turneri. The sequence continues at coordinate 177,737 of CAKLNU010001061.1, read as the reverse complement.
TTTATAGAAGGTTAGATGGTTAACGTTCATTTACTTTATATCATATTATAGCAAGTGTACACGTCTAACTATTAGCAACTCTGGAGACAATGCCGAAATGTCATGTAGCCTGACATGTATGAATAAAAACTATTAATGTTGCTATGGTTTGAGGGGAAGCACCATTTATAATAGTGATACAAATCATGTCATGTAAATTCAGGCAAAGTTGATCATTTGATGAACACGAAGAGGCAGAGGTAGGTTTCTAAGCTAGCAAATTCTAACTTTTGGAAATACCGTCATCTATGTGTCCCAAGGGTGTTATGTTCACTGACAAATTAGGTTGATTTGAACAAGTAGAAGCCATGAATATACTAACAAAACAAAGAAGAAAAACATTTCAAATATGCTGTACCCAGGCAAGATAAAGAAAAATTACTAAGGCCTCCCCTCTTCCTAAATTGAAGACTGATGATCACTACCAATGGCCATCATGTCACCTTGAATAATTTTGTGATGTAATTGCAAAGGGTGAACAGGAGATTAGTTCTTTTTAGCACAGCTCAAGTATCTCTATGTGTATAACGTTACTGGGGTAAAATGTCCAGGTTTTCCTTCAGGATGTTTGATCTCTTTGTCCTGACATCACATAAGTATAAGAAAATAAATAGATGGCTGAGGAGAGTAACAGTTCAGAATTATCTCAAAGAAGTAAAAAAGAAAGTAGTTGACCATTACTCAAACATGTAAAATTACCTTAAAGTGGTGTAAGTTGAGCAGTTGATTTTCCAAATTCACAAGTGTTATACTTTTAGGGTTTCCTGTCATTTAATAATCTTATCTTGGTTTTCTATTAATGCTTTTTTTTTCTGACCAACATCCTTGCCTTTGGTAAAACAAAAAATAAATAAATAAATAAATAAATAAATAAATAAATAAATAAATAAATAAAAACCACACCCAACCATACACTTTGCACACGCACACTCACACGAGACAATAGTAGATTTATGATTCATAAATACAAATGTAATGTGTTAAATTATTTATTGGGGAGAAGGAAAGAAACATCAGCTATATAAACAACGAGTCTGACATTATCATATGTTTGTATATGTTTCCTGACATAAATCTGTCTTCAGAGCAGTGGTTTGTCTCCTCGGAGCCAAATTACACATACACCAGGCTGCCAACAGTCCTACACTTCAAACTCTCATGCTATGCCATTATTCCAGATATATGATATATTCCAGAAATATGGTATTGTTTCTGCAAAACATTAATTTAAACCATTTTTTTCTGAATTTATACAAAATCTAATGGTTGGGGGAATAGAAGTGGGTTTAAAGTCAGGCCTATAAACATTAACTACTCCCCTTGGATTGCACACGTGTCAGCAAATTCTGATGGAATTATTGAAAACTCATTTGTGCGTGTCAAAAAGTACTGAGACCATTCGTTACTCTGATGACATGATTAAAAAATAAAGCATAAGTATAGAAAATAATGATACAAGGCCCACAGATAAATGATACATTTTAATAATGTCTGTAGTCAAAATATGATTTTGATTGCAAACAATATAACACAAGATTCTTGCTCTCTGTTGCAGAAGTATACTTGTATAAAATCAAACTATAATTATGAAGATCAGAATTAAAGTGATTTGTTACTTGCTAAATCAGATGAAATAACTGTGTGTAGTCATCCTCTTGACTGATGTTTGGATGTCCTGAAGCAGCAAATGCACCACCTTGAGAAGATGCACACCATCTTGATTAAGGTAAAAAGCTTCACATCTGTTAATACCAGTAATACAAACAATTTACTCAAAATATAAATGTTATGCAATACTACGAGTCTTAAACAGCCTGGTCTATGGTGAGCTTTCATCATGTATTATGTGGCTGAGATGATTATGTCACTGATTAAAATTAATCATTTATTCATTTTCCCTGAAAAAACAGGAAAGGTGAAACATGCCTATTTTAGCAGATCTATTTTAAAGGAATGATTCAGTTGTCGAACAAAGGAAATCAAAATCCCTTAGAAGAAACAGTGGCATTTACTTGATGTTTTCTTTTTCTGTTGTAAAGCATATCATTTTCCACAATGCCCCTGAGATGTAGCTAGCAAGTGTTGCACAAATGTAATTTTATTTCACCTTAAGCAAAAACCAAGCGTTTAAAATCTGTGTCAAGGGAAAAAATGCTTTATGTATATTTCTAGTGCAGGACTTTGATAGTAAATGTCTGTGTTTGGGACTGAAGCATTTCAGTCTGTCATTGTAGACAGACAGAAAGAGAAGTCTTATTAACTGATCACATTTTCAGTCCAGTAGCTGGTCATCTCCCTCGTCATGAGGGAGATGACGGGGGAAAGCTGTCAGTCAGAGAAGACTGACAGCTTTCCCCCGTCCAAGCTAATGGTGTGATTGGGTTATAGTAGGAGGGATAAATGGTGCTCAGGCAGGCTGGAAGTAATGGATGAGCATCACCTCCGATATGTTTCAAAGAAGACCTCAAACTGAAAGCCGATTATTTTGCTTTTGTTTCTTAAATAGACAGCACACCTTAACCCTCTCAGGCTCAAATTACTTGCAAAGACTAGCTAAGTAGCATTTAGCTGTTGCAAATCTGCAACATCTGCCTGGAGAGGGTTAAACACTGTATGTGAGAAAACAGGTGTGTCTTCCATGCAATGGTCTGCAGTTTTAATGTGTGATGAGTTTATTGATATATTAAGTGAGCTTGCATTCCTTCATTGTTTACTGGGACAAATAAGACACTGGCTTAATATTTCAATGTCGAAACAACCATCTTTTCTCTGCTAAAATCTAATTACTTAAATGTAGTCTATAGTAGAACCCAATATCCAGTTATACGCAAATTAAGTTTCACTGTGTTCTTGCTATGCTGTTAGTCTGATTGTACAGAAATGTAAGTATTCCTTTTTTTGTTATGCATTACTTTATATTTGAGTTTGAGAAGATGTTTTTCCCTGGCACATTGAAAAACAATGTGTAAGATTTATGTGCACGCCTACATTGAAAAACAATGTGTAAGATTTATGTGCACGCCTATCAATTAGAATCAATAAGGTAGAGCTGAAAATAGTTCCCTTGTCTTTTGTTGGAAGCAGCCTGCCAACAGTTCTTTTCCATCCTTTAGATTCAAACAAAAGAGCTGAAGAAAATAGGAAAATGAACAAATATCTGCTGTAGAGATTTTTGGAAGTGGAAAACATACCCTCGGGTCAGGCTACTCTGCAGAGAGACAATAACATTTTCATGGGCTATTGTGGGAGCACATCTCACTTTTATGGTGTTTGAGTTCTTGACCTGAATTGGTAAATCAACATTTAAGTCTTTGTCAGTAAATCCATACTCACTTAATAAAAATAAATAAAAATAAAAATTTTTTAATTATAATATCTAAGCATCCTCACAATATCAAAGTCTCTGGTGTACCGTGCTTAATTAAAAACATTGATAAGATAACAATTTCTGAAACCAATGTAAGTTTGTTTATATATGTACTGCACAGTTTATAATTAAGCAAAAAATAATTAGCGTTTTAAAGCAAACTTACCACCAGCAAAGCAACACGTCAGCAGCCTTCGTCCCTTCGGGCTCCTTTCATTTTAACAAAATAGGAAAAGATTATTAAGGCTCCTAAAAAGGCATACTGCATTAACCTAAAGTATACAGTGAGATGTAATTTCAGTGTATCTACTAGCTTACTTTTAAAATATGCTTTAAGTGAAATTTTAAAAAAATATATTTTGAGCATATATTTTAAAATATACACAGAATATCTTTAAAAGTATGCACTTGAGCAAATACATATTTTGTTCACTTAACGTATATTTTTATTTAATATATTTCTTAAAAGTGTATTGTAGTACAATTATATTTAAGTGTGTTGTCATAAAAAAAAGGAGAGATAAAATGCATTTAAAAATAAGTGAACTGGCATTGCATTTCACAAAGTTTTAGAAGCTCATGATTTTGGAACAATTCACTGTAAAGTGCTAACTGGTTCGAGCTGAAAAAAAGCACATGTTCCCTTAGAAAAAAAATTAAAATAAAAAATCAAACATTACTTTATACATGGAGGTATAGAAATAGCCAGTCCTAAAAAGGCATACTGCATTAACCTAAAGTATACAGTGAGATGTAATTTCAGTGTATCTACTAGCTTACTTTTAAAATATGCTTTAAGTGAAATTTTAAAAAAATATATTTTGAGCATATATTTTAAAATATACACAGAATATCTTTAAAAGTATGCACTTGAGCAAATACATATTTTGTTCACTTAACGTATATTTTTATTTAATATATTTCTTAAAAGTGTATTGTAGTACAATTATATTTAAGTGTGTTGTCATAATGTCAAAATTGGTAAAAGCATTTACATGTAATACACTTACATATAAAGTACATTTTTAGTATGCCAAAAATGAACTTACGCAAATATAAGTATATTGCATATATACAATTGGAAAAGTCATTAAAAATAAATCAACAATAGCGCTTAAGTCTACGGTCATAATAGCTCAGCTATCAGGCCATTCAGTTGTGACACAATGGCTGCAGAAAAATAGAAAAATTAAGCACTCAAACAGAGCATTTCACCATCATGAACATAGCATGTTCAGGAAATTACATTGAATTTGCTGCAAGTTGTACAAGCGGTACCAAGAAGCTTTTCTGTTTGAGGTTTAAAGGAGCGGTATATGTTTAAACATATATCATGTTATATTGTTATTCCCTCAATAAAGACATAAAGAAGCATTGTTTTGATGACTTGCTGAAGGCGGAGTGCCGGACAGAAAAGATTCTGAAAGAGGCCAGTTTGAAAGTATTAAATAGTGAAGTCAAATTTCTTTTAAGCTATGTTTGCATTTTCATAGCAGCTGAAGGTAACATGATAGATTTTGTTATACAAATCTATAATGGACAGTCAATTTCAAGATCAAGTCAAGTTTAAATTCACTTTGTGTGCTCTCCTTGCACACCTCAATGTGAACCATAGGTGCCGGAACAGCCCCCTCTCCCCCCCCACACACACATTACCTGTCAGCTAGTCCCACAGACATCATTTACACAGACTGCACTGACAAACTCTGACAATCTATGACTGACATCTTTCTGTGTTTATATAGAGATAAAAACACAGAGAAAACCTCCAGCATTGAGATCTGGACCAAAATCTAAAGTATCCAGATCGCATATTTGACAGTCACCCAAAGGTTTAGATACATGAGCAGCTCCGGGTCAAATTGACATCATGAACCACTAGGGGAATGTCATGGACCAATTTTGCCCAAAAATGAAATAAGAATTCTGTATCTGTGGTACATCTGGGACAAATGCAGTATTTATAGAACCATGGCGACGTTTTCTTTCTCTTTCCTGCACTATGAGCAGAACAGCAAGTATAATCTGCACCACCTTTTGGCTTCAGACCCAGAGCATCCAGATTGATGATACGTTGGAACTATTTAGATGTCCATCCTCGGCATAACTGTATTGTTGCGGGTTAAACAGTTAAATCTAGTTGAAACTTTGCCAAAAGAGTAGATATTAATCAAACATGGCTGCTTCATTTTCTCCGCCTCTGGATATCAGACAGACCACCTGAACATGGGAATCTCCATCTTAAGGGTAGATTTTGCTTTCATGCCTTAATTATTAGGGATAATTTTAAAAAATATGTCAGCTGTTTTAGTGGGCCATAAGCCCATTACACGTGTGTGGCCTGTATTTGTGTGGTTTAGATTTGTGCTGGTTTTTTGCAACACACACAATGCGCATTGTGCTTTTGCAGGGCAGGTGCTGTGATAGTGTTGTTCTACCCTCTGTATCTCAACTATGTTTTGGTCATATATGTCAAGCTGTGTATTAATATTTGTACACATGCCTGACAACCTGAAACGTTGCTCCTTTACAAAGAAACTACCCTTTTGTAGATACAACACATATTCATTGTTTTGGACTGAGCTTGACGCATTAATCTTTAATCATTAAGCAAATTATCTAATTATAACAAAACCTTCATACATGTTGTTTTAAGACCATGGCTCTCTGTATTCAGCTATTCATGAGGATGGCCTCATCAAAGAGGCATTTATCCATCTTTTTCATTTTTCCAGACAGCAATTTTAAAATGGAATAAACTCTATTTCGCCCTCTAAATGCTTTGGGTAAATGTATCTTGTGCTCGTTTCCCACTGACAAGTTTTGACCATTTTTTATGATTTTCCACCAAATCTCTATGACTACAGTGCATTTAATAGCCAACAAATCAGCCAATCAGTAATCAGAGTAGATCCAACAGCTTTGTCCTTCGGGACAAATTGTGACAAACCCACTGAGTTGATTGACAGGTGCCATCATGTCAGTTTAACAATTGTGTGCGCCTGACATTCAAAGTGCGTAGCAGAAACACCACATGGCCCCCCATATTCAAAATTAATCTGCTGATTATGAGCAACTAGAAGTTTAATGGCTCACAACTATTTTCAATGCTGTGACGAGGTAGAACGAGTGTGGGTGGCTGACAAGCTAGAAAATGTCTTCATGTCAGTCCTTTGCAGTCATTTTGGAATGTATTTATACTGGTACTGCATCCAATCAATTGACAGAAAGAGAAATCAGAAAAAAACTATGAACACTAGAAGAAGAAAGAAATCCCTTTCAACAGAGCTAATGTTCACAGTGACTGATCTGTTAACAGTTTCAGATGGAACATGCTAAAGCTCTTAAAGCTCCATGGTGCCATGGTGCCAAGTATGCCCAGCACCCAGGGTGCTGCCTCCACCCTGGGTCCCACCTGCCTCCACCCAGGGTCCCACCTCTTCCACCACCACTAAACCTTCCCGTTTGGTGCTTATGTTTTCACATTTGCTTTTTTGAAAGCAGGCAATAATTGTTAACAAAGCCACTGCAATGATTCATTGGTCCAATTGGACAGAAATAAGGTGGCTGGGACAGAGCACAGACATGGAAAAACAAAAGTTTGAATGCCTACTTGCTGCATTTCTTTTCTGCATGTTTAGCCTGTTACTGCAACAGTAACAGCCTAAATCTCTAGAACAATTTATTCAACACAGTTTTGAAATTTTGGAATAGTGTCAGAAAGTGAGTTGACGTCTTTACCTTTATTGGCCTGTCTAAGTAAAACCAAATCAGATTGTGAACTACTTCTACTGGTCAGTCTTCTAATTTAATTTATCTCTCTTTAAAGTAACACAGGGGAAGAACCTGGATTGTGACAGAGGATGTGACCCTAAAGCCAACTGGTAGACCTCTCAAATAATATCGAATGGCCTAGGGTTTATAAGTTTTTATCATATTCATCATATTTTCTATATTGTTATTAGTTGATTGCCACAGATGCCATAGATGTTCTGTGACCAGCAGCATTATCTTGTTTTACTTCTCAATCCTGAGTGAAAAACTCTGAAATTCGGCAAGTGCCTACATTTTAACTTGAGGACGCTTTATTTTTGAGAAGCAATGCAGATAGACAGACTGAGGATGGGTTTAGTTTTAAAAGATGCAACAAAGCACCATGCATGTGTGATTCATTGTAGTTCTCTCCCAAGCAGAAATGCTTCGCTTTGTACTCCAGACACTTTCAATGTATTATTCAACAGTTCATGGAGGGCAGTTGCTCTCTGAATGGCACTGAGAGGTCAATGGCTCATGGAGCACTATTACCATCTCAGGCTCTGACTGTCTGTGTGCATATGTTTGAAAGAGAAAGAAAGAAGTAGGCATAAAAGAAGAGGCAGACTTTGACATTTAAAAACCACTTTTGAACAATGCTAGGTGAAAGTCTAATCAACAGAAGGCCTATACCTCATCAGACATTGAAATAGCAATGAACTGGCTCTGGTGAAATGTCTGGAAGCTTTGTTTGGTCTTAAGAAAGGCATGGCTACCACTTTTGCAGATACTGCTTATGACTGTTTAATTGAAATACTTTATTATGTATTAATTATGTAGTGCTTCTAAAAAAAAAAAACAGGTATTGCCATAAAGATGGCAGGAAATCATTTTCTCTTCTCAATCACTGTCACACGTCACTGTCACAAGAAATAGGACTTTGTACATCCAGTGGTGTATAAAGCACAACTAAGTTGGATCATTATATCTAAACAATCATAAAAATTACATGAAAAATAGTCAATGGCTTTCCCTCACTTACACATTTCTACACCCATTAGAAACAACAGTATGAATGCTGACTGGTGCAGGACATAATTTTGGATTACTTCATATCTAAACAGACATATGTCAGTGAATAGGGTCAACACTTTGTTTTCAAAGTTAAGGTCCCAGTTTAGTGGAAAGTACTTCACTCTCTGGAGGTCCACAAAACTAAGCCGCACAAAGGTCAGTTGTTGAATAGTAAGCTGCTTGAAATTATGTTCACAACAATCTGTTGCAATACTGGTCTGATGAGGCTGAGAGTAGGCACAGCGAGACTGGCAATCTGTACTGTGCAATGGCTGCCCTGATACTTAGGAATCTGTCACAAGAAATGTAAATAAAAAAAGCCTACATTTATCGCATACAGATGTGTTTGCAGTTCAATGGATCTTTGGTGCACTTCTAAGCTAAAACTGTGAAATGGGGGAAGTGCTGCTCTCTCTCACTGGATGTGACTCATACTGAATTTTTGTGCATATTCACATATTATTCTTTAATGTTTCTACTAAACATGACAACACGACTTTTGGGAAAAGTGAAAACAAAACAGCCCCTCCAGTCAACTATGTAGCAAAATAAGTTTTGTCCACTCATAACACTGTTCATCAATGAGTGTTTTAACCACTGTTAGAACATTAAACCTGTTTTATTATTATTTCTTCATTTGATCTTATTAATTTATTTGTGTTTTGTGGTTGGAAACAAATATGAGAAGACCTTTAGCACAGTATCCAATGCTCTTGGCCATCCAGACAGATTGAGCAAAGGGCCGCTCAGAGTAACCTTGTGAAATGTTACGGAAGGTTAAGTGTTGTCCTATTGGCTCCAGTGAGGTTCCAACACAAAAGAGGTGCTAATTAATTTGTCTAATGTTTTCCAGTAAGCCTTTGTCTTTCTTTCTCTCTCAAATATTGGTCGAACTTTTCAAATTTTCAGTATAACATTCTGCTTCTGAAAGAATAAATAAATTTACTTTATGGGTCTTAACACATCTTCACTTGGGGCCAAATAGTTGCTAGAGGCAGTATGTGCTACAGAAGATGCATTTAGCCTAAAACATGGCTAAATAATTTAGAAAACAGTGGTGTATTCTCAGATTCTTAAAAAAACACACACACTTAAATGTTGCTATAAGAATGGAGTTCAACTATGATTGTTTTGTGTTTGTTTCCAAAAAGATGGAATAGTTACTGTTCACTGACAGTGAAAATGCCATCCTTTTATTGGGGTGGTTAGACTATTTTCTACAACATTGTGCATGGTGTAAGGTCAGGAACAAATGAGCATAGCTCCAAGAACAAAATCTGCTTCCACACACACACACAAAATATCCATCCATCCAGCCATTTTCTTCCGCTTATCTGGGGTCAGGTCGCGGGGGTACCAGCTTCAGAAGGGAGGCCCAGACTTCCCTCTCCCCAGCCACTTCTTCCAGTTCTTCCGGGGGAACCCCAAGGCGTTCCCAGGCCAGCCGAGAGACATAGTCCCTCCAGCGTGTCCTGCGTCTTCCCCGGGGCCTCCTACCGGTGAGACGTGCCCGGAACACCTCACCAGGGAGGCGTCCAGGAGGCATCCTGACCAGATGCCCGAGCCACCTCAGCTGGCTCCTCTTGACGTGAAGGAGCAGCGGCTCTACTAAGAGTCCGTCCCGGATGACAGAGCTTCTCACCCTTTCTCTAAGGGAGAGCCCAGCCACCCTATGGAGAAAACCCATTTTAGCCTCTTGTATCCGCAATCTTGTTCTTTCGGTCATGACCCAAAGCTCATGACCATAGATGAGGGTAAGAATGTAGATCGGCCGGTAAATCAAGAGCTTGACTTTTTGACTCAGCTCTCTCTTCACCACGACGGACTAGTACAGTGCCTGCTTCACAGCAGATGCTGCGCCAATCCACCTGTCGATCTGCCGCTCCCTTCTTCCCTCATTCGTGAAAAACATGCAGAGATACTTCAACTCCTCCACTTGAGGCAGGACACCCTCCCCGACTCAGAGAAGGCACTCTACCCCTTTCCAGCTCAAGAGATTGGCCTCGGATTTGGAGGCACTCATCCCCATCCCAGCCGCTTCACACTTGGCTGCGACCCACTCCAGCAAGAGCTGCAGATCATGTCCCGATGAAGCCAACAGGACCACATCATCTGCAAAAAGCAGAGATGCAATCCTAAGGCCACCAAAGCAGATCCCTTCAACACCTTGACTGCGCCTAGAAATTGTTTACATGAAAGTAATGAACAGAATCGGTGATTAAGGGCAGCCCTGGCGGAGTCCAACTCTCATCGGAAACAAGCCCGACTTATTGCCGGCAATGTGGGCCAGACTCCAACACCGGTTGAACAGGGACCTGAAAGCCCGTATCAAAGGGCCCGGTACCCCATACTCCCGGAGAACCCCCCACAGGGCTCCCCGAGGGACACGGTCGAACGCCTTCTCCAAGTCCACAAAACACATTGGGCAAACTCCCATGCACCCTCCAGGACCCTGCTGAGGGGTCAGCTAGTCCAGTGTTCCACGGCCAGGACGAAAACCACACTGAGCTTCCTGAATCCGAGGTTCGACTATCCGATGGACCCTCCTCTCTAGGACCCCCGCATAGACCTTGTCAGGGAGGTTCAAGAGTGTGACCCCCATATAAATAGAGCAAAACCTCCGGTCCCCCTTTTTAAACAGGGGGACCACCACCCCAGTCTGCCAATCCAGGGGAACTGCCCCCGACGTCCATGCGATTGCAGAGTCGTGTCAACCAACACAAGCCTATAACATCCAGAGCCTTAAGAAACTCCGGGCGAATCTCATCCACCCCCGGGGCCCTGCCACTGAGGAGCTTTTTAACCACCTCGGCAACCTCGTCCTCAGAGATTGGAGAGCCCGAACCAGAGTCCCCAGACTCATCTTCCTCAATGAAAGGCATGTTGGTGGGATTGAAGTATTCCACCCACCTGCCCATAACGTCCCGAATCGAGGTCAGCAGCACACCATCCCCACTATAAACAGTGTTGGTGCTGCACTGCTTCCCCCTCCTGAGATGCCGGATCGTTGACCTGAATCGCCTCGAAGCCGTGCGGAAGTCTTTTTCCATGGCCTCTCCAAACTCCTCCCACACCCAAGTTTTGCTTCAGCAACCACCCAAGCTGCATGCCGCTTCACCTGCCAGTACCCATCAGGTGCCTCTGGAGTCCCAGGGGCCAAAAAGGCCTGATAGAACTCCTTCTTCAGCCTGACAGCATCCCTCACCAAAGGTGTCCGCCAATGGGTTCCAGGGTACTCTCCGGTACACCCTCTAAGGACTCCAAGAAGGGTGGGTAATCTGAACTGTTGTTCGGCCCGTAAGCACAAACAACGGTCAGAACCCATCTCCCCACCCGTAGGTGGAGGGAGGCTACCCTCTCGTCCACTGGGGTAAACCCCAACATACCTCATGAGATGGGGAGCAACAAGTATGCCCACTCCTGCCCGACAGCTCTTACCGCGGGCAACTCCAGAGTGGAAGTACGTCCAGCCTCTCTCAAGGAGACTGGTTCCAGAAACAGAGCCATGTGTAGAGGTGAGACCGACTATTTCTAGCCGGAACCTCTCAGCCTCACACACCAGCTCCGGCTCCTTCCCCACCAGAGAGGTGACATTCCACGTCCCAAGAGCCAGCTTCTGCAATTGAGGATCGGACCGCTAGGGCCCACTCCCTTGGCCGCCACCCATCTCACATCGCACCCAACCCCTTTGGCCCCTCTCGCAGGTGGTGCTCGCCATTGTGCCCCATCTCCAGGCCTGACTCCAGAGTGGGGCCCCTGTGACGGGTCACAGGGGGCCCGAGGGAATACGGAATCCAAAGTACTTGCTCGTCATAGGGGTCTTTGGGCTGCACTTTGTCTGGTCCCTCACCTAGGACCTGTCTGCCCCAGACAGCATAGCTCCTAGGATCATTGGGGCACTCAAACCCCTCCACCACAATAAGGTGGAAGCCCAAGGAGAGGACACAAAACATGTCAAAAATATTTCTGGGTATGATGTTGGGGCTTCTTTTTTTTCACCCTGAAGAAAACATGTCAATCTAACATTGAAGATTTGTGTAATAAAACACAAATCACTAGAAAACTTCATGAAAAAACTTAGTGGGTCAAAGTAATGAATCACTTACACTGTGATGACCTATTAGCCTGATCTGCTCATGCTCTATTAAATAAGCTTAGGCATTAAGTGGGCAAATAGGAAGGACATAAGCATACTGTGAACTTCAAAACACACCCAGTATAAAACAGTCTCAGATTAAATATCTGAGTCTGAATCTTAAATAATAGACCTAGAATTTACACATTCTTTCCATATATATGTATATGGAGGTGTATATTTAAACTGCTCAAAAAAATAAAGGGAACACTCAAACAACACAATATAACTCCAAGTACATCAAACGTCTGTGAAATCAAACTGTCCACTTAGGAAGCAACACTGATTTTGTTGTCAGCACATTCAACTTTGTACAGGACAAAGTATTCAATGAGAATATTTCATTCATTCAGATCTAGGATGTGTTATTTGAGTGTTCCCTTTATTTTTTTGAGCAGTGTATATATATATATATATATATATATATATATATATATATATATATATATATCCACTATGATATTCATAGTGGAGAAAACAACAGAGGAAAGCCGTTGTGGTAGATGTAGCAATACCAAGCGATTGCAACATCAGGAAAAAGGAGCACGAGAAACTGGAGAAATACCAGGGCCTCAGGGAGGAACTGGAGAGGGCCTGGAAGGTGAAGACCACAGTGGTGCCTGTGGTCATCGGGGCCCTCGGGGGCAGTCACCCCCAAACTGGAGCAGTGGCTACAACAGATCCCAGGAACAACATCAGACATCTCAGTCCAGAAATGTGCAGTCCTTGGCACAGCCAAGATACTGCGCAGGACCCTCAAGCTCCCAGGCCTCTGGTAGAGGACCCGAGCTCAGAGGATAAGAACCACCTGATGGTCACCTTGGGTGAGAAGGGGAATTTTTATATATATATATGTGTGTGTGTGTGTGTGTGGGGGGGGGGTGTGTGTGTATGTGTATGTTTGCGCGTGCATGCGTTCGTGTGTATATAATCTGAGAAAAAATAAGGATATGCACCTTTCAGCAGACCTATAGACCTATATTCTTCATCCCATTTCAGACACAGAACAACATCCAGTCTTGCGCTGCCAAGGGGAAAAATAGCATATAAGCTGCTGTGGCAGCAAAGCTGTGTCTTAACTGACTGACCACAAACACCCTGTTGGAGGAAACCAAGAGATTATCTCCTCCACCAACCACCTACATTAAGGCTGACCTCTACAGTCTCCCTGAGGAAGGGTTCTACCATTGTTGTCATTGATCTCCCACCACACACCATCAATACAGTTCCGCCTCAGAAGTACACTGCTATGTGAGGTAATGTACTGGAAATCACTAACCTGTTTGTACTTGGACGTGTAGTTAATGTCCAAGTAACTACACGTTACTTAGACATGTAGTTACTTACAATGATTGCATATTGTTAAAGCTATCGCTTTGACAATGTCTTAAAGTGAGGGCTGAAAAATCGACTGTCAGCAATATTGGTGAGCATTTCCACACCGGAGCCATCAGGTTGTTTCATGATCTAAGATGTCAGAAATAACTGTGAAGTTTCTAAACTCTCATTTTACTGAAGCAAAAAAAAAATCTAAAATTTATAGACTATCATAGTTGTATCAAAACATTGTACAAAACAAGATTAATTCTAGTTTTTATCCACTGAGTTCCTGGCACAAACAAGTACACTGTAAAAAATTCCCTTCTCAAAATAAGTAAGAACCAATTTAGAAAACAAGATATTTTTTCAATGTTATAAAATCTGCAAATGGAACTAATACTTTTTTTTAAAATCAATATTCAATTAATCTTAATTCAATATATTCAATTAAGATTATTTACTTAAAGCAAGCTTTTATATCTTGCTAGAAAATTATTTAGAAATGTGTTCTGTCTTATTTCAAGAGTACTAATATATTTGCACTAGAAACAAGACAGAACTGCTTTGTAATATTTTATGTTTTTGCAGTGTAATTTGACATGAATAATTGCTAAAAGGAGGGTCAGGGTTTCCCTCAGAAAACTTGCTAAGCCTAGTGGTCGGGTCACCAAAGCAGTTCACCAGCAGCCTGTTATGCTTTTGAATTAAAATATGCTAAGTTGACAGAAAATGTAAAATATTACTGGGTATTTATGTTACTGGAAGACATTGCCAATAATACTTAAACCCAGAACTTTTTTTTTTTTTTTTTTTACATTTTACAACAAAAGTTTGTTTAAAAGCAACAAATTAAAAAAAAAAAAAATCTAAAAAAAATCTGCTTTCTGAAAAAGGTCATTGTAGTACAAGCAATTGCATTTGGTAAATAACATTTAACCTAAAACATCACAATATGTGTTTAGATTTTGTTTTTCAATTTTCCTTGATCCTCCCACTTTGGTCAAAGTCCTGCTGCAGTTTCATTTTGATCAACTGAAGAAAATTTCCTAGAATTGTCAGTTTTGTGGTCTCTGTGTTTAAATCGCTTTTGTCCATGCAATGCGGAATCACCCACATTGAAACCTCCATCTGAAAGGTTTATATCACAAGCCAGCCAGTCCATCTGCTCAGATCAACAAAAGGTTATGGCCTTCAAATTGGTATCTTACTGACTTTCATGGCCCTCTTTTGCAAAATAAGCACTCTGCTTTTCTTATCACTGCAGCAGATCAGAAAGCTTTCCAAACAGCTTCTGTTGTGCTAACACATTTGATTTCCTAGGTAGTGTTATTTATCAAATGGCTTTGAGAAGAGGCCTGAATCAAAATGCGATAAGGGGCACAAACTGTGAATGTAATTGCTATTTTCCACTTAGACACTAAACTGCCATGCAAAACAAATTGTGACAGATTTAATCTCACTTTTAAGAAAACTCACTTGCTTCATTCTTTTGCCTCAGGTATGTTCCTGGTGGCTATCAGTGTTATGACAGCCTGTAAAGTGAAGTAATGAGTCTTCTTGCCACATGGTCAGTCTGTTTTGCTATGGGCCACAGGACAGATAAAGTCACAGTAACAACTATCCACAGAGGAATCAGTGTGTTAAACAGTATCAATATCTGAGCTATAATTTCCCCTGAGGGCAGATTATCTTTGTTTGCCTCACAGCACTAATAAGATTTAGCTTGGAGCAGTCACAGCGCAGAGCAAATATTTTAAAAATCACAGTGAGACGCTGTCGGCAGCATGAACAAGACGGTCTAGTCACCTCAGTTAGAGAGCTGAAAAACAGTAGCACGTCAACCCTGATTAAACACATGAAAGTACTAATGTGTGTGCTAAGCTAAAAGTTATGTAGAATGAGCTAATTCTACATAACTTTCTTCCCTCAGTATCTAAAACTAGTTAAAGACGTGGGCCAATTTTGGGCCAGAAAACATACTGTTCTGTTATATAAACTGACCATTTTCATAACGTGTTCATATTTTACAACAATAGTGGTGGGTGAATTTTTTCCAAAGCTCTCTAGGTTTTTTCCAGTATGTTTTAATGACGTCCATCTTCATTCTGCATATCCTGGTCATAGAGCATACTTTACTGGTACTATCCACTAAACATGGAGTCAAATTTGCTTCTAAACAGTTTATTAGCTCTATTCACAAATTTTGAATGTGATTAAGCCTTCAAAACATTGACTTTGTTGTCCTTACACCTCTTTATAACTAATTTGATAGAGCAGATCATTGTACATTTGGAACATCCATTTGAAGTCAAACTTGAGTTGGCTGGCTGAGTTCTTTAAGTATTTTCACATCTTCTTACCCCATAACCCTATCTGTAATAATGCCAGCAAAAAAGCTTATTCTCTAAAAAAGCTGACCAGCTGCCTGGTTTCCAATGTTAAATGACAATTTGTGCTAATAGTTGTACATAAATAAGATTGTAAAAATATGTATGTATATTATTACAGAAAACATATATTCCCTTTGTTTTAAAGTTTCTTATTTTATCATTTTTTTTAAAGTAAAACAACTCTGTCATTATCTGGAGTAAAATACAGCTGGTAAGGGCCTGTGATTCACCTTGAGAAAAGGCATTATACTGTATCCATAGTACTGATATCATTTCAATCACTGCAGTGTGCACACATTGCTAGCACAGAGCAGATCCCTCATGCCTTCCTCTGGAAAGGTTCTGAGAGGACATTACACTGGCAGACCCAAGGACACTGTTTCTCAGTCCACAGCCCAAGCGAGCCTCAATACAAGAGGCAATGCTTTCTCCAATAGAAACACCAATTTGTGTTGCCATCTCTGTATAAGGCTCTCCTTTGGTAGGTTTGGTATATGATTCAGAATGATGGGAATCATCACAGTCACCATCAACAGGTTTTTCATTTACCCCAGCAAAGGCAGGCCTTCGTGTGGATGAGACTGGAGCTGCCAGCAAACCTGTTCTACCCCTACCCCTACCTGACTGCAATGAGGTAAAACTAACTGTCCCCCTGCCTCTGCCAAAACCAGGAAATCTGTCATGATTCAGATCTGCTTCGTTTATTTTATTTTTTATGTTTTAACCAGATGTATAGAATCCCACCTCAGTTTTCCAATAGAAAACAGCAAATGATGGCATGGAGGAAAATTCCTCGGGGTTTCCCACAGTCCATGTGATGATTCCAACCACTGTCCTGAAGCTTGGGTCACGGCACCAATGTAACCGGGTTCTGCTTCACTCCACTGTTCCGGCCCAAGTAACCCCTCGACTCTGCATTGTGTGGTTGTTTTTAATGAAGACAAGGAGTTTCTGGGTGATCAGGCAGTTTATTTCCTGAATAAAAACATATCGGGGTTTGAATCAGTGCAACAGCTCAGCCTCACTCACCACACTACAACAAAGCATTATGTTAGTTTTTAACTTAGCACATGACATGTTTTACAATATTAACAAAACTAAAAGTACAAAATTGGTGCCAGGCACACATCTAGCAAATAGTCATTACACATTATTTAAGTAAGTTGATAAAAATTATGTTTTTTGTATGGCTAACAATTTATTAAGCTGTGTGCTGAATAAACACACAGCTAGAGGTGAAAGCTGCACCTCTAGTGCCCTCTAGAGAGAGGGCATTGTTTCCCCAGTGCACTGATACATATAAAGCAAGTGGGATTTTACAACCTAAACACTGTTAGGTGTTTAGGTTGTAAAAGATTTTCTGTCCAAAGCTAATCCATCTATAATCATAGTATTTTGCAGATAATGACAGCATTTTCTATAAGCTATAGTTTTGAAAGGGAAAAGCAGCTTGTTAAAATCTAGATTCTTTTTGCTGCATAAGTGTGAATTCTTGACTAAATGATTTTATCAATAAGTATTGGTTGTTCTTGTCTGCAGACACATCTTTTGAAATAGCTCAGGGAAAAAAGATAGGAAAAAATAAAAATGTACATATATTTTAATGCTGAAGAAAGACAGAGAACATAACAATAGTAGTTTAAAGAACAAAAGGTAAAAACTATTCTTATACCTCATCTATGACTGAAGAAATACCCAAGACGATGAAGACGATGGCTGGATCAGTGTTATAGGCTGTAACTCAACATTTGTCTCTTGATGCCCTTTTGGCTCCCACAGCCTATCAGGTAGGATGGGAGATTGCCCTTTGGAGGCTCTATCTCAGGCAAATTGTCAGAGGGCTCGCACACCTTTTCTATCAATTTACAGACCGTTTGTACCCAGGCAGCTCTGCTCTCATTACTGCAGCCCTGGGTTCACACACAATCTTTTAGATTCAATTAGCTTAGATGCGCAACAAAATATCGAAGGGCATTTTGCCGGAGTGAAGCCTCAAGGAAACTGGAAAAGGTCACACATCTGACTTTCTCTCAGAGAGGTACAGATAGGGGGATAGAAGGGAGAAAAATGTCACGTTCAATGGCTAAAATGGCATTTCATTCTCAGCACTACACCGCCACAATGACTAAATTAAATTTTCCTTCAGAAAATGTGCTGCCTGGAGCTACCAACTGTTTCAGTTTAATTCATAGAACAGCTGGCTTTTAATATTCCAGGTCCATTACAGCTTTAGCATTTCATTAATATTCAGGCCCCAGCCCCTGGCCAATCTTTACTGGACTGAAATATCATTGAACCCAGTAAGAACGCAAACTAGGAGGTTGAACTCTCAACATTGCTTTGTAATATATGGAACATACCCAGCTCGGCCGCTAAAAGCAACACCAATTTGGTGAATAAAGTGCTCCCTTTTGACAAGAGGTTTAACATATAAATAGTATATTATGCATGGAAATCAGGCATCACCCTCATTCGCTGTAAAGTCTGAGGATGACCTTGTTGGACGACAGGTGTTAGAGCAGGAATAAAACATACTCTATAACCTGGTGGTGATATAAAATTGTCAATTAAATATTAAGATCTTGGGATTCACATGAATTAAATAAAATGAGCATGACATCACTTATAATTGCTAGTATTTTACTGCAGATAAAAAAAGTATTGAGCATGAGGTACCAGGGATGGGATCCTCAGACCAACAGTGAGGCCATGTGCTGGTGAAGTGGACCCTGGAGTTTGATTCAAAATCTAGACTTTCATGGGATAATAATTTTGATTTACATTGTTGTTGTTTTTTTCCTCAATGCACTATGTAATGAATACAGATTTTCAACTGAAATAATTTATTAATTGGAATTTAGGATCCCTTTAGTTTTGTGAGCAGTGTACTTTTAATATTGGGTAAAGCTTTTCTCAAGCAACATTTTGTAACAAGTCCTCTTTTCCAAAATAAAACTCTTTACAAACATACAGAGGAACAAGCTCACATTACACAGCCTGGGCTTGGTCAAATAGCTTCAAGAAAAGTCTCAATTCAGTCCAGTTATAACCACAAATAAACCAATTCATTGATCAACATTACAAGCCCTGTTGTACATACAACCTGTTTGCGTGAACAGAAACAGCTTCAAAGGAATGTAAAGGACAGTGTTGTATAAAGTACTGAAATCTCGGAGTCAAGTAAAAGTATAGGTACCGCTCCAAAATATGACTTTGGTAAAAGTCCAAGTCACTGACTGAAATGTTACTTGAGTTAAAGTATTAAAGTACCTGAAACGTCTTGTACTTAAGTATGGAAATTACTGTAAAAATGTATGTACTCAAGTAATGTAATGAAAAGTACAAGTAAAAAGTAAAACAAGGCAAATGCAGTTTGAAAGACATTTTTTATATTTTGGTAAACTTGTCAAATAGACTTAAAATAATGTACATGACCAAGTGCAGGCAAAATTAAACCTGCTAATAGATATACCTGCAGGCATCATTTAGTTAAGAATATATAACCTAGTGGTTAAGTTAACCACTAGGTTAACTTAACCTGCTTTACAACTGAACCAGCTTCTTAGTATACCCTTCAGGACAGAAAACACAAAGTTTTTGTAATCCTTAAGTTTTCCCTTTAAGTAAGGTCAGTGCTGAAAATGAGAAAAATAAATAGTCAGTACAGAAAATGTGGCCAACATGAAGAAAAAAAGCTGTTACGATTACTCTACTTAACAAACTATAGGTGCACACAACTGGTCATTATGCAAAAGAAAAAAAGAACTGGGAGGGAAATGCAGCTTATTTGGCATCTGAAGAGGGAGAGCTTTTTTGTTAACTTGGTGTTTAATGGGAGAAGCGAAACAGACCTCCATGATGCTGACACCCCACCTACTCAAAAAATCCAGCAAATAGTCTGATTGGTTAGTGCTCCGTTTGTGCAGCTTTGGTTTTCGAGATATTAAAAATTATTTTTTAGGCCATCCAAAATATATACTTTTTAAGATTACAATTACTGAAAATATTGAGTATGACTAAAAATTCACTGGAGAACAGCGTGTCTCGTGTAACAGCATGAATTTTGTGTCAGTTGGTCACAAGGCAAGAAATCTATTTCCATTAGTTTCTCAGGAGAGTTTGGATGTAAAATTTGTTGACTCTCCCTGAGTGAACCTCCGACACCTTGAGGAAGGGGAGACCTAGAGAACGGCTGGCCGAAATTCGCATTCATGAATCGGATCAACCTTGAGCTCACACCGGATATTGGAATAGCCAAAATCCAAATTGAAAACAACTTTGCTGCGTTTGTTTTAACGGCACAAACCTGCACCAACGGAGCACTAACAAACCAGCCCACTTTGGTTTGTTTTGGAGCAAAATGGGGGGATGGTGAACTCTGGATGCACGCATATTCTCAGCGCACAAGAAAATCTATGTAGCGCATAAAATAAAGTCCAACGTAAAGTAGACATTGAGCTCAGACATCAGTTTTGACTATGGACCAATAAAATGTTTTTTCTGTACTACTTTGCGATCAAACTCAGTGAGTGACAAGAATCCAGCCAATGATACGATACGGTTCACTTTCACTACGCAGCCAATCATCACATACTATTTTTTGCATGTGCCTTGGTCATATGCGCCGTGCAGGTGAGAATATTGCGGCAGAGTTAAGAGATGTGAAAGCTAACACCTTATCATGTCTAAGTGGGACATCCACTCACCAAGCCAAAGTAAAAAAAAGAAATGCACTTCTTCTAAGAGCAAATGGCTGACAGAGTTTGTGTAACTAGAAGAACAGTACAGTGCACAGTGGAGTGACCGTGTCAAGGAGGCAATGGGGCCATCACTGTTGCGATTACTCTTTTTATTAGTAAGTGCTGTGATCACATTGATGCTCGTTTTTCAGAGCATGAATTAAAGGAATGGTCTGTATTTGATAAGCACTGAGTTCAGACTTTTGACTATGGATAAGCAGACATTTGTACACTCGCAAGGAAGTATGAGGCCATTCTCCTCCACCCACAGATTATGGAGGCCATTAACAGTCAATATGCTGAAAGTACATAAAGCAAGAAGCAGACTAACCCATCAACCTGGGTAAAGTGTACAACCACTGGAGAAGTGAGAAGATGTGAGAAGTGAGAAGGGCAGATGTGAAAAAAACTGTAATTAAATATTCTACAGGAATTTATACTGTATCACAAGCTACAGAAAACATTTCATTGTGCAAAATGTGAATATTTTAATATGAACAAACAGTCTGAAAGGTGTAATGTCTCATTTCTCACCCTGGCTAAAGCAGGACTCTTACTTATAACATAGTATGCATCTCATGAACAGCAATGTTTTCTTTTCCGTTTTTTTTTTTTTATTTTAATTGGGCAAATAACTTAAATTAAAAGCAAACAAATGAAACTTGCTGATGTAATTTGATTCTTTTAATAAGCCTTGCAACTCTCTATGATCCCAGATTTATAATACTTGTGCGTGGCCACGCCGTGTACACTGATGATGCTCACAGTGGTCCTCAGTGTGCCCAGGAAGCTTGTGTGTATGCACAGACACATGAAAAATTAGAGGGAACATTGATTGGGTCCCGTCTCTCTTTCAGGGGTGTGAAGGCTTGACTTCCCTCTGGTGCCAGGGCAAGGCTTTCTGCTGGGTTTCTGCCTCCTTCTGTCAGCTCGATCCACCGGAGACGAAGAACCCAAACCCTCTGCTCCTCCACATTTTTGTACTCTCTTCCCTCATTGTTGTGAATGGGGAGATGGTGTATGTGACTTCTCAAGCATTTGATTACCTCATGGAAAGTCCCATGCCTTCCCATATTCGATGCCCTGTCCACTTCTGCTTTATGTGTTTATCTCAAGCTTCTGGCGTAGTCCCCGGATTTTCTTATTTGGCACACAGACCAAGGCATGTTCAAACTTGTTCTTAAAACATGTCCAGACTTACCTTTGCACACACAAACTGTCCCTTGTCAGGATCCGTGTTTTCTTTCGTTATTTTCCCTTTTGTTTTGTTGTTTCTGTTTCCCCTTCCTGGATCTGCTGCCGTTCCTTGTGGCATCCACAAGATGCCACCAGGAGGCTGCCCCTGGAGTTTGGCCGTGCCGACCCTGGGGACACACCTGCAGTTAATCTGAGAGGCGTGGTCGAGGAGTATATAGGAACGGCGGCACAACTCTTCCTCGCCTGAGTGTTTGTTTACCACGGTAACAGTCGTTCCTCGTATTGGCCTCTGCGAATTGCTCTTCGCTAATCCCTGTGTTTCCTACGCCAGGTGGAGACGATGAACTCATCGTCTCCTTGTGGCTCCTGAACCTGACATCTCCTCGTGGCTCCTGTGAGAGCAGCCTGCCCAGAGATCGGAGCAAGCGTTCCTCTGCGGTTGCCTCGGACTCCCAGCACACACGTCTGGACCTCCAGCTCGAACCCAATTCTCTCTGGGATCCCTTCGCCCCGGATTCAGCCAGGGCTCCGTCCTGGTTACCAACCACCCATCTCCACCCACCAAGTAAGATCAATCCGATTCATTCTGAGAAGACTCATCCCAGACCCTCCCGCTAATCCGCTCCTCTCGTTAACAGTAAGATGAACCGGCCACCAGTTCCAGTCCTCATTTCCCCATCCCGTTTCCCGAACGCAATAAACATTCATTTAATTTCATCCACGTCCCTTCTGGTTGTGTTCTCGCATGTGGGTTAACAAATTGAACTCCAGCATGACAGAACACTCAGGCCAAGCGTTAACCTCCGCGGACACTATCCGGAGGGCCTTGTCTGAACAGCACGCATTAATCCAGTCTCACGACTCCGCGTTAAGAGACTTGGTAACCCGACAATCAGAGACAAACCTTCAAATAGCCGAACTCTCAACCTTTCTACAGAACTCAGTCCAGCAGGTGCCGAGCGCGGCAGCAGCATCCCCAGTGGTCTCTGAACCATCTCACCGCTCCCTGTTCCCAGAGGTTCGCCCTTCAACACCAGACAAATTTTCTGGAGACATAAAGAAGGTAAAGGGTTTCATTCTCCAGTGCAATATAGTATTCAATCATTCACCACAAAGCTTCCCCCATGACAACTCCAAAATTTCCTATATATTGTCTCTCCTGACGGGTCGAGCCTTAGAATGGGCCGAAGCCAGGTTCTCCTCTGATTTGAACTACGGATGTACATTTTCTGAGTTTTTAACGGAGTTTAAGCAGGTGTTTTGTCAGGAGACGGAAGAGACGTCGGCCTCCCGGGACTTACACGGTCTGAAGCAGGGTCAGAAGAGCGTCTCGGATTTCGCCATCGATTTCAGGATCAAGGCTGCAGCTTCAGGTTGGAATTCCACTGCACTCAAAAGCACGTTTTTTCATGCCCTAAACGAGCAAATTAAGGATGAACTGGCAACCCAGGATGAGCCAGAGAACCTGGACGACTTTATCAATTTGTCCATAAGATTGGACAACCGCATTCGCTCCAGAACAAGGGAGCGTTCTCGCCATACCTCGACGGCAAGGGGCTCGCCACACTGCAACAAGTCTCTAGCTCTGCACACACCGACCCCTGTGCCTGAACCAAAGCCCATGCAATTAGGGCACACGCACCTCACCTCGGAGGAGCGCCAGAGGAGGCTGCGCTCTGGCCTCTGTCTCTATTGTGGCGAACCTAACCACATAATTGCCAACTGTCCCATCCATTTAAACCCGCAGTAAAGACGGGGAAACTGTCGGGTCACCTACACAACCCCCTAAATCCCATCTCATCGTTCCGGTCACACTGTACACTAATAACCAGTCTTTCCCCCTCTCAGCACTCATTGATTCAGGTTGTGAACAGAACCTCATCAATTCTGACATTGTTCACCAACTGAACATCGAGACAGAACCTCTACCTACCCCTCTCCGTGCCTCAGCACTGGATGGCAGAGATCTACCTCAAGTCACTCACCGTACCACGGCCGTGCGGTTACTGATTTCAGGTAATCACACAGAGGAGATAACATTCTTTGTTTTCCCTGCGGTCAGTACCTCTCTGGTGTTGGGCTTCGATTGGCTGCAACTACACAACTCCCATATCAGTTGGGCGGAGGCCAAGATTGAATCTTGGTCCACCAGGTGTCACTCTACCTGCCTTCACTCCGCCGTCCCCAGCAAGAGAACCCCGACTGAACAAGCAGAGGATGATCCACCCGACATTTCTTCAGTCCCCTGTGAGTACCATGATCTGTCTACTGTGTTCAGCAAGGACAAGGCTTTTTCTCTACCTCCACACAGACCTTAAGACTGTGCTATCGACCTCCTGCCTGGAGCCCCGCTTCCCAACAGCAGACTTTACAATATTTCCAGAGACCAACGCCAAATCATGGAGGACAAGATAAAGGCTGTATTGGATTGGCCCAGGCCCGAGACCCGGAAACAGTTACAGCGTTTTTTGGGGTTTGCCAACTTTTACAGACGGTTCATACGTAACTATAGCCAGACTGCCTCCCCTTTAACAGCTCTCACTTCCACCAAGAAGGTGTTCGCCTGGACCCCTCAAGCTGAGGCCGCCTTCGCTGAGCTCAAGTCCCGGTTTGTTCACACTCCCATTCTGGTTCAGCCCGACCCCCAGAGACAGTTCGTGTTGGAGGTTGACGCCTCCGACTCAGGGGTCGGAGCTGTTCTGTCCCAGAAAACCGATCACGATCTCAAACTTCATCCATGTGCATTCTTCTCCCGTAGACTCTCTCCAGCAGAGAGAAATTACAACGTGGGTGACCGAGAGCTCCTGGCTATTAAGTTGCCCCTAGAAGAATGGCGACACTGGCTGGAGGGAGCCAAACATCCCATTCTGGTTTGGACTGACCATAAAAACCTCTCTTACCTCCAGTCTGCTAATTGGTCCAATCCGCGCCAGTCTCGTTGGTTGCTGTTTTTCTCCCGTTTTAATCTGTCCATCTCCTACTGCCCAGATTCCAAGAATGTCAAACCCGACGCACTATCCCGAGTCTATTTCCCCGACGACTCTGAGGAGGTTTTGGTGGGAGTCCATCCACAAGGACGTCAGGGAGTACGTCTTGGCCTGTGCGGTCTGCTCCCGCAACAAGTCCTCTAATCGTCATCCAGCCGGTCTCCTTCAGCCACTGCCTATACCCCGTCGACCCTGGTCTCACATCGCTGTCGACTTCGTCACAGGACTTCCCACCTCTAAAGGTATGACCACCATCCTTACCATTATCGACCGTTTCTCTAAGGCATGTCATCTCATCCCACTCCGTAAACTGCCTACAGCCGCTCAGACTGCTATGCTCTTGGTCAAGCATGTATTTAAACTCCATGGAATCCCTCAAGAGATTCTCTCTGATCGAGGTCCTCAGTTTGTCTCACAGGTGTGGCGACAGTTCTGCGCCGCTTTGGGGGCAAAGGTGTCGCTCACCTCCGGGTACCATCCTCAAACAAACGGACAGACTGTAAGCTGGAAGCAACTCTGCGGTGCCTGACCTCCACCAACCCCACTGACTGGTCCCAGTACCTTCCCTGGGTCGAGTACGCGCATAACAGTCACGTCTCTGTGGCCACTGGCCTCTCCCGTTTCGAGATTGTACTGGGTTACCAACCACCTCTCCTGTCCTCTGATGAATCTCACACCTCGGTTACCTCTGTGCAGCACCACATCCGGAGGAGCCATAAGATTTGGGAGGACACTGTTGCTGCACTCACAAACACCACGGCACGAAATAAACGCCTGGCAGACCGCAGACGGGTTCCTGCTCCTCAGTATGTCGTGGGCCAGAAAGTGTGGTTGTCAACACGGGACATCCCCCTTAAGGCAATGTCCAGAAAATTGTCTCCCAGATTCATTGGTCCTTTTGAAGTGTCGTCTGTGATCAGTCCCTCTGCCGTGCGCCTTCGACTTCCTCCGTCCTTACGCATTCACTCTACGTTTCATGTGTCCCAGGTCAAGCCGGTCCTGTTGAGTGGCCTTTGCCCTCCAGCCGAACCCCCTCCTCCCGCCCGAATTGTTGATGGCCGTCCGGCCTTCACGGTCCGCTGGATTGTCGACTCCCGGCGGCGGGGTAGGGGCTATCAATACCTCGTTGACTGGGAGGGTTATGGCCCGGAGGACCGCTCCTGGGTTCCCCGGTCGTTTATTTTGGATCCTTCCCTGGTTTCTGATTATTTGGCCTCCCAGTCTTCCTCCTCTGCGCAGCCGCCAGGTGGCGTCCGTTGAGGGGGGGATGGGTACTGTCAGGATCCGTGTTTTCTTTCGTTATTTTCCCTTTTGTTTTGTTGTTTCTGTTTCCCCTTCCTGGATCTCCTGCCGTTCCTTGTGGCATCAACCAGATGCCGCCAGGAGGCTGCCCCTGGAGTTTGGCCATGCCGACCCCGGGGACGCACCTGCGGTTAATCTGAGAGGTGGTAAACACTGTTACCGTGTTTACCACGGTAACAGTCGTTCCTCATATTGGCCTCTGCAAATTGCTCTTTGCTAATTCCTGTGTTTCCTATGCCAGGTGAACTCGTCGTCTCCTTGTGGCTCCTGAATCTGACATCTCCTCGTGGGTCCTGTGAGAGCAGCCTGCCCAGAGATCGGAGCAAGCGTTCCTCGGACTCCCAGCACACGCGTCCGGACCTCCAGCTCGAACCCAATTCCCTCTGGGATCCCTTCGCCCCGGATTCAGCCAGGGCTCCGTCCTGGTTACCAACCACCCATCTCCACCCACCAAGTAAGATCAATCCGATTCATTCTGAGAAGACTCATCCCAGACCCTCCCGCTAATCCGCTCCTCTTGTTAACAGTAAGACGAACCGGCCACCAGTTCCGGTCCTCACTTCCCCATCCCGTTTCCCGAACGCAATAAACACTAATTTAATTTCATCCACGTCCCTTCTGGTTGTGTTCTCGCATGTGGGTTAACAAATTGAACTCCAGCATGACATCCCTATTCTCTTATTGTATGATTACAGTCCTTTACATGCTATATGATTACCATAAAACATCAATACAATAATTTTTAATAGATTTTTTCAACTATAACTGCTTAATACTCATTAGTTTTTATATTCAAATCAGATTACAGTACTTTCAACTTGTGATTCATCATTCGGCTGTTTTGTATACTCATCAATAATCAACTTCAGAATTTATTCACTTTATGATCATTAATATGTCAACATAATATACATTCTTATAATCAACAGTAAATCAACATACAAGATTACTTCAGTCTCTCAGGCCTTTTATGATCTGTTTTCTGCATGAACCTGGAAAGATCGCACATTCCCCTACCAGTTTTCACAACACTGTATTTAATCAAATGAAATGTAACAAATAAGACTGAACACTGGAATTAAACTAAAAGGTGGCTTAACAAAATATTCATTATGAACACTTACCTGTATAACTCTCGCAACTATTAAAATGTGTTGCTTCTCTGCTATTGACTCTGGTTTACCTCTGACATTAGTCAGAGGTAAACCAGAGTCATGTCACATGGAAAACATATTACTGAGAAATCAAAGCTATTTCACAAGGTTTGACCTACCTTTACAAACCTGCTAGGTTAAGCAGGCTGCTGGTTTCACTTCTCTACACAGTTTTCTTTGATGCTGATGGGGGGGAAAGCTGCTTCTAAGCTATCAACTGGGGAAAGAAAAATCCATGGTGTGTCACCTATCGGGATTTTAGACGTGCAACAGTGAGTGAGCCTCTCATCCTCAGAGAAAAGAAAAGGAGACTATTGACACACTCACAGTGCTTTTCATGATGATGAAGAACATTGTCTAGACACATACCTAAAATAATCAGAGCTGGTGCAGCCACACTTCAGGTGGGCTGCACAAAGGAAGAAGGTAAGCAAAAATCCAAAACTCCATGTCTGTGTCAAGAGGGGAAGAAAAACAATATATATAGCAGTTTATTGAACAAGCCATGTGCGATTAAAAAAGACAGCAATTCCAATCTGAAATGTGTTTTCAGAGGTGTATGTGATAAAATTTATATAATGCTCACATACACTGTGCAGATTTTATTTCTTCTGGGAGGAGTGAAATGGCCTTTTCATTGTTTGTCATTCTGATTCAGATGTGTCCATATAGTTTATCACACTACTCAGAGGTATTGCAACATTTTCCACTAACTTGACTTTTTGACCATAATTATCTCATTTGCATTAATTTACAGTCTGTAAAAATAGGCCTAAGAAATCTATTGTAACATCCATCACTCTGTATATTTTTGTGAAGGAGAGATGGAAAAACTGAAGCCAATCAGAATTTAAATTAGCTTCCAAAACAATGTTGAGGGATTAATGGGAGATATTTGCAGAGGGATTTGTATGTAACAATCAAAAAGTGAGTTTTGAAATAATTACTTTGTTCTTGAGGCTTCTGCACATATTTGCTTTCAGACTACTTCTACCTTCCAATACTCTTATTTAGTGTGTAATTTGTTTGATAAAACAGGGGCTTTTAAATAAATTGAATGAATTCACTCAACGTTGTTCATATTTTGTGTACAATATTGACCCAATACTTTGCTTATTGTATTATAGACTTTCACTCTTCTAATATATTTGCTTCAGCTGATTGTGGTGTGTGTTGTTTTGTAAGATGTCATAAATTTGTATTGATCTTGAGTCTGTAGTCATTGCAGACAATCCTAAATTGTAGCTGTCAGACAGAATGTTTTACCTTTAAACATTGACTATTTCAGTAAACAAAGGATTTGTATTCAACTCAATGAATGCAAGTCACACAGCTCCTGTAACTACATAATAACCCTGGCATTCTTCAACCAACTGCCTTGCAAGACATGGTTGTTTCTGTCTAAACCAGTGGTTCTTAACCTGGGTTCGATAAGTCGGTCTCAGGGGTTCAGCCTCTTCTGCGGAGGTAAAGACACACTCGTGTAAAGTCCTGATGACATGCCCCGCTTGGCCATCACTTGCTTCAGAAGATCATGTGACATTGTTTGGCCAATCAGTGCTGCAGGGATTTTTTTTCTTTTTTTTTTTTTTTTTTTTTTTTTATTATTGCAAAAAGAGAACATACATGAAAAATACAGAACACTCATAATTACAAACAAATACAAATACAACAATAAAGGGCTTTACAGAACACAGAACAATTGTTTTACAATATCGAAATCAAATCGGTGCTCGAGGGTTGCAGTTCCTTGCAGTTATGATTTGAATGGCTTTAGCATTTGAGCTAATTTTTAAAGATTCTTTATAAATATTAATAGAAGATAATACAATCTGGAAATTAGGTTTTTGTTGTAAATATTTGGAGGTGTGAATATGATATTTACCATAAATAATAAAAAAAATTAACAACATATAATAATTTTGTTTTAACAAGTTTACATTTCTCCATCCCAAACAAAACATCCGTAACTGTTAAAGTAATATGGTGTAAGTACAATCCCAAAAGAGATGAACAAGCGTTTCTTATTTTTTACAAAAAGTACACATAGGGTCAAAATCCCATTTATATCTCTTTATCAAAAATGTTTTAACAGGATAAACACTATGAATTATTTTAAAAGAAATTTATTTTACTTTATTGTTTATTAAGTATTTTTTTAGGCGCAACCAAGTCCACTTCCAATTTATATTTTCAAAAATGTTGGACCAATAAAATACACAAGCTGGTGAAAAAAACACATCTCTTAATAGAATATTTCTTAACATTCTGTTGTTTGTTTTCTTACTTGTAAAAGGACAATCATAATCAATATAAATGAAGTTTGGATCAAAATTTGGTATTGAAAAAATTTGACCTGGAGGTAAAGATGATAAAAGCTTTAATGACCCACTGGGGATTGCGTCAAACACCACAGCATATTCTTTAGGAGTAACAGAAAGTTGGAAAAGTAACATAAAGTCAGAGTAAGACAATAAATGACCATTTGGATTTAGTAACTGGCTTACAAGAAATATCCCCCTATCAAACCATTTTCTAAAAAAGATTGTCTTATTTTTGTATTTAATGTCTTCATTATTCCAGATATAATACTTATGAGGAGAGAAATTGTGTTTATACAAAAGTGACCAGCTTAACAGCATTTGTTTATGAAACATAGGTAATTTTAAGGGTATTTTGGTTATACTGTAATTGCATCTAAGAAGAAAGGGTAAACCTCCAATTTTGTCAAAGTTGTAAATTGGAATAGCATTCCATATAGAATTTGGGTTTTCTAGAAGATTTTTTTAAATATTTAATTTTGAATGAATTGTTTAAAGATATTAAAGATATGAAGTCAAAGGCTTCAATTCCACCTTTTTCAACTTTATTCATTAAAATACTTTTCTTAATGAGATGGCATTTTTTTTCCATATAAAGTTAACATTTATTTTATTAATGTTATCAGTGATCTGTTTGAGAACATCAAGAGCAAGGACTGGATAAACGAATCTAGATACGCCTTCAGCTTTGACCAATAATGAACGTCCTAAAAGAGAGAGATCACGCTGGAGCCACAGATTAAATCTTTGTTCAACTAATTTAATGATAGGGTTAAAGTTTTCTATTGATCTTATATTTTGATCTTTAATTATTGTGATTCCACGATATTTAACTTTGTCTTTTATAGGAATGTTGAGGAATGTACATACTTTTTAAATGAGATTTGATGGAAAGTACTTCACATTTGTTTAGATTTAGAGTCAAACCAGAAACTTTGGAAAAGGTGTTGATGATTTCAATAGAGTTTTTCATTTCACATTTATTCTTTAAGAAAAGTGCAGTGTCATCAGCAAGTTGGGAAATTACAATATTTTTGTTTGCAACTTTAATCCCTGTTAGTTTTTCTTTGATTTTAACTGAAAGAATTTGCATGGTCAGAATAAATAAATATGGAGATACTGGACATCGTTGCCTGAGACCTCTTTTTAAATAAAATCTTTTAGAGCAGCCATGTGATAATTTTATAGACGCATTACAATTCCTTTATAACATTTGACAGCTTTTAATTAAAATTTGTCCGTATCCTAATACTTCTAATGCTTTAAACAAAAATGTATGTTCAACTGTGTCAAAGGCTTTAAAAAAATCTAGAAATAATATAAGACCATCTTCCTCTATTAAAACTGAGTAATCTTACAAATCCAATATCAGCCTAATATTGTTAGTTATATGTCTACCTGGTATGAATCCAGACTGAGTTTCATCAACCACTTCTTCAAGAGTATTCTTAATTTTTGTAGCAATACAACCTGCAATAATTTTATAATCATTTTGTAGTAATGTAATTGGTCACCAATAATACAGAAGAAGCTTATCTTTTTGTGGTTTAGGGATCAGGGTAATCAGACCTTGGGTCATTATTGGTGGAAGTGATCCAGAGTCCAAACTTTCAAAATAAACTTGAAGTAAAAACGGCGAAAGCTGTTCTGAAAACATTTCATAAAATTCTGCATTGAGACCATCAGTCCCCGGTGATTTATTTAATTTTAATTTATTGATGGACTTTTAGATGTCTTCAAGTGTGATCAAGAAATCACATTGTTCTTTATTATCCATCCATCCATCCATTTTCCGTCACCCTTCTCCCTAACGGGGTCGGGAGGTGCTGGTGCCTATCTCCAGCTGCGTTCCAGGCGAGAGGCGGGGTACACCCTGGACAGGTCGCCAGTCTGTCGCAGGGCAACACAGAGAGACAAACAGGACAAACAACCATACACACACACACTCACACCTAGGGAGAATTTGGGAAGGCCAATTAACCTGACAGTCATGTTTTTGGACTGTGGGAGGAAGCCGGAGAACCCGGAGAGAACCCACGCATGCACAGGGAGAACATGCAAACTCCGTGCAGAAAGACCCCGGGCCGGGAATCGAACCCAGGACCTTCTTGCTGCAAGGCAACAGCGCTACCCACTGCGCCACTGTGCAGCCCCCACTGTGCAGCCTTGTTCTTTATTAATTTTACTAATTTGTAAAATTACTCTCTGAATAAAAGTAATTTTATTCAGAGAGTTAATAAATTGTGTAATAGTTTCATCAAAACATCTTGATTGATAAGGTTCTTTGAAAAAAGTTTCATAGTAAGAAGAGATTTGAACAGGATCTTCACATATATTATTATTAATTTGAAGTTTCATAATACTATTAGTTTTTTTTATAACCTGAAAAAATAAGAAGAATTTTTTTCTCCTTCTTCTAACTATTTCTGTCTCGACCTGATGTACGCTCCTTTAGCTTTAGAAATGTAAATATTGTCCAGGTTCAGTTGTAAATGGTTTCATCTAATCTTTTGTTCTTCAGATAAATTTTCTGGCAGAACATTGTTCAATGAGATAATTTCTTTTATTACTTCTGATTCTATTTTCCTATTTTTTTTTTTTTTTATAGCAATTTCAGCTCCAGTTTTCATAAATATTTTCCGAAGTTCATATTTGAGGAGTTCCCAGCTTTTACTAAGTTCCTTCTGACTACAAGCTGTGTTCCAATACTTAATAATTATTTGTTTAATATTTTCTTCTACTGTTTTATTTTCTAACAGTGAAGAGTTGAGTTTCCAGTAAGCTGTAATTTTATTTTTTCCGTGGCCTGACAAAGGAGCTGGTAGAATATCTGACTTAATTTCATCAGTTATTAAATCAGATACCAGCCAAAAATCAATTTTTTATTGAAAGGAGCCTGTTTTGTTTTGCCATGTAAATTCAACTTTGGAGCTATTCTTTTGTCTCCATACATCAGTCAGCCCAAAGGTTGATATAAAGTTTTTTAGAACTGTGTTTGGATTTGTATTGGCCTTTGGAGGAAATCTATCTAATGAATCATTAAGAGTTGAATTGAAGTCCCCACTAATAATAATATTCATATTATGATATTTTCCACATAGGTAATCCACTCCGTTACTTAATCTATCATAAAGGTGCATATTTTCTGCTTTGGTACTATACCCATATATAGAACCCAACAAAATAATTTCTTCATTTATTGATAGAACTAATAAAACAAAATGTCCATATGTATCTAAGAGTGAACATAATACATCTCCACTGAAGTTGTTCGCAATATTGCCACTCCTGCTGATTGAGTAGTGCCATGTGCCAGCCATAGTTCGTCCCCCCACTGACTTTTTCAGACTTTGGTATCATTTGCAATTGAATGAGTTTCTTGAATAAAACAGAAATCAGCTTTAAAATTTTTAATATATAAAAAAGTTGCTTTTCTTTTAGTGTTGTTCCTTAACCCTCAAGCATTGAGTGAAATAACTTTAAACAAAGAAATGCTACAAAGAGTTGTAGCTTCTAACCCTGAAAATTAAGTTGCAGGAAAATTTAACAAACTCTCTCGACAAAGAAATTGAATAATGAATGGAGCTTTTACGATAATTAAATGTCATTACTTAACTGTTAGTTCTGATTCTCAAGATGTCATCTAGTCATTAGCAGGTTCAAGTTCTTTTCTCTTTCCTCCCCTGTCAATGACAAAGGCTCTGGGACCGATGTAGAAGGGTGTTTTCCCTTCTTCGCGTGCTTTTTTCACCAGCGACCACAGCATGTTTCTTCTCTGACGGTCCTCTGGGGAGAAGTCCTCTTTGAAGCGCAGGTTGCTTTACTCCAGAAAAGATGACTGCTTAGCCACCTTCCATACCGTATCGCTGTAGTGTCTCATGGAGAAAAGGATCATCACTTCTCGAGGACGTCCCGTGCTTGTATCGTGACCCAGTCGATGTACGCTGTCGATGACGTCTGGTAGTTTTTCTTTGCATTCTGGCGCTGTCTTCTGGAAAATGGAAATAACCTTGCTATGAACATCTTCCCATTCTTCTTCATTTAATCCTGAAAGTCGCAAATCCGATCTTCTTTTATAACGTGAATGCTCGAGCAGCTTATTTTCCATTTCCAGCGCCGTTTTTTCTGAATTCTCCACTCTCCTGACGGTTTCTGTCATCTTTTCTTGCATTTCTTTCATTTCGGTATGGATATAGTAATCCACCGAATCTTTTAGATCATTTATGCTGGTTTGAAGACCGTCCGTTCTCTCATTTATTGTCAACTTTAAAGTTGCTATGATGTTTTCAGCGAAGTCATGTTCTTCCGTCGACTTATGGCTTTTAGCTGACATTTTAGTTGGTGTATTTTCTGTGCTGACGGATTTGCACTTACCACTTGCAGCCATTCTTTGAAGTTTTCAGAATATATTTTTTTAAACACAATATCTAACGAAGGTCTCAGAATAAATGCTTCCCTGTATTAAAGTAGCTATAACAGCTCCATATTCAAACAATCTCGGAAGCACTTGTAAAGAAAGACTACTCACGCCGCCATCTTGCCGACCCCCCGAGTCCGGCACTCTTTCTCTGCAGGGAATTTAGTACTTGCAGAAGTCAACAGCTGTCGTAGTGTGTCGTGTGGTTTCTTTCTCAATGTTTTAATCCATACAAAACATGTCGAGCAGAAAAAGAAAGTGATCGGATGAATATGTACAACAGGGGTGCTCAATACGTCAATCATGGGAAGGTTTTGAGTCTATCTCGGCAGTAGGTGATAAACTGAACGCAGCCAGGACGCTGAGACCAGCACTTCCTCTTCTGACAGGCTTATCAAAAATATCCACCAAGATCTAAAACGTTTCTAGCTTCATTAAAGAATAATAATAATAAAAAAAAAAAAAGTGTTAAAATTAATAATCTCAGTAATTATTGTTTCAACAAGGTGTTGCACAATTCAGTGCATTTTGGTTCCATTAAAAAAAAAAGGCGACTCAAAGACTGACTGACTAGCAGAGCAGGAGTTTAAATTAGCTAATCAACCACCGCTGTGTTCATGAGAGGCTTACTAATCGAGAAATTAATATCAAGCCTGGAAACCTGATATTTTATGTTTTTAATGTGATCTCTGCTCGGCTTGGCAAGGCAACGGGTGTGCTTAAACAAAGTGAGATGGAGAGCAAAAAGGTGCGAGTGGATTTGACTCGATCACCTGTTCAGGTTGTTTCACCTTTGTTTACCTTTGCTGTGGCGCATCACAATTTCTAAACATTCAATAAACAAAAACTTGAAGTAATTACCTCATTCGTTTGCAGTAAACGTTACAACAAACATCAAATAGAACAAATATATTTGGTTAAGTTTTAACAAACAAATGGCTTCTACCATGATTATTATGTGAAATTAAATTAATTATATCCCAAATTCTGAAGATTTGCCTTTACCTTTACAGAGCTCTTTGGTTCCTCTAATCGGTCTGCAGTTTCTCATATTGACGTCATCAGACCAAATTTCAGATCTACTACAACTGACTGACACCTGCTGGCCTCAGGTTTGCAACCAGCTTCTGACTGAGAAACCAGTATCTTTCTCCCAGTGTCAGAATCTCACTGAGGAAGAAACTGCATTAGGTTTTCTATCACTTTATCATTTCTGATATAACTGATGTATATTTGTATAGAAAATTAGTCAAAAGGGTTTAATTTACAATTTTTATGTCTTCATGTCATGAGGTAGATCTCAGCCAGCTGGTGAGAAAAAAGTAAATCTTGGTCTCAAAAGTTTGAACACCCCTGATGTACAACATGGATTCACGTGTATCACAGAATGGGATGGGAATTAGCGTCCTGTGTGCATGATATGCAATCCCAATTTGAGCAACTCTAGTCTCGCACCAGCAAAACTAAGAGAACACTTATATTATATTAATTATTTATTCTAAAATAGCACAAAAAAAAATTTGGGGGGCTGAAATTCTTTTACGTTTCCAAAATATTTTGGGAGGTTCCAGAATAAAGTAATACCATAATTTGTTGTGAGTTCATGCACTGTGTAGGTTTTGTTCTTTGAGACAGGTGATGTTCATGCATGACTCATTTTGTGCACCATAAAAAAAGCATATACCTATGTCTTGAATTTGTAAAAAAAAAAAAAAAAAAAAAGATTTTATTTATTACTACGGAAGGGTTCAGTGAATGCACATATGAAACTCACAAAAGGTTAACAACCACTGGTCTAAACTGACATGCCAAGGAAGGGCCTCATTAATCAGAGAAGCAGCCTTGAAGCCTGTATTAACTTTGAAGAAGCTGTAGAGAACCACAACTCAGTCAACAGGACAACTTGAAATTGTAGTTTCAAAATATGATAGAGTAGCAAGAGGAAAGTGATTGTTAAAAACAGCATGATTTAAGGGGCTCAGAAAATATGTGAAAATATTGATTACATTGGACCAAAACAGAATTTTTTGGCCAACAAGTGGGAGTTGTTAGACTAGAAAAAGTTACAGTGAACATGTCATCTGCATGGCTAAACAACTTTCCTTCAGCAAGTTTCACAAGTCAGAATTTATGTGAAGGTAGATGGAACTAAATCCAGAACAACTCTGAAAAAAAGGTCTGAGGCTGCAGAAGACTTGGAACAACGATGAAGATTTATCTTCCAGCAGGAAAAAAACATAAACATAAACTCAGCTTTACAATAGAAGGCTTTAGATCACACCATATGTTTTGGAACAACCCAGTTAAAGTGCAGAAGAAAAAGCTACAATAAATGTGGAGCAGTACTTGAAGATCCCCATAGTCCCCATGGTCAGAGCTAGAGCTACTTTCTCAAAAATAATGAACTGAAATTCTCATCTCAAAGATGTGAAGTCTGTTCCACACTGAGAGCCATTCTGAGTAATAGTTGAGAATGATCTGTAAATTAGCACCAGCATATTCTGTTCCCAGTAAAATAAATAAACCTATTTGAAGCCACAATCAATTCACCATCATTCTTTGAATGGAGACATTTTAATAGTTTTTTCTCCATCACCACAACACCTTAATTCACATCCATGCCATCACCAATGAAAAGTGACAGTTTAGCAAGGCAAGAGATAACAGAAGACTGTGATGAAAAAAAAAAATTATTAAAGGTCTTTGTCAGCTATAATAGGATTTTCAGTGTGATAATGTATCAGATAGCAATATGAAACGTGATACTGTAAAACAGGTTGCTTGGGGTGGTAAAGACAGTCTGCGACGTCAACTTGCCCTCAAAGGTGAAAAGATGTCCACCCAATAATCATAATCTCTCAAATATAACTCTTTTTGTTATCAAGGAAGTAATTATTTAATCTAAAAAAAAATAATAATGTTGGTGAACCACTGAGTGATCAGCTGTCTTTGAGTCCACCAAGAAACGTCCAAACTATTAGAAAGCCTGGAAATGCACAGCATTGTACCGTCATTAGTTCTTTGGCTCAGATGACAAACTGTCAAACAGTTTGTCCAATTTTGGTGGACTAGGAGTAAACTGACACTTATTAGGTGAGTTTGAAGGCACCTAAATTATTAACTATAGCAAAAGAGACCTTTCTACCAAGCTTTCTGGGCCCGTCCAGGTGACAATATTATTAACATAGAGGTTTTCCAATAATGACTTTACCTTGCTTCTGGATTTGGTTATTTCTATCAGTGTTGTATAAAGTACTGAAATCTCGGAGTCAAGTAAAAATATAGGTACCGCTCCAAAATATGACTTTGGTAAAAGTAAAAGTCACTGACTGAAATGTTACTTGAGTTAAAGTATTAAAGTATCTGAAACGTCTTGTACTTAAGTATGGAAAGTACTGTAAAAATGGATGTACTCAAGTAATGTAGTGAAAAGTACAAGTAAAAAGTAAAACAAAGCAAACGCAGTTTGAATGACATTTTTTATATTTTGGTAAACTTGTAAAATACACTTAAAATAATGTACACAACCAAGTGCAGGCAAAATTAAACCTGCTAATAGATAAACCTGCAGGCATCATTTAGTTAAGAAAATTAGGTGCTTTACCTAAACCACAAGGTTTAAATAATTAATAAGAGAAAAAAAATAAATAAACTTGTAATCCAAAAAATACAATAATCCATGAAACAGCCAACACTTAGTACGTTCTGATGACGTCACCACATTGCGCAACTCTCTCTCGGTGCGTCACGATCCGGAAACAATAAAGCTAATTGAAAATAAAGCCGGGAAAATGTTTGAAAATGACAGATAAGGATTAATGTGAACCGAAGCAGGAACACCGCGTGTGACCCACGATGAACCGCGCCAGTTTAAACTGCAACAAAACGGAAGTTAGCGATTGTGTGTGTTGGCGTGTGTTAACGCGGCTCTTTAATTAGGTCCTAACTCGTGACGCTCCTCCGTCACAGTAACGAGTAACGAAACCACACATTGAAAATGTATCGGAGTAAAAGTATGCAATTAAGTTCGGAAATGTAGTGAAGTAAAAGTGAAAGTTATCAAAAATTTTCTTACTCGAGGAAAGTATGAAGTACTCCAAAATATACTTAAGTAAAGTAGTGAAGTATTTTTACTTCGTTACTATACAACACTGATTTCTATATTCCTTTGCTATATCCAACAATATTAGCAAGACAGTCAAGCAAAGGTCTTGACTGACATGAGGACAAAAGAATTGTCAATTTATCCATTTTGTCAAGAAACGATGGCTTCCTGGAGGCATATACTCTGTTGAGTTTTTACATTTTACCAAGTTGCTAATGTTTGTCCATGAGGTATGTAATACCATACCTCTTGGTTCAGTGCCAGAAGGAAGCTGGCCAGATGTTTGTCTACACTGTAAACAATCATCCTCCAGTGTGAAGAGACGAGCCAAGCCGAATGTTAATTTAATATTTAGAAGTGTGGCCTGAACAGCTTCCTTCACTTACGAAACTGCCAATATTAAATCTACAGGCAGACTGCAACACAAAAACAGACGTCATTGTTCAAAACTTCTCCTTCCATTCGCTGATTGACCCAGTGGAAAATCTACCACAGACAATCTGAATCTAGGAGAGAAAGCCCACACTATCCTGGAAGTGAGATTTTTTTTTTAGAGGAGTTGCACAGTCAATGACCAGTTTTACATATAAAACTGTGTTACTGTTTTATATGTTAGTTGCTTTGCATGTCTTTGTGAACTACTCTTGTTTTGACTGGAAGCAATCTGGTTGACTGCACTATTTAAATAGACAAAGTGCAATATTGTATTTGTTGATGTTGTTATTAACCCCGCACAGCGAAGTGCTTTGAAGGTTATTGTATATGAAGTAATTCTTCTTTTTATTTTTTTCCAAATTCGCAAATTTAGCAGCATAAAATCAAAAACTCACCACATTTTGCCTAAAATTGTCTGTGAAATTACTCTTTTAACGGAATCACAAGGAGGTATGGCCACACTGCTCTTTAGCGCCCCCTGATATGAGATAGGACAAATAGTACATAGTACAATGTATAGGGAGGTAGCCATTTTGGGTCAAAGGGCAAATTTTGTGGGGTTTTTTTTGTTTTTTCACACCTCAAATTTGAACAAATTCGTGCTAGCTATTTGGAGCATACTTGTCAAGTTTCCCATTTTGGCTGGGAAGCTACTGTTTTTGCCCACTTCTCTCATCTGTGTTAATATGTTCCCATAAATGTACAGTATTACAAGCCCCTCTTTCTCTCATGTTACGTTCAACCCCGCCCCGCTCTTACCTTGTTTTCTACCACCCTGCCTTCACTCTTGCGTAAGTGTCACAAAAGGTCAATTTGCACCAAACCTGGCATAAGTGATGCAGGTTGCATCCCTGACGATCCTTGTTATGTGCTTCGGGCACATTATAATTCTTTCATTTTATTTTTCTAGATTGTTTTGTGTATTGACTTTAGTTGAATGACTTTTTGTTTAATATATTTTGGAGTTTGGATAATTTCTTTTTCATAATTAATTTGATTTCATTCATTTGTGGTGCTTTTGGCCTGCCTATAATGTGTAGGGAGGTAGCCATTTTGGGTTAAAACGCATTTTGGGTTTCAACATGTGTGTGGATCTGCCCTTCCGCTCGCTCCACCACCATGGAGGATGTGTCCTGATGCAATGAGGGCACGTCTCCAGTCGCAGTAGGCTGCAGCAGATGTCTCCAGCCTGCCATGCAGTATTTTTGTTAGCCTTTGTTTGTTTGCTGTTTTTCTTTGTGATTTTGGCCTGGTGGGACCGGTTGTCCTGTTTTTGATTCTTTTTTTTTGCTTTAGTTTGGTACTAGTCAGAGCTTCGACGGCCCCCTGCCGTACCGTTTTGTTCTTTTTGATCGGCTTACCAGATCCTATGTAACTTTAAAAGAAAAGTTGACTTTTTTTTTTTTTTAATTCCTATGTATAATAGTGTGTGACATTCATTAACTAAAAATACTTTGCAGAATGGCACTTTACAAAGTTCGGTCCATTTATTTGTATTAGCTTGCTGGCAGATATGCCTCTTTCAATATGGCGGACGCTATAACATATTGCAACAACGCGCCGACCCGCTCATGCGATAACTCCAGTTCAAAAGCACTGTTGTCCAGTCAGCGATCTTAGGTCTCCAACTGGGACATACCCTTTCCGTTTTAATTGTTGTAGTTTTTCGTTAATGTGTTTCTGGATTTGTAATTGTGCTCCGTTAATGTTTTTTAATTTGTAATTGTGCTATGTTAATGTTGAAATGGTTTTTACCTCACGACCACCATAGTTTTAGGATAGTGAAACCAAAAAGTGCTTTTAAAATATTGAATTCCTTTAAATTTTGTAGAACTTTTGATTCTTGTTTTCTTCTTCCAGTAGAACTTACCTATTACAATTTAATTTTCTAGTAGTGTTATTCCAGGTGGTGTTGCTGGTTTCTTTCTCTCATTGCAACTTTAACATCCTCTATCTAGGTTTCATAACCTTACAGAAAACCCAACTCAGGCATACACGCTAATATTTTAACTGCTTGTTGTTGGGTAATTTTATCAATACATTCTTCCATAACAGGCCCGTTGAAGACCTTACTTCGATGCACCCTGAAATGAAGAATTAAACACGGCTGGATTACTGCAAAAGTATCTTCACAGCTCCATCTGATCCAGAACACTGCTGCTCACATTCTCCCCAAAACTAGAAAAAACATAACACACCCAATACCATACAAAGCCTGTCATTTAGTCATTACATGCATAAATGGAGAGGAATACTCTGCTATTGGCATGTACTGAAAGAGTGTTTTGGCTCGAGTTAATTTTATTAAACAGGGAATCAAACTCAAGCCAGCTGTAGTGAAGACTGTAGTTTCTGCATGTTGTGTCTTCACTGCCAAATAAACAAATACTGATTTAAAGAAGAAAAAAAGCAACAGGACTAAGTTTTTCTATGTATTTCAAGGATTTTTTTGTTTGTTTTTTAATTAAAAAACATATAACCCTACTCTCCTAATGTATTGTTAATTATTACTATTAAAATGACAGTCAAGAGATTACGGACCATCTGCACTAACATATCCTTGATCTCAGTGCATATCTCAGTTGGAGTCTTCAGGCGTCACAGATTCCGGGGGTCTTCATGGAACAGATGTGTTGATTGCAGCTCCAACACAAACTCTCTTACCCAGCATGAAGTAGCTGCTGCTGCAGCACACAGAGATATGAAGTTAATTAAACTGCCAATCTCTGTAAGCACCATGACAGCAGAGAAGACAGACCTATGCCTGGATTAGAATGGGTTGCTGGGTTAGGGGTAAGAGTAGAGCAATCTGCAGTGTATCTGGAGTGCTGTTACTAAACAATATCTATTGGATCTTCCTATCTGCAGGGATATTGGCTTCCCAGAGTGTGCATTTAGTTTGCACCTAGTATTAAACTGCCTTCTTAGGCCTTTGAGAGAGAATCTTTGCGCTCCTTGAACTTCACTTCTTCACTTCAGTTTGCTATTACATTAACACTTGGGAAAGATCCTGTGCACAACACCTACCACAAGTATGAAATCATTGATGTACTTTTACCTGCTTAAATTTCTTTGACACTGGCGTCAGAGTTTGTCATCTTTAAAAAAAAAAAAGTATGTTTGCACATTTAAAACAATATATTTTCCCAGTTTCACATTCCTTATGAATACTCTATTGGCATATACTAAAAGAGTGTTTTGGGACTAGTTAATTTTATTTAACAGGTAGTCAAACCCTGTACAGATTTATCCCATTTTGATATCTGCACAGTATTTTATGTAGTAATTATGCCCTTACTGTACAATATATTTTTCATAATTTAAAAGTTTTGTTTTATTTTACTTTTATCTTTGTGATCTTTGTGTACATGCCTCAATTGCCTGTCACTTTACTGTTACACCTAAATTTCCCCACTGTGGAAAAGTAAAGGGTATGTCTAATAAATACTGTTGAGCCAACAAATGGATTAGGGATTCATAAAACAACAGTTTCAAATCAAGTTATACTGTTTTTTGGATATGAACTGAAAACAGGAGAATTATTCAAAGATTCAAAACATAGTGCTTCTCCTCTTGACTCCAGGATATTTGAAAGAAAAGGATGTGGAAGGAAAGACAATAAATTCTAAGGAAAGCAATCATTAATCCTTGAAAATTAATCAGTCTAGTCCAGCAAAATTATAGTTGCCGATAGAAAAAAGTGCTTGATTTTATTACATATCTTGACTTGGACAGAGTAAACATCGCAAATCTCATTTCTTTGTTAGTGTGCGACACCTTTATCACCTGACTGACAAACAACATCCATTAGTAAAAAATGATTCTGTTCTTAGAATTACAAACAGCATAGTAATGCTATGTTATTAGCTTGTGCCAGTTCAGCTTAAAGGTGCATTCTCAATAGGAAGTCCTTTGGTCCACTTGTTTGCAGACTTTATTTTGTTTGGTGCGGTTCACTTTCACATTGTGATATTTTTATAAGCAGACAACAATTTGTAAATAAAGCCATGTGAGTGCTGATCATTGGACAGAACTGACAGGGCACAACAGAGCACAGACACACAAAAATCAGACTTTGTAAGGGCTGGTAGCTGAATTTTTGGTGTGTGCATTTATTTTGGAAGGGCATTGGCAAGTGTGTGCTGCAAGCTGAATGAGTTTTTAAAGAAAAACAGACCCAATTTCAATGTGCTAGATCAGAAAGTCAGATTTCTTTTAAGTCATATTTAATATACATAACATGTTTAGAAAACGCTGAAGGTAACACAGTTACTTGACTATGCAATAAAATAGCACCAAGTGCCTGGAAAATACATACTTCTGCACCATTAGTGTATATGACAGATTTATGTGTAATTCAAAGTAGCAGCAAGAACAACATTCACCCAGCACAGTGGTAAGAAAAACTAATTTATATGAGCAGAAGCCTGAAGTGAAGTGAACTGGATTTGAGTACAAATTGAATAAACTGTTTCAAATGGTGGAGCCAGGCTTTTTCTGTGATTTATTTGAAGCCATTTTAAACTTGGTGCAACCTGAAGCACATTTTTTTCAACCCCACATTGCTAATATTTACTTTTCAAAGTATATTTCTTTGAACCAAACTTATAAATAACAAAGCATAAATGCTCTTTCTGTGGTGAACAGAAAAGCAACTTAGTCCCTGTAGCAATATGCTAATCATCTCCCACTGCTGTAACCTTCCCCACCTCCATACCCCACTAAGTCCCTCCTTTGTCAGCCACTCACTCTGTTCTCTTTCAGGAAATGGAAAGCAAGTTCAGGTTTACCTACCTACACATTCAGAGCCTCCTCTTGACTTTTCTTTAGAAAACATTACCGAATATGCAGTAAAGCCTGAAGGACAGGTTATCTTCCAGAGGAAATCCAATTGTTTTACAGTTGTTCTCCCTGTGTAGATAAACAACTTCAACTCTTGGCAACAAACTATTTAGCTTGGAAAACTATCAAATAAAGGGAAGAGAAGTGTACAATGGGTTCAGTTCTAAAACCAAGCATGCTAAATATAAAGAGGTTTTTACAAAGGCATTTTACAAAGATGAGAAAACAGCTGGTAAATCGTAAATTACTTCTACTACACACTATCTCGAAGTGCACCCAACAGTGCTTCACACTACATTCAATTATTCACACATTCACACACACACCCATTCATCCATTGATGGTTGGAGATTGTAGCTACAGCTGCCCTGGGGCTGTTTCACAGAAGCTATGCACCAGCGCCACTGGGCCGTCTGCCTCGCCTTGCCAGGAGCCAAGGCAAACTATTTAAAATAAATAAAACTGTGGAAATACACACTTGTGTTTGTTGGTTTATTGTGAACGTTACAGATTTCACATCAAACAGAAATCTGTAACATCTGCTGTGAGGATGGATCTTTCTTTAGCAGGAATTGTGTTTTCCAGCTACACTGTCAGAAGCACCTCTGTGCCTTTGAAGTTAATTCAGCGACTTTCCCTTATAACAGGGAGATGATGCAGCACTGACAGAATGCCTCTAAGGCAGACAAAAGTTCAAGTTGAATTAGGTAAAAAAGTTAATAGTTTAGTAGCAGTGGAAAGAACACTATAAGTACTACAC
Organism: Poeciliopsis turneri; assembly: GCA_922788865.1. Taxonomy (NCBI): domain Eukaryota; kingdom Metazoa; phylum Chordata; class Actinopteri; order Cyprinodontiformes; family Poeciliidae; genus Poeciliopsis; species Poeciliopsis turneri. Next base: position 133,400 of record CAKLNU010001061.1, on the reverse strand, counting down.
AATATCATATGTTGTTGCAAGTTCTGACATACATAACTGTGTGGTTCATCTAGTAAATATGCTATTTTAATAATCTAATGGTCTGGAGGATAAGCAGCTTATTCTTCTCTTGCCATTCTTGACTAAATTTAGATTTCTAATAAAAACCTGAAAACATGTTCCAAAACATTCATCAAATCAGAATGTTGAGAGCACAAATGTAGGTCCTCCCTCAGTTGAGTTCAGCTCTTTTCCATTGCACTCTTTTTTTCTTGTGGGAACCAATGCAGACTCACCTCACTATTTGTTTTTATTTTCTTTAATTACAGTTAACAGTGATGCAGTGTAGCATTGTCTAAATTCACACCAATCAAACACAATGTCATAAACAACTCAGGTAAAGTTATCTTTCCTGTGTTTACTCTGTAGATTCTAATACAGAATGGATCTAACGGTATCAACATTTATTGCACAGTTGAAAAATTTTCAATCTCCCTGGGTGAAACATATAATGAAAGATATAAAATATTTTAATTATTAGCTTTTATGTATCACAAACAGTAATTATTTAGTTAATAGGAAAATCACATATTTGGGCCAACATGTTCAACTTACGGTGGATCCCTTTAAAAAAAAAAAGGGATCATTTATTTTTGCTCCGGCCCATTTCTTTGTAGCTATCTTACATGACCAAACAATGCAGCTTTTTCCCCTCTCGACATCTTGAGAGGGGAAAACAATCAAACAATCAAGTTTATTTGTTTAGCACATTTCAGATGCTTTATATAATAAAAACACAAAATGAAATTTTTTTTACAGAAAACACCATACAGTTAACTGAACAAACATCACATTTTGATAACTGCCTTCACCAAAATCAAAATCTTCGTTCAGCTGTTCAAAAAATATAGCATGTCAAACTGAAAGTGGAAAAAGATCCATCAATGGGATCCATCTGATGACTTCAATCAGGAATCTGACTTTTACAGATTCCTGAGTATTTTTTAAGTTGCAATGTTACTTTAACTCAACTATTATTCCCTAGAATTATCAACCAATATTCTGCACTGAGATGTATTTCTCAAAAATATGTCTTAAACTGGCAAAAAACATATTTTCACATTAAGAACAGCTTCTAGTCAGCACTAGTCAAAGTCAGTAGCTTACTTTAGGTGGATGTATGGACCAACCAGCAAGACTCATGTTTTATGTAATTTTTCTCATGTCATTAAACTGTGTTTTTCAGATGTACAGTAGTTCTGTATAGTTGTTAATTACTTTCTAGCATTTTTGAAAGAAATAACTAAATTATTTAGGTCTAGGCTTACATGTATTTTATACATAAAAACTTTAAACACAATTAAACAGCAAGATAATTTATGGTGTGTAATTTGGATTAATAAAGTTAATTAAAACTTTTATTTAAAAAAAATGAGGAGGAAACAATTCCAGACATGAGACAAGTCATTTGCATCATTTTATTTTGTCTCATTATTGTAAAGTAAGATAAAGTACTCTTTCAAAAATGTTATTTTGATAAATGTGTGTGCCCTCCATTCTAAAAAGATAGTAACTGCTGTCTGGGTTGCAGTGTAATATATTAGTGCTCTGCACTTTGACTTTATTTTGTGATTACAGAAACAACTTATGATGCTATTTTCTGTTTTCATTCACAATTTCTTCTGTAATAGCATGAAAAACACAAAACTCTAAATGTATTGTGAAAATGAGGAGTAGGACACTTGTCAGGAGTCACTGCAGTCTCTGATTCATTGACAGGGAAATAAATGTAGCAATAATGGCCTGACTATAGCTATTAGGTTTGATGCATTGCTTTACATGTGAGTGCACATAACAAGCCTGAAGTAAGACAAATGGCTGCATAAATACTGGGTGTTTCATTAAGAATAAATTGAAGTGAACTAAATGTATCTGACTGATAAACTTATCAGTAAGATGAAAACTGTCTAACCCCTTTATGACAACAGTCATCACCACAGAGGATAAAACCACAAGAAAGTCAAAAGTTTTTATAGAAAACCCAAAAACATATGGAATAAGAATCAGTATGTAACCAATAAAAAAAATAAACTTGGAACAGCAAGCAGTTATCAATGGGTTCAAACTTGATCCAGCAACTTTGACTGTGGCATTGCCTCTCCATATGCAATCAGACATTTGTTGCTTTGAGAAACCAGGCAGGTATCAGGACATGGGTTAAATACTTGTTTCAGAAAGTCCAAATATTATATATACTCCAAAATATTTATCTGAATCGCTAGCATAGGCAGCATACCATTTCCCCTGCTGACAGTGATTTGGAGACATAAAATGTATGCTAAGCTGAGCGTAATTCAGCAAATGTGAGCTTAGAGCTAACTTCAACTATATCAAACTTCAATTACCTATTTTTAGCCTTTGTTGTTCTTCATTACAGTCAATACATCAGCATGACCTTACAGTCGCTTTTCTCAAATCATAGTTAGATCCATCCATCCATTTTCTCCCTCTAATCCGGGGTCGGGTCGCAGGGGTAACTGCTTCAGAAGGAAAGTCCAGACTTCCCTCTCCCCAGCCACTTCTTCCAGCTGTTCCAGGGGAATCCCAAGGCGTTCCTAGGCCAGCCAAGAAGCAGCACCACCTTAACTGGCTCCTCTCAACATGAAGGAGCAGCGATTTTACTCTGAGTCCTTCGCGTATGGCTGAGCTTCTCACCCTATCTCTAAGGGAGAGCCCAGACACCCTATGGAGAAAACCCATTTCAGCCATGATCTCGTTCTTTCAGTCATGACCCAAAGCTCATGACCGTAGATGAGGGTAGGAATGTTGACAGGTAAATGGAGAGCTTCTCTTTTTGACTCAGCTCTCTCTTCAACCCTGTGGACCAGTGCAGTGCCCGCTTCACTGTAGATGCTGCGCCAATCCGGCTGTCGATCTTACGCTCTCTTGTTCCCTCATTCGTGAACAAGATCCCAAGATATGGTTTATGGTTAGAGCCTTAAAGCTGTGTGTGTCTGTTGTAAATCATTTTTCCCCACTTCCTAGTATCAGAAGAGGGGAATATGATGGAAAATATTTTGCAGCATGAGAAAAAGAAGGATTCAATTAGTCTTAATCAGCTGATAAACAAGCTGACAAACAACATAAGATTTTGTAACGAATTTAGGAGCTTTCAACATGACATTTATTAACAACCATAAAAAAATGAAGCTTCCTTTTTTTTGTCTAGTTTATAGATGGTAGCTTTCATACCAAAAACATACTAATTGCTTCAGACATAAATTACATTAAAAATATTGTTTCTATCATAAAAATTAAGCTTAGTTTAAAAAACAATAAAGGATATAATAGCAAACATTCCAGTCTATTTATTTCCAACACAACAAACCAGCAAAAATCTATAGACCAAGATGTGTTTTTATGACAGTTTTTAAACGTTACTCCAAAATATGGATAAAAGGATAAGCCTGAAGGTCAATGGTATTTTAAAAGTTGCATCACTGAATATACTAAATTGTCTGTACAGGGCCATCACAGAGACACATTGGAAAAACTATTCACAGGATGATGTTGTAGAGTGACCAGTTGACCTAATGTGCATATTATGGGAGCACATATGTACGAGGAGAACATGCAGACTGCATCCAGAAAGACCCTTCCTTGGATTTTTCCAGGGTCTTCTTGTTGCAAGACAAGCATTTCTTGCTGCTAACTGCAGCACCTGTGCCAAACATCTCAGAGTAAATGTAAAAGGCTGATCATAAATCCTGGTTGCATTCTCAGAAACTAAAATATTTTTTATCATACATCTACTATTATAATTACCATATGAATGCGTACAGTTGGTTTCCTTAACTTTGTTCTCTTCACTGGATGAGCCAAATCACAGCTTTTACACTGGTTGCATCTGTATACTGTATATACAGACTGGGATACCTCTCAGCTTTTATCTTATAATTGTTGAGGTTTAACTGACTACAGTTCAACGTGTCTTCTACTTCAATTTAGAGAGAACAGGCTGAGAGTATGGCTGTCAAGGATCAGGGCTACTTTTTTGTGTCTTTACCTTCAAATCAAAATCAAATCAAATTTTATTTGTATAGCACATTTCAGCAGCACGGCATTTCAAAGTGATTTACATCATAACAAACACAAAAACACAAAGTCATGCAACATAGAATCACCAATACATTAAGTCATGTTCCATCATTAAATTTTTAATTGATTACGTTTCAAATACAATTCTAAACAGGTGTGTTTTTAGTTGAGATTTAAAGGAAGTCAGTGTTTCAGCTGTTTTACAGTTTTCTGGAAGTTTGTATAACATTTTTGGTGCATAGATGCTGAATGCTGCTTCTCCTCATTTAGTTTTTCTGGTTCTGGGGGATGCAGAGCAGACCAGAACCAAAAGACCTGAGAGGTATGGAAGATTGATACAACAACAGCAAATCTTTAATGTATTGTGACACTAAACCGTTCAGTGATTTGTAAATTAACAACAGTATTTTAAAGTCTATTCTTTGAGCTACAGGGAGCCAGTGAAGGGATTTTAAGACTGGTGTTATGTGCTCTATCTTACAGGTTTCAGTGAGAACGCGAGCAGCAGCATTCTGGATCAGCTGCAGCTGTTTAATTGATTTGTTGGACAGACCTGTGAAGACGCTGTTGCAGTAATCAATGCAACTCAAGATAAACACATGGATGAGTTTCTCTAGATCTGGCTGAGACATTAATCCTCTAATCCTGGAGATGTTCTTCAGGCGATAGAAGGCCAACTTTGTAACTGTCTTTATGTGGTTCTAAAGGTTCAGGTCCCAGTCCATCACTACTCCCAAGTTTCGGGCCTGATCACTAGTTTTTAGTTGTAATAACTGAAGCTGTGCATTGACTTTAGATCGTTCCTCTTTAGGTCCAAAAGTAGATTGTTCCTCTTTAGGTCCAGCAGTGAGTGGTGATTCACTCTAAAATGCACTCACTTTCATCACTTCTAGCTTTTTCTGTTGCTCTTCAAACTAGAAAATGTAACTAACCTTAACATTTTTGGTTTCTGGTACTCCACATCCAGATGCAAATGTTTGAGATGCTTGAAGGACATTTAGGTAGCCGCGCCAGGCTAAACTTACAATCAGAGAAGCTCATTTTCAGTAAAAAGACACAAAGCCACATTTTAACATTTTGTTTCATTTGAGATATTTCTGTTTTTCACAGAAAAGTGCAGTGTATGTATTAGGCTAGATTTCTTAGCTTTGCTGACATTATTCATTAAACTTAACATCTTGCATGAAAGTTTTATTTGAGGAATGTTATCTGAATTTCTTGGAGATACACACCATTTCCATTAACCAAAGTTTATTGCAAAAATATGGAGTTGTTTGATTAGTAAATAAGATATTAATGATTTTTGAGGACTGTAAGTGAATTCCAAAATCTGCAGTGTACTCTTCTAAGACACAAGGGCAGGATGGGAGAATTTTTCTGCCATAATTTGAGAGCACACATTTCAGTCTGAAAACAGAATATCATTCTTCTCAAGACTTGTAATGTTTGTACTCAAAACTTTTGTTTTCATCAAACATTCATTTCACACTCAAAACTTGTCTCTGCTTGGATCAAATCTCCTCTTGCAAACCTCTCTGCTCGCTTGCAAATCATTTGTGTGCCCTGACTTGATTTTAAATAAAAAGTTGCCAATGATTGAGTCTACCGACTCAATCAGTCTATAGGGAGACTCTGCTTCCTATAGACTGTTATAGCATGTTATTGATTGCAACCTAAAATTTTGTGCATGCACACAACACTGGGGGACAAAGAGACAATTATTTTACTTGCCATTCATACACGCTCTGCCATGGTAGAACAAATCCGTTAACAAAATTAAATGTGGAGATGTAGATATGACCAGTTCAGTGCAGTGCACATCACTGGAAAAAATAACGCAGAACCCATTGAAGAACAAATATAAACCACTTGTATTCTTCTTTTTTCTAGCTCTTAAAGAGCTAGAAAGAGCTAGTGTGTCGGCTATGCTACACTAGTTGCCATAGCAGCTGACTGACAGCTCCATAAGTGTGTCAGAATTTAACACTAAAATAAACCTCTGTAATCTATGAACTGTAACTGGATACAGGTAGATTTGAAGACTAATTACAGAGCTTCAATGTAATGGAGTTGCAGGAACATTGCTTTTTCAACTGTGGAGAAAATGTTCATTGATCAAACTCAGGCGGCACATTTTACACATGACACTATCCTGTGATGAATGGTAATGGACAGAAAAGGTCTCCAGTGCTTTTATTTGTAAGGTTTGAAAATGGTAGCCAGTAGCAACACAAAAAGGAGGGGTTTAAAGATGTAGTAGAAGGTAACTGCAGGGTCAATTCAGGCTATATGGAAGGTGGGCTGTAGAGGAAAAAGAGTGGATGGAAGGAAAGGCAGAAGGAGAAACAGAATGGAAAATCAATAAAGTCATCAAAGATGAATTGTGCGCTGAAATGACTTCTTAAGTCCTATCAGGAAAGCAAGTGGGAGGTGAATGCAGTAAGAAACCATGTCCTTCAGCAACACTGAAGAACTGAGCCACCCACTTTCACACTCACAGTAAAATGGAGTGGAATGAATGTTGCTCACAACAGTACACACAGCACTATTTTGCTTTCTGTTTTATTGCATGCCATGTATTCAATTAGAGAATATTGATTTTACTAACATATATAAATATATGTATATGTCAGTTTTTGAATATATGCTCCACACTAGCATTATATTCCTCATATATTACTGCATAGTTGTCTACATTTTTACAACAAAATCAAACCGAGAATCCACCATTCACCAGTAGCTGATTCGAGAGCAGATTCATTTGGTGTGACCGAATTCCACGTCACACCAACATACTATGTTTTAAAAGTCGAAGTACCACAATTGACATACTTCTCTCCCTTTCTACATATTTTTCTTAAAAGTTTTTCTTGACCTCTTCAATGAAGTAGTTGTCATTTAGTTGTGTTAATAATTAATGGCAATGTACTATTCTAATTAGTAGCAAACAAATATTATATTGGGAATAAACTATCCTCTTGTGAAATTTGAATGTCATTGCATTTTGTTTATATTTTTAAAAACACAAAAAATAAATGTAAGCCTTCTGGAAATGAGTTTGGAATATTCACCTGTGAGTTCTTCATCAAGATAAAGTTACAGTTACACCTTTCAGAAAATGAGATAAGGTTTTGTCTTACTCAATCAATCGTGTAAGATGGGTCAGTGCTGTGAACCCACCGCTCCCTCTAAAAAAGGCTACTGCTCAATTTTGTGCTGCTGATAAAAAAATATTGTGGAGGTAGTAAAATGGGTAGTAAGGGATCATAAATTAAAATCTTTGACTCCTGTGTTAACCATGCTTTTATGAAAATCAAAATATTATGAAATGTTAACTAAGATTTTCCAATGTATTTGCAAATGACCATTATCATATTTAGGCCAGGGTGGTGAGAACAGTGTGTAGACCCATTGCTTTTCAAGGAATTCATTTTCTTTTAACCGGCTAATTGGAAGAATACTCAAAAACGTAGTACAAAATTCCACTAGCAAAAAAATTTTTAGATCAATAATATTTAAAATTAGAGTCATCAAATGGGTCAACAAAGCCACCTAAACTCCATTTAATGTAGGCACTTGAAATTTGGTCCACAGATAGATTCTTATCTTGTTGTTTATCTGTTTCCAATTTGGGAATCAGTGATACTTGTATTTTCAGAGTGCTTAACCGTTTGATTTTTCATCGCCATGTTGAATTGTTGAACCATGCTTGTGTTGGCAGTAATTCTTCCCAGCCAGCAGATGGTGGTGTTTTCATGTTAAGTTTGTTATTGAACAGGAGAATGAGTTCAGAAACGCATGTATAATGGAAGTGTTAGTTAACTCCAGTCTCTTCTGATTCTGATTGTCCCTTTATTCTCACACCTGCTACATTCCTTACCCAAAAGACTGGGGATTCCTCTACACTTCCTGGAGACTATGAGACTGGAGCTATTTACAGATGTCAGTGGAGGCAGGTGCCTCCAATGTTCCAATGTTTTTTGGCATCGTTGGAGAAGTCAATACTTGCCTACCTTGCGACCGCGACGAAAGTGGCAATCAGAGAAGCCTAATCTTCAAGATCGAGATCTTGTGCTTTTGAAGGACTGTCAAGCCAAGAGGTACTTGCGGATAATACCTTCATTGGGCAAGATGGACATGTTAGGAAGCTTGAAATTGATGTCAGTTCTGGAGGCATAGGTAAGACCTTCTTGAGGCCAGTTTCTGGAGTTGTTCTCCTTCTGAAAAATACTTGTGGCAAGATATAACTACTGTCCTTAGTTATCTGTAACTAAGGACAGATGCAAATATGTAAGGACAGTAGGCTTGACTTCTTCAGGCTTCAGAATGAGCCTGAAGAATGTCAGGCTCATTCTTCAATTTCATTCTGCTTGTTGAATTGTTTTGGACCTGGTGGCCCCATCAAGAACCAGATGACAGATGTCCAAGTCAAAGCCTTGGTTGAATAAACATCCATCCATCGTCTAACACCTTGTCACCATTGGGTCGGGCAAGAGACGGGGTACGCCCTGGACAGGTCGCCAAATGAATAAACATACTCATGCCATTAGATAGAAGTGCGTGAAAGCTGAACAGATTTCTTGTTTGCAGGTTTCCTTTGAAGTGATAAAAAATAGTTGGTATTATCAGAGAGCTGAGAATTTTTCCCTTTATTTGGTTCTTAATTTCTTACCATGAACATGTTTTAAAAAAATTAAGCATACATTTTTCTGAAAGTTGGCTAATGCTTGGAGTTGATGTAGATTTGAATGGAATCTATGTGACTGGGGTCACTTTTAAAAGAGGGGCCCACCTACTGGAACAGGTTGATCACATGCAAATTGAGGAGGGAGTTAAGTAAAGTGCACAATGACAAATTGAGAAAGATGTGGGAGCGACAAAGTTCAGGGGTTGAGCAGCCCTGATAAAGACAAGGTTTATTGCAGAATAGGGAGAACAATGTCACTTCTTGTAAAAGCAGAAAGTAATGAGAGAAAAAATCTGAAATACAAATATGTAAAATTTAAAAATAAAACAAAACTAATAATAATTAATAATAGAGCAGGATTATCAAATACAATGTACCGGCAAGATGTTGGTCCATACATGAAGCTTAGAGCACATAAATTAATCCTCAACTCAGCAGCGCAAGCATATTTTCTACTGCTCTTACCAGAAGCAGCTGAGGCCTTTTACAGCTGTCTTTATCAGGGATTTTATGCTTACAAAATTACCAGCTCAGCAAAGGACATAGATTTGAGAGTTTGAAAAAAGAAGTGTTGAAAATAGAGCTGAACAGACTGACTCAGGAAAATATAGTACCACGTACTTAAAAGCTTTAACAGATGAACATAAAGATAAATGTAAATGATGAAACAGGCTTCATTTGTTTCATTTGGCGATGAAGAAACTCATCTTCCCTAATTCCAAATGCTGTGCAAGCCAAAAATACATTGTGTGTGTCCATGTATGAAAGAAAAAACATAACAGCTCATTCATAGAAACTGTTTAGAGCGAATCCGATCGGGGTGATGGGATAGTGGATGTTCTTGCATCAAAATGTGATTGAAGTCGGAATTGTTTCTGCACTGACTTTCTCAGCAATTTTTTTTCTACTCCATTCAAGTTGGGACATTAACCTTTCACCGCCCAGTGTTGTCAGTAACGCGTTACTGACGTCGGACCACTTTTTTCAGAAACGAGTAATTTAAGGCGTTGCTATTTCAAATCCAGTAGTCAGACTACAATTACTTATCGAAATCACTTTGCGTTACTGTGTGTTACTGTCTTCTTTTGTTATTTAATTGTATTTCCGCGACAAAATCAGGGACAGAAATGTAAACGATCGAGGAAGATGCGCATTTTAGTAATGGAATGGAACACATAGGCCTAATAGAAAAACAGAAACTATTTTGAGTTTCTGTTGCCAAGTCCGATTATTATAAGCGACTTTAGGCTTTTTTTTTTTAAGTCGCTTGCAGATTTAATAAGTCGCGGTTTTGGGTCTTAATAAGCAGGCATAAACCCAGAATTTGTCTGACATTTTAGTCACTCTCCCTGTACATCATTTCCCGGATTATCCGTCCTGCTGTGTCTTTGTTAATGTCAAGTTAATATATTACCTGTGAATTACGTTGAACTATCCAGAAAATTGGAAACATCGAGACTAATATGAACACCGCAATAAACGTGAAAACAGCCACGAACGAACGAGTACGCGATTATAATTATTAATATGTATATAAAATGTCGCAGATCTGTGCAGCAGCCATCTGAATTGCGGAGCGGCAGGAGGAGATCTGTGCGCTGCGCTCTGACACCAAACACAGGGCCGTAACGAACAACCTGGAGGCTGGGTGCAGGGATGCGGGCTTTAAAATCCTTCTTTGAGTTTTCCAGAAAACGGTGGCCCACACAAAAACACACACAAATGACTAATGATTTTTTTTTTGTACTAAAAAAAAAAAAAAAATCCTATTTGACATTGTTGATGTTATCATTATAAAATGCAATTAAGTATTGGCAAAGATCAATGCCATTTTCACAGATGCTTGAGGATGTAGGGGGTGGGGGATTAACACAGTGACTCTTCTGTCAGTCAAAATAGAAACTGTTTTGGAACCTCTGGCGATCATTGGGGTGAGGAGGATTCTTCATCAAATGAAAAACCTTCCAGAGAACTCAGAGTGTCCTCTTCATCAAAAAACAGAGCTTCTTCAGTCAGTGGTTTACATTAACAATGTTCCTCTTTGGCAATTAAAAGTTAACTGACTATTATGTAAGCAAAGTCAAAGGTTTGTGACAGCCTTTTCTTTAAGACATTTATCTTGCTGTGACAAATAAAGTCTGCACCATTGAATTTAAGTGATACAAAACAAAGATTTATTTCCCTTCCATCCATCCATCCATCCATTTTCCGTCACCCTTCTCCCTAACGGGGTCGGGAGTTGCTGGTGCCTATCTCCAGCTGCGTTCCGGGCGAGAGGCGGGATACACCCTGGACAGGTCGCCAGTCTGTCGCAGGGCAACACAGAGAGACAAACAGGACAAACAACCATGCACACACACACTCACACCTAGGGAGAATTTGGGAAGGCCAATTAACCTGACAGTCATGTTTTTGGACTGTGGGAGGAAGCCGGAGAACCCGGAGAGAACCCACGCATGCACAGGGAGAACATGCAAACTCCGTGCAGAAAGACCCCGGGCCGGGAATTGAACCCAGGACCTTCTTGCTGCAAGGCAACAGCGCTACCCACTGCGCCACTGTGCAGCCACTTATTTCCCTTCCATGACCTGTAATCAGACGAGGTAAGGAGAGGGTTGTGGGAGTGGAAGAATAGTGTGAAAAAGCAAAAACCACCAAGCGGTTTTATTGAGTGAAGTTTTATTTGTCCCTTTCAGATGATAGCAGCATATAGCTGATTTTATCAATGTACATTGCTGTTTTATGTTTTCTTCATTAGCACACAATTCAAGAAGAATTGTGTGTCTAGAAAGACACAAAGGTGTGTGTTGCTCGGTACTACATGCAGAAATCCTCCTCTGATGGAAACAGTGATGGGGAAGTTGCAGAAGTAACTCTACTGTGTGGAATGAAGAGATGAGTCTGGGGAGAGAATCCCAAAAGCCTGATATCTGCTGCTTCATTGGCAGCTTAATAGCGTGTGTCATAAATGGTGTCACCACCTCATTTCTGCTTCCCCCGCAAACCTTTATCTCAACATACCCACACACACCTGCCCTAACAGCATACAACTATGCTGTACACCAATAACTCAGTCTTCATCCTGAGCCTGGCAGATAATATTTCCACTTTCACAGCAGGACATTTTATCTCTCTTCTGCAAGCATCATCAGCATCACTGTGATTTTGCTCTTTAATATGCCTTATAATATATTTATAAATCTATCCACCAGCCACTCAGCTCACTTTTTTTTTATAAAATAACTGACAATAATAAACAGAGTACTGTCAAAGCGGTGGAGTGTGTAAGGACCTACACAAAGCAGGTTAATAGAAACTTAACTTTGAACAAATAAGATAAATTGTAAAAACATAAATTAATCCACATGATTAGAAGCAAAAACATGACTGAGAAGAAATTGGTTACCTCCTGGGTGTTCCTAAGATTTTTCCTTGAGAAAATATTATTGAAGTTAGTTAGGAAGTAACAGAACAACTTCTGCAAAAGAGATCCGATCTGAACAAACTGCACATGATCAAAAAACATTCTGCATTAAGCAGTGTAACATATTCATAAAATTCTTCTTATTCTGTCATTATTACTTAGTTTGGCAATCAGAAGATTGTGAGATTGATTCCAACTTTCCATGCCATACTAATGCACACTTGAGCAAGGATCATGTCCTCCCCAGGACATCCCAAAATAATTCATATATCTACTAGGTTTAGATAGAAAATGATTTGCTTTTTTGTAAATTTATTTCTGATGGGAGCGAGGACAGGAATCTCTCAAAAGATAATACAAAATTGTAATGGAAGCATCAGATAGTGGAACCATTGAGAGCCTGCTGACCTGCAGTATCTTAGTCTTGGAGCTGCAAGGTCTCAGACCGAAAATCTCTGCAAAAAATGGTGAGGGCAATAGAGAGGATCTTTGGGACTCCAGTCCTCCATCCAGAACATTGCACACAAACACTGCTTTGCCATAGCTATTGTGGTAGTTGTTGTTTTGGCTCTGATGGAGAACATTGCCAATAGAAGGATTTGGAGGGAGAGTGTGTTCAGAGCTCTATTGATCTGGGACATGTTGATGATAGTTTATTAGCGTTTAGCTCTGCGCAGAAGAAGATACTGCGGTGCAGGTCTAGCTGCTGACAGGTCAGACAGTCATCCTTCAGTTGAGCCATGCTGGCTTTGTGAATGGACAGAAAGCATCTCCATGTTGTAAATGTGCAACTTGTGCACACGATTCCTCTATTTGAAATATCCATCTACATTCCCCACTCACCGCAAAGGTCTTTCTGGGACTCTGTATTGCTCTGCTGTTCAAATAAGCATTTCCACTTGGATCTCTTTATTTTGATATTTTTTCTATTTGGAATTCTTTCTTTACAATATTTTTTTTGTTTTATTTTTATGTGTGGTGACCTTATGTGCCCTGAAAACAAGGTCATATTTTAAAATAAAAAGCATAATTAGTACTATAAATATTTGTCCTGATACAAGCAAGCAACATAATTATTGCTTCATGTGGTAGCAGCATTCCGGGTATTTATACTAACTTAAATATATATTTATGAAGGGAAAAACTATTTATTCCTGTCACAATGTCGTTTTTATTTTTATTACGGGATTTAAATCCTGCTTACATGTTTGCTTTGGTATTTGGATAATTTATCTGGTCATTTCAAAATTCATTCAGCTTATAATAAATATCTTGGTAGATTTTAAAGGCTACTTTAAACATAGGTCCTAATTTTAAGTCCCAACCAATGACCAAGGACACAACAACTGAGATTAAGCAGAGGTTCAAATGGCAACCAATTGCTGTCACTGTCACTATTTTGACTCCTTAAGGACAGTAGAGTCAATGTTTAAGGTTCTGGTTTAAGGTCACAAATTCCTGATATCATTCCTATTAAGAATTTGATGGCAAGACCTGAGAAGGTATCAGAGTGAGGCAAACTTAATTTATTACTTCCAACAACCTGTTGTGAGAAGCAGGTGGAAGAAAAATCCAAATGTTTAAGCTAAGTTATGCAATACAATGACAATTCTAGCAAATACTAAATGTTTCATTGTTGTGATGTGCTTACTTCATTCAAAGTAAAAAGTAAAACACCAGCTTGCTCCAATGCTTTTATTACCGTCTCTGGAAACATAGCTGCCTTGACAGGAGGCAGTTAAGTTTGTTATATGCTCAGAATACAATTCCTTTAATAAATAATAAATAATAAATGCTTCCTATATCATCTCATTTCAGAATTTAAAAAAAGTAAAATAGAACTTGAAAGGATATGCTTATTTTTACATTGTGTATATTAGTATCTGATTTTTAATTATATGTAGACCTGCTTTACAGGTTTCAAATGACAAAAAAAGATATTGTTGTTCTTATCACTTTTCAGTAATCTATCATCAGCAATTAATTTTATTATATTATTATATTACACTGACTCTGACTGCCGAAGGAGGAACAGCTTATTCTGCTCTCTCTTGTCCTTACTGATAACTCTGCCTGTGAATTATTTTTAAAGCGACAATTTTTATAGTTATATTTACATTATTGACATCTTAACTGGATTACTCCAAACCTAAGGACTGGGGAATTTTCTTACTTTTATTTTTACCTTACTTTTCTTTACCTCCAAGTTAAACCAGGGCAAAATGCCTCCGGCTGACCCCAAGGACATGAGCAGTATTTTACAACGACTTCAGTCTATAGAAATGAAGATCAAACTGCTGGAGGTGAACTTTGAGATCAACGCTACCTGTGGAAATGAGACAACCCTTCCTCAAATCAACAGAGAGGTTGTACGCCCTGCACCGAGCAGCTCACCGTGGAACGCTCTGGGTGCCAAGCCAAAACGGGAGTCTCGCACTGCGGATCCGTTGAGACGACCATCAGGGAGAACCCTGCACCTGGACGAATCAGCACGGCCGGCTCTGAGTCGAAACCCACCTTCAACTTCAACACCTGCTCCGCCAAAGAAAGATAAACAAGCAGCTGCAACCAAAACGCCTCCACCAACCCCGCTCCCAGGGACAAAGCAACCTGCACGAGCCTCAAAACATTCTGAATCTGTGGGAATCCCACTGACAAACAGATTTTCTGCACTCCAGCCTGAGCCTCTGAGTGAACCTTTGCCTTCAAACATCAACAGTGAGGCAAGACCAACACTGATCAGCCAGATATTGAGACTTTAGTTGTGCATGTTGGAGCCAACGATCTGGCAAAGCAAAAGTCTGAGATTCTGAAAAAGGACTTTAATATTCTTCTGAACACTATGGGAAAATTAAAAATGAAGTTATTTCTCAGTGGTCCAATTCAATCACATCAATGGGGAGACGAAAAACACTCCAGGCTGCTCACGATCAACAAATGGCTGATTAAAACTTGCTCTACTAGCTCAGTGACCTTCATCGATAACCTCTGGATCTATTGGCAGCGCTTTCACCTTTTTGGAAGAGGAGGATGCAATCTAAATAAACATGGGATAAAGCTACTCACTGCAAACCTTTTTTATTTTATCAACAAGGACAGCAACAGGATCACCTCTTCAGAAGAACAGGCTCAAGGATGTCTGACTAGGATGGAACGCTCCCCAGATCAGGAGCATGATACTCCAAAACAAGCTGATAAATCGACTGGAGACGGCGCGACTGCTTTCCTCCCTCTTTCCCCCCTCCCTCTCTTCTCCTACAATCATTCACAGGATTCAATAGATACCAATGAAGAAATCTCTTCCGGACCAGAGTTTCTTAAATTTACAGGTGGAATGAATCAACAGGTTCGCCTCGGCACGTCTCTCCTTAGCACTCACGTAGCAGACCTCACTTCATTTAAGCCACCTGCCCCTGACTTTCCAGAGGATCCATCACGGTGCGTTTCTGAGGTCTGAGGCCGGGGACCAGATATTATTTTCACACCCGTCTTCCTCCAGAATGTAGCTGGCCCCCGGGTACTGCAGAACAGGACATTACCTGTCCGGATCACTAGAAGAAAATTTACAAAAAACAGAAATATGAAATACAGTGGTCCTAATTCAAACCTCATACTGATCCCCTGCCTAAAGGAACCCCAGACTGAAAATCTTTTTGCCTCCAAGTCACTTAAAGTAGCTCTTTTAAATACCAGATCACTCTGTGCTAAAGCTCTATTAATTAATGATTTCATCACTGAGTATAATGTTGATGTTTCTGACAGAAACATGGTTGAATGACGACAATGACCAAATTGTACTAATTGAATCAGCGCCTCCTAACTGCAATTTTTTAGTGAGAATAGAAAACATAAAAAAGGAGGAGACGTGGCTTCTATATTTAAGAATGCCATAAATTGTAGTAAAATTTCTTTGGGTCATTTCAGTTCTTTTGAGTATCTTGGAATTCATGTTAAAGGCTACAAACGAACTTTGACACTAACTTTATACAAAACTCCAACATACGTGAAAAATGTCTTTACTGACTTGAATGATCTTCTATCTCTCATATGCATTGATTATGATTGTTTAATAATTGTTGGTGATTTCAACATTCATGTGGCCAAACCCCAAGACAGAGGAGCAAAAAAGTTCTCTAACATTTTAGAAAATTTTGGTTTAACACAACATGTCAAACAAGCAACACACACTCAAGGTCACACACTGGACCTGGTTATCAGGAAGGGTGTGAATATTTCAAATGTCTCTGTAACTGATGTCGCACTGTCGGATCACTTTGCTGTTATCTTTGAAGGTTCTTTATTCTTTGACCCACTTGGACAAACAGCTACTGTCACAAAACGTTCTTTTACAGAAAACACAGCAGAAACATTTAATCAAATCTACTCTTCTTCCTCACCCTTAAGCTGTAATGATGTAGATACGTTGGTAGCTGATTTTCAGTCTAAAGTTTCATATATCATTGATTCCATTGCCCCAATTCAAGTAAAGGTTGTGTCTGGTAGGAAGAAATCTCCATGGAGAAATGCACAAACAGTTCGATCTGCAAGACAACTCTGCCGCAGGGCAGAACGAAAATGGTGTAAAACTCAAGTACACGTTCATTGTGATATCTATAAAGAAATATGACATAACTATCACTCAACAATAAAACATGCAAGGGAGGCTTTCTTTGCAGATGTCAGAAACAAAAACATTAACAATGCTCAAGCTTTATTTGCAACAGTTGTCATAGGAGGCTGACAAACCCTCCTATGACATTACCACCTGATCTCCAATCTAATGCTGCCTATAACAGTTTTTCCACAGTGGTCCTAATTCAAATGTTCTCTTTTCAGAGAAAATTAAAAAAATCAGAGGATTAATTTGCACATCAAATTTAAAGCCAGAACCATTGCTGTACCCAAACAAAACAAATACAGGAAAAATGACCCACTTTAAACTACTTAATTATAAAACCCTAGAAGAAATTATAAGTCAATTAAGTTCAAGCTCCCTCTTATTCAATATTTATATTCTCCCACTAGCTCAGGTTATAACAGGAAATAATACTAACTACCATAACTATGCGGATGACACACAGCTCTACGTTACGATGTCACCAGGTGACTCTGAACCCATCCAATCACTGAATAAATGCTTAGAACAGATAAATGTGTGGATGTGCCAAAATTTTCTCCAGCTGAACAGAAACAAAACTGAAGTCATTATTTTTGGACCTAAATAGGAACGATCTAGAGTCAATGCACAGCTTCAGTTATTACAACTAAAAACTAGCGATCAGGCCTGAAACCTGGGAATAGTGATGGACTCAGACTTGAACCTCCAGAGCTACATAAAGACAGTTACAAAATCGGCCTTCTATCACCTGAAGAACATCTCCAGGATTAGAGAGCTAATGTCTCAGCCACATCTAGAGAAACTTATTCATGCTTTTATCTTTAGTCGCATTGAATACTGTAACAGCGTCTTCACAGGCCTGTCCAACAAATCTATCAAACAGCTGCAGCTGATCCAGAACGCTGCTGCTCGCGTTCTCACTAAAACCAGGAAGATAGAGCACATAACACCAGTTTTAAAGTCCCTCCACTGGCTCCCTGTAGCTCAAAGAATAGATTTTAAAATACTGTTGTTAGTTTACAAATCACTGAATGGTTTAGCACCACAATACATTAAAGATCTGCTGTTGTTGTATCCTTCCTGTGGTTAGGATATCATTCTGGCAGCATTTAATGCAACGTTAATGCAGCGCTTTCCATCGACAATAGAACCAGGATTCATATTTCCACTCAATGGCAACTGGTTCATCAATATTCATTTATGTGATCTGGAAGTCACAGCAAGACAACAGGACTCATGACAGACACTGTAGAAGAAGAGATATGGAACCATAAATATCAAAAGAATAAATGCAGAATGCGGGAAAGCAAACAATAACAGGTTTTCGGCAGCTTTACAACTGCTGAGGAATAAAGACTGCCATCAAAAAATTTTAATTTGCATGAACAGGAAAAAAAAAAAAACACATTAACATTGTCCATCATCCCATGTAAATGTTACTAAGTTTATACTGTTCTCATATGTTCACAGCTGAGCTGACGACAAATGACTGCTCTGAGAAGCAGCTGTAAGGTATTGATCAGACAAATCCCAGACAATCCAGAACCAGCAATATCCATATGCACAAGACAAGCTCAGAAAAAACAGAAATGTTTGTTTTATGTGCAAATACATGCATATTTCAGGCTATAAAATGTCCGATCAAATTTTAGCAGCAGAGACACTTTTCCCTTTTTTCTGCAGGTTTTACAACAACTACATTTCTGTACATCTGACTGAAAAAGACAGGATCAATTGCTCTATGGTACCAAACAAAGTCATAAGGACAAGCAATCAAAATGCTTATGGTACTTTCTGCAAATAGAGTTGAATCAAATGCACAATGTTCAATTGATTGCAAAGTTTGGAGCACATGATTAAATTGAAAAATGCAGTGATGATGGGACTGAGGAACACAAATACAGTATGAACTCTGTCATGTGTTTGAGGGGCTGAGATGAAGGCCATCTCTGTCTGGAAGATAATGACCATCTCTAAGAGCACTCATTTCCAGAATACAGCCGGGTGACAGAGCTGATTGAGCTATTATACACTCATACCTGGTATAGGGGGGAGGAGGGTTCAACAAATGAATCTGACACTGACCTGCTGTAAATTCACTTCTTGGAGTGATTTTGAGGTTACTTTTTAAGGATCATCAATAAGAGGCAGCCACAGTCTTTAAAGTTTTTTATGAATGGCACAAGAATGCAAGAACAAAAGTGTTTCTCTCCAGAATGTTGCACACTATGTAGTCAGGGGTAATTTGAGGTGTTTTATTTGTTTGTCCATGATTTGCCAACACGTACATTTTGATATTCCAATTTGTACTCTAACAACTCAATTAATTACCTATGAAATATTCAGGCAAAACAGAAAAAAATAAAACTTTTTTTATGGTTCAAGACTTAAAATAAGACAGGCAGACAATTTAAGAAAAAGGGGGTGGGGTTGTTTTCAACTTAAGTTGAAGCAAAGCTTAGCATAAAAATTATTCCTGGTGATTTTTGTATGTCTTACAAATATTCATACCCTTTGAACTTCACATTGTTTCATTACAAAAACACATTTTCAATTAAGTGTATGATTTTATAGGTAATCAATTTGCAAAGGTAGTAGAAGCTTTATAGTCATGAAGACAAAAACCATCTGAGCTAATCAAAGAAATTGTTATTAAACATTATGTCAGGGGATTGATACAAAAAGTTTCAAAGGCACTGAACATAAACTAAAGTTCATTTACATCCACCATCCACTTGGATCTTTTAATTTTCTTTTTTTTTTCTATTTGGAATTTTTTTCTTTACACTTTATTATTTTTAATGTCAGCAGCCTTAGAGTGCAGTAATGGTCACAGGAAAGTTCTTTGTAAGACACATTTCAAATAAAGTATATAATTATTATTATAACTTCTACTGCTACAAACAAGACCGTTGTTATGGTTGTTGCTTCACGTAGAGGCAGCCATCCAGGTATTTATACTTATTTAAATATTTATGGGTGGCGAAAGGGTGGACCAGCCGCTGTGCTCTATTTCCCGCAAATCAGGTTTTATAAAGGAAAGGTGTGCCAGTATGTGCGTGTGCAGAGCTTTATACAACTGAAATTTTTTTGTAAATTTGTCATTACACCAATTTTTAGTCTGAAAGCTGGGCACTCTTTTATACAAGAGGCCACGGGTCACCATGACTATGCTGAATGAGCTACAAGCTTCAGCAGCTGAGATGGAGAGACTCTTCAGGCAGCAAGAGTCTGATACTCGTCCAGCAAAGCTAGACGAGCATCAGAGAGACTCTATAGTCAGGTGGACACTTCTTTGGTATCTTGAAACCAAAATGGAGGTCAAAGACAGTATGTTTTTATAAAACCTTACATTAATAAAGAAAATCTGAAAAAATATTTACACTCATAATGTTCCATCTACAATATTGAACTTTTTCTACATTTTTCACTTAAAAAAATTTAAGAAATAAAACAGTTTAAGAGAGCTCTTACCTAACTATCTGGGTAAGAGCTTTTTACTTTTTATGGACAATATATATTGGTGAAAGATAATCTAACTCAAAGTGAACTTTTTAGGAGAACTTTGAATATGAAATTCAATTTCTTTAGGTTCTGCGACAGACTGGCGACCTGTCCAGGGGGTACCCTGCCTCTCACCTGAAAAGTAGCTGGAGATAGGCACCAGCACCTACCAACCCCACCAGGGACAAGGGTGAACAGAAAATGGATGGATGGATGGATGGATGGATGGATGGATGGATGGATGGATGGATGGATGGATGGATGGATGGATGGATGGAATTTCTTTAGGTTTGACAAACACAGTTTTGGGTGATGCATAACTGTCCAGACAGACAGGATTTGATTGGCAAATCTCTCCTGTTCCCTTATAGCTCTATAGAAACCCTTACAGCATAGTAATCTCAAATCCAATGCACTGATATGCTCAGATGACCTTTAAAGGTCAAAATCTGACATTTTACATGCACACAAACACATTTTTAGTGCCTTCTCACAACAATTCATTATCAAATTCTTGCACTTTTTGAAAAACACATGACAATATTTCTAAATTTAACTTGAAAATAGGGGTGGTTACATTCTCTCAAAGGTCAGATTGGTGTAGATCCCCTTTTCTTTTTGGTTACTGAAATTACCATTTGGAAATTATTTTATTTGTACTCCAATTGTCCTTGTCTTTGGGGAACGAGATAAGGAATTATTGAGGAGTTTACAGAAACAACTCAAAGTCAAAATTAGAGATCAAGGAAAATTACAGAAAGAAACTGGAGAATAAACTGCAGAGGAACAATATTAGGGATGTGTGGTCATTAATGAAGAAGATTGCAGGCTTCAAACAGAATCAGGATCAGTTAAACTGAAGGCTGGATAGAGAAAATGAGCTGAACACATTCACCAACGAGTTCAGTTCAGGAACAACCTCATCATCCTCCTGTCCCAGCGAGTCAGACATCCCACCCGCTATTGACCAATAGCTTTCCTTACACACCTGAGATCTTTTAACTCCCACCTCAGTCATGGACTCTTTTGCTTCCACAAGTTTGTCTTCAGGAGATGCTGCTGCTTTTGCAATCTTCCTCTCACTTTTCTGTATTGAAAAGTGAGAAGAGGCAGGTGAAAAGGCAGCTGGAGAGACTGAATCTGAAAAAGGCTGCAGGTCTGGATTGTATCAGCCCCTGAGTCCTGAAGACCAGAAGCTGCAGAGCAGCTCTGTGGGATTCTGCAGGATCTCTTCAATATTAGCTTGACCGAAGAGAAGGTTCTGGTGTTGTGGAAGCCATCCAGCCTGGTTCTGGAGAAAACTCACCCTTCAGTTAACACCAACTACAGACCATATTGTCATGACATCCCACATCATGAAGGTCCTGAAGAGACTGCTATCCTGAGTGGCCATCCTGTGACCCCATAACAAGCACATATTAGGACCCCCTGTAATTTGCTTATTGCCGTGGAATTAGAAGTGGAGTACACCTGCTTCAACAAACCCTCTGTCATATGGACAAAGCAGGCAGCACTGTGAGGATCATGTTCATTTCATACAAGTCAGCCTGATCTGCCCTGTCAGAAACTCCAGAAGACGCAGGTGAAGTCCAATCACCTGGGTCTATGACTACCTCACAAACAGACCACATATTTTGACACTGAAGGACTGATAACACAGCAAATTTGAGATGTTTTTTGACTTTGCCTAATCTGGATGTGGCTGAACTATAAAGATGTGAGTTGATGTGCCATCAATCCCCAACTTAGACTTTGGTGTGGACTAACTTACAGCTGGTAAGGTAGTAAGACAAAATACAGATTCTTGCCACAAATGGCAAATGGGGATTGCGCTCAGCCATGTGATACTTCAATTTCTCATTTCACTACAATTTGACATAGACTTCAATGATCTGCTTGACCTATTTCTGTAACCCTGAGGTTCAACACAGCGGAAAACATGGACAGAGATAGAGAGAGGATAACCATTCAGACGAAGGAGTCAAACTAGGTCAGGCTTACGAGGGCACAGAATTTGAGCAAATAAGACTGAACAGTACATATTGAGTAAATTATTTCTGAATTGAGAGCCGCAGTAAATGTGATGTAACTACAGCCACCCCCACCTTCTGTTGTCAATGAATCTAATATAGATTTATGCCTCAGCATTTGAAGTCCAAGCCTCATCTTTTCTTATTGAAATGAGCTGATAACGGGGCACTTTTGGACTTGATTTATGGTCGTGCCTGGCACATTGCAGTGACAGTATGCCAGAGTTTGTGCCCTGCAATGCAGAAGTCTGTAAAGAGCGCTCTGTTTGCAGTTTTCATGAAGGTTCTTTTTTCATCCTGGCTCCTAAGTACTGAAATGATATGCAGAATGGGTGTCCTGCACCGTGGGCAGTAAGACATAATGTGTGGTCAGATGAAAATTAAATGAACACAATCTAATGTGACTTGGATGCACCGCTGTCTCTCCCTCTTTCTCTCTCTCTGTTTCTTTCTCTCACTCTCTTTCTCTCTCACACAGATTGTGTGAGAGAGAAAAACAGAAACTATCATAGTTGTAAGGTATTTTCCTCAAACCTACAAAAATAAAAACCACAGACAACGTATATGAATTATATGGTCAAGCTTTTGCAAAAGGAGAAGTCTCCATGAACAACTTCTTTACGCCGTTCACAGAGAGTTCTGATCTGCTTTCACGTGAGCTCCTTCTTTTATTGTCAAAGAAAGACAGTCAAAGGGGGCAGTCAGGAAACAACAGAGGTCGTAAAATATTTAACAGCAATTCAGTTCCAGGTGTGATATCTAATTTACAATCTGAGCCTAGTTCAGCTCTAGGTCAAATTATCATCTAAAGAATGGGTAGATATACATGAAAAGAATTTAAGGTCTGAGAACCACAGTTTGACTATCTCACATGAAGATAAACAGACAGTAGTAACCTCCAGGTCTGTTTATACACACATAAGGAAGAGAACACTTTAAACGAAAAATCACAATAATACTGATTAACGTTAGACTGAATATGAACTAAAGTAATAACAAAATGATAATACCAAAAAATATCTAACAATAGTCTTCAAGGTAGATGCCGTGTATTGATACAGCTGGCATTTGGTATTCAGATGGTAATGTTGGGAGCTTCATGAGGCTGAGGTGTGCTGTTAAGCAGCATGTGGGATTCCTAATTATGCCTCTTACATATTAACAGTCACAAACACAGTCACCTTGAATTGCCTGTTTTCCTGCTACACAGAAAACTGATCACATTGTTTATAAAAATATTACAAATTTCCATTACTCTAAAGGTAATACTCAGGTGGGGTGTTGAGGTCCTCATGGCTTAGACCTTATTAATATGCTTTGCAGTCATCAGAAGCTTTGCTTTAGGTCATTAAAAAAGGAAAAGAGGAAATTAGCTTTTCCACTTACAACTTGACTAGATCTTGTTTTTATCATTTTGGAAAAAACAATGCCTGCAATAAAAATGTACAAAAGCAGATTTGTTTGCTTTAATCTTCTTTACACTCAGTAATAAAACTTGTCTAAATCACAAACTGTGAAAAATTATTATTCTTTTTGACATTAATTGTTTATTTTTCTTGTTTTAATTATGTCATTATCATGATGTAACCTAATTACAGGTTAAATCCTGCAACTCAGATTTAACCTGCTCATTTAAGATGCCAATGAAGATAAAACAAACACTTCTGCTGGATGTCATAAATATCTTCACTGCTCCTGCGGTGAAGATAGAAAGGAAAACAGTCCCCTGATGAAAGGGCAGCCATTTAAACTTGTTGGGGGTTACAGCATCTCCATGTATTCAGTGCTCTCTGCTTGAACCCAATTTAGAAAGTAAGCAAATAGCGGGTACTGAACAGCTGAGGAACATTAATCACATTGCATTATTTTGTGAATTCACCTCTAAAGGACATTGATGTTAAAACAATTGTAGTTACTTCCAAAAGTAAGAAACACTGGTTCAAAAATAAAAGAAATATTAGAATTAAGTTTTAACTTGATTAAAGAGTTTATACAATTATTGCCCCTGTAATGCATTTCCGAACTGGTTCTCTTATACTTGCAGTCACTGGCTCATCTTAATTACAGTTTTAATCATGGGTTGACAGGACAAAGTGACTGTGGTGGAGCCCTGCTGTTTAATTTCCTATAAAGAAAAAAACTCCATCTTGTTTCCCTCTCAAATCTTAGGACAACATCCTCCTAATCTCAACTGATTCCTCTGTAGGCTGAGTGATGAATTTGTAATATGGAGTTGGTTCCATATTACAAACCAAAGCTGTCATTCTTGCCATGACCACAAATAAACATCTACAGTTGGCAGAAAAAATATTACCAATTTGAGTGTGTGTGTGGCTGTGTGTGTGTGTGTGTGTGGCTGTGTGGGGGTGTGCGTGGCCATGTATGTGTGTATCGGTGTGTACCACATTAGTGAGTAGTGTGTTTTTGGAAGTATGGAGGCTGGAGCTCAGTTTTTTTGTTGGTCATCTGTGCATGGTGGCAGGTGTTTGAAAGGTAAGAAGAGGCTTTAATGAGGACAGCAGTTAGTTGATGACAGATGTGGAATGAGTTAAGAGAATTGTGTGTTAAAAATCACTTTCTCTGACTCTTACTGGTCCTGCTACTAGGAAACTAAACCAGCAAGAAAGCAATAGCAGCTGGCATGAAGTTACTCACCATAGTCAGACAGTAACTGATCAGGGGATTTGAATGATAATGTAAATGATAAATTCTTCAAGTTGTAGCTTCATACCTGGATTTATTGCTGTTCTCAAACATCAGATGAGAAAATCAAAACCAAAGCCTGAAGTTTATCTTCAGTATCAAATAGTTCAGAGTGAGAGTCCCCTCCACTGTTTCTGTCCACCTCTTCATAACTCCTGGTCGTAATCATTCTGTTTATGAACACAGGCATTTATAACCTTCTCCCTAGGTTACAGTAAATTAGCTTAGCTTCTTCCCATTAAGGAGCAGCATCTGTTTTATTAGCTCAATAAAAGAAGTTTTATTGCTCTAACCTTGGGCGTCCTTCATATTTAGGATTAAGAAGTCACAATAAATTTTGCTTAGTCTGAAGGAGTATCAAAAGACAGAAAAAAGTGTAGAAATTGAAATCGATGTCACTGTCAATATGTTTTTTCTGCACTAGAACCATGTTTATGGTTCTGAAAGGTGAAATACTGTGAGGGATTTTCAGGTTTTGGGATTTCCAATTTTCTGGGGGGAGTAGTACAAGAGGGGATGGGGAGGTTCTGATTATAGCTGAGCACCTGCTAAAAAGAAAGACATTTGAGAATTCTTTATAATACTGCAGATTGTCCAAAGCCTCTCTGCACCCATGAACATGAACTATTAATAGCAATTTAGCTAAATAAAATTATGTAGGAGCTGTCAGTCACACAATGACTATTAACCAGAGCCTCTGTTCGTGTGTGCCTACTTACTAGACTTTTCTGTGAGTGAAAAGTCTAGTAAGTACAGTGTACATTTTAGTACACAAGAGTGTTTGGTTATTCAGTTATGGGATGCATGTTGTTAAATTGTCTTGTGGCAACTGAGGAAGTTAAATGAGCATGCTGTCTGTGCACTGTGCAACTACGTGTGTCCTTTTAATAACTGTAAAAGGACTAGAGGGCTTGGGGATGTCAAGTCAACTGTTCTAGACTCATTGTGGAGGCGGTTACAAAGGGGAGCAGGATTCCATGACACATAATACAGAAGACTACCTATAACCTTTTTTCCAAATTGTCATTGCAGTAATTGGGGGAAAAAAAAAACCCTTTAATATCCCCAAACACAGAGTCAGCTGCTGACTTGGTTATGCTGTGTCAGAGCAGGACAAAATTCACCCTACAGGCAGGAAGAAGACCATCCAACCATGCTGTAAAGAGTTTGTTTAAAATTTTTGAAAACTGTAATAATATGTAAAGTGAACTATAATTTGCGTACAGATGCTTATTTCCTGCTTTGTATATTGGTATTATTTTAGCAATCTTCACTGAGCCAGGGAAGGTGCCCATTCTGAGTGACAAGTTACAAATATGTGCTTGAGATTTCGCAATGTCAGAGGTTTCGCAATAAATAGCTTTTTTAAAGTCAAATAATCACTGGTCCAATCTGTGGATTTTTTACTCTTCAATGTCAATAATTTCTTTATCCGAGATTTCTTGCAAGGAAATTGTCGCTGGATTTCTATCTACCGTTAGTTCCGAATCCTAACCTTAATATGTTTGCTTCAATTATTTTGCCAAATTTAGTCCAATGTCTACAAAGAAGTCTCTTTTAACAAATATTGGCAATTTCCTTTACATTTTCAGTATAACTGTCTGTGGAGCTACCATGAAGTATTATTCAGTGTTGTATAAAGTACTGAAATCTCTGAGTCAAGTAAAAGTATAGGTACCGCTCCAAAATATGACTTTGGTAAAAGTAAAAGTCACTGACTAAAATGTTACTTGAGTTAAAGTATCAAAGTATCTGAAACGTCTTGTACTTAAGTATGGAAATTACTGTAAAAATGGATGTACTCAAGTAATGTAATGAAAAGTACAAGTAAAAAGTAAAACAAGGCAAATGCAGTTTGAATGACATTTTTTATATTTTGGTAAACTTGTCAAATATACTTAAAATAATGTACATGACCAAGTCCAGGCAAAATGAAACCTGCTAATAGATATAACTTAACCTGCTTTACAACTGAACCAGCTTCTTAGTAAACTCTCCAGGACAGAAAATACAAAGTTTTTGTAAGCCTTAAGTTTTCCCTTTAAGTAAGGTCAGTGCTGAAAAAGAGAAAAATAGTCAGTACAGAAAATGCGGCCAACATGAAGAAAAAAAGCCGTTACGATTACTCTACTTCACAAACTTCACACAACTGGTCATTATGCAAAAGAAAAAAAGAACTGGGAGGGAAATGCAGCTTATTTGGCATCTGAAGAGGGAGAGCTTTTTTGTTAACTTGGTGTTTAATGGGAGAAAGGTAACAGACCTCTGTGAAGCTGACACCCCACCTACTCAAAAAATCCAGCAAATAGTCTGATTGGTTAGTGCTCCGTTTGTGCAGCTTTGGTTTCCGAGATATTAAAAATTATTTTTTAGGCCATCCAAAATATATACTTTTTAAGATTACAATTACTGAAAATATTGAGTATGACTAAAAATTCAGTAGAGAACAGTGTGTCTCGTATAACAGCGTGAATTTTGTGTCAGTTGGTCACAAGGCAAGAAATCTATTTCCATTAGTTTCTCAGGAGAGTTTGGATGTAAAATTTGTTGACTCTCCCTGAGTGAAACTCCGAGCGCTTGAGGAAGGGGAGACCTAGAGAACGGCTGGCCGAAATTAGCGTTCATGAATCGGATCAAGGGCTGCACAGTGGCGCAGTGGGTAGCGCTGTTGCCTTGCAGCAAGAAGGTCCTGGGTTCGATTCCCGGCCCGGGGTCTTTCTGCACGGAGTTTGCATGTTCTCCCTGTGCATGCGTGGGTTCTCTCCGGGTTCTCCGGCTTCCTCCCACAGTCCAAAAACATGACTGTCAGGTTGATTGGCCTTCCCAAATTCTCCCTAGGTGTGAGTGTGTGTGTGTATGGTTGTTTGTCCTGTTTGTCTCTGTGTTGCCCTGTGACAGACTGGCGACCTGTCCAGGGTGTACCCCGCCTCTCGCCCGGAACGCAGCTGGAGATAGGCACCAGCAACTCCCAACCCCGTTAGGGAGAAGGGTGACGGAAAATGGATGGATGGATGGAATCGGATCAACCTTGAGCTAGACGCCGCTCACACCGGATATTGGAATAGCCAAAATCCAAACTGAAAACAACTTTGCTGCGTTTGTTTTAACGGCACAGACCTGCACAAACGGAGCACTAAGAACCAGCCCACTTTGGTTTGTTCTGGAGCAAAATGGGGGGATGGTGAACTCTGGATGGCCTAAAAAATAATTTATAATATCTCGGAAACCAAACCTGCACAAACGAAAATTTTAACGGCACAAACCTACACAAACGGAGCACTAACCAATCAGACTGTTTGCTGGACTTTTTGACGTAGGTGGGGAGGTGCGAAACCTGTGCATCCTATTGGTGGTGATGAACAAGCCCAGGCAAGCAGGCTTTGTTGCAGTGTATCAGTAGGTGGGATCAAAATACTTACGTTTCTCTCGCTTTTTTGTAACGAGTAACTAAACCACACATTGAAAGTGTATCGGAGTAAAAGTATGCAATTAAGTTCGGAAATGTAATGAAGTAAAAGTGAAAGTTATCAAAAATTTTCTTACTCAAGGAAAGTATGAAGTACTCCAAAATATACTTAAGTAAAGTAGTGAAGTATTTTTAATTCGTTACTATACAACACTGGTATTATTTCTGACAACCCTATTTATCATGATCCAAGTGCATTTGATATCTAAGGAAGTGCATAACTCAATCCAGTATCAGAGAATACAGTGCAGCAAGACAAGTCTCTCATTCATGCCTTATTTGTGGGGGACCAGGTTACCCTGAGCTAGCTCTGTACTTATACTGCTATAGGCCAAAGGTGCTGAACGACAGACCACTTGTCCTCACTCTGCTACTTTCTTCCTCTAGTAGCAGTCTATGTTTGCAAGAACTAACAAGTCTTGTTGAATGATTGGCCTGATAATAATTCAATAAGAGAAATCTTCTTCAATGGCAGAAAATGCCACAAAGGGAATGTAGTTCCCTTTTTAAAGTACTCACATATATTTTAGTGGTGAAACTCAAGATCATTTATGAAGTGTGGACAGAGGGCGTCCAGCCCATGTGTGACAGAGTACACCAAGACATCTACTGACTACTTTCAGAATTTTAACTTAAACCAGAAAATTCAATAACTTGATTGGCTCAAATGTGAAGCACAGCAGAACAGATTAAAGAAATAATAAAGACATATATGTGGACTCATAAACACTGACACAAACAGTCATTGTGAATAAGTATCCCAAGGTAAATACATACATACAAATGAGGAAAGTAAAGTAACTAGCCCAAGCACAAGCACACATATGCTAGTTAATAGAAAACAAACACTTACTCAGGCAGTCTGTAGGGACTGGATTATACTGTCTCTACTTGTTGAACAAATTGCTCTCTAAATTCAATCAATACACCACACACTTCCCTGAGTCTATAGGAGTGTGTAATCAGACTACTGAAGATAAAGAAAAAAGTAGTACACACACACCAAAACTATACTCAAAAATAATAACACAAGCAAACAAAAAGCACAACACTTTTAAAATATTCAGAAAAGTGTTTATGCAACTTATTGAGTTAAGAGTCTTGGAAAACAGAGCTTCAGGCTTCTTCAAAGAGAGTTGAGGAGGAAGGGAGTAGTGTTCACCTCGATCCAACTTCACAGGTTCAACCTCTTGTACTTCTAAAGTAGTACAAGAGGATGTACTTAATTTCCAATACTTGGAAATACTTGGAAACTAATTTCCAAGTATTGAGGAAATTAATTTGGCTCAGTTTCTGTGACAAGCCAAAGTAAGACTTCTCTGATACAAATACATATATTGGAAGGTGTCTGTGTGTAACCTGGTTATATTTCTCTTTTGTTATATTAGACAAAATGTCCTTTTTTTGGTTATTTGTATTGTTCCCTACCTGACTGAAAATCTCTGTCATTGTTTTAACTGTGTTACTTTAAGAGCAGAAGCCCCTCCTTTTTATTTCTTCTTCTGTGGTATTGTTTTAATACCACAGTTCCAGAGAATGTGGTGCTCATAGGGTGTGGTGGCCTTCTCACGCAGCCTCGATGCATCTATGAGTTAAACGTTGAGATCTATGGGTTCAGATTTACAGTACCAACATTCTTGATACCTGGCCAACGTAATAAATTCATCATTGGTAGCAATGTGCTCCGGTCCGTTATTGAATGAAAACTGATTAGAGGTACTGGGAGCTCATTACATCAGACACTGCAAATCCAGAGTGTGAAGAGTTTTTGCAGCTGCTGAGTTGTGTTTCTCGGTGCTCAAACTCCACTTTACCTGACAAGATTAGAACAGTTAGGCTCAGACAGGCTGTCATCCTCCTTCCTCGTCAGGAGTATGTCGTTCCCCAAACCATCCACAGCACCACTGTCATTAGGGGGCACTGTGGTTGTCGAGCCATCAACTTCTCATTCCACTCCAAAAAACATTTTGGTGGGTCTTGTAGTCACACCCATGTGGGGGGATCGTTGGGTCCCTATGAAGGTTCTCAACCCAACAGACAAACTTCTGACACTGACACGCAATGCTAAAATCGCTGATGTCTTCCTATGTGTTGCTGTGGAGGACTTTGTCTTTAGTCAGGTGAAATCTGAACTGAACTGCAACCATTCTGTTGTTTCAACAAGCTCATTACTTCACAGTGCTGATCCAGTGCAGATGCTGAGAGACTGCAGTCTACATGACATCTACATAGAGAGCTGTGAGGTGTCCGATGAATCTAAAAGAAGGCTGGCTGAACTCGTGATTTCTTACCAGGATGTGTTCTCCAAGGGAAAACTGGACTGTGGTGAGGCTGGGGATTTTGTTCCTCGCATTCACTTGACTGATGACCATCAATTTCGCTTGCCTTATCGACGCATACCACCAGCACATTATCAGCAGTTGAGGGAGGTCTTGTCTGAGATGGAGATGAAGGGTATCATAAGGAAGTCTATTAGTGAGTATGCCTTCCCACTTGTTTTGGTGTGGAAAAAGTCTGGAGACATGAGGATATGCACTGACTTCCTCTGGCTTAATGCAAAGACCATTGCCCCATCTGTCTGACTGCCTCGCTGCTCTTGGTGGGAATACTCTTTTCAGCACCATGGATTTGACCTCTGGTTTCTACATCCCTCTCCATGAGTTGTACAAACATTATACAGCTTTTACCACACCACTTGGACTTTATGAGTACAACTGCCTCCCTCAAGGTTTATGCGTGGTACCCGAGTGGTCAATTTTATCAATGAACTGCAGAGATTGTGAACAGAGACTTAAAACAACGGATAAAATTTGACAATAAATTATTAAAAAGGTGAATAATTAAAAGGGAGGCGAAGGCAGTCCTTGTCGGCAAGGTCAATAAACAAGTCTGTAAAAGAGTCTTTGCTGGCCCCAGGGGGTCCTCTCCTACTCCCGATCCTTTTTGCTCAGTCTGACCAATCCTCTGGTCCCCAGCGCACCTCGGCAGCGATCCAGCCACTCCCACTCTGCAGCCGCCCGCCCGCTTCTCGACGGCGACCAAATGAGTGGGGTACTCTTTGGTGACCAGTCCTCTGCAGGACAGCAGAGGTCTGCCTCCGCTTCGACGCCCATAACCAGCTCAGGTCCGTCTGCTTCTCCCCCCCGTCTCACTGACCATGACTTATTATCCTTCTTCCTGGTCTGCACGCTTCTTGATTAGATTCAGAACACCTGTGTCACTGCAGTGGGGCGTCTCCAGATTTACCTGGTACATGACCTCAAAACAACAAATCAAGAACATGCAACACAACAACCCAAAAATGAACTAAAACTGAATCTAAAAGGATAAATAAATTCAAATATAACAAGAAAGTCCAAAATAATGCAAGAACACGAAATTAACTAAAAAAAAAGGAAAAACATGGCCACATTACCATATTATGCAACAGCCCAGCTTCCTTCATGAGGATGATGCTTAACGTTTCCGGTGACTTGACCTTTTCCAGCCTTCTGTGCTAGATGATCTGGGTGTTTCCACCTTCTAAGGAGGAGCAAACACTGTCACAACTTGAAGCTAGCCCAGAAAAAGTGTCACTTTCTCAGGAGGTTTGTGTCACTTTCTCACCAGCCTCCATGTTGTGGTGAGGGCGTAAAACAGCTCCGTGATGTGGGAAAAGCTGGAATAAAGTGCTGATAGAATAGCAACATGCTATTCTATCAGCTATGCTATTCTATTGTTTCTGTTGATCAGGAGAAGGTAAGGGTCATCTCTGGTTTTGAGCAAAAGGAGCTCATGTAGGAGGATGGCTACACTCCGTGCCAGAAAAAGGTGAGGTCATTCTTGGGCATGTTGCTATTCTATCAGCACTTTATTCCAGCTTTTCCCACATCACGGAGCTGTTTTACGCCCTCACCGCAGGTCAGAAACGTAAAGGGCAAAGGACATGGGAAAGCGGGGACTTTTCGTGTTGTGACTCCCCAGGACTGGACTCCAGCTTGTGAGAAAGCATTTGGAGACCTTAAAACTGCACTCCTCAACTTTGTGGTGCTGGGACATCCTGATTTTGAGAATCCATTTATTCTCTCAACCAATTGTTCATTGGAAGGGCTCGGTGCTGTTTTGTCGCAGGTCCCCGCTGATGGAAAGATTGCCAGACTTGTTGCTTTTGCCAGCAAGTCTCTTAGCTGTAGTCAGGCCAACTATCCTGCACACAGGCTCTCAGCCATCGTCAGGCCAACTATCCTGCACACAGGCTTAAAATGGGCTGTGTGTGATAAGTTCAGCCACTGGCTAAATGGTCACAGATTTACTGTGGTGTTCGGATAATAATCCTCTCACATATATCAGCTTGTGCAGCCATCAAAGCTGCCAATCTTTCTCCATCAGCTTGGCACATCTAAAGATTGGAGATTTCTGACCATTGTATGTGACCAGTTTGGGCTTGGTCACATATATCCTGACCAAGCCCAAACTGGATGCCTATGAACAGCACTGGGTCTCTAAGCTTGCTCCATATACCTTTGAGATCAGGTATGGTCCAGGGAGACAGAATGTGGTGGCTGATGCTCTGAGCAGAGCCCCTTTTGTGAACCTTTGGCTGATCGCCTTCTGTCAGAGCCTTGTCAGAAACTTTTGGAGCATGTCTGTGAGGTTTGTGATCATGCAGTGCGGGATGTTTTCTGTTTGACATGTCAGCTTCAATCGGTGGCCAGGATCTGTGACGAGGTCTCCTCTCTTTTTGTCATCTTTCTGCAGATGCTGGTCAGGCTCAGCATGCAGCATCTTTAGCTGATCATCTGAACATGATAATCTACAGACCACAGGTCCATCAACAGCTCTTTGTCTAACTGACTTTGACTCTCACCAGAAAAAC
Organism: Poeciliopsis turneri; assembly: GCA_922788865.1. Lineage (NCBI taxonomy): Eukaryota > Metazoa > Chordata > Actinopteri > Cyprinodontiformes > Poeciliidae > Poeciliopsis > Poeciliopsis turneri. The sequence continues at coordinate 100,036 of CAKLNU010001061.1, read as the reverse complement.
GAGCCTGTTGTTTCCAGAATGTTGAGTGGGGACGCCGTCCATCAAGGCGGGAACGCTTTGGTGAAAATCAACTGGCTTTGAAAATTCTTTACCGGGTCATAAAAGGCTCTCTGACAAAAGGTAAACGCTTCCAGTTTGTGATCCCTGAAGTGTGTGGTTTTGACTGGTGTCCATGATAAAGCAGGTCATCAGGGACAGCCACAAACATTGTCCTTGGTTCATCAACGCTTCTTTTGGCATGACATGGAGAGAGATGTGCGAGATTATGTCAGAAAATGTCTCAGATGTGTCTTTAGTAAAACCCCACAGCATGCTATGAGAGCCTCTCTGGAGAACATCAGGACCAGTGCTCCGATGGCGCTGGTGTGTATTGATTTCTGGTCAGATGAGGACAGCAACAACAAGTCTGTGGATATTCTGGTGATCACTGATCACTTCACAAAGTTCGCACATGCTTTCCTGTGTCAGGATCTAACTGCTAAACGAGTTGGAAAGAAGTTATGGGACGGGTTTTTCTGTGTTTATGGCTTCTGTTGTGAAAAACATCATGTATTCTAAACCCGATAGACCAAAAACGTGCAAGCACACGAGAAGCAAATCAGCCAACACAAAGCAATCAGACTTTACTTGTTTTATTATTTTTTCGCGCTAAAAAAGAGACGCTTACCATCACAGACTAGAAGTGAAACAAGGGGCCCTGAGTCTATACAGCATATCATTAAAAACGGGAAGATTCATTGCTTATGATCTAAGAACACGCCCAGTGGTCATCCGATGTCCTGCGTCACCTAAATCTCTATTTCCTTGGAGATGGGAGTGAGGAGATGATTCAGTTTCTGTATCTGTTACAAATACAAAGGCCTTTGTGTAAAAGTATGAGAGTGGAATGTGTGTAGAAGCATATGTGTTTACTTGCCCTTGGTAAGCGCCTCAACACTTCCCCCAACACATTCACTTGGATCAGGGTGCAAATTTTGAGAGTGAGCTGCTTGCTGAACGTTTGGAATTGAGTGGTGTCAGTAAATCACTCACCTTTATCAGAAAGTGGAAGCTTTCTGATAAATGGGAGCCTGTGATGTACACGGTAGTTGCATCCAACCTGCTCTCCTTATTTATTGTATTAGAGACCGCCACGTCAATGAGCGTGTGGTGCATTGCAACCTTTTTCTTGATGTGAACTTTTTACCTGTGGGGATTACCTTGTATGTAAATGATAACCAGCATGCTGACAGTGTGGTTAAAGTCCCCCAGTTCCTGATTTATATGGAGCAGAAAGTTTCAGCGAGGCTCTTAGTGATGTTCCTGCTGAGCCTTCCCTACCTGATTCCCTGTCCTGCAGTGATGGGGATGACTATACTGCTTCATGGGTTCAGGATGTGTCCTCGGCTCCATCAATTGGAAATAGTGGCCTGCCTCATGACTTTGAGATCTCCTCTGTGGAAACTGGAGTACTGGCAACTGCTGGTTCCTTACCTCATCTTCCTGATGATGCTGGCTCTGTTCATCTTCTATCTAGACAATGTGGGAGGGGATGTCTAAACGCTCTGGGAGCGTTATTAAACCAGTTTGTCGGTTGATAGAGTCCATGGCTGTCATTGAGGCGTGTGAAGTAGATTTTTCTTTAAAGAGAAAATCTTTTATTTGCATCATACAGTGTAGCATAGTCAAGATGTTTTTTCATGCAGCTGCAGAGGGTGTACAAACTAATTGAACAAGATGTGTCTGTTGAAGTTTCCCAGACGGGTTATCTGGGAACTTGCTGTTTTTCCCGTGGCCTTTCCTGCATGGAAATAGAGTGTTTAGTTTTCGCATCCCGTAGACATGATAGTGAATGAGATGTATTAAAGATTGTTTTTGCTCCCTGACTTTTGTCTGGACCTCAGTCTCTGAATTGTGCACTTCACAGGTGCTTTTTAAGGATAATTTTCAGCCTGTTATTCATGTGTGAGTTTCCAAATTTTTGTTGAATGATTCCTGCCGTTGGCTAGGGTTGTTCTTTTCTTGGTTTGCATAAGCTTCTGTACCATCTATATGTTTACTCTGAATAGGGGGGTGTAAAAGGCACCTCTTGTTGTCCATGGGATACTATGAGATTTTCGCTAGGCGTCGAGCTATCCCTAGTCTCTTGGCCCTAAGGTAGCTGTTTTGCTGATGTATTACATTGTTGCAGAAAAAAATATATACATTTTTTGTACTGGTACTGAATGTCTTTATCACTGTTTTTCATTTTGTGTAATTCTAGGGGGGTGAATGTAACTTGATTATATTTCTCTTTTGTTATAATTACACAAAGTGTAATTATAATATTTTGGATTATTATACACAAAACCTTACAGAACCCCTAAGGGACATGGGGAATTGTTTTTCTTGCTAAACCTTTTGCATTACCTCGCAAAACTTTTGCGTTCCCTCACAAAACTGTACTGTACCAATAATTGAATACTGTAAGCAATGTTCTCTCTAAGCTGCACACCTGCGCACTCGCGCACTGCTTGCATATTCTCAGCGCACAAGAAAATCTATGTAGCGCATAAAATAAAGTCCAACAGGACATTGAGCTCAGACATCACTTTTGACTATGGACCAATAACATTTTTTTTGTACTACATTGCGACTGACCTCATTGAGTGAAAGGTGTCCAGCCAATGACACGATACGGTTCACTTTCGCTACGCAGCCAATCATCGCATGCTATTTTGTGTATGTGTCTTGGTCATATGCGCTGTGGCACCGTGCAGGTAAGAATAGTGCGATGGAGTTAAGAGATGTGAAAGCTAACACCTTATTATGTCAAAGTGGGACATCCACTCACCAAGCCAAAGTAAAAAACAAGAAATGCACTTCTTCTAAGATCAAATGGCTGTCGAAGTTTGTGCAACTAGAAGAACAAACTTGGGCAATTTCTGCCCCATTTCTGCCATCACCTGATGAGATGATGGCAGAAATACTGAGATTACTCTTTTTATTAGTAAGCTCTGTGATCACATTGATGCTCAGTTTTCAGAGCATGAATTAAAGGAATGGTCTGCATTTGATATTGATGCATTGAGTTCAGACTTTAGACTATGGATAAACAGACATTTGTACACTGGCAAAGAAGTATGAGGCCATTCTCCTCCGCCCACAGATTATGGAGGTCATTAAGAGTCAATATGCTCAATTCAAGTACATAAAGCGAGATGCAGACCGACCCATCAACCTGGGCAAAGTGTACAACCACTGGAGAAGTGAGAAGGGCAGACGTGAAAAAAGTGTGTTTAAATATTTTACAAGCATTTATACTGTATCACAAGCTACAGAAAAAATTTAATATGATCAAAAAGTTATGTCTGAAAGGTGTAATGTCTCATTTCTCACCCTGGCTAAAGCAGGACTCTTACTTATAACATACTATGCATCTCATGAACAGCAATGTTTTCTTTTTTTTTTCTTTTTAAATGGGCAAATCACTTAAATTAAAAGCAAACAAATGAAAATTGCTGATGTAATCTGATTCTTCTCATAAGCCATGCAATTTTCTATGATCCCAGATTTATAACAGGTGTAATACTTGTGCGTGGCCACACCGTGCACACTGACGATGCCCACAGTGGTCCTCAGTGTACTCAGGATGCTTGTGTGTATGCCCAGACACATGAAAAACTTAGAGGGAACATTGACTGTAAGCCTTTCTTACAGTGGCCGCCGTACTTTCTGCTTTAATATAATGTTTTGTGAGGCTTTTCCATCAATGTTAATACCTCTTTGTGAAATATCTGAAGTTTTATATCTTTTCCTTTAGGATAGAAAGGCACAACAAACCTATGATATAAACGGAAACGTTCCGCAAATAGGAAAGAAATTAAAAAAAATCCTAATTTGCACTATTTCTGAGTTATTATCGCGGGGTAAACAGTCATCTGACAGTTTTGATTGTGTCTGTTGTGTTCGTAGTCTGAATAGTTTAAAGAGTTGCTTTCAGTGCCGTTCCATTATAACGTACAGTAAATAAATCAATTTTCAATCAGTGTTTTGCACCAAAGAGTTAATCGTAATAAACACATCTTCACTTCCATAAGAGCCATATGAATGAAATAAGTAATTACTGATTTGACAGCAACACACGGCTTTGATACGGGTGGTGGGTGTGTCTTTGTGGGTGTGAGATCATCAAATATGAATCGGAATCACTATCCTGCTGGCTTTATGTGTTTGAGGAAGCATATGGTTGAACTGAAAGGGAGATTGTTTGCTGCTTACAACAGTACAAAAAACGTTAGTAATTTGTGCGTGTTTTTTTGTGTTTCTATTATCTGGAAAGCAATAGAAACACACCCCCTGCACCTCAGCCCCCAGGTTGTGCATTACGGCCCGTTTTGTCAGCAGCACACCGCACAGAGCTCAGATGTCCACAGCTCAGATTTCCTGCTGCACAGATTTATATATATAGCAGTAAATGAGCAGAGGAGCCAAACACCAACTCCTCGTAGACCGCACAGTTGCCCGAGACTGCAAAACCCGACACACCAACCTGTGCATGGCTTGGATTGATTACAAGAAAGCCTATGACTCAATGCCGCATACTTGGATCATTGAATGCTTAGAGATGTATAACATCAACAGGACTCTGAGAGCCTTCATTGCAAACTCAATGAGACTGTGGAAAACCACCCTTGAAGCTAACTGCAAACCATTTGCACAAGTGTCCATCAAATGTGGCATATACCAAGGAGATGCTCTGTCGCCGCTACTGTTCTGCATAGGCCTGAACCCCCTCAGCCAAATTATCAACAAGACTGGCTACGGATACCGACTCAAAAATGGGGCCAACATCAGTCACCTTCTCTACATGGATGACATCAAGCTGTACGCCAAGAGTGAGCGAGACATCGACTCACTGATCCACACCACCAGGATCTACAGGACGGACATTGGGATGTCATTCGGACTAGAGAAGTGTGGTCGGCTGATCACAAAGAGGGGGAAGGTGATCCACACAGAAGGGGTCTCACTCCCAGAAGGAACAATAGCAGACATAGAGGACAGTTACAAGTACCTAGGTATACCACAAGCAAATGGCAACCTCGATGAGGCCACAAGAAAAGGAGCCACAGCTAAATACCTCCAACGAATAAGGCAAGTCCTGAGAAGCCAGCTCAATGGCAAGAACAAAATCCGTTCGATAAACAGCTATGCCCTGCCAGTAATCAGATACCCTGCTGGAATAATTAGCTGGCCAAAGGAGGAGATAAAAGCCACAGATATTAAGACTAGAAAGCTACTAACAATGCTGGACGGTTCCATCCCAAATCCAGCACCCTGAGATTGTACACGAGCTGCAAGGAAGGAGGCAGAGGACTAGTGAGTGTGAGAACCACTGTCCAGGACGAAACAACTAAGATCCATAAATACATCCGGGACAAAGCCTCAACAGACAATGTGCTCAGTGAATGTCTCAGATAACAACAGGGAACGGAGGTTGAGGTGCCAAAGATACCATCATGGGAGGACAAGCCCCTACATGGGATGTACCACCAGCAAATAACCGAAGTGGCTGATATCAGTAAATCCTACCAATGGCTGGAAAAAGCTGGACTCAAGGACAGCACAGAGGCCCTCATCCTGGCTGCCCAGGAACAGGCCCTAAACACCAGAGCAATAGAGGCCCAGATCTACCACACCAGACAAGACCCAAGGTGTAGGTTGTGCAATGAGGCCCCTGAGACAGTCCAGCACATAACAGCAGGGTGCAAGATACTGGCAGGGAAAGCGTACATGGAACGACATAACCAAGTGGCAGGCATAGTGTACAGAAACATCTGTGCAGAATATGGACTGGAAACCCCGAGATCAAAGTGGGAAACACCCCCAAAGGTGGTGGAGAATGCCAGAGCTAAGATCCTGTGGGACTTCCAGATCCAGACAGACAGAATGGTAATGGCGAACGAACCAGACATTGTCGTAGTGGATAAACAACAGAGGAAAGCCGTTGTGGTAGATGTAGCAATACCAAGTGATTGCAACATCAGAAAAAAGGAGCACGAGAAACTGGAGAAATATCAGGGCCTCAGGGAGTTCCTGGAGAGGGCCTGGAAGATGAAGACCACAGTGGTGCCTGTGGTCATCGGGGCCCTCGAGGCAGTCACCCCCAAACTGGATCAATGGCTACAACAGATCCCAAGAACAACATCAGACATCTCAGTCCAGAAATGTGCAGTCCTTGGCACAGCCAAGATACTGCGCAGGACCCTCAAGCTCCCAGGCCTCTGGTAGAGGGCCCGAGCTCAGAAGATAAGAACCACCCACGGTGGGTGAGAAGGGAATTTTAAAATTTTGTAATATTAATAATTATAATGGCGTTCAGTTGCACAACTTTACAGCACCGTTCATTCGTGGCTGTTTTCACGTTTATTTCGCTGTTCCTATTAGTTTCGATGTAGTACTTTCTGTAGCGCAATGCGAAGCTTGACATCATTGAGAGGTAAGATATTAACTTGACATTAATTTGTAACATTTGTTTATATTTAGATTTTTTAAAGTAAATTATAAAAATGTTTAAAATAAATTGCTTTATGCAAAAAACTCTTCTAGTTAAAAGTTCAGAACTATGCGCAGACGCCTGTAGGATGGTATCGGAGGGCAGCAGCACCTGCAGCTGTACGGCTGCACCCATTCTGCCTACCTTGAGATTTTTCTTGTAGTGAAAAAAGAAAATAATTTCTGAAATTTTTCTTATCAAATCCTCTTTACAATGAACAGAATTGTGGAGAAATAAAGATATTATGTGTCAAAACATCTTATACGTAGCACAGATCTGAGTCTTTGACCAATAAGATTTAAGCTTATTGGTCAATTTGCTTTTGCATATTTAGCAGCTTGGTGCTTTTTCTGGAAGCTAAAAATGAATGAGCGGAGTTTGAACCTCCCGTAGGTCTTAGACCGGTCTTTTGGATCCCGGTTGAGCTTTATCGTGTCCGTTTCTGGCTGGTCACCGGTTTATGAGCTTCTTTGATGTTTCCCGAGCTGGAGAGCTGGCTGGTCACCAGCGGATATCTGCTGCTCTTTCTGAGCATTGCGGTAAGTCTGTGGGTTAAACAATGTAATTTACAGAAACGTTGCCCAAAAGAGTAAAAATTACGCAAATATTGTTGCTTCACCTTCTCCTTTGGACGGCTGACAACACCTGAGCTTGGGAATCAACATCCTCCTCTTTCTGTGGATCACACGGACAGGCTTCACACTCATGTCTTTATTATTTAACATCGTTTGTGTAAAAAAAGATGGTGCGCTGCTTTAGTGGTTTAGGTTTGTGCTGCGCGCACATGATGCGTGATGGAGAGGTGGTTGTGCTCCTGCAATGATAATTTAGTGCTTACCTTCTGATCTGTCTGACATTTTTTTTCGACATCTGCTGGTGTCAGCCAACGGGTGACCTGTCAGCTTTTAAGTTAACGAAACCACAGAAAAAGCTAATAAACCGGTGACCTGCCAGAACCGCACGCTGTAAAAAGCTCAGGCAGGATCTTAGAACAACGGGCGGTCCAAACTCCGTACATTCATTTTTAGCTCACACAAAAAGCAAACTGACTAATAAGATTGAGGCTTTGGGGTGCCCTTTGACCCCCACAAACTCACAATGATGTGCGCTATGTACAAGATGTTTTGGCACAAAAGATATTTTTCCTCTCCACAATTTTGTTACACAGGGTTGGATAATAAAAAATACAATAACTTTCCTATTTTTAATCTAAAGAAAAATCTCACAGTGCGTACAGCTGCTAATGCAACAATCCATATTCTTAGTCACTTGTGGCCAATTTAAAATCACACAGAAAAGCTCCAAAAGGGAATCAAACTTAAAACTCTGAACTAAGAACTTCTGATCACATAACAGCAATTAACCATAGCTGCCATAGTAAATTATTACTGATAATTTAGTAATTATCAGTTACTATAATTAACTACATATTATGTAGTCCCTAATGTGTTAGGGACTACATATTAATGTAGTCCCTAACATTAATATGACCATGCAGCATGTAATCATATATATGCGCGTATACATACAATTCTTATAAAGGCTGAGCCAAGAAAATTTATGTCTGTATCAAACAAGTAGCCCTTCATGTTACTCTGTACCCGTGAAGTAGCCCCCAGTCTCAAAAAGGTTGGTGACCCCTGACTACAGACCATCAAATCAGTCTGTTAACTATGTTGCCTGTAAGGATTTTTATTGTCCAGCAGGTGTCAGTACTCAGTGACACAGTATCGACACAGTATCAAGTTTTGCTGTATTTGGAACTGATACAAAAGGAGATATAATAGAACAGCTGTTGAAAGATATTCAATTTGGGTGTACGAATGATGGGAGGGGAACAAGAATAGATGTGCATACAGGACATTTATATATAGATTTAACTCTGGTGTCCAGAGATTTAGCTGGATTATGTCATTCTTCCATAGATGGTATGGAAGGATGAGTTTCTTATAAAATTATATAAAATGGGGATTACAGGAAGGACTTATCATTGGATTAAAATTTTTTTGTTTAATAGAGTTACACAGGTACAAATGGGAGTAACAAGATCCGATGAATATACAATTGATAATGGAACTCCACAGGGAAGTATCATCAGTCCTTTATAATTTCCAATCATGATTAATGATGTTTTTACAGAAGTAGATCTAGATATTATGAATTAAAATTAAAAGCATTATTTGCTGATGAAATAGAGAAATAGAGAAAGAAACAACAATAGGTAGTGATCATTTTCCAATTTTTTGTAAAATACTTATTTCTAAAGAGAAGGGGGTGGTAGAAAAGACAGACAAAAGACAGACGAGGCAAAATGGAAATAATTTAAATATGAGAAAATATATAATATAAAATATATGGAAATATATGGATGAAGTCAATTTAAATCTAGATACAGGGAGTATAGAGGGAAAATTGCTATGGGCAGGTCCCAATTGGATTTTATATTGAAAGCAGCAAAAATAACAATTCCTATAAGTAAAGGTAAGAACAAAAAGAAAGAGGTACCTTGGTGGACACAAGAGTACAGTGAAGCAATAAGGAAAGGAAAATTAGCTTTTAGAATATTGAAAAGAACACATAATTTTAAAAATGTAATTGAGTATAAAAAAGATCAAGCGGAAGCAAGGAAAGAAGGCAAAGAAAACAAAATGGAGAGATTTTTATGATTCAATAAGCAGAACAACTCCTGTAGGTAATGTATGGGGAATGATTAAGAAAATAAGGAAAAATAAACAGGAGAGAAGATACCCAATTCTAAAACAAGAAAAAGAAACGTTGGTAACAAATGAAGAGAAAGAAGAAGTAATGGGAAGAACATTTGCAGAGATCCATAGTTCAGATAATTTAACAGAACTGGGGAAATGTAGGAAGGAGCAGACAAGAAGGGCAAATGATTTTATTTTAGAAGGTAAAACAACTTCAGGTAATGTCATGGATGTTTCTTTTTCTATACAAGAAATGAAGGGAGCAATATTTAAATATTTAAATCAGAATTAACAGCACCAGGAAAAGATCAGATATGCCATATTATTTTAAAATTCTTAGGGAATCAAGCTGAAGAAAAACTTTTAAATTTATATAATCAGATCTGGGAAGAAGGAAGACTACCTTCTAATTGGAAGGAAGCAATTATTATGCCAATTATTAAACCAGGAAAGGATCAGCAAAACCTTCACGTTATAGACCAATTACACTTACTTCATGTTTAGGAAAGACTATAGAAAGAATGATAACGAAAAGGATTACATATTATGTAGAAAGTAAAGAACTTTTGTCTTCAGGTCACAGTGGATTCAGAAAAGGAAGGAATACAATGGATCCAGTTGTGTGTTTGGAATCAAATATTAGAAAAGTTCAAATTAAAAGAGAAGTAGTGGTAGCAATATTTTTGATATTGAGAAAGCATATTACATGGTATGGAAGGATGAGTTGCTCATATAATTATATAAAATGGGGATTACAGGAAGGGCTTATAACTGGATTAAATATTTTTTGTTTAATAGAGTTACACAGGTACAAATGGGAGTAACAAGATCCGATAAATATAAAATTGATAATGGAACTCCACAGGGAAGTACTATCAGTTCTTTATTATTTTCCATCATGATTAATGATGTTTTACAGAAGTAGATCAGAATATCATGCAGTCATTATTGGCTGATGACAGAACCTTGTGGAGAAAAGAGAAAAATGTAAGATTAGTGCATGAGAAAATAAAAAATCCTATTAAATCTGTTGAAAATTGGCCTTATAACTGGGGAGTTAAATTCCCAGTTAACAAAGACTGTTGTTTTCCTATTCAGTAGAAAAGAAACCTATTCCTACTGAATAGGTTTCTTTCTATTCAGTAGGAAGAAATTTGAGAAAATTGATTTAAAAATGTATGGAGAAAAAATAGAAAAAGTAAGTAAATTAATTTTTTTTAGGAATCATGTTTGATTCTAAGCTTTTATGAGTCAATCATGTAAAGTATATTGAAGGAAAATGTAAAAAAGTTATAAATATAATGAGGTGTTTAACAGGATTATATTGAGGTGCAAATAAAATGAATTTTAAAAAAATTATGTTGCCTTGATCAGAGAAGTGTTGGAATTCTGATGTGTAGTTTATTGGCAGGCTGTGAAAACAGTGATTAGTAAATTAGAAGTAATTCAGAATCCAGTTTTGAGATTATGTTTAGGAATCTCAAAACTGGATTGAAGACTGTGTATATAGTGGAAATATTAGCAATACTGATGGAGGGGTTCTTGCAGGAGACTGAGGGCGGACAGGCAGCAGCTGAGTGGCGGGTGTGACGTACCCAGGTGCAAGGCCCAACGGAGCAGCGAGGATCAGATCCTTCAGGTGAGTCTGTCTCAGAGAGTGTTCAGCATGGGTTCACTAGAGGAAGGAGTACTAGAGACATAGGGTTTGATCTGAGAAACGTGAAACACTGGGTGGACACGGAAATGAGAGGGCAACTTAAGGCAGACAGCAGAAGGGCTAAGGACAGAGTCAACAATGAACGGACCCAGAAACCTAGGGGACAACTTGCGGGAACAAGATTTTAGAGGAAAGTTCTTAGACAATAACCAAACGCACTGGCCGGGCGAGAAGGGGGGGGTGGAATTCTTTTTCTATCTTCCAAACGCTTATTCTGGGTTGATGTTCATTGACGGGCGGCCTTAGTCTGGTTCCAAATATGTTGACAATTTTGCATGCACTGCCTGACAGATGTAATGACAACATCTGGGAAGGACGTAGGCAGTAGGGATGCCTCGAATGGAGATATCCCAGACGCAGACGAGATGTGTGTGTTATGGGCGTACTCCACCCACGGTAAATGATAACTCCAAGAGGTGGTATTGGAGGCGCAGCGACAGCGCAGGGTGTTTTCCAGTTCCTGGTTTAGCCATTCACATTGTCCATTGGTTTGAGGATGGAACCCCGAAGACAAACACGGCCGGGCCCCAATCACAGAACAGAAGTTCTGCCAGAGATGGAAACTGAACTGAGGCCCCCTGTCAGAGACAGTCTCTGTGGGGATACCATGAAGGCGAAAAAACGTGGCGAAAGAAAAGTTTAGCTGTCTTGGCTGCCAATGGAGTTTAGTGAGGGCGACCAGATGACAAGCCTTGGAAAAACGGTCTATAATGGTGAGGATTACACTCTTCTGTTTGGATGTGGGGAGACCAGTAACAAAATCTAGGGAGATGTGGGACCAGGGGCGACTAGGAATGGACAGTGGTTGTAACAGACCAGCAGGTGGGCGATGAGAGGTCTTGTTCCTAGCATAAGTGGAACAGGCAGACACATATTCAATGACGTCTTTGTTGAGTGTTGGCCACCAAAAGTAGTGACGCAGAAAGCCGATGGTACGGCTTATCCCAGGATGACCTGAGAAGCCGGAGGAATGTGCCTAACGGATGGCACGACCCCGGACCAAGGCAGGGACATACTGGCGGTTGGGGGGGCCACCTCCTGGGTCTGGATCGGCAGTTAGAGCCTCCTGAATGGCTCTTTCCACATCCCAGGGACCCAATGGTGCAGAAGGCTGGGAGTATGGATCCGGGAATCTTGGAAGGGTCATCGGGAGAATGGAGTCTGGAGAGGGCATCAGGCTTTGTGTTCTTGGAACCCGGGCGACGGGTAATGTTGAGGTTGAAACGGGAGAAGAAGAGGGACCAACGGAACTGGCGTGGGTTCAGGCGTTTGGCAGACTGAAGGTAAGCCAGATTCTTATGGTCTGTCCAGATGATGACCGGGAGCTCTGTACCCTCGAGCCAGTGTCTCTACTCCTCAAGGGCCAGTTTGATGGCCAGGAGCTCCCGTTCACCAATGTTGTACCTGCTTTCGGTGAGGATGAACTTCATAGATGGCTTGGCTTAGGCTGCCATCTAAGGCTTGGCTGCCTTAGATGGCTTGACTGCCATCTAAGGCAGCCAAGCTCATCGCTTTTGATGAGCTACCTGAACCCAAATCTTCTCTTTAGCTCATCAAAAGCGAGTCGGGCCTCTGGGGTCCAGCTGAAGGGGCGTTTGGTGGAGGTCAGAATGGTGAGAGGGGTAGCTATGACACTGAAGTCTCTGATGAACCACCGGTAAAAGTTAGCGAACCCCAGAAAGCGCTGGATTTGCTTTCTGGAGTTTGGCCACTCCTCAACAGCCTTGATCTTAGCTGGGTCCGTCTTCACCTGTCCATCCTCAAACACAAAACCGAGAAAGGTGATGGATGTAACATGGAACTGACACTTCTCAGACTTGACGAAGAGCCGGTTTTCCAGCAACCTTTGGAGGACCAATCTGACATGCCGGCGTTGTTCATCCATGCTGTTGGAGAAGATAAGAATGTCGTCAAGGTAGACAAAAACAAACACATTGAGATAGTCCCGAAGGACATCATTAACCAGATTCTGAAAAGTGGTGGGGGCTTTGCAGAGGCCAAAGGGGATCACCAGATACTCAAAATGACCAAAGTGGGTTTTGAATGCGGTTTTCCATTTGTCACCCTCTTGAATGCGAATGATATGATACACATTGCCCAGGTCGAACTTGGAGAAGATGGAGGCTTGGTGAACAGGTTCAAAAACTGAGGACAACAAAGGGAGAGAATATGCATTCTTTATGGTGAATAAAGAATAAATATTCTTTATTGATTATAGGCCACCCCTATAATCAATACAGGGGTGGAGAGTGTTATCCTTCTTCGATACGAAGAAGAATCCTGCGCCCAGGGGAGAAGAAGAATGACGAATGAGACCAGCCTTAAGTGAGTCATTAATGTACTGCTCCAGCATCTCCCTCTCATGCTTTGAGATGTTAAACAACTGGCTGGAGGGAAGTGGGGCTCCCAGAAGGAGGTTGATACAGCAGTCATAGGGACGATCAGGAGGGAGAGATTGGGCGAGATCTTTACTGAAAACTTGATGGAGGCTCTGCACTCCGAGGCACCCCAATCAGCTGGGGTGCCTCGGAGTGCAGAGCCGGTTTAGCAGATTGCAGGCATTGTTTAGACAGTAAGGACTCCATGAGTCGATGTGAGCATCAGTCCAGTTATTGTAGGGGTTGTGTTTGCGGAGCCAGGGGAACCCAAGAACCAGTGGTGCATCTTTAGTAGGAAACACAAAACATTGAATGATTTCCTGGTGGTTCCCTGAAATATGGAGGGAAACTGGGTCAGTTTGATGGGTGATGTTGCCCATGGAACTACCATCTAAGGCAGCCAACCACAGGGGAAAAGGTAATGCCCGGACCGGGATCTGATATTGTGCAACTAAATCAGAGTGTATGAGATTCTGCTCTGAACCGGCGGACAGTCTACCAAAGCTTGGAAGGGATAGGAATCCTGCTGGACAGTGAGAATAGCAGGGAGATTTAGCCGGAGGTAATTATCCTCTTTAGCTCCACCTGCCAGGACCCCCAGACTCACTGGTGGGTCAGGGCGTTTGGGCGAGTCGGGCAGGCTGAGATGAAATGTGGAGGGGAGCCGCAGTAAAAACAACAACCTGAGGCTAAACGGCGCTGCCGTTCCTCTGGGGTTAGCCGGGCTCGGCCTAACTGCATGGGTTCATGTAGGTTCTGGATGGGAGGACTGGGTGAGTCTGGGCTGGGAGAAACTCTTCTAAAGGAAGACTGAGACGACCGAGGATTTGAGGATCGGGATCTAGCTCTAAGTCGATTATCGATCTTGATGGATAGGTTAATTAATTCGTCCAGGGAATCAGGTTCGTCTCGGCATGCCAGCTCATCTTTGACTCTTTCATTCAGGGCATGTTGGAAGGCTCCTTTAAGAGCTGGTTCATTCCAGCCTGCCTGCGTACCGAGGGTGCGAAACTCAACGGCGAAATCTGCCACAGATCTATTTCCCTGCCTTAAATCCCTAATTCTTTTAGAGGCATTCTTAGCCCCTAAATGTCTGTTTGAAGAGTTCTATGAATTAATCAAAGGCTGTATAGCCGAGACTCTCTTCGTCCACTACGGTCTCCGCCCACCTAAGCGCTCGATCTCTTAATAATCCCACTATAAATGAAATCTTGCTGGTGTCATCCGGGAATGAGCGGGGAGTGCGGCGGAAGGCCAGTGAACATTGCAGCAGAAACCCCTTGCTTTTCCCCAGGTCACCTGAGTACTGTTCTGGAATAGACATGATGACGTCACGGAGCAGTGGGGGAGCGGAGGCAGCCACAGTTGGGGCCGGAGTGGGGACTGGAACGGAAGCCGGAGCAGGGTTAGCTCCGGCTTTTTTTTTCCAGGGTTAGCAGGGGTAACCCTGTCCTGCAAAACCTGGATCTGATTAGCCATTTGGTGTAAGTACTGGAGTATGGAGTTTGCTGATGCAGCATGCCATTAATTGCGGTGTCGTGCCGGCCCAAAAGGATGTCCTGTTCAGACAGAGTGATCCGTAGTTCTGCTGCAGAGTCCGATTGGCCGGTTGGTTCTGTCATAATGCGAGGTTTCCAGGACTCCAAGTCAAGCAACAACTACAGACGCTCAGTTTTAATACATTTATTAAACAGTGAAGTGTGTGGAGGGACGTCGATCTGCGACAGCAGGGAGGAACCAGGGCAGCAGAGGAACTGAAAGAGTGAGAGGTTAAAGAGGGAAATAATGAAGGGAATGACGGGATAACCTGATGGTGGCTTACAGTCGGTGGGTTAAAGTAGGCAGAGGGGAGTACTTGGGAGTTCCTGCAGGAGACTGAGGGCGGACAGGCAGCAGCTGAGTGGCGGGCGTGACGTACCCAGGTGCAAGACCCAACTCAGCAGCGAGGATCAGATCCTTCAGGTGAGTCTGTTTCAGAGAGTGTTCAGTGCGGGTTCGCTAGAGGAAGGAGTAGATGCAAAAGAGTCACAACAAGGAGGACACTGGAAATATAGCACTGATAGCTACAGAGTACCACAGTAGAAGTGGAACCATCTGGCATCTGAATCCGGGAAGCTGCTCCTCTTTAAGGAACTTGCAGATTGGTGGTGATGAGTAACAGCTGGATGCCATCAGCCTGGCACCCTGTGAAGGAGAAGAAAACTCAACACAAATAAAGATTAGGTTTATGTCGATTCCTGCTCATCAAGATATAGAAGGGAATATATCATTTAACTAAGGTGTCTTTAAAACAAAGTAGAATTATGGTAATAGCGTATTGTAAATGTGAAATAAAATAAATTATTAAGAGCAAAATTAATTCTGAATGGCAGCAATTGTGGGAAGAAGGAGCTAAAGGTCATCATTTATTTCATATACAAAAGTAGGGAATATGGAAATAATAGAAGAAAATCTCAAAAAACACGTAGTAATGACAAGATTGTGACTCGGACATACTGGATTAAATAAAACTTTACATTTGATAGATATACATCCAACAGGTAGGAGCGAATGTGGTATGGTTATGTAAGTAGAGAGAAGCTAAGAGAAATTAGGAAATATGATATAGAGACATTAAAACATTAAATAAAGCATTTATTAAGTTTTCCCGACGTAAATGTCTTCAAATACACCATCCATCCTCTGATGGAACTGGACCTGGTCCAGCATTAGGATGGGGACAGAAAGAAACTCGCTTTCCAGAGTTCAGGCTTTCTAAGCCGGACCCCCGCTCAGTATACATAGCAAAAGTCTTAAAACATATGTAAAATATTTTTTGTTTTAAAAAATAAAGATTCAAAAGTTTCAGACTTGGGACTTGATTCAACATTTGCCTGTCTAGATTTGAGACATGACTCAGGACTAGAGGATAAAGACTGGAAACTTACTTAGGACTTGCAAAAATACTGACTTGGTCCCACCTCTGATGTATAGATATATTACTACATATATATAATATGGGCGCAGTACACCTTGTTGATTTGAAACGTCCTGAGTGGACTTCCAGCTGAGCGAATGGTGTAGAGGCTAAAATGAAAATACTCAGCAGGGGAACACATATTGGTATGCCATCACTCAGACATCAAGTTACTTCTTTACACATGTAATTTCTTTATTGATTAAATCAAAATTTGAAATGTCTTCTTGTCTATTGGAATATTTTTGGGAGGTGTGTGGGGAAGTAACAGTTTTACTGTGTGGAGAATTACCTGTTCTCCATGCTGAGTTCTTCATGTATGAGGTTAAAGAAGAGTCAGTGAGTTGAATTCATAAATTCCATTTATTAATATCAACTGTAGCTGGTCCATTATGACCTGCCACCTTTAAAAGGTAACAAACAAAATTGACATGCCAGAAGAGGTTGTGATTTCCTTTGTTAGCCTTTATCTGAGTTATGCCCCAAAGAAGGCGTTACCTAGCTCCTAGTATATAATCTTTGCTTTGAGGGTGTTTCCTAACATGTCATTTCTTTTAGCTTTAGCTTAGCTTTAGCTTAGCTTTAGCTTAGCAACTAGCTAACAGAGATAGAAGGAAAACACAGAATTACTTATTCTCAACAACTGCAATATACGTTTTGGTTTTACTTGAGCAATATCACTATGATGTACCACTACTCTTACTTGAGTAAAAATATATTGAATAAGTGCTTACTTATTTTGGGTATTCTACAATAACCACAATTATAATTTTTTTAAATCATTTTTGCAGGTCCCAGTGTGATCTGTGTGTGACAACAGAGGATAAGAGTGTTTTCCCTTTATACAGTAGTGAATGAATATTACTTAAGCTTGGAAAAATTATTTTGACTCTACAAAATATTTTTGCTAAATCAAGAATGTTAAGTAACTAATTTGTAAGCAAGGCATAAAGTAGCCTTTCTTATTAATATTTGACTCAGTAAAAATCTACCATAGACTAGGAGATGAAAACACACCTAATCTTTGTTTACAAAGGATGCATTTCAAATGCAAGTCCCAATTAGTTAGAAGTTAAGATGTGATTAAGTGAGATCTATCTGATACAAAACAAATCTAACTGAGAAACTCAAAGGAACAAACTGCATTATATCACGTAAACTAACAAGAAACAAATTCGGTGGTATCCAGGAGAAAAACAAGGCAAGAGAGATGGTCTCTGCCTCTTTGTTCTTTCAAAAATGTTTCAGCTGAGCTCTCAGAACACTGCTTGTTGAGTTCTAATGAACCGGTTTAATGACAGGTTTAAACAGGTCATTAAACCAGTTTAAACCGGTTTAATGACGGTTTAGCCGTCATTAAACCGGTTAAACCAGGGTGTTACATTGCACCCGACACATGCTAATGTAACAAGATGTTTTGAAGATTAACAGGCGCTGTCAGGAAAGCCCAGAGTCTGCAGAGGAATCCTAAGAAATCAAACTGACTCACATCAGGAGTTTTAGATAATCCGGAACATTATTTTTACAGTTTTTTTATTATTATTTTAAAATCAAAATATTGTAAGGAAGGTTAAACTTTATTAGAGCTTAAGCTTGGTTTTGTATTTTTATTTTAGTTTTCCAAACCTAGATCAGTAAATGTAACGCAGCTCCGGAGAAAAGACTAGTATCGCGAGATTCGTTGTTTATTCTGCTCTTGACAGCCGGTGGTTACCATAGCAACCAGTATCTTACATCCGTTATTTTCTGTTGTTGGTAATGGCACTGCCTGGACATAGCTAAATGCTGTCTGTGCCAGAGCTAGAGGCCAGAAGCCACACAGTTTTTCCGTGAGACCAACTCTGTTGTCATTGTAACTCATCTGTGCTGGAAGAAGTAAAGTTCATGCAAGAGATCCTTCTTTCTTGTCATGTATCTTCAACTACCCCCATGCCTCCGTCACACCGGAAGCCAAAAGCACGACAATATATTTGGCAAACTGGACAAAATGTTGGTGAATATTAAACCACATTGCTTAAATAGTGAGCTGAAACTGGTGCTCAACTATAAAAGGACAAGTGCAGGACAATGTTAGAAAACATATTTTACTTATGGAGGATTTATTTCCCTGTTCATTTTAACATCTGCTTTTGCAATGCCTCCCTGCTGGGATCTGCCAGAGGTCTTTGCAGACATGTTGGCTGACAGGAACTGACCTACTCCTGTCTTGAAGTTGGTGCTAAAAATAAGAAAAAACTTGAATTAAGATTTTTATAATGAAATACACTTAAGAAAGAACTGCAGTTTCCTCAGGCTGGATCATGTGACTCTGATATACAACTAGATTAAAACATTGCATTAATAATTTTTATTTTATTTTTTTCTATTTGGTTCTTTAAAGGAGACAATACAAGGATCAGCACATCATCTCTTCAGCTAACACATTCCAAATTACACTCCAACAACTGGCAAGCACAGTAGTGGCATTAATCTTAGTGTTGGACTACAATAACCACAATTATATATTTTTTTAAATCATTTTTGCAGGTGCCAGTGTGATCTGTGGCATAAATATTTACCCTATTTACTTCAGGGTAAATAGTGCATTGCACAAAGTACACACAGTCCACTTAGATCAGGAGAAAAACCTTTTAATGAAAACATGTGTCCTATGCTTAGAACTCTTATCTGTGCCAGAAAACTAGCCAGTTTATTTATCAAACCATTTCTGTGAGAAACAATTTTTCTTTATCACAAACAAGTCTAAGTGGGTCCAGAATATGAATAAGATGTGTCAAGAAACGTTTACAACCATTTAAAAGTCCATTATTTTAAATGGTTGTAAGATCTGATAAAAGCATCAATTACTAGAAGTACTGGTTAGAATTTATTGATCACAAAGTTTACCTCACAGAAATAATGGTGCTTTATCTTTAAACACAGTCATTACCTCAAATGCCGATCATGCTCTTTTCATCATAAGCCATGTGTTTTATTACAAATGCACAGTGACTGTGTCTATAGTATGAAAGATTAATGTTTCAATTCAGTCATCTCTCGCTTCTACTGTATAAAGTCATCTCTGAAAATGAGTTTTGTCTCTGAAAATATTGAACAATATCCACTTCTGGAAATGTTACTTTGCTCTGTTTGCCAAATTTCTTATATTACTGGTGCATTTTTGTGCATGTCATCCTGTATTTTTATATTCCTTTAGCTGTGCTGCATGTCATATTGTAGTGATAAAAGAGTACTCCCACACTCGATGATTGAAGATGTTATCACCATTTATGCTTTTGTCTCACTGCTATTGAGACTGATTAATTGCTAGCTTACTCCTCAGGTCCCATTCGGATTGTTCCCTGTAGCTAGAGCACTTGGTGTCATTACAGTCACAACTCTCCCACAGATCACATGAATACCAACCAGAAGTGTCACTAAAATCACTGAAATGTGGAATCATGTCGAATGATCATGAAATTGCAACACAGTGCACTGCTAAGAAGCCTTGGATATGTGGGTTTCTGTTAACATGTCACCAACTAAACATTAACTAAACAGAAAGAGAAACCGATGGTGCTAACCCAGCCTCCATTTTTAAAGGGAAATCTCACCATACAACATATGCAATCAGAATTGTTGCTAGCATTCTAAGGCATTATTTTGGGTTTGTGTTTTTATGCACCATAGAGTTGATACTCCTGGAAGAGTCTACGAGTGAAGAAAAAAAAAGATTGGGTCTGAAAGTCAGACACAGAAAATTTATGAAGTCTATGTAAAGTAATCTGAGGTTAAATCATGACATGTTTTATTTTTAAACATCACTGAAGATAAATGAAGCATCTATATTGTGTCATGTAAAACTCCAACCCACAACTCAACACTGTTATATTAAACCAACTCAGAATGGATCAGTTCAGGAGGAAATAACCCAAATAAGATTACTTTTAATCCAAGAATTCCCAGTTGTTTTGTCCTTGGGGAAGATACTTCACCATTCCTACCTGCTGGGGGCATCAGCGCATGGCAGCTACATTTTGACAGACTGTCCGTTTGATAAAGTATAAAATTCAGAGATGGCTTAATGTGAAAGCCATTTTTGAAAGTGTGAAGCTCAAGTTTTCTCAACTCTACCATCTACAGAGTTAGGCTGATTATACAGAAACATAACAGATGTTTGTCTAAGTTGCTCCTCCCACACTCAGCCTCAGCATCTGCTGAAACCACAACAACCCTGCACCAAGAGATCACTGAGAAATAGTTGTCAAAATAAACCTGAGTGAGCAGATGTGTGCATCCGTGTGCATGTGTGGGACAGCTTTAGAAAATCTGTAATATGTTGGAGAATGAGGAGAAACTAACTTGTTTTTGACAAAACTTTAGATCAAACAAAGTTTACATCACACTAAAGAAAACGGACTTTGGGGGTTAATACATAAACAAAAGAATATCATGTACTTTTACTACAATAACTTCATGTTTCAAACAAAAACATGATCAAATCATGTTGGTTAAACAAGAAATTCAACAACTTAACATTTATAAAATGTAATCATGTTGATATAACATGATTCATTATAGTCAGACTGATATTGTGCTGAAGATGACGAGCGAGATCACGGGAGATCACACGAGATTATAGGAAATTTACAGTGACCCTGAGGTTAATCATCAATAATCAACTTTTAGAATTTACTCACTTTTATAATCATTAATACATCAACATAATACACATTTTTATAATCAACAGTGGGCTGCACAGTGGCGCAGTGGGTAGTGCTGTTGCCTTGCAGCAAGAAGGTCCTGGGTTCGATTCCCGGCCCGGGGTCTTTCTGCACGGAGTTTGCATGTTCTCCCTGTGCATGCGTGGGTTCTCTCCGGGTTCTCCGGCTTCCTCCCACAGTCCAAAAACATGACTGTCAGGTTAACTGGTCTTCCCAAATTCTCCCTAGGTGTGAGTGTGTGTGTGCATGGTTGTTTGTCCTGTTTGTCTTTGTGTTGCCCTGCGACAGACTAGCGACCTGTCCAGGGTGTACCCCGCTTCTCGCTCGGAACGCAGCTGGAGATAGGCACCAGCAACTCCCGACCCCGTTAGGCAGAAGGAAAATGGATGGATAATCAACAGTTAATCAACATAGAAGATTACTTTCATCTCTCAGGCCTTTTAGATCAATTTTCTGCGTGAACCTGGAAAGATCTCATCTCCTTGTACCAGTTTTCACTCTGGCAACTAAGAAGTAAATGTCACCAAAATCACAGGATTTGTTGGTGACGATGAAAGGAATAAGTACAGTTAAAGACTTTCTGGTAAATTAATTTATGCCCATGTTATGAAGGGGGAACGGATTATTTTAGCCAGCTAAAATATATGGTTCCCCCCTCATATCTCTGGCAAATAAGGAGCAAATCCACCAAATTTACATGATTTGTGTTGATGAAGAGATGAATAAGCACAGTTGAAGACTTGTTGGTAAATTAATTTGTTCCCATTTTATGGAGTGGGAAAAGATTACTTCAGGAGGCTTCTAAAATATACTGCTCAAAAAAAGCCATTTTTTTGAGCAAATGGCTCATAAAAATGAGCCATTTTTTTTGAGCCAACACAATATAACTCCAAGTACATCAAACGTCTGTGAAATCAAACTGTCCACTTAGGAAGCAACACTGATTGACAATCAACAATGATTTTGTTGTCAGCACATTCAACTTTGTACAGGACAAAGTATTCAATGAGAATATTTCATTCATTCAGATCTAGGATGTGTTATTTGAGTGTTCCTTTATTTTTTTGAGCAGTTGTATATGGTTCTCTCCTCATAACTCTGACACATAAGGAGCAAATATTTTCAAGCTTACATGATTTATTGTTGTTGATGAGAGGAATAAACACAGTTAAGGATTTGTAGGTATTTAATTTGTTCCCATTTTATGGAGGGGGAACAGATTATTTCAGGTGACTAAATGGTTCCCCCCTCATAACTCTGGTAAATAGGGAGCAAATGCTACCAAGATCACATGATTTATTGTTGAAAATGAGAGGAATAAACAGAGAAAAAACTTGCTGGTAAATTTAGTTGTTCCCGTATTATGGAGGATGAACAGATTATTTCAGGCACCTGAATTGGCCATTGTTAGAATAATTATGTTTTGTTATCTTTCTTATATATTCTTATATATATGTTATCTACCTGCGACAGACTGGCGACCTGTCCAGGGTGTACCCCGCCTCTCGCCCGGAACGCAGCTGGAGATAGGCACCAGCAACTCCCGACCCCGTTAGGGAGAAGGGTGACGGAAAATGGATGGATGGATGGATGGATGTTATCTAATTATATATATATATATATATATATATATATATATATATATATATATATATATAAATGTAGTATATAACTACATTTGTAGTTTTATTAGGTTTAGTATTCACATCCCTGAGAAAAGGAACTTGTTAGACTTTGGAGCTGCAGCTGCGTATAGACCGTGAAGCTACAGCCACTTTTATCTTGGGATACTCCTTAGACTGCCTCCCTCCACATTCCTTTCCTGCTATGCTTTGTAATAAAGGACCAGTTCTGATGCAGAATGTCAGAACACATGGCAGACACCTTGAGGAACTGGTCTGCTGTGCCTTCTCCTTTTGCAAAAGACTTGCTTGAAAACTCAAACGCTGTCTGTGGTTCTCTTTTCATGTAGGTTGAGAAAATACCTATCAGCCATTCTCTTCTCTCCTTCCACCATAACGTTGTGGAATAAAGAGCAACTGTATCCAAATTCTGAAACATTTTTTTTTTATACACACTACATGTTGGAAAACTGTGTTTGGTGACTGACTTTTATTTCTTCCAGGTTTATGTGAGAAAAGTTGGAAGAAGAGCGATTCTCTTGGCATTTAAAATAACACAAAACAGCGTCAGAAGACCTCGTTTATTTATTTATATTAAAAGTTTTTAAACAACAGCTGCCAATTAAACTGAATGTTACAACCTTGACATGATTATATGAGTCGATTTATCAAGAAATCGATCAGAAGCGACATGAAAATGGTCAGATCCGCCACATTCGACTCTCTGGCTGCAATGCGTGCTCCCGACACAGGGGGAACAGATTTTCAAAGGGAAACCGAATTTCGCACAAGACCTGCACTATGTTGCTGCCTGTTGGCTAAATTATGACTCTATATATGTTTTAAGATGCTATTTTAGGAGTTCATGAGTCCCTTTAATCAGTGGACAGTTAACACATCATTAGGAATCAGTTGTTTGGACGGTTTTCAAACAACTCATTCAGCAGATGATTTTTGAAATATCAGTGTAATAAAATTATTAAGATTTTGAGTAGAGAAGAGAATACATATTTTTGGCATGTTAGTTTTTAATAAAATATAAATAAGAATGGGCATTTTCCTTGAATCTAAATCAGATATAATAATTTTCAGCTTTATTGTACCTATTTAAGAAGAAGCTCTAATGACTCTCATTAATATTTTGGATTTACTGCTTATATGAACTGAGATAAAAATTGAATTGTTAGCATAATATTTCCCCTTGTTAGAATGGCCCTTAGCGGAAGGTTTAAAAGAGGAGTCTTGAGGCGGAGAGATATAGTGCAGTACCAACCAGGTGTTTAATTCCCAACATTTAACAAGCAAACAATCCTGCACACAAAGGGGGAATGCGTCCCGCAGCAGCCACACCCACACTGATGTGGGCAACTTGTAGGCGTTTATAGTCCCTGGCTGCATCAATCCACAACCCCCAAAAGCAGGATAAACTAAATACATATACACAAACAAGACAATACATCTTCAACATCATATTAAACACTCCTCATTTCATAACAATCATTTCATTTCTAAAATATCCTAATAAATATAACTCCCATTATCAAATTCTAAAAAGTCACAGTGCTTTGCTCCCCCTGTCTATTTGGTCTTTCCCAGAACCTGAGGTCAGCCAATCTAAGTAAATAATTCAATACATTTAAAATGTTTTCTTACATGTAATGAAAACCTTCCTTACACCCCTTAAAGACGAAACATATATATATATATATATATATGCAAGGACAAAGGCAACCTAATCATGTTCGGTCATCCTGAATCACAGCTAAATCTGTGTCGTCTGAAGCAAGGGCATCATGACGGAAGAGAAGAGAAATAGCATGTGACACTGAATTCTGTTTTTTTAGCATACTTAAATTGTATGTGATCAAGAATTACTGAAGTGCCTTATCTCTGCACAATTTGGATTTCACATTGTGAAGTGCATAATTCAGAGACTGTGGTCCAGACAAAAGTCAGGGAGCAAAAACAATCTTCAATACATCTGCAGTCGGAGAGCAAAAATACACTGCATTAGGCAAAAATCATTCTGCTCTAACGAACTCAGAGTTGCATAGTTGCTTTATTCACCTCTCTCTGCTAACAGAGGCGGAGATCAAACAAAAGAAACAAAAAAAAACAGACGGAACCGTTCAACCTTATACGCTCATTCACTATCATGTCTACGGGATGCGAAAACTAAACACTCTTTCTCCATGCAGGGAAGGCCATGGGAAAAACAGCAAGTTCCCAGATAACCCATCTGGGAAACTTGAACAGAAACATCTTGTTCAATTAGTTTGTACACCCTCTGCAGCTGCACGAAAACACATCTTTACTATGCTACACTGTATGATGCAAATAAAAGATTTTCTCTTTAAAGAAAAAATCTACTTCACAACACACTGTGTGTGCATTAACTAAAAACGGCGACATTGAGCCTATAAATAGTGTTTCCAGGGAATGACCTTTGTATCTTTTCTTCCTGAAGTGTGAGCAGCCTGAACAGCAGACACAGAGAACGCACTCGAGCTGCTGAAAATAAAGGACCATCTGAATCGCAGCTCTGCCTCTACTTTTTGGACAAAGAAGCAGATTGTGTAAAGTCACTCAGTATTTCAAAAAGGGAGACAGAATGCTGCGTTTTCTTGACATTCCATTAGAGAGACCGGATGCAGCTTCTCACATCAGGTGCCGGGCTGGGCTGCAGGAGGAGGAGATGTGACTCAACTAATGGGATTGTAGAATTGGCTTGAGTCACACTGCCATCTACTGACCACTCAGACATCAACAGGTTCCATGTGATGCTGAGTTTACACACACAAATTATTGTAATTGTTAGCCCTTTGGGGCCAGTCATTATATTCTGCACATTCTCAGGAGAGTACACAGCTTGAGCAACTACTCCACAAAGCTCATCAATGTTCATCTGAGGCCCTTGCTGTCTACACTTGAGCTGAACATGTTCAAATATATTGGATGAGTCTAATCTCAGGACTGTGCTCCTGCTCAGAACCTCTCTGGTGCGCGTGAGGAATATCAAATGGCGTGAAGACAGTTCATCCCCCCAGCTTAAACCTAATAAATTGTAGAACTAATTCTTCCCTGGTCCAATTTAACTGCAAAAGTAATATATATGCCTGCAAGAGGCTGAGGGCTATGCAGAGTCAGTGCAGCTCACAGTGAGAAATGTTTGCATGTGTGGCCCTGGGTACAAGAAACTAGGTCATGTCATGTACTACTGGGGGACAAAGACAGTTCACTTTTCATTATGCACTGAACATTACAATTGTTTGTTATGTAGAAAAGCTAAACAACGACACACAGTTAAATACCCTTGGCTGTTTTCCTTCAGAGGTAACAAAACAGGGAGACTGATGAATTGATTAACTCCACAGTAAACAGTGGATCTGTGCCACAGTCGAGTGTTACCCTCCACTCAGGGGTTTTCTGATCATCGTTTGGAACGAACATGATTTATCTTAAAGTATTGCAACATATAAGGTGAAAAAAAGTTACAAATCCAGAATAACAACCGGTTTTCTGGTTGTTGTTGTTGTTTAAAAGATCTAGCCTGGCAGTGTTCTTAAAGCCTTTATATTCAAGAATCTCCTAAAATCATTATTGGACTTCAGATCACAAAAGATAAGCCCAAAAAACATAAAAGATAGTAATTAATACCAAGACATATGTAAATAATAATGTATTATAGAATTAATATTCATTGCTCTTTCTTTGATGATGGCATTTAACAAAATGTAATGTTTATTGATCGTTTCATAATTGATGATGGTATGATGTTTTTATCATGCAAAGCATGATAAAGCATGAATTGCCTTTTGTGGAAATGTGTCATACCCAAAACAACTTAACTCGTCTTAATGTTACTTATCTTTATCATCGTTTGGAACGATGAATAAATGTTATTTATGAATAAATGAATATTTATTCATTAATATTCAGATATAAATTAAGAACTTTGACTTTAGCTCTCTTGGAGGACAGGAAAGTGCTCATTGTTGATGTGTGCACTTGCTATTAGAAAGTGCACACATCGACAATGTGTTTTGTGGCTCTCCAGTAGGGTGAATGTTCCATCACACTCATTTACTGTGACCATCACCTCTGTATTCACTCTGGCTCTCTCCACATGCCATTACATTTGTCTCTAAACAGCAGAGTGTGACTGATATATGCCAGAAGTGATTAGATCCAGTAGATCAAGTTGGAGGCACACTGCCTGAAAATACACCTCTGTACATCTCACTTCTCAGCCATGAAATGAGACACACAATCCAAATGAAGGTACAGTTCAAGCTAATATCCCATTTTTTAATATTTTTACTGTGTGTGGCTGGATTTTGTTTGGTTATCCTTGACTCCATCTGACCGGAATGTGTATTGGAAGGAAAGAGTGTTGTCAGAAAAACAAACATTTCCCTTGTACCTTGAAGAGACATTTGTAACATGAGAAACAGAATGTCCCATTTCTCAGTTGAGCCAATTTCCTGTCAAGTTATGTCTGAAATCTCCCCCTGATGCAAGCTCAGAGGCACTCACCTACCAATATGCCAAAAAGGCTCTTCTCTCCCAACACAAGAATACAACAATTTTTGCAGGCCATGATAATGATGAGCAGTCACCACAGGAATTACTTCCCTGAGAAATGTTTGTAATTTCACTATCCTTCTTCGTACGCTCTCGATGAGCAGTGCCGCTTTCCTTTAATTTCATGTACTCACCAACCACTTTATTATGCAAACCTGTTCAATTGCTTGTTAACACATTTCTCCCTGTTAAAATGGGAGTTTTTCTCTACAATGTTGCTTTATGCATACTCGGTTTGAGGACTGGCTGTAAAGTCAATGACACAATGGAAGTGCTTGTCTACTGTGCAATAGAATCTGTTGGGTTTCCTTAGATAGAAACTTTTTGAACTACTTCCAGTAAGAAACTGAACTTAATGGATGGTTTGTTAGCTTGGATTAACTGCAGGACAGCTGTGGTAGAATTGAAATGACTGTTACATTTTTCTTTGAGCACATTTTGACGCGTGAGTAAAGCAGCCCTTTCAGCTTCTGCCCAGAGACGTGCAGATGAAGTTGAAGATTCTTTGGAGCTTGACCTGCTTCCTTGATTTGAAACACTGTCAGATGGCAACACATCATCTTGAATGTCATGCTGGAGGTTGGCAGATAACTGATTCTTCAATTGTTCTTGAACCTCCACTTCTTCTCCTGATGGATTTTTCTGTGATAGTAACATGTCAGAGGCTGATCTGCTTGAACATTTATTTGTTTCAGAAAGCCACATTTCAACATCCTCAATAAACCCTTTGTTGTATTCAGTGATACTTGAAAACCATGCAGTCTGTTTATCTTTCTCAATTAAAGGCAGCAACAATTCATGCAACACAATGGCATCTTTAAACAAGTGTGTTAACTCATCCAGCAGTGATTTTACTGGTGAATAATTTTTATCATCTTTCATTAGCTCTTTAAGAGATGATATTACACCTTTCATTTTCTTTACATGTTTTTTCCGCTCCATTTGGATAGTTTCAATTTTATTTGCCAGAGCTTTCTCCGTGAGAACGACAGTTCTTTTATCCTTTTGTGTTTCTCAACAATAGATACATCAGATAATCCGCTCATTTTAATCCAAAATAAAGGAAACTTCCAGGCAACGTCCTTAAACTTTATTGAACGCACGCAGAGCCACAGCACACACTTGCACACCAAAATCCTGCAGCCGCAAACCCACAGCCAAACGTAGCGGGGGGCGTGTTACAACAACAGCTTCACATGGCAGAACCAAACTGCGATTGAAAGCGCAATGCGCAGCACCAAACATTCAGGTTACATACCACTGTCGTCTTCTACTTCTCTGTCAAGCAACCATTTTTTGTAGGTGTAGTGGTGGTGGTGCGTGGGCTCGCGTTGGAATCGAGCTGTGCGACAAACTCCGTTGTCGTATTTTTTTGCTGACAAATATTAGTGACTGTCAAACAAAGTCTCCAAGCGGCTGAATAGGGGAATCCTTGTTGACGCCCCAGCTGATCAAAACGCAATCCAGAATGCAGTTAAGATTAGTTATTTTTGTCAATATCCAAGGCAAAACAGTGTCGAAGCAGCATGAAAACGGATCCGAAGGAAAAACTCACTAAAGTCACCCAGGTGATCAACAGGTGACCTACAATCACTAATAACACCACGTGATTCCGCGCTACTCCTATCCACAACAATACTTCATTGTGATCCATTACTTTATAGTAGAATTGATTATGTTTTTTTGTTTTTTTTATATAGTTTTAGAGCCGGGAACATTCAGTTTTGAGAGGGCAGAGCATCTTCTCTCTCTCACTCAGTCTTTGCGTCTTTTAGTCAGCATATTTCCATCTCTGCTGTGGTGATCGCGCTTGGAAGAAGATAATGATGATGAGGAGTATCTCCCTTCTGCCTGTCAGAGATCCTCAAGTCCTGTCAAAACTTCAGTCTCAAATGCAAGAAAAACATATGGCAGGGCAACAGGATCACAGACAGGTAAGCATCATTAGGTGGGCGGGGCTGGCTGACTCATAGCGCAGTTGAACAGGATAATGACATTTATACTGCTGATGAACATAATACAGACTTCCAGCTGTATCAAGCTCTTTCATTCAAGAGCTTGACAGAGCCACAATCTTTTACAGTTTCTTTATAGCATCTTACAGTACACTGTAAAATAATGGCATAAATCTTTGTTTTTGCTTCAATAAAATCCCCCCAGCTGGAGACAAAAGGATGCAATTCATTTTATTTTCTTTCCATTTTATGGTTTTGTGCATGGTTTTGTGCTGTCCACAATGATACATTTTGATGATAAACAAGGTAAATATGACAAAAGGCTATTTCTTATTCAGAAAGAGCCCTGCAATGGAAATGAGCCCTTTTATTTGATTAGATAACTTTTAATGATGTGAAAACGCATTTGGCTTAGTTTGGAGACATTTTTGGATAAATGTCTCTGCTTGGTACACCTTGGTCAGCTGCCTGACCAGATGAGCTCTCTCCATTAACCTACACTGATCCCTAGGGTTTCTAAATGCCTTTTAAACTTTAAGCTTTTCAAACTGAAATAGATAAACAACAGATGATGTTTAAACTAATTTTTTCACCCTGTCTGTCCTCCTCAAGTGACAATGAACAAAATCATTTTCTGCTTTTAAACTAGGCACTGATTCTCTCCAAAACATATTACTGCCTAAATGAAATCTCCAATGCAAGCAATGTGTTAAAATATTATTTTACTTTTTGTGATTATGCTTTAATTTAGTATTAATCAATCTTTTATCCAAAACAACAAAAGACCTGGCTTCTCAAAGGTCTCTTCTCACAATGGATTTCAACCAAACCTATAGAGATGTCCTTTGCAAAACCTTCACTTCTCATTCCCTTGTGTTGGCCTGGGACTTACACTGTTTGCTAATCATTTGTTAGCCTAGTGTTATACCGCTGTTACTAATAACTATATGTTGGGATGAATAAAAGTTTTAATAGGTCAATACAAGACTTGAAGTAAATGTTTATTTACTAATCATAACCCTTGTGATAACTAGGGATTACATAATCTTGTTTTGAAATAAATATATTAGTATTCTTTTTTAAAATATAAAGGGCATTTTATTTGGCTTTGCCATTTGATTACGTCTGGGGCGTGACTCCTGATTGGTGGGGAGAAGGGAGAGAAAAAACGAAGGAGGAAGGGGAGGAGAACGGGAATGGTGGAGAGTGAGACGAACCGACCAGAAGGGAAGAAGGAAACAGACTCGAGTGAGAGAGGACGGGAGAAAACACACTGGAGGGGACGAAGTTCGGAAGAAGTTGGAGGGACTTAGGTAGCCGTGAGAGGGACGGAACGAGAGGAGATAGGCAGCAATCAGCAACCAATTAAAATACTATAGGAGAAAGCTTGCTCTGTTTTGCCTAGCATAACTTTATTAAGCATTAAGTCTATAGAACGCTATAGCAGAGGTCATGGGGATGGCTCAGTTGAGGCACTGGTGTAAGGGTGAAGGCATTGACCCTGAGTATGCCATACTGGTCAAGGATGTCCCAGAAGAGACAGAAGTGAAGGTCATTGAAGAGACTCTGCAGTCAATCAAAGCACTTGGTCGGGTTAAGGTGAGAGGTAGGATGTATGATCCGCAGACTCAAACCTTAACTGTGCTATGTGAGTGTAGGGAGAAAGTCAATGCTAAAGCCTGCCCGCTGGACATCTTACCATAAGGCTCTGATGAGCCATGGAGAATTTTTGGACCTTCAGCAGAGGAAAATGAACCGCAACACTCTGGAGATGGAAGCAACCCATCTGCCGACTCGGGTCAAGACCCCTCCTTTAAAACGTCCACCCCGGAAGCCATCATCAGAGCAGTTGGAGAAATCCTTCAAATGTCAAACCTCCGTTCAAGCGGTGAGAGTAGCCCTTACAGACGTCTACGCACTTTCTCTGGAGTGCGACCCACACCTCCAGGAGAAGAAACATTGGAGAATTGGATTGAACAAGCAAGATTAATGATCGAGGAGTCTGACCGACCTGAAAGAGAAATGAAAATGAGAGTCATGGAAAGTGTCAAGGGTCCAGCCCTGGAAATATTGCAAGCTGTTCGCTTCAACAACAATGATGCAACTGCTATGGAGTACCTTGAAATATTGGAAAACACGTTTGGAACCCCTGAAACAGGGGAAGAACTATACTTCACATTTAGACAGCTGTGTCAACAACCAAACGAGAAACTCTCTGAATTCCTGAGACGCATGGAACGAGTTCTTAATAAAGTTGTTAAAAAGGGTGGTCTTCAGTCAGCTACTGCTAACCACGCACGGCTGGATCAGCTCATTAAAGGAGGCACTCGATCAGATCTAATGATTTTAAATCTTCGACTGAGAGAACGCCGATAAAATCCCCCTTCATTTCTACAGCTGCTGAATGAAATACGGCATGAAGAGGAACACGAAGCTTCACGTCGTCGATTACAGCCTCCCAAAGCCGTGTATGCTAAAAGTACCACCGCAATGCCAGACACAGTGATGAAAGATCTGAAAGCTGAGATACAAGGGCTCCGAGCACAAGTGAGTGAATTTACCACCTCATCATTCCTGCCAAATGCTGCTGCTGTAACTTCTCCGCTACCAGTCAATACACAAAAAGAGAAGATGAAAGCATGCAAGCTTTAAGAGAAGAAGTTCTAGAGCTCAGAAAGCAAGTTTCTGTTCTGTCACTTCAGACCAGTTACAACCCTGCTACATTCCCACACCAAAATGAAGTCAAGGCAAATCCTGTCTCCCAAAGAACTTTCACACCAAAGGATTCAAGTGATTTTTTCTGTTATCGGTGTGGGGATGATGGACATTTTGCAACAAAATGCACAGCCCCAGAGAACTACCCTAAAGTAATACAGAAACTGATACAGGCACAAAGAAAACAAAGGACAAACCAGAAACAAAACAGCAACGCACGAACAAACCCCACCAATGCAAATGTAAGGAGAAGTGCTATCAAGGTAGAGACCAATAGTTTGCCAGAGGGATTAATTGGACCGCCTTCCCTTACCAAAGTCAAAATCAATGGCAATCTCTGCACCGCTCTGATGGACAGTGGGTCCCAAGTAACCATCATCTTTGACAGCTGGTACTCAGAACACCTGTCGCACATCCCACTCCAGCCAGTTACAGGTCTAGCCATATGGGGCCTCAGTGAATCAGGGAGTAGTTACCCATACAAGGGTTACATCCACATTGATCTGGAGCTTCCTAGGGAATCGAAGTCCAAAAACCTCACATCGGTCCCTGTTCTTGCCTTGGTGTGTCCGGACCCACAGTGTTCTGAGACTGTACCAGTCTTGGTCGGCACAAATGTCAAAGGAATTCAATCCATCAACTCAAACACAGAAGTGGAAGGCTTAGAACACGTCCACTCAGCTAGAGTCCAAGTGCAGGAACCAAGTTCTCTACCTACCGACAAACCACAGCTCGTAAAAAATATTAAAGACTCACCGGTGGCAGACGTAAAGTGGACCGGGCCAGGCCCACTGATCATTCCTGCTGCCACAGAGCACATCGCCATTTGTAAAGTCAAAGCGAATCGAGAGGTAGGAGACAGCATTCTAATAACTGAACGTGCTGCCTCCCCTGCTCTGCCACCAAGTGTACTGGTCCAGCCAACAGTACTGTTCTCTAAAATGCTAGATAAGAACAGTTTTCTGGTGCTGCTGCGAAACGAGTCATTGAAGCAGACAGCTATTCCAGTGGGTACCAGTATTGCTCACCTGACATGGTGATGGATGCCCCAGGAGTGAAGGTCAATACTGTTCCCCTCATTGACCCTTCTTTGTTCCACTTTGGAGATGGTTCAATAAGCCAAGAATGGAAAGAAAGACTGCAGCACAAGCTGTCACAACATTCCAATGTATTCTCAACTGATGAATGGGATGTAGGATTGGCCAAGGGTGTGGAACATCATATCCGCCTAACTGACAATACACCCTTCCGGGAGCGTTCTCGCCGCATAGCTCCCGCTGATTTGGATGACCTCAGGCGTCACCTTCAGGGGTTGCTTGCAGCAGGCATCATAAAGGAATCAAGAAGTCCCTACGCTTCTCCTATTGTCCTTGCCCGCAAAAAGAATGGTCAACTGCGGATGTGTGTTGACTACAGAACCTTAAATCGCAGAACCATCCCAGACCAGTACATTGTGCCGCGAATTAATGATGCACTAGACTGCTTGACGGGCAGTAAGTGGTTTTCTGTATTAGACCTGCGCAGCGGCTATTATCAGATCCCTATGGCTGACGAGGACAAAGAAAAGACAGCCTTCATATGTCCTCTGGGGTTCTATCAGTTTGAACGGATGCCGCAGGGGATAGCTGGGGCTCCTACGACATTTCAAAGGTTGATGGAGAAAGCAGTAGGAGATATGCATCTGCTGAAAGTCATAGTGTATCTGGACGATCTAATTGTCTTTGGCAGAACACTTGAAGAGCACGAAGAGAGGCTGCTTAAGGTCATAGCACGCCTTGAGGAGGCTGGGCCAAAGCTGTCTCTTGACAAGTGTCAGTTTTGTTGTTCACAAGTGACCTATGTTGGCCATATTGTCTCTGAGCATGGTATTGCTACCGACCCCAAAAAGGTGGAAGCTGTAACCCGGTGGAAGCAGCCAACCGATCTGTCTTCCTTGCAGTCGTTTCTTGGATTTTGTGGATATTATCGTCGGTTCATAAAAAACTATTCCATCATTGTCCGACCGCTTACTGAACTGTGTAAAGGATATCCTCCCACACAAAAGAGAAGTAAGTCTAATCCGGGGACAAGTAAAACCTACTACCGGGTTAACGAGCCTTTCGGTGATCGATGGGATCAGTCGTGCAGTGAGGCATTTCAACAGGTAATTCACTGCCTCACAAATGCACCTTTACTGGCATTTGCCGACCCGACCAAACCCTATACCCTGCACATAGATGCCAGTTTGCATGGCCTGGGTGCGGTCCTGAATCAAGAACACCCTGAAGGATTGAGACCTGTGGCTTTTGCGAGCCGGAAGCTCAGCGCCTCTGAGAAAAACTATCCGGTGGACCAGCTTGAGTTTTTGGCTCTAAAGTGGGCTGTGGCTGACAAATTCCATGACTATTTGTATGGAGCTCAGTTTAAGGTGCAAACAGATAACAATCCCTTAACATATATTCTCACTACAGCTAGGCTCAATGCCACGGGTCATCGCTGGCTCTCTGCCCTTTCCACGTACAGTTTCACATTGCAGTACAGGTTAGGAGCTCACAACATTGATGCTGATGCACTATCACGAAATCCCTTGCCAACTGAAGATAAGAACTGGCAGATTGTGCCCCCTGAAAGCGTCCAAGCGTTATGCAAGCAGATCAACACTGAGAAGACTTGTGACGAGACACCCACAATAGCAGAGTCTATAGGGGTTTCCCCTGACAGCATACCTGACTTCTATGCTTATCCAGTTCGCCTCGATTTGGGTTGTCTGATGCAACTTAGCCACAACGACCTTAAACAAGCCCAGGACGCAGACCAGGCGATTGCTCCCATTAAGCAGTCACTTTGCCAGGGTACACAATTCGCACCCGGGGATGACCCTATGGCTACGTTGTTAAACAGAGAGGCAAGTAAACTGGTCATGAAAGATGGTTTGCTCTACAGAAAAGTTAAGTCTGGAGCTGAAATTCATCAAATAGTGCTCCCGAAAGAACATGTACCCATGGTGTTAAAATCCCTCCATGATGAGTCTGGCCACCTGGGGGTGGAAAAAACTGTTGGACTCATCCGTGACAGATTTTATTGGCCCAAGATGGGAGCGGAGGTTGAGCAGTACGTAAGAAACTGTGGGAGATGTATCACTCGTAAAGCCCTTCCGCAGCGAGCTTCTCCCTTAAAACAGATAACTAGTCAAGGACCTCTCGATCTTGTATGCATCGATTTTCTGTCACTAGAGTCAGACTCGCAGGGGTTTTCTAACGTCTTAGTTGTGACAGATCATTTTACGCGGTACGCTCAAGCCTTCTCATCTAAAGATCAAACAGCTGCCACGGTAGCAAAGATTCTTTGTGAGCGTTACTTCGTACATTATGGACTCCCGGCACGCATACATTCGGATCAAGGGAGGGATTTTGAAAGCAGACTGATCAAAGACCTCTTAAAGATGCTCGGGATTCGTAAGTCAAGAACGTCTCCCTATCACCCACAAGGAGACCCCAAGCCCGAAAGATTCAACCGTACACTTTTGTCAATGCTTGGAACCCTTGATCCCAAGCAAAAGAACAAGTGGAGTCAAAAGATAAGTCAGTTGGTTCACGCCTACAACTGCACTCAAAATGAGGCAACAGGGTACTCGCCCTATTTGTTGATGTTCGGACGAGAAGCCCGTCTACCGGTAGACATATGCTTCTGTGTGTCGGATGAAAGTCATAAGTCTGTCACCAAGCTAAAGCAAGATCTCGAGAAAGCCTACAATTTGGCAACAGAGACGGCTGACAAGAACCATAAACGGAACAAAGCAGCTCATGATAAGCGTGTGAGAGAACATGCGCTGGAAAAAGGTGACAGAGTCTTATTGGAGAACTTAGGTGTTACAGGAAAACAAAAGCTGAAAGCCAAATGGAGACCTGTACCCTATGTTATTGTGGATAAATTACCCAATCTCCCGGTTTATAAAATTAAACCCGAACAAGGTGTGGGTGCAGAGAAGACAGTTCATCGGAATCATTTGTTGCCTATTGGATACCTTGTGAGACTTCCATTGAATGACAGTGAGATGGAACCACCTGAAAGACGCATAACAAGGGAACAACAAAGGGCAAGTGGGCTCTTAAAGTCTTCCAACAATGATGAAGAAATATACTCAGGATCAGAATACGAGGAAGTATATTTACCCAAACCATTGGGAGTCGACTTGGACAGACTACTAACTCATCCAGAGTTGTCCAGAATGTCTGGGCTCACTCCCAGTGAAGCTGACCAACCGAGGTCAGTCCAAGATTTCAGAGAATTGGAGCCAGTTCCAAGCATCTACTCAGAAAATGCCGCCATTCCTGATCCAGTCATGGATGATTCAGTGGGAGAAACAGATTTCAACCCACTACAAATCTCTACTGAAAGATCAAAGAGAATTGCCCGACCAGTAGTTCGGTTGAGCTACAATGAACTTGGCAAGCCTTCTGATCAGCCGGTGACAGTCTTCAGCCATGGAGTGTTGGTGGGAAGTGGAACCTGGCGAGCCACCAGAAGCCAGTTTTGCCATACCCTCTGGTGCCACCCCATGGCCATGTGTGAAACATGTTCTAGGTTCAGTTATCACTAAAACTGTCCTCTATTAGTTACTTAACTTAGTTTGATGAGGACATCAAAATCTTCTAGCAAGGGGAGGATGTAGCCTAGTGTTATACCGCTGTTACTAATAACTATATGTTGGGATGAATAAAAGTTTTAATAGGTCAATACAAGACTTGAAGTAAATGTTTATTTACTAATCATAACCCTTGTGATAACTAGGGATTACATAATCTTGTTTTGAAATAAATATATTAGTATTCTTCTTTAAAATATAAAGGGCATTTTATTTGGCTTTGCCATTTGATTGGTTACAGATACGTATGTCTGGGGCGTGACTCCTGATTGGTGGGGAGAAGGGAGAGAAAAAACGAAAGAGGAAGGGGAGGAGAACGGGAATGGTGGAGAGCGGAGAGTGAGACGAACCGACCAGAAGGGAAGAAGGAAACAGACTCGAGTGAGAGAGGACGGGAGAAAACACACTGGAGGGGACGAAGTTCGGAAGAAGTTGGAGGGACTTAGGTAGCCGTGAGAGGGACGGAACGAGAGGAGATCGGCAGGAGTAGTCCAGACGAGTTTGGCTAAGCTAAGGGAGCTAGCCGCTTCAGCGCACACGCTTGTCTTGAGCAAGGGACTTCAGCGCATTGACCACGAGTCGAGTGAATTGCAACGCTCTCAATGTTTTGAATTGCAGCGCTCTCAATGTTTTGGATTGCAACGCTCTCAATGTTTTGAATTGCAACGCTCTCAATGTTTTTTTTCCTTCGGAAATTTCAACTGCTCGCTGCATAACAGGCCTGCAACGTTTTTTTTTCACACTCTCTTGGAGGTCGTGAGTAACCACCTGCAAGGGTTCCAGTGGTTTAAGACTGTTGTCGTGTTCTGGTTCATTGGAACCAAAAGGTGGACATTAATGTTTTATTATTTTTCCTTATGTAAGAGGTTCATGTTCTTGTAGATATTATTGAAGGGTTTATGTTTTTGTAGATATTATTGAAGGGTCGTTCAACTTTAAAGTTGCAGTGGTGACTAAATAATAGGTTTTCTGTCATTTTAGTTTAATAAAGTTAGGCTGACCATTTCGCCTAAAATTCTAAACTTTCTCTGGGTCATATTTGTCATAAATTAGGACATCGTTGTTGCACAACCATTGTGGTACCTGATTTATATGGAACCCAGCACCCTCCATTTTAGTTTTCTTACATAGAATGGGAGAAAGTGCTACATAACAGCCAGTAATGAGTGAATCAATCTGAAACACAGGGCCGGCAAAGGCAGACAGTATGTTGGTGTCGCTCTCTTTTACCCTGCAGATCAGACAGCATGTAACACAAATTGACAGGCAAAGCTGACTCCAGAAATCAAAGCCTCCTTTAGCTTCCACATGCTGCGAATGGAACCGTTTGAGTGGCTTAGAAAAACTTCAAAGCCGAGGAAGAGGGGAAATTTTTTAATTTCAGATAAGGCCCTGGAGCTGAATGTGAACTGCTGGAATTGTACAAGTTCACATCTTAATCGACGTGACCAGCTGAATTGGGCGAATGAAGGGCTCATCTTCTGAGTCCTGTTTTTCTTCCTCCCTACTCCTACTTCACTCTCATACTGTATTTTGGCAAAGTTGTAAAACAAAACCTTTGACAACATCTCAGCATTTAGAGAACCTGACTAGCAAAGTGTCAGCAGTATCATTAGCTTTTCTGACTTTAGTATATTGCTGCTGTTATCAAGGAAATATTTCTCCTAATTTGGCTTCCATATGCATAAAAAAGAGCATCTGTAACATGCTTTCTTTCATCCTCACCTTGTTCTCTCCTCACATGAGCTGAAGGTCTGTCTTATTTAGGAGCAAAAAGGCCATAGTAACACAAGCACACTAGGACATACTTCACTAGCATATCTTTGGAGATTTTCCCAAATAAAGCTTACAAAGGTTTTCAGAGATGTTCCTCATTAGGCAATCTAATGTAACAGAAATGTTTTCTGTTACGTTTTGGATATTTTGGGGTTACAGGAAGTTTATGCCCATGCATCTGTATACTGTAACTTCAAGCATTTTTACAAAGCAAAAGTCAAATAGAGGAGTTCTGACAATGAAACCATCATGCTATGTTATTGCCTGATGTTATAACATCAACTTCATGCTATGATGTTTATACTTTCCACCAGAGACTGCTGGCTGGGAGACCTGTCAGATGCAGAGTTCACGGACTTACCCTCACTGCACACACATGCACGCATTTTTCATGGCTATAAACATGCACCCCCACACTCACAGCCTTCACTGGCCCTCCATTCTTATGTTGTCTATATGTTGCTTTATATGGGCAGAAGTTTTCTGAAACTCCTCATTATGTCTCTTTGTACACAAAATGTGACTTTTTTCCTCATCCTTCCTAATGTTATAATTTTTGTCTTATTAAAGGGTGGCACCCCAAACCCTACAGTGCATGCTGCAGCCTCAGGCACCTGTCTATATGTCATGACTGAAGTGTTGGTTTGTGTGTTGTTCTTGGACAGGTTATACTGAAATGTAAATTTCCCTCTGGGATTTATCAGGGCTGTGATACTACAGCTTACTAATTTAGGCTCAGAAATGGTTTTAGATTCACAGTGGATCTGAAAGACAAATATTTACATACGGTAATTTAACCGTCTTCTACTGAGGAACAACAGCAAATCCTCAAACTAATTTTATTTTTGTTTATTTATTTTTAAACATGAGGGAAACAAGACACAAAATTATAGAAGGGGTTATATTTCTCAAATACTGTAACAAAGGGAGAGCAGTGTTAAATAAATTTGAAGTTTTACAGAATGGAGATTTTTTTAAAAGCAAAGTCTTATTGACAGCAGCTTGAGCAACAAAATTCTGCAAAGTTCTGCAAATGACCTCAATATTTAACTTGGGTGTGTTGAAAGAGAGAGAAATCTAGAATTTCTTGGACAGTGGCCCTCGAGGCCTGGATTTGCCCAGCCCTGCTCTATCTAATTTTTAAATATGCTTATGTCAGAATATGGTGTTCTATAGACACAACTTATGGCTATATTCTTCTGTTTTTCCCTATTTATAATTTCAATTGTAATTGTGCACATTGTCTATAACAGTTGACATCTTTTCCACCATTATATTCACGTCCACATACATGGCTACACCACCTCCCTTTGTTTTTTTTATTTATGCTAATCAATTCATAACTAGATGTATCAAAATCCATGTCCTTATCACCGTTTAGCCATGTTTTTTATATTAATGAAGAGGTGTGTGAGCAGAAAAGTTAAACGGAAGTATGTCACCACTATTCATGGCATAGAGTCCATTAAGTACTGTATTTTTGATTACAAGTTTATTTTATTATTATCATTATTATTATGTATACTTTAAGAGCTTATTTAAGTTAGAAGTAATGGCTTTCTTTTTTTCTTTTTTTTTTTGCTTGTTTGGACTCTGTGGGCAGAGCCTGTGTCTTTAAAAGCAGGGCTCTGCTCCACAGGGAGTCAGTCTGTGGTTAGATTCCTGAAAAGTCTCGCCATCATACTTTACTTGGTCATGCAAAATTTAATATTCAGTGCATCCAAAAATGCAGAAAATAACACAATCAGATTGAATGTCCTGTTCCAGCTGCCCTAAAACTAATTTAGTATTACTTAGCATTACAACATCTCTGCATGTAAAAGTGGGCCATAATTTCTCACTCTTACATGCTGTCACTCTCACGCTGTCAGAGATGCACTGACAGCATGAGGCAAGTCGGTCGCTTGACAAGGTGTGGAAGTCGGCTCTGAAATCTGGACGGACAACAGGTAAAGGTGTTGCCTGACCGCACCTGGTAGCAGACAGTAGATCCTGTGGGGGGCACAGGATCTGTGGGGGGCAGTTGGTCCATGTGCAAAAAAGATTGCACCTGACGGAGGGCCAGACCAAGGGGGAGAATATATGTTTATTTCCTGAATACCAAAATTAAATGGTATGACAAGTCTTTGAGACTGAAAATTGGAGACATGAATATTCTCACAACTCAATGCATAATGACCAGTTGTGTGCACCTATAGTTTGTGAAGTAGAGTAATCGTAACGGCTTTTCTTCATGTTGGCCGCATTTCTGTACCGACTATTTATTTTTCTCATTTTCAGCACTGACCTTACTGAAAGGGAAAACTTAAGGCTTATAGAAACTTTGTATTTTCTGTCCTGGAGGGTATACTAAGAAGCTGCTTCAGTTGTAAAGCAGGTTAAGTTAACCTAGTGGTTTAGGTAAAGCACCTAATTTTCTTAACTAAATGATGCCTGCAGGTATATCTTTTAGAAGGTTTAATTTTGCCTACACTTGGTTGTGCACATTATTTTAAGTGTATTTGACAAGTTTACCAAAATATAAAAAATGTCATTCAAACTGCATTTGCCTTGTTTTACTTTTTACTTATACTTTTCATTACATTACTTGAGTACATTCATTTTTACAGTAATTTCCATACTTATGTACAAGACGATTCAGATACTTTAAGACTTTAACTCAAGTAATATTTCAGTCAGTGACTTGGACTTTTACCAAAGTCATATTTTGGAGAGGTACTTACTTTTACTTTTACTTTTACTTGTCTCTGAGATTTCAGTACTTTATACTTTACTGAGTATGAGTGACCAAACAAAAGTAGAGGCACACTCAGAGAAAACGGGACAAGGTAGAGTAGAGAAGAAAAAGGGAGGCAGCAGTGCAGCAGTAGCTGCAGCCTTGTTTGCCTGAGAGAGGCAAATCAGCGGAGAGAGTACCGGCGAATTGGATAAAATGTTATCTTGGAGCTGGAAAAGTGGAGGTGGAATTTATGGTACATTATGTTTCTACCATAAACAAGTGCTCCAGAAAATTTAGCTCACAGAAGTCATTCATCAAACACAGCTCTAAGAGATCCTTTCTTTTTCTCTTTCCTTTGCACTCCAGCTGGAACCATGCCCAGACCTATTTGGGCCCCAAAAGAACAGAGTGTTACAAAAAGTTAATAGCAAAACATATCACTTTTCCATTGTTCCATTTGTGTTTCTCTTTTTTATCTGTTTTAAACATATTCTATTTCTTTCCTGAGTTAACTTCACTGCTCATACCTGTTGGATCTGTTGCCATAACACCTGTGGAAGAAGTAAAGCAAAGAACTGATGAAATCAAATATGGGCATTTCTACGGAAGCTTGTTAGAATGATAAAGATGAATGTTGTGTTGGCAAAAATGGACATGAGATTAACCAAACATTTTGTGCTTGTTGTCTAAATATAAGAGATATTTACAGACTTTATATGTTTCATAGTGATAGTTTAAAAAAAAAGCCTGGCAGAGCCTGGTGTACAGAATTTGGCACAAAGAAGCAAACATATCATAGCATGGAGCCACATAACAGGGCCATTCAGAGACCTATGGAGGGACGGGGGCTCAAAGTTAAACAGGGGCACATTGAACAAGATCTTAAAACACTGTACAACAAAGTAGCAACAACTCATATTAATCAAGAATCTAATATTTAATTGGATAATTAATCTCATGTACTTGTTGCTAAATGAGCTAATGGCAAAGAAACAACTTGCAGATTGGCCATCACCAGTGGCTGTTCTAACTAACCTTCATGACATTCTGTTCTAGTTGTGACTTTGTAGAAAGCAACACAATCAACCACAGAGATTCACAGCACTAAGACCTGCCTTCTGGCTCTGATTGTTTTTTTTTGTTCTAGTTAGCACTGGGAGAAGGCTGAGGAACTCCATTATTTTCACAGATTATCTATCTTAAGCCATACTGTCCTGACATAGTGAAAGTTAAAAATATTTTTTCAGAAAAGTTACATACTGCAGCTTTAATGTTAGCAAACGGTGGAAAAAAACAACAAACAAAACATCTATAGTACATTTTAAAATGATCTGGGTTCAATTATTTTATCAGTTCTGAGGCTGCAGATTGAACCCAGGTGCATGAACAACAGGGTCAGCACAGAAATAAAATACATTTTCTACTGTATTTGTCATGTATGAGGAAAAGCTCCTCATAGAACATGAAACTGCAAAGTAATAAACCGCAGTTCCCTGTGACTTGCTATCATGAGTTTATTAAATCTCCCATCTCCCCATTCACCACAAAAATCTACCGCCCCCTCTTGACCAGCACTCTTTATTAATAGCTCCAAACAATAAACATTCTGGGCTTCTTGAGCCTTTCTTCTGTTTTATTCTTTTTCCTTTCCTGAATTTCCTGCTGGTTTTGATTTCCTGTGGTCTTGAGTGAAGGTCATCTCTTGAACGAGCCATCTTCACGAGGCTCTGGCAGTAAACGCCAGAGCCTCAGAAACAAGATGTGGCAAAAGCAGGTTTAATGCAGTGAATGTTCAACATTAAAGATGGATTTCCATGGTGGTCTGATGCAAGACAGCTACCATTCAGTCTGTTATTTCCAGTTAACCTTAAAGACTCCAGATAAAGAGAAGCAGCTGTGGTTTGCTCTTTGTAGACAAAAACAGGAAATCTCATCTCCTGTGGCCCAGGCCCAAAAGAACATTAATTTTCACTGTTTGTTTTCTCCCTCATTGCCAGTTTTGCTTACTTTCATGGTAGCACACTTTTTACATTTGAGGAACTATTGGGAACATGTGCTTTGGATATAAAAACCAGGCTCGACGTAATGAATGTGATGTTCACTAGGCACAGAGATCACACAGAAAAAAATGTGTTGCTGATTGAATTGTGAAATCATTAAACTCAGTGGGTCAGCTGAAGGGGAAAAGCTGCAAAACAAACTGCTTCTATCTCCACACTTGGCCTTTTTGTGCTGATGCAAATTTATTAAATCAATTCATGGATCTGAAGTGAATTTTCTTACTTGTACTCTTTTGTTGCTAAGAAAATTGAAAAGCATTTCAATAAGTGAGGTGGAAGTGAAGTGAGGTGGAAGTACATGCACACACCGCAAGGTAGGTGGCCCAGCAGCCAGCCTGAGTTTTGCTTTCTATGCCACTAACTTCAAAACTCTAAGTAATCTTATTTGGAAAGTGGTGAAGCCTCTGGTTTATATCTGCAATTTGAAACTAAGATTTAATTTATTTCAGTTCAAGAGAGATCTCCCGTTCTCACTGGTGGGAATAATACATTCCTTGACCTCTTCAGTTCTCATTCATCCTCAGTTATCTTGTTCAGCTAATACTGTCACCCTGGCTGTACAAAGACAAAAGGATAACACTGGTGGTGTGTGACTTATCTTCACCTTATACAATTTTAGTAGTGTCAGTGAGAATTTTAAAAGTGGAGTGGAAAAATAACAAACCAGCAAATTTGGTTTACACTCAACCTGCTCGTAATAATAGGCGTGTGCGTGCGTGTGTGTGCAGGTGTATGTAATATTATTTGTAATAA
Organism: Poeciliopsis turneri; assembly: GCA_922788865.1. NCBI lineage: Eukaryota > Metazoa > Chordata > Actinopteri > Cyprinodontiformes > Poeciliidae > Poeciliopsis > Poeciliopsis turneri. The sequence goes on along the minus strand of CAKLNU010001061.1, from coordinate 56,252 downwards.
TTTACCTTTTACTACAGACATGCCTGTGGCAATCATGATGAGGCTTTAATCGTTCTGCAAATGTTTTTATTTTGGTGCTCTGCCACAACATTTAAACTATGGTACATAATACATGGGATTGTATCTCTATAGAAAAATATATCATGAAGTCAGAGATTAAGGTACCTTTGTGTAATTTGGAGCTGCCACATCCCATCATCACCCTCTCACTCTGTTTGCCGGACTTAACAAATACCTTCTATACCACTTCCTGTAAAATTCTCTATGTCTGCCTAATCTTCGTCAAGAAAACAATCCTCATAAACTGGGCTTCAAAGAATTGGGAAATAGCAAAAGTTTATTAATTAGAGTTTATTAACCGAATACCAATGGACAATTGGACAAAACACAAATTTTAAAGTAGAATTTATTGGAAGAAATGTGACTGCTTTAAACACTACATCTTTGCAGTTATCCTGAGTTTCACCTATCTGAGGGGGAAAACACATGTGTGCTTTAAGTCAACAGCGGTTCTACAACCAAGATAAAATCTCTGTGTAATAGAATAACACATTATCAAAACACTAATGTAAATATATATAGTGTCAACATGTCCCACTGCTGTAGATCTGGAGAGTTCTTTTGGTGAAAATTCATTTCTTAGACCGGAACCCAGTTCCTCCATTCTTCTTCTTCTTCCTGTTCTTCTTCTTGGAGTTCTATAAGGCCTACTGGGATCTTCTGGCCCAAGACTTGCTTGACATCTACAACGAGAGTCTGCTTGCTGGTTCACTCCCCTTGGCCTGCCGCAGGGCAGTCATTGCCCTGCTGCCCAAGAAGGGGAACCTGCAGGACATCAAGAACTGGCGCCCCATGTCTCTCCTCTGCACCGACTATAAGATCCTCTCCAAAGCCCTGGCCACCAGGGTGGGAAAGGCTATGGAGCAGGTCATCCACCGGGACCAGACCTATTGCGTCCCCAACAGGTCCAAGGTAACATCTATCTGATTCGGGATGTTTTGGAAGTCTCCGGTTCATTGGGTTTGCAAACTGGTCTGATTTCACTGAACCAGGAGAAAGCGTTTGACCGCGTCGAACACGGCTTCCTCTGGAAAGTAATGAGGGGGTTCGGATTTGGCGAGGGTCTCATCGCCATGATCCGGGCATTGTACAGTGACATTGAGAGTGTGCTGAAGTTTAACGGCAGCCTGTGTGCTCCTTTTAGAGTGTGTAGAGGCGTCTGACAAGGCTGCATGCTCTCGGGAATGCTCCATGCACTCTCCCTGGAACCCCTCCTCCTGAAGATATGGTCAAAGGTGTGTGATTTTACCCGGTTTTAAGAGCAAGATGGTCTTATCCGCATATGCTGACGATGTGGTTGTCTTTATTAATAATCAGAAGGATGTTAGCATGTTAACCTAGTCAATAGAAAAATTCTCCGTCTTGTCTGCTGCGAGGGTGAACTGGGGAAAGAGCGAGGCCCTGGCCATAGGCGAGTGGCCCAGTGGGCTACCAGTTCTCCCTCAAAGACTTCTGTGGAAGAGAGACGGTTTTAAATATCTTGGTGTTTTCTTAGGCGGAAAAGATACTGTGAAAAGAAACTGGGAAGACATGGAACAAAAGATACAGCACAAACTAGCAAAATGGAAATGGTTGCATGACAGAATGTCCTATCGAGGAAGAGTGCTGGTCCTGAACAATTTGGTTGTGTCACAATTTTGGCACAAGCTTGCTGTAATAGATCCACCATTAGGATTGCTGGTTAAAATACAGTCGGTGATGGTTAACTTTTTTTGGAACAACCATCACTGGGTGCCACAGTCCGTTTTGTTTTTATCCAGAGAGGAGGGGACCAGGGCCTTGTCCACCTGGCCAGTAGAACTGCTGTATTTCGTACAATTCCTGCAATTCCTGCAAAAGTATTTAACAGGATCCCCCTTGTGGAGGTATGTGGCCAGCTGTATTCTGAGACGCGTAAGTTTTCTGGGGTTGGATGCTGCTCTGTTTTTAACAAATTTTAGCCTTTTAAAGTGAAAGGGAATTCCTCAATTTTATCAAAGCATTTTTAAATCGTGTGCGTTTTTTAAACTGCACAGATCAGATCAGAATAAATCTCTGCATTGGCTTTTAGAAGAACCGTTGATTTGTGGAGCAAGACTGGACGTCAGCGACAATGCCGTTCCGGGCCTTTCCGAGGTGTTGTCTGGGACTGGAACGGTCACCCTACGGCAGTTGATCTGGATGTCCGGACCAGATTTTGATAACGTCCAGGAGGTTGCCTCGGCCATTGGAGTCCGGTCCGTCAGATTGACGAGGCGCTTCTTGGAGAGGGTAAAAAACCGTTTGACCACCGAAGAGAGGAGGCTCCTACGGTTGTACGCGAATGAGGAGTGCCTGGCGGACTCAACGGACCCGTTCCCAGAAGTGTTCCTGGACCCGGGGTTTGAGGAGGAAAGCAGTCCCCTATTGCAGAGCACAGACTCAAGGCTGGACCTGTGTAAGACAGGTCCAAAAACATTGTACAGCCACTGTACAAAACTCTTAAACAAAAGGACCCTCAAGAAGAGAGATGCGAGTGTGTGGGACGGCAAGTTTGGAGGACAGAAACCTCAATGGAGAACTCTTTATAAGCCTCCGATTAAAAAAAGGACTGGTGACCTCCAGTGGAGGATCCTTCACGGAGCCATTGCCACCAATGCGTTTTTATCTGTCATCAGTCCTGGGGTTTTAAACGAGTGTCCTTTTTGCAAGCTGTCCGAGAGCGTTTTTCATGTTTTTAGAGATTGTGCTAACTAGACTTTTTAATCTTTTATTGACTTTTTTTAGTCTTTTTAGCATGATTTTTTCTGATGCTGTTTTTATTAATGGTGTACGCTACAGCAAAACCACTAGTTTAAAATCCCGGAGTTTAAATTATTTAATTTCCGAAGCAAAAATGGCTATTTATATTACTCGACGGGACAGAATGCAGGCTGGACCTCAACTTGATGCTGTGACTCTGTGGAAGGTCAACGTTAAAGCTAGGTTGCGGTTGGAGTTTTGCTTCCACAGGGCCACTGGGAATTTGAAGGGTTTTTTTAGACTTGTGGGGTTTTAAAAATGTACTGTACACCATTTCAGACCAGAGCGTACTAATTTATAACAAACTATTATTGTGAGTACTTATTTATTTATTAGTGCCTTTGACCTAAGAAAATAATGTAACAATTGAATAATATTGTATCATAAAAGTTTTGTTAAAAATAAAAAAAATCTTATTATTATTATTATTATTATTATTATTATTATTATTATTATTATTATTATCACAGTTCTAATTACAGACACTCAGTTGTTAGCCGCAGTTAGATTCTGAAGCAGTCACTGTTGTAAGGTTTCTGCTGTTTCCACAGATCATTGTTCTTGTAACGTTTTCACAAAAAATTATGCCAGATATTGCATATTTTCAATGATTTTACTCTGCTGCACAGCTCAGAAAATCTGGATGCCAGATTTCTTTTTTTTTTCACCTCTGACCCCCATTTTTATCACTATTTCCTATCTGTTAGTGTATCTGCATTTTTTTTCCACCTCTGACTCTCATTTTTATCACTACTTCCTATCTTTTAGTGTATCTGCATGCTTTCATTCATTTCACTGTCACTCACTTTACTACGGTAATACTTGTTTCCCCACTGACAGCCTTTTCTGTTCTATTCTAATTGAAATTTACCCCAAAAATTTCACTGAATAACTGAAGCCAATGCGCTAGTCATTGGAATGTGAGAAAACAGGGAGGATGATAGGAGACTACCTGCCCTTAGGTGTGAGTGTGTGTGTGTGTGTGATTGTCTGTTCAGTGTCTCATTGGTCAAGGCAGAGGGGATCTTTTCTTCAAGCTAATTTAGGATTTTACTGAATTTAAAATTATAATTGCAAACATTTTTGTAATATAAAGTCTTTTGAGAATAATAAAACCCTAAAAAGCTTTCTCTGTGTGGCGCGAATGATTTGGTTGTGAAATGGCAGGAGAAAAAAAACAAGTAATTCATAACTCACAAAGACCAATCAAGAAGTGTGTACATGTTACAGATTTTTAGCCACAATCACCTCAGATTTCCACTTTGTATTTGTTAAACAAAAATAAAGGCAAAATGAAAACTTTATGAAAATTCTACAAAAGCCTGTTCAGAATATCTACATTCAATGCATTGCTGTAGTGACTGTTGGCTTCCCTTAATCTGAGTATCTAACAGCTCAAGCAACAGTATGTTCACTCTGGAATAAGAGGAACACAATGTTTTGGTCAATGGATGGTTGGGCTAACTCTCCAAAAAGCGTACTGATCAAACTCCATCTCCCATCATTCATAGTACTGCAAGGATCCTGCCAATGTCGCTTATGTTATAAAAGACAGTTGTAGGAAACAACTTCAGTATTCCCTGGCTATGTCGATCTTCTTTAACTCTGAAGCATTGGGGTGAACAGTGAACCTGGTTTTGGTTCTTCTTGTTCAAGGAGAGTTCTTCCTCTACACTGTTGTGACAGCCTTGCTTGGTATCAGGGAATTTGATGGAGATACTTTTTGTGGAAAATACTTTTGCCTCATATGAAGAAAAATGCCAAACATAATTAAAATCACCTGGCTTTATAATAAAGACTTCACAAATCAAATAAGGGTTTTAAAAAAGTCTCACACTGGGCTATGGCTGATCTGCTATAAGTGTAGAATAATCTAGTCCAGGTTTCAAGAGTTTAAGTATTTTAGTTTCTAAGCTGGGTCGGGTCTAGTGTGGTCCACATGTTGAGAAAAAAGGTTCTGAAATAGCCTTCTATTGGACTTTCACAAGTCAAATAAAAGTTTACTTTTGAGTTTTGTCTGATTCTCAGTACCAGACAAATCTCAAACTGGGTTTGATTAATTCTGTGATTATTGTAGTCCAGGTTTGATGAATATAAGTTTGCTAATAATTTTCTAATAATTAAACAAAAGCACATTAAAGATGTTGAAGATAGTGGAATTGCTCTTTAACCATTTCCAGAGTCAGGAGCTTCAGTCTGAAGCCAACTTCAGCTTTGTATCTCTCTATCTCTATGGTTCTAAAATGCAATCTCCAGCTGATATTTTCCCAATCAAATCATCAATGTTGAAAACCTTACAAAATCAGTGGTATTACTGAACAATATTTTGGCTTCAACAGGGACTATCTGCAGCAGCAGCCACTTACAGAGACATTGAAAACGTTTACTTGTTCATTTCTGTTCACAGTTCCAGACAACTGAGAATTTGGAAGTTGTTTAATTACAGTAAAACCTCTTTGCTCCAAGTCATTTTTTCTTCATGTACAACATAAAAAAACTGAAAAATTCTTAAACTTTTCAGTTTTACCAAATTACCAAATTTGTTGCAGCTTGATCAAGGTGCAGAAATATTGTTTAGTTTTATTTCAGTGAACAAAAGATCTTACTTCTCCTTTCTGAAATAGCAGTTTCATTTCACTGGTACAGTAATCAGAATATCTGAGGTGAAAACACTGAGCACCCTGATGCCTCTCCATCATAAAGTTATTCTCTCTCTTAAAGTCTTCCAGAGCAGTTCTTTCTTCAGTATTTTCAGAGCACTCCCACATTATAATCTACTATAGCCTAACAGTGTATGTTCACTGGTGTGTCACTGGTTCAGGAAATTACAAACAAATTGTCAACAGGAGAACAAATATGCCCCAGCTCAAATCTTCATAAGGCTGAATTATGAGAGCAGATGCCATTCCTCTCACTTGGCCTCTTTATAGCTGTACTGGTTACTTTGTCTCCTATGTGAAGCAGCATAAAAATGATATTTCCATTACTGAGCTCCCATTGCTGCTATCAGGCCAAAGTGCTAAAAAAGCCCAGCCAATTAATCAGGGTGCACTACAAGGTTTGCACATTCAAACAGCTTTCTTTGAGAGATGAGGAACTCTGAATGAAAGCGCTTATGAAGTGTCAGAAACGTGAGGCCCTCTATCATTTCAACAAAAACCTCCCCAAAGCTTTCTGTACAATGTTGATCTCTACTTTTAGTAAACAGGAAGTGCATTTTTATATTGTGCTACAAAATAAAACCCTAACTTAAGGGACAGATTTCATTGTATTCTGGTAAAACAGTTGACAACAAAATGGGGGCAATTAAATTCAACCTTGAAATGGGAATTGCTGATTAAGCTATATCAGTGCCCCTGAAATAGCATCCTGCAGTCCACATCCCTACCATTATCAGTATTTCTGGACTTCTAGCTGCCTGCAGTTTCTGGTCAGTCCAGATTCTGTATCGAAAAACACATTGGATATTGATCTGTTCCAGATTTTGCAGGTTTTTCTGTTGTTTCATCTGTTAGGTGCATTCTGACAGATGAAACAACTTATTTCCTTTATCCAACTTATTCCTAGAATCCATTTGAGGCTTGAATTGAGGGTGCAAACTGGAACCACGATTTGTTTTCATGTCTTGTTCACTGGCTTTCAGCAACGGTTTTAGGCTAGAAAATAAATGGGAACTCCAGCTATCACAACTTATGCATGGCAATATTTTTTTACCGCTACCTACAGCTATTGAGGGGTGGCATGATGATTTGAAGAAGTGGTCGCAAATAACCTGCACTAACATGGTGCTGCTTCATTCACTCAATTGCTTCAAATGAGGATGCAGGTTTTCGTCCATTGGCTTTTTGTCTATACAATAAAACAAGCACACATAAATTGTTTTGGGTGATCTTTTCAAGTTTAGATTTTTAGCCATATTCTTTTTGTTTTCTCCTCTATTGGTAGGTGATGAACACTACCAGCAGAATGTTATCACAGGAACACAGCCTTTTTGTTTTGAGAACACGTTTAAAACACTCCTATAGCAGCTACAAATTCAAATTGGCCTTATTGTAAAGGTATGGCCGGGAACAGCACAGACACACGGACAGACAGATATGTCATGACTATGTTGACTTTGTGAACAAACTCCTGCCTAAGATCAGTAGCTGTTAGTGATCAATAGCACCCTGCTGGCGGATATTTAGTGTAATGCGGAGTAAAAAGCTGACGTCGTTGTTTCTCCCTACTTCCAATGGGTGGCGAAGGGTGCTACAATCAAACATAGCCACACAGGCACACCGGCTAGAATGAAACAAATGCATCCAGTAAAACACTTTCATTCTATTGGCTGAGAGGTTGGCAGGCGACTGTGTCAAAAGGCGTTTTCAAAAGCAAGCAGAGTCTGAGCAGAAAGTAAATGTGAGCACAAGGAGAAGTTTTGCATGGAAGCATTGCAAGTTTTGAGAAGAAAGAGAATAAGCCCTGATTTTAAAATTAAAATGTATGCAAAAGGATTAAAATTTTAAGAACTAAAGACATGAAATTCTGCTTTCAGACTGAAAATGTGTGTTCTTGCATTATGGCAGAAAAATTCCTCTATACTCTGCTAAGCCACTGTTTTTTCATTCCAAAACGTAATGCTTGTGTTCCAATCCTTGTGTTTAAACTCACAATTACCAAATTTTGTAACAAGCAGCTCTCTGATAGCAGACGGCATGTCCGTCTACTATTTTTAGTTCATATTGTACAATACTGAAAAGAGAGGTGTAATGCCTATCATGAATATAAACTAGCAAAGAAACTTACAAATCACAGTGAAATACTGCTACTTCCGGTGGGCACCGGAAGTAAGAGCCATAATTGTTTCCACAGTAAGCCTCTGAGATAATGACACCGTTGGAAATCATACAGACTCCGACATACTGTTAAACTGTTGGTAATGTCAGAGCAGATGTTCATAACTTAACAAAGGTATCTGTCTGATTATGCTGCTTATAATAATAGTTACATAATTATTTGTAATTGCCAAATTTAAGTAGGTGGTGTGTAAATGTTAAAAAATTTCTTCAAGATATGTGTATTTGGTGCATGTCCTTTTGGTGTGATTATGGAAGAGTCTGGTTGATGAGTTTGTCATGCAGACCAAAAGGCCAATGATTCTCTCAAGTGGAGATCTTGATTGTGGGATAGAGTTGTCATTCATCATTTTCCTAGCTGCCTCACTCTCAACCGCCCTCTCATTTGAGTCATATCTCCACAGCCAATCAGTCTTTATCTCTCATTTTATGGCGACCATCTACTCTGTCAAATCAGCTCCACCTCTCCTCTCATTTCCTTCAGGTTAGTTTTCTCAATAGAATGGACAGAGCTGGAGCATCCTGGACACATATTGTCTCATCACTTAATGAATCCTAATATGAGCAAGACACTAACCCTTTCTTTCTCTGTCACTCACATGCGCACACACATCTTCTCTAAGCTTTAAATAAATTTATTATAATAGTGGAGGATGGTTGCTTACAACAATTTCCAATAAGCATCTTAGCATCAAACTGGCGCATTGCAAATATCACAACCCACTATTAGTGATTGGGTTAAATGTAAAACTTCAACAAAGTTGAGTCCTCACCTCCAGAAAGCAATTATTTCTTGACAGCTAAGAGTCCAGATCCTCTGAATGAAGCACAGTGTAGAACAAGGGCCTGAATTTTATTAGGCTACAATATACTAGTCAAAAAACATGACTATTATATAGTCAAATTTTTCTGAGAGTCCCAGTAATTTCAGGAAATGAAACAGTAATTTTAAATATTTCAAGCATGAAAAATTTGAATATCACATTAGACCAAAACAGATATTTTGAGCTGCTTATCAAAAAGCCTATCAGGAGAGAAATCATATGGAAGATCTGAAAGAGGACCAATTTTCTTAGACTAAGATTTTCTAATGCCAACATCCTGTTACTGTACCAGGTGCTCACTGGTTTAAACGCAGCAGTAGTGGGAAAAAGCAGCTGAAAACATCACCTATTAAGAATATGTGCTTGATTTTGAAACACATATTAGAAAAATCTGTTTTACTCATCAAGATTTAATTGCGCTGAGAGCGAATGGCATGGTTACCATCTAGTCAAGAAAAGCATTTTTATCTTAAAACACATTCTCCATCACTGATGAGAACCTGAATACTAAACCTTACAAATCAGAACAAAGTGAGAGGGGTCTTTAAAAAAATCTCATTCAATTGACAAAAAAGTTTGTGCTGTGATTTTGGATTGTTTTAACATCACAAAAATAGTAAATTTTTAACAATAAAATAAATTGGCTTTTCTTAAATGGGTTGTTGTAAAAGCCATGTAAAAGGGAATATTCAATAAACTATCCACAGATATTCAATTAACTGCTCTATTGACTGATATATATATATGCTGACAAATATGTCAATAATAAATAATCTACAAAATTATCCAATGTAAGATAGTAACTCATATTTTTGTATACCTAAACTTCCAAAACCCATCAGTACACTGCCTTGTACTTGTGCAAGAATTAACTTCAGAACATACATACAGCATTTAGAACTTCATATTGAAATCTGTTTTTATAATTCAGTTGCGCTTCTCTCTTGATAATTTGAACACAAGAGTCTGTGTTGCAAAGGGACAGGTCAACCTTTCCTTCCAAGAAGGTGTGCAGCTGCAGGCCAGGTATTATTGCCCTAATAACAGCATGCATTATTTATGACCCTGGATAAGATTTGCTAAAGCTATTGTGTATTTGCCATGCCAAGCCAGAAAAAAAAGATCAGTCTGTGCTTTTGACGAAAAATTGAAAGATTAGTTCTCAAACATGCATCAAATAATCAAAGCAACACTGCAGGTATGTTTCTAATATTAGAATAGCATTATAACATGCTAGAAAACTCATACTACTTCTCCTTTAAAGTTTTCTTTTCATGAAGGGCTGGGGAAGCTGCAGCAGAAAAGTTTCAAAGGTTTTTTGCAATTTTGCTGCCAAAAGTTGTTGTAAGCACAAACAGTATTTTTTAAATCAATGGAAAACTTCTGCTTCTATACTTTTCTTTTTAAAAGAATTTAAGTTAGTGTGGAAGCAAACAATGCCAGCAAAAGGTCTCCAAAAACAGTTCAATGAAAACAAACAAAACAGAAGACTTTTATTTCATTTTTACTTTAATTGCTTTACTTTAATTAGATAGTAGGTATATGTAAGCTGTAATAAAACTAAAATATTATACATTTCTTATTTTAATAATAATGCATTATTAGGATGATTCCATTTGGCAGATTTGTTTACAGTGTTTGGTTCATTTATGTTAATTCATTAAAAGTTTGATTAATGTGTCTTAAAAATAACATTCATAATCAAATAAATGCATAAAATTAGACAAAAATTAAAAATGTATTCTTTTTTAACTAACAAAAAAAATCATATTTACAAATTCAATCTAAAATATGATGTTTGGAAGTCCAGAGAGCTGGCTCTGAAAAGACAGATGGAGGGCCTCCCTCAGAGGATGTCTGTCTCTCCCATGGAGACAGAATCAAGCTGGGCACAAAAATGCAATTTATCCATCCATCCATCGTCTGTGGTTTATCCGGGGTCAGGTCGCGGGGGTAGCAGCCTAAGAAGGGAGGCCCAGACTTCCCTCTCCCCAGCCACTTCTTCCAGCTCATCTGGGGCAATCCTGAGGCGTTCCCAGGCCAACCGGGAGACATAGTCCCTCCAACGTGTCCTGGGTCTTCCCCGGGGCCTCCTCCAAGTGGGACGTGCCCGAAACACCTCACCAGGGTGGCATCCAGGAGGGATCTTGACCAGATGCCCGAGCCACCTCAACTGTCTCCTCTCGATGTGGAGGAGCAGCAGCTATACTCTGAGTCCCACCAGGATGACTGAGCTTCTCACCCGATCTCTAAGGGAGAGCCCAGCCACCCTATGATGGAAACCCATTTTGGCCGCTTGTATCCGAGATCTTGTTCTTTCGGTCATGACCCAAAGCTCATGACCGTAAATGAGGGTAGGAACGTAGATCGACCGGTAAATCGAGAGCTTTGCTTATTGACTCAGCTCTCTCTTCACCACGACGGACCGGTACAGCGCCCACTTCATGGCGGACGCTGCGCCAATCCGCCTGTCGATCTCCCGCTCCCTTCTTCCCTCATTCATGAACAAGATCCCAAGATACTTGAACTCCTCCACTTGGGGCAGGACATCCCCTTCGACTCGAAAAGGCACTCTACCCTTTTCCGGCTCAAGACCGGCCTCGGACTTGGAGGCACTGATCCTCATCCTGGCCACTTCTCACTCGGCTGTGAACCGCTCCAGCGAGAGCTGCAGATCACGTCCCGATGGAGTCAACAGGACCACATCATCCCCAAAAAGCAGAGATGCGATCCTAAGGCCACCAAAACGGATCCCCGCAACACCTTGGCTACGCCTAGAAATTTTCTCCATAAAAGTAATGAACAGAATCGGTGACAAAGGGCAGCCCTGGAGGAGTCCAGCCCTCACCGGAAACGAGCCCACGGCAATGCGGACCAGACTCTGACTCCGGTCATACAGGGACCTGACAGCCCGTATCAAAGTGCCCGGTACCCCATACTCCCGGAGAACCCCCCACAGGGCACCCCGAGGGACCCGGTCGAATGCCTTCTCCAAGTCCACAAAACACATGTGGACCAGTTGGGCGAACTCCCATGCACCCTCCAGGACCCTGCTGAGGGTGTAGAGCTGGTCCAGTGTTCCACGACCAGGACGTAAACCACACTGCTCTTCCAAAATCCGAGGTTCAACTATCCGATGGACCCTCCTCTCCAGGATCCCCGAATAGATCTTGCCAGGGAGGCTTAAGAGTGTGATACCTCTGTAATTGGAGCACACCGTCCAATCCCCCTTTTTAAACAGGGGGACCACAACCCCTTCTTTGGTGGTGTACTGCCCCTGGATTGGCAGTACACCTGCCAATCCAGCATGGACATCGGGGGCAGTATCCCTGGATTGGCAGTGCCCCTGCCAATCCAGGGGTACTGCCCCCGATGTCCATGCAACACTGCAGAGTCGCATTAACCAACACAACCCTACAACATCCAGAGCCTTAAGAAACTCCGGGCGAATCTCATCTACCCCCGGGGCTCGGCCACCGAGGAGCTTTTTAGCCACCTCGGTGACCTTGTCCCCAGAGATTGGAGAGCCCAACCCAGGCTCAGCTTCCTCAATGGAAGGCATGTCGGTGGGATTGAGGAGGTCTTCGAAGTATTCCGCCCACCGGCCCACAACGTCCCAAGTTGAGGTCAGCAGCACAACACCCCCACTGTAAACAGTGTTGGTGCTACACTGCTTCCTCCTCCTGAGATGCTGGATGGTGGACCAGAATGCAGCCATGCAGAAGTCTTTCTCCATGGCCTCTGAACTCCTCCCTCGCCTGAGTTTTTGCCTCAGCAACCACCCGAGCCGCACGCTGCTTTGCCTGCCGGTACCCATCAGCTGCTTCTGGAGTCCCAGAGGCCAAAAAGGCCTGATAGGACTCCTTCTTCAGCCTGACAGCATCCTTCACCGAAGGTGTCCACCAACAGGTTCGAGGGTTGCTGCCACGACAGGCACCGACAGCCTTGCGACCACAGCTCTGATAAGCCGCCTCGACAATGGAGGTACGGAACATGGGAAGATGGTAGTTAAAGCTCCGTCTCACAGGGGACTTCGCCAGATGTTCCCAGCAGACCCTCACAACATGTTTGGGCCTGCCAGGTCTGACCGGCATCCTCCCCCACCACTGGAGCCAACTCACCACCAGGTAGTGATCAGTGGACAACTCCGTGCCTCTCTTCACCCGAGTGTCCAAGACATACATCCGCAGATCCAATGAAATGATGACAAAATCGATCATCAAACTGCGGCCTTGGGTGTCCTGGTGCCAAGTGCACATATGGAAACCCTTATGCCTGAACATGGTGTTTGTTAAGGACAATCCGTGATGAGCACAGAAGTCCAACAACAGGACACCACTCGAGTTCAGATCAGAGGGAGCGTTGCTCCCAACCATGCCCCTCCAGGTCTCACTGTCATTGCCCACGTGAGCGTTGAAGTCCCCCAGCAGAACGAGGGAGTCCCCAGGAGGGCCACTCTCCAGTACCCCCTCTAAGGACTCCAAAACGGGTGGGTAGGCTTAACTGTCGTTCGGCCCGTAAGCACAAACGACAGTCAGAACCTGTCCCCTCACCCGTAGGTGGAGGAAGGCTACCCTCTCGTTCACCGGGGTAAACCCCAACGGACAGGCACCGAGATGGGGAGCAACAAGTATGCCCACTCCTGCCTGACGCCTCTCGCTGTGGGCAACTTCAGAGTGGAAGTACATCCAGCCCCTCTCAAGGAGACTGGTTCCAGAACCAGAGTCATCAGTCAAGGCGAGACCGACTATTTCGAGCCGGAACCTGTCAGCCTCCCACACCAGCTCTGGCTCCTTGCCCACCAGAGAGGTGACATTCCACATCTTAAGAGCCAGCTTCTGCAACGGAGGATTGAACCGCCAGGGACCTCCCTCGGCCACCACCCATCACACACCGCACCCGACCCCTTTGGTCCCTTTCATAGGTGGCGGGCCCATGGGAGGAGGGACCCATGTTTCCTCTTCGGGCTGGGCCCGGTCGGGCTCCATGGGTAAAAGCCCAGCCACCAGGCGCTCACCAATATGCACCACCTCCAGGCCTGGCTCCAGGGTGGGGCCCCGGTGACCCGCGTCCGGGCGAGGGAACACGAGATCCAAACTTGCCATTCATCATTAGGGTTTTCGGGCTGCAATTTGCAAATTAGATTTATGTACATTATTGTCCTGATAATGTATAGATGAATAAATCTGGCATTCTGTTTTAAATTGCATATTTTCTGTTTGACTCTAAATTCATGCCACCATATTTTTGGCCATCAGATTGTCTTTTAGTGTTAATCAATTCTTTGGAATACCCCTTCTCAAACCTTATTTGCATTACTAAAAACTTCTAATATTGTTTTTGTTGCAACAGCTTAATACCTAACAACTAGCTCAAAGCTTGTGGTGAAATCAGAAATGGATCCTAAATTGAAATTGTGTTTTTCATTATTGCTTCAAATACTCAAGATAGATGGAAAGAGGTAACAGGAGCAAATGTCACTTATTGTTTCCACTACGTGGCTTTTTCCTATAACATACTTCATTAAAGCTTTATTTGTTTAAGAGATGCAATCTTTGTGTTTTGAACACTGTTTTCTCAGTCTATGGAATGGATGCTCTGGGGGGCTCTGCCAGCTGCTCCCAATAAATGAGATGTGGCATGGCAATCGGTGGTAAAAGACTCGGGTCATAATAAGTGCCCTCATACATAAATTACCTAGTTAAGGCACAACTAATCACAGTGACACAAGGCGGTACCCTTTGATGATGCATATGTGCATTACTGTTGTAATAACTAAGATTGGCATCCATAACAAGATTTTATTAATGAAGCTTACATTTGCGGCCATGAATAAAACATCCAACATCCTAGTTTCTCTAAGTAAAACAAAATTGTAGAAAACGTTTGTTTTTAAAGAGGTGAAATGTCAGAAAGGATACATATTGAGGTAGTTTCTTATAACTCAAAAACTACATATGTTCTTTTGTGTTGAAATAAAAGACTATTTCTAAGACTGCCATGGCATTTTTCAGTGTTCGCTCCTTAAATGTGCGTTCTTGTTCAATGGATAATCTTCAGGTTTTGGAAACAAAAAATAAACAAAATATAAAATGTTTCCAAATATTGCATCCTGAAACTGAATAATAACAGACATCAGTTCACACTTCCTCCATACACGTGCAAACTAAGTACTTCCTCTTTTGTTTCAAAGCTGTAACCATTAACAAGAAATGAAACCAGCCTCATATAGCAAATGATGAATGTGCTATATGAAGGTGAAGCTCTTGTCTTTAAAAGGATTGTGAGGATGTTTTTAAATAAGGTTTTGTGAGAAGAAATGAAGAGTTGTCTTGTTTGCATTAGATAGCATTTCTGGTGCTGGAAACAGAATCAACTGGCCAGGGAGATCTCAGGACCAAAACATCTTGTTAAAGAAATTTCAATATCAAAAATCCCATGGTAATTCACAGTGTTGTATAAAGTACTGAAATCTCGGAGTCAAGTAAAAGTATAGGTACCGCTCCAAAATATGACTTTGGTAAAAGTAAAAGTCACTGAGTGAAATGTTACTTGAGTTAAAGTACTGTAAAAATGGATGTACTCAAGTAATGTAGTGAAAAGTACAAGTAAAAAGTAAAACAAGGCAAATGCAGTTTGAATGACATTTTTTATATTTTGGTAAACTTGTTAAATACACTTAATGTACACAACCAAGTGCTGGCAAAATTAAACCTGCTAATAGATAAACCTGCAGGCATCATTTAGTTAAGAAAATTAAGTGCTTTACCTAAACCACAAGGTTAACTTGACCTGCTTTACAACTGAACCAGCTTCTTAGTAAACCCTCCAGGACAGAAAATAAAGTTTTTGTAAGCCTTAAGTTTTCCCTTTAAGTAAGGTCAGTGCTGAATATGAGAAAAATAAATAGTCAGTACAGAAAATGCGGCCAACATGAAGAAAAAAAGCCGTTACGATTACTGTACTTCACAAACTATAGGCGCACACAACTGGTCATTATGCAAAAGAAAAAAAGAATTGGGAGGGAAATGCAGCTTATTGGCATCTGAAGAGGGAGAGCTTATTTGTTAACTTGGTGTTTAATGGGAGAAAGGTAACAGACCTCCGTGATGCTGACACCCCACCTACTCAAAAAATCCAGCAAATAGTCTGATTGGTTAGAGCTCCGTTTGTGCCGTTAAAATTTTTGTTTGTGCAGCTTTGGTTTCCGAGATATTAAACATTATTTTTTAGGCCATCCATTACTTACTTAAAGAGTAAGTAAAATGAATTTTGTGTCAGTTGGTCACAAGGCAAGAAATCTATTTCCATTAGTTTCTCAGGAGTTTGGATGTAAAATTTGTTGACTCTCCCTGAGTGAACCTCCGACACCTTGAGGAAGGGGAGACCGAGAGAACGGCTGGCCGAAATTAGCGTTCATGAATCGGATCAACCTCGAGTTAGGCGCCGCTCACACTGGATATCGGAATAGCCAAAATCCAAATTGAAAACAACTTTGCTGCGTTTGTTTTAACGGCACAGACCTGCACAAACGGAGCACTAACGAACTAGCCCACTTTGGTTTGTTTTGGAGAAAAATGCGGGGATGGTGAACTCTGGATGGCCTAAAAAATCATTTTAATATCTCGGAAACCAAAGCTACACAAACGAACATTTTAACGGCACAAACCTACACAAACGGAGCACTAACCAATCAGACTGTTTGCTGAACTTTCTGACGTAGTGGGGAGGTGCGAAACCTGTGCATCCTATTGGTGGAGATGAACAAGCCCAGGCAAGTCGGCTACCGACTTTGTTGCAGTCAATCAGTAGGTGGATCAACACATTTGCGTTTCTCTCTCGCTTTTTTGTAACGAGTAACTAAACCACACATTGAAAATATATCGGAGTAAAAGTATGCAATTAAGTTCGGAAATGTAGTGAAGTAAAAGTGAAAGTTATCAAAAAATTTTCTTACTCGAGGAAAGTATGAAGTACTCCAAAATATGCTTAAGTAAAGTAGTGAAGTATTTTTACTTCGTTACTATACAACACTGGTAATTCATACATTCACTGCTTTATATGTTTATCAAATTCAGGTTCATGTTGGCCAAGCTTCCAAATATTGAATTAATGTTAGCCACTTCGTTCGGATCTGCACTTCTCTCTTCATAGTGCAGGATGGTTGTTTACAGGGCAGATCATTTCCAGTAAGCTTCATTAAATTGAACTGGTGTATTACATATATTACTCACAAACGATAGTGACTGGCTGGCATTTAAAACTTAGCAGAGTCCACGCCTCCTGTAGGTAATCATTTCTCAACAGCAGAGCTTCCAGATCTTCTGTACAATGCAATTAAAGTCTAGAACTGGTTTTACCACGCTAGTGCTATGAAGTGAAATGACAGTTATATAGTGGTGCTCAAAGATGCATTACAATGAAATCAGTCATTCCCATTCATGTACACTTTAGCACACTGATAGCAAGCCACCAAATTGTAGCTACAGCTGCCCTGTGGCAGACTGACAGCACCGAGGTCTTCATTTTGCTCAATCTGCCCTTCTGACCATCTCCAGCAGGCTAGGTGGGTGAAGTGTCTTGTCAAAGGACACAACGATAGAGGTGGGTAAATCAAATAGGTGTATTGCATGGCCAACTCCTACGACCGTCACAACAATCACAATCACAGAGGACAATATGCCACTGTTCTGAATCCCAGAATCTGCTCTTAAAACCCTAGAACCAGAAACAACAAACACTGATGTAGAATACATCTTACTGCAGAATCACTCCTCCATGCCTCACTGTAGACATGCACATTTGTTTCTTATTGTTGAAATTTTCAAAATTTAAAGACAAAGAGAAAACTATAAGTTTTAAAGAAATTTGACACTTTGTGCATTTTGTAGAAAGCTGCATAAACTGGATCAGAATGTCTACAATCACTTCCAGGGTACAGTGAGACCAGCATCTGACTTTTTGGAGCTTTGTCGCTTTATATTTAGTTTTTGTCCCACTCTGACAAAAACTAAATACTTTTTAATTTCAATATTCACACTGCTGAATTTTGCATTTTGCTATGGATTTAGCTTTCCTAAATTTGGCTGTTTGAATACACACATACACACGCACACACATAACAGCATAAGGATATTTTCAAGATGAATCAACATTAGAATCTTTGGCTGAGTGTTGCAGATGAAATAGAGAGGACATTGTGCACTTTGTGTGTGCGGGGTAAGGAAGGTGATGTGAGTGGAGACTGCAGCCTGACAGTGCAGCTTAGAGTGAGCCCTGGGGTGCCTGGGAGCTCCTCAATAGACGTGTCAGACTGGCTTATCAGGAGGATTTACCTCCACCCTAACTCGGTCAATGTCCATGTTCCATCGAGGAAGTGCAAAAAGCACAGATGTACTTTAGTCTACCAAGTGTGACAGTGACAATGACGTTTTTCTTTGCTGCTCACACAGAGCTGTTCTATTCTGATGAGACATTTTTTATGCATTCTATTCATAAATCATGCAACAATAAAAACTTACGAAGATTAAGCTAACTATAAATGTGTAACCACTACTTAACTGAATAAACAATGAGGATGACCGCAAATAAGTTTTAACAAGTCAAGTTTATTCCACATAAAAAATAAATCCAGCTACTACCAATTACCAACCAAAAAAAATTAAAAAACTTAAATTGTCCACCCTTAAGTTAATGTTCAAACATCAGTGTAGTTTTGTTACCTTTTAATTTTAAAACTCACTTCAACAATTGTTTCTTTTTTTCCCAAGAAAATTACATATAGTCAAAATAACAGTTCAGTCAGCTCAGTCAATGTGCACATAAGTTGTCAGTTTTGACAAATATTTTGTGAAATTAAAAAAAATTAAAGGATTGTTGGTCCCCTTTATTTTAATAAAGGGGGCCCTTAATTGTTGTCTAAGCAAAGCATCCAGCTCCAGAAGTACCTGTCCCAGACTTCAGTCCGAGTCACCCTCCTGCTTCTGGAACTGCACTGGTTCACTCAGATATCGGCTGTACAAAAAAGCCAAACCTGCATGTAGAGCATTAACTGATCTTGCAGATATATGGGAATCAGTGAGTTCTTACTTGTTTCTCATTGAAAACTGAATTAGCGCTCAAAATAAACCAAAAATGCCCAGTAATTAGCAGAAATGGTTACAAATATCACTTCACCATAAAACAGCTTAATTTCACAGAAACTGTTCATACAAGGACCTGACACCCCGTATAAAAGGCCCGGTACCCCATACTTCCAGAGAAGGCCCCATAGGCCTCCGATCTACATGTTCACAAAACACATGTAGACCGGTTGGGCGAACTCCCACACACCTTCCAGGACCCTGCTGAGGGTGTAGAGCTGGTCCAGTGTTCCATGACCAGGACGAAAACCATACTGCTCTTCCTGAAAGGCAGGTTCGACCACCATCCCACTCAGCCAGTCCAGCAATTACATGCAATATTGCAGAATCGCGTCAGCCAACTCAACTCTAAAACATCCAGAGCTTTAAGGAACCCAGGACGAATCTCATCCACCCCCGGGACCCTACCACCTAGAGCTATCCTTATAACAAGGAAGGGAAAACAGAAACTAAATTCTACACACAGACAATTTTGCAACTAAAGAGTATCTCAGGAATTTCTCTTAAGGAAGCACCAGCAAAAACATGCTTGAGGTCAATGAAAAGTTTGTTTTGTCTTACATACAGTTTAACAAGTATCTCCTCTCTGGACACTTGGGTGAGAACACTAAACCTTTAAATAATAAAAAAAAAAGAAACTAGTTATATAAAAATACTAATGTAAGAAAGATAAAAAACACAATAATTCTAACATCTATTTGGACAGATTGGCGAACTGTCTAGGGTGTACCACGCCTCTTGCCCTAAACGTTCGCTGGAGATAGGCAGCGAACGTTGCCTATCTCCTCATCCTTGTCCATCAGGGACAAGGATGTACAGAAAATGGATGGCTGGGCATCTATTTGGATTGTGGAAGGAATTTAGAAAAACCCCAGCACATACAAAGAGACCAAGTATTGTTCACATTCAATACCATTCTACACAGAAATATCTATGCCTTACTGTGATGGGACTCCACTAACTGATCTTTCATTTTAAAATTTGTTCCGCAAAGAAGGGAGGCAGTATGTAATTTGTATTAAAAATATATTTTTATGATATTTGTCAAAAGTCTGTGCTGATGGTGTACATTTGTGAAAAAAAAAAAATAATAATAATAGTTTTTCTGCTTCCTCCCAGAGGTTCTGCCATCTGGTGGTTTGGACAGAAACAACCAGTCAGAGACAGGAGGTAGGTTTTAGTGTTGTCAATAATCCTTGTTTAGAGCTCCTCCTACCCTCCGAATCCTGCTATTAACTTTTTACTTTTATGAATATCAAAAATAATACATCAGTTCAACAGTTCAGACATCTTCTCCAACGTCCAATTGGTTGTGGAAGATGGCTGCTTCTACTATTCTGGGTTCTGGCTCTGCTGCAGGTCTCTTCCTCTTAAAGGAGAGTTTTTACTTTTCACTCTTGTTTACATATATGCTCAGTATGAGGGATTACTGTAAAGTGAATGACACAATTGGCAGAGAAACAAATAAGTTGTTTCTCTTCCAGTAGTGCATTGAGTGGCATGTACAAGGGGATGATTGCCAGCATTATGCTATGCCTGCTGGTGTGGTGCATTTCTGGAGTGTCCTTGGTCTGTAAGTCTTTTTAAGAATTAGTTCAGTTCCCTTGGTGTAATTAGCCTCCTGCCTTCAGTTTCCCTTCTTTTCCCTTGCTGCTGCGGTACCACATCTATTCATATTAGTTCATCTGGACCCTTTGTCATCTTTTACCCCTTTTTACTGTATAAGCTCCCTGGTTCTTATTGATGTTCCATGACCTGTTCTCTCTGTCGATGTTCCAGTAAAGTCTCTTTATACAAGTACTCCGATTGTTCCATAGTTTTACTCTGCTTTAAGTCCTTTCCAACTTAAGTCATAACACATCCTCTACACCTTCTGCTTCATTTCTGTGTGATTATGATGTACCCTGGGTGTTCCATAATGTTTGCAGTCTCAGGTGAACACATCCTTTAATTTTGAGAAGGGTAGAATCTGATAAAAATATAAAGAAAGAATCCTGATATTTTATTCATAAACAGCTTAAGCTGCTGGACTTCTGCACACACATCAAATAATATGGAGCTCACCTTGGTCTGGTGACCTCCTGTAGGATTATCAGGATTCCTAAAGAAATCCCATGAGCTGATATCAGACTACAGGTGTCCTAATGTTAAATTAGTAAATGAACAATAGAAAGGCTGCCTCCAGGTTCTTCACATTTCCAAAGTGAGAGAAAAATAATTAGATGTTACTGTGATTCCCAAACTGTGATTAAAATGTACATTACTGATTCAAAACTAATTCATTCACTAAAAGGAAACAATAACTGTGTTGTTCTGCTTTTTTTCCTAGTACATAAAAACGTAATTTGAGCATGCATTTTCTGTACTTATTCAAGTTATATACGTCTATAAATAACACTTTTTTTCATACACTGTTTGGAATCACTGGATCACTGATGAAACACTATTCGGTGTTTCATTTGGATAGGATACATGCAGGTCATCCCTGCATTGCCACAGGGAATCTGGTGCCTTTCTCCAGTGATCAGTGGACATTTAGCCGTTGATCTAAATTACTTGAGAAACAGACAAAAACACACCAAAGGAGGAGTAATACGTTAATAACTAACTTTAAAAAAAAAAAAAAGTAATTCATGTCTTAATAATATATACTGTCCCATTTATTATGCACATCATGGTCTACCTAAACAGCCACATGACTCTGGCACTTTCCTCCATCCATCCATCCATCTTCTGCCGCTTATCCGGAGTCGGGTCGCGGGGGTAGCAGACTTCCCTCTCCCCAGCCACTTCCTCCAGCTCCTCCGGGGGAATCCCGAGGCGTTCCCAAGCCAGCCGGAGACAAGTCCCGGGGCCTCCTCCCGGTGGGACGTGCCCGAAACACCTCACCAGGGAGGCGTCCAGGAGGCATCCTGACCAGATGCCCGAGCCACCTCAACTGGCTCCTCTCGATGTGGAGGAGCAGCGGCTCTACTCTGAGTCCCTCCCGGATGACCGAAGTTTCTCACCCTATCTCTAAGGGAGAGCCCAGCCACCCTACGGAGAAAACTCATTTCGGCCGCTTGTATTCGCGATCTCGTTCTTTTCGGTCATTACCCAAAGTTCATGACCATAGATGAGGGTAGGAACGTAGATCGACCGGTAAATTGAGAGCTTCGCTTTTTGACTCAGCTCTCTCTTCACCACGACGGACCGGTACAGCGCCCGTTTCACGGCGGACGCTGCACCAATCCGCCTGTCGATCTCACGCTCCCTTCTTCCCTCATTCGTGAACAAGATCCCGAGATACTTGAACTCCTCCACTTGGGGCAGGACATCTCCCTCGACCCGGAGAAGGGTCGAGGGAAACATTAAATTTGGGTTTCAACTTAAGAAATTTGCAGCTGTGGATATTAAATTTTGCTAAAATTAATATCAAATTTATAACAAGTACTGAACAAGCATATAAGCAGTAGCATATAAGGTCTACTGCATACAAGCAGTAGACCTTCAGCTACCGACAGTAGCTGAAGGTCGACAGTAAGACCCGACCAGAGATGGATAAATCTCTCTGTAACTACATATTACATTTCTTTTGGATTAAAGCAACAAGGGCATCAAAATTTTTATTTGACCTTTGGTCTTCTTTAGTAATGGATATTTAACAGCAATTCCTGAGATTTCTGTTTCATTTGTAGGTTTTTAATAGGAAACATTCGCATTTAGAGAGATTAAGTTTGAGGCAGATGCTGAAGAAAATTCATTGAGCAGCTTAATACCAATATTTATTTGAGAATAATCTTTTAAAAATAGAGTTGTATCGAGTGCCAGTTGACTTAAACGTATTTCTCTCTCTGCAATTTGAATACCCTTTAAGCCGCAATTCTTTATGAAATGTGCTAAAATTTCCATAGGTAAAAGAAATAAATCTGTGAAATCAGACAACTTTGATGAATTCCACACTCAATATTAAATTTACAGGTGGTTCCATGAGATACCTTAACTGAACTGTTACCTAATGCATATAAAGTGTGTATTGACTTTTTAAACTGCTCACCGAAGCCAAAAAGGTCAAGTGTTTCAAACAGAAATTTGTGTTCCAGTGAGTCAAAGGCTTTATGGAAGTCAAGAGTTAGTTTGGCGAAAAATTTAAAGTTAATATGTGTGACCCGGTCGAGGGGCAGGGGTTCTTTTTTTTTTTCTTACAGAAAAAAGGTCATCAGCTGGCCTAGCCGCAGAGTTAACCCGGGCACAAACCCGCTCACCATCACACTCTCTGGCAAAGTGACCCGGCTGTTGGCACCTGTGGCAGACCACCGAACCCGGATGAGCAGGCCGCACCTGTGGTAAAGAAGTTTGCAGAGAAGCAAGGCACTGTGTAAGTTGATTAATCTGTTCTTGTTGCTGTTTCTTAGTTCTCTAAACTAAACTAAGTAAACATCAGTAGGTGGAGCTAGCAGAGAGCTACCATGCACCCCATAGGTGGATGGGAGGGATTGACTACGCTCCCTGGCACCACTTGGAAACCCCTGCCTCTCCCACCGAATTGCCTCCCCCTGCACCTCCAGCAAGGTGGCAGTGGGATGACCCCGAACATACTGTTTAAGTTCCCGGCGGAGAGCACTATCTGACACATGTTCCACAAACTGATCACGCAGCAGAATATCAGCAACCCATCTGGAGCATTCTGCTTTACTGGTTCCATAAGGGCCATCAAAGCTACGGAAAACTGCAACAGCGTTTCCTCCTCTTGTTGCTTCCTAGAAAAAAAAACGCATGCTGAAGAGTTATATACAAATCAGTGCACCCATACAACTCCTTCAGAATAGCCAAAACCTTAGCAGGGTCATTCCTCTCTGCACTGGTGCGGTACTTTATTTCCTCCCTTGCTTCCCCCTCTAAATGATCAAAAAAGAAAGAAAGCCTGGTCTGCCGCTGCCAAATGGCGGGCCCGAATGCACGATTGGGCCTCTTCAATCCACTCGCCGATCGCAATGCCAGTCCTACCACTGAACATGGGACATCGTCGGTCCTTGGGCACAACCACAAACCGCTCAGCAACTACAGCACCAGCAGACATGGAACCACCAGCCACAGCCAGGGAAGGAGCAGCGCCTGACAAACCCCCAGCCGTCACATTCTGCTGATCCACTCCATCCCCCAGCCGCTGCGCCACCCCGTCCATACCTGTAGAGGAAGACTAAGAAAGATCTAAAAAAAAAAAAGAAGTACAAAAATAAATCCTAAGTCTTCTTTTAGATGGCTACTGCCATCTTGTCCTGTCTTACAACACCATGAATAAAAACACACAAGCAGTTCAAACCCTAAACATGAAAACAAAAGAAATTGCAAACCTGTATTGTGCGTCCTGCTCACAGCGCCAAATGTGACCCGGTCGAGGGGCAGGGGTTCTTTTTTTTTTTCTTACAGAACGCACCAGAATACAAATTAATAGACAATATTTTATTAAACAATTTCTTTAAAACACAATTTCAGGCGTTCTACTTGGTCCCTGGAAGGGAAAGGGGTTCTGTGAAATGACAATTTAAATCATTCCAAAAATTAAAAACAAATTAGTAATTTCAACAATAAACAACAAACTGTAAACACTTCAAACAGAGGAATTATTATCGAAGTCCAATTTCAGAGGCCTTTCAATAGGACCGGCGGAGTCATGCCCCGCCTATCCACACAGCAACAGGTTCCGTTCAAAACTGCTCAAACAAACACTGACATGACAAGACAGCAGAGCATCCAAAGTGCTGCAATGCGAACAGCGATCATGTGCCTAAAACAGAAAACACATTAACTATGGATTAAAGTAAAAAAAAAAATAAAAAAATATAAATGGCAGGTAGCTTACCCAGGAAGCACAGCTACCCGGAGAGGGAGCGGACCAACAAGTGAGGACTAGGTGGAAGCCACACGCCGCAACAATCTCCATCTGCAACCGGCAATGCCACACCAGCAAAACAACGCTGCAGAAACGCACGGCAGGTATAGCACCAGAACCACAATCCCAGCCAGATGGCACAAATGGCACTTACGATTTTCAGTAAGCCGATCAAACCCAGAGGCCACTCAGCCAGCCAGCATGTAGCAGTGGAAACAAAGACACACGCACCTTGCAGCGGCCTGCCCAGCTATAAAGGCATCTGCCCCGCCCACCAATCAACAGTGTGCCTCTCGTTGCACCTGGTGCTCAGAGCGAGAAGGGCAGAAACCATCCCACCCCATATGCTTAGTGGTCTGATTAGGCCAGGGGAGCGGTTGACCTCTGATGATCCCTAGAGAAAATTTTTCTTAATATCTTTAGAATGATAGCAGCACAAATGTAAATTTTTGCTACACAAACGTAGCCGAGTTGATTGACCTATTTTGTTTGATTTTATAAAAATTGTAGGCCTGGTTGACCTTTAAACTTTCATTAATATCTTCAAAGCCAAACCAGCACAAACAATTTTTTTGCTGCACAAACCAGCACAAATGGAATCAAGCTAATTGACACCCACTTTGTCTGATTTGAAGAAGGTGGGGGGCTCTTTGACCTTCAATGACCTCTAGAAAAATTTCAGTATATCTTTAAAATGATAAAGGTTTTTACCTTGGTGACCATTCTCAGCCTGGCTTACAAAGTTACAAAGTATTTTCCACCGCTGATTCCTTCTGGATTTCGCCTGCCATAACCTTAGCAACATTTGTAATAGATTCCGCTTTCACATCCGCCGCTGCGCTCAAGCTAGAACCTTGCCTTCTCTTATTGCATTGATCTCTCAATTCAGTACAATGTTTTTATTGCTGTTAATTTGTCCTTAGCTTATTTATTGCAAAGGGAGGTGCAACTGTTACTAATTAACGGCTCCCTGTTGCTGCTTCCCTCTTTCGTGCTTTCCTTCCACCTGCTGAACCAAGCCAAACTGGTCCCTGCTCAGCATATGAACTCTACAATAGCAGATAACAGACAGCTCGCTATCTGCTGCTGTAAAATAAATTAAATATCAGTTCAATGGAAATGGTTTTACCACCTGTCCCAGGTGGGCATATAAAAAAAACTAACAGCGGAGTCAGGTTATCAAAAAAAAAAAAAAAAAAAAAACGGATTCAGATTCAGGCGAGGCACTTCGTTCTTTGCAATGACCACAGGTGTTTTCCAAAAAAGCTCTCCTTCTAGGAAAAACGAAGCGTTTGCTTATGCTTCCTGTTCGGCAAGCAACAGCTACTCGCCACAATCCGTGTCCGGTTACCAGGCCACCGATCCGATCTCCACCGTCCACTACAGTCGTTCTTGTCAAGGCAGATATGGATGTGTGCTTTTTGGTCTGGGAGTGGGGTTTGAAGTGGAAAAATTACAATAAGGTCCCATCTGCTAGTTGTATTGCCATATGTTTATTCTAAGTTCCTGTACAGTCCCACAAAGACAAAGCTATTTGGGTTACATGTACAAGGTTAGAAGTTGTTTTCCACAGCTGCATCAGAACCACACTGTCTCTCCCCTTTGGAGTTATTATCCTTGGTATAAAACTCATTTTTTGTCACTGCCTGTCAGAGCATTTTATCCAGAGCTTTTCATAATGAAACATCCATACTTGCTTCATTATTGATTGTCTTATGAGCTCTCTCAGTTGTGCACAATTCATGAATAAACCTGAGTGGGTCATTTTACCTGAACAGTACTTGGAAATAGTTTTTTTTTTCCACAACAATTTGGTACCGTGGCCTGGATCCTTTACTATTTTAGATTTTATAATTTAGAATTTGTAAAATGAATTTGTTAGCCTGAGTGAGTATCTCACCTGCTAACAGTGGTTTTGAGTTTGTTGATTCCAGCGCTGGAGCCATGGAGCCAACCAATAGCCCTCTTCTCTCTCAAATCCTAAACAAAGTTTGAGGCCGGAGTCTAGTCCAGGTCAGTACCAAAATGCTGTTCGTCGACCCCCTCGGATGTCCAGACGAGGGATCTCAAGCTCTTCCAGGAACTATCTGTTCCCCCAGGTGCCAGATGTACTTGGCACTTTGCCCCAAATTGATATGTTCTAGCTCTGTGGATATTCCCTATTCCTGGCTGTCCCAGCATGTTGGGTAGGTGTGCCTCAGTTATAGCAAAGCATTCCTGTGTTGTTGGCAGTGTAGAAATTTATGAGCAACACCGACGGGTCGCCAGATCACCCTATTTTCAAAGGTTACTTTATTTGATTGATGATACAGAAAGTGATACATTTATGCTGTGATAGCTGGTGTTCTCACATATTTTATAGCCTAAAAGCTCTGATGAAAGCCGGTCAGCGAGTTGCTAACATATAAACAAATGGCGCTTCTGGTTTGTGCCAGAAGTCGCGGGCATAAATCACAAAGGTTCATGGGGGCTAGGAATAAGGTGCACACGGCGCCCCTGGTCAAGACATTTTAGCAATTTATCTGTCATCACAATGTGTTGCTAGGTACTGGTCAGCAGCCAAAGACAAATGGCAACTGCTTAGCACTCGTGAGTGCTTCAATTCTGAAGCATGTACAGAGTCGTATGTGCTTTAATGTCAAACCTGTAGCTATGATGTTCAATATCTAAAGACATTTAACATCATTCCACTTAGAACAGAAACAGTTGAAGTGACAACTGATATTACTTGCATATCAATGACTGTATGTCAACCTCTGTTTGGAGCACCAAGTATCTAGTTCTAAAGGTTTGAGGCAACAAATGCTGACATGTTAACAAGATGTCTGAGGATTTATAGCCTTTGAAGAGAGAAGAGAGGAAGACAAACCTTACTCTTAAATTATATTTTACTCTATTTTTCTAGTTCTCATAACTGAGACAGATATCAGTGGATGATGTAAAATGGCTTGCATATAGCAGTGACATATCCAACAAGTAGACAGGTGAGATAGTGATATGGGGACTAATCATACCCACTGGAAGTACACGCACCGGCCACTTTATTAGGTACACCTGTCCGTGTCATAAAACGTGAATCATCTGAGACTGGTTTCTTGAACACGACAGTTAGTTCACTGAACTTGAATGACCTCCACAGTCACCAGATCTCAATACAATAGAGAACCTTTGGGATGTAGTGGAACACTCACATCATGAATGTGTAGCTGACAAATCTGCAGCAACTGTGTGATGCTATCATGTTAATATGGACCTGACTCCCTGAGGAATGTTTCCAGTATTTTGTTGAATCTATGCCACAAAGGATTAATTAAGTTCTGAAGGCAAAAGGGGATCCAACCCAGTACTGGCACGGTGTAACTGTTAAAGTGGCCGATGAGTGTATCTATAGCTATGGGCACCTGCAGAGAATCTGCTGAAGCTTGTCCAAATGCAAATGAAACTTTACCACAGTAGCTCTGTAGCCACCAAATTGCTTTCTTTTAAATAACAAAGAGGAAGTCAAAAACACTCATTTTCCTTGTCAGGACAGCTGGTTCACTGCTCTTAAAACACATATCCAGAGAGAAGTAAAAAGAAGAACAAGAAGGCACCTCTGCTATCACATTTTGAATCTATTTTGACATTTTTGGTCTTCTGACAAGAGGTGAGTGGTTATGGAACATATATTGGGCAGATACCGCCAATATATGGATACAGTTTGAAAAACCGTATCCTTATTTGTATTATTTCTGGTTCTCTTTTCAGATGGCACAAGGCAAAAAGAGATGTCCCTTGTTTTCTTACACAATCCTGTTGTCCCTAGCTCTTGCATCAACTCTGAAAACTCTCAATTCAAAGCAAGAGCTGCAGGACAGTGGCTTTGGTCAACCCCCGCCCCGCCATGGTCTCAGGCTTCTGGTGTGGTTTGTCCAGAACTGCCTGGACAACAACATGAGGGCTTTGTGTAATCCCATTGAAAGAGAATTTGGATTTCATGAGTTTAAGAATCATGGGACACATCCTCTTCTACCAGTAATTCATGACACAAAGCAGTATGGATATTACACCATCGGGAACCTCAACTCTCCTCATGCTGAGGACCTGCCTTACAACGTGAGGAAGGACTACAACCCCAGAGATCCTGACAGTAACAAGGACAGAGTTCTGGTGAGATACAACAAGAACACCAGACGCATTGAGGACATATATGCATCTGGACATTATTATTCAAAAGAGACATTCAAAATAGGCCCAAATCTTCTTGCTGCTCTTCGACAGAAAGACAAATCTTGCTTTAATGAAAATGAGATCTTCTAATCCCTTCATTGGCAGCCATGACAGCTTTCATACAATTGTAAGTTTTTTTGAAACAGTCTTGAGTGAAATGTATTCAGGAAGCATACTGCTAATAATTTGTCTTGTGTGTAATCTCTGAATTCTACCTGCTTTTATATTGTATAAAATCAATTAAGTACTATAAATGTTCAATGAGTTTGATTCATTCACTTTGTGTGTATTTGTGTGGAATTGTGTATTCCACACAAAGTGGAATACACAATTCCACACAAAGTGCTGCGTCAAACAGAGAACTTGCATGACAAGACAGGTACTGTGTTTTGCTTTACAAGAGACCAAATTCATCTTATAAAATGCAAATGGTTTTCCAGTGTTTTTAAAGGGACATAAAATGAGAGTATTTGACCAGTTTCACACGAGGACAGGGGTCACTTTGAGTAGTAATGTTAACATAATCAGCTTCTCTTATGAGAAACTTGTACAGATTTTGTCTATAAATTAACTATTACCAGCCATTAAAAATAATTCCAGTTCATAGATTCTTTTCTTAAAAGAATGACATTTTAGGACATTTGTTAAACTTTCAAGCAAATATGTTATACGTATCAAGCAAAATGATGGACAAACTCTGTTTCATCCATGTCTTAAGATGTAACGTCCAGAATTTGACGTCGCCTCACTCCGACCAGTTTATTGAGATGAGTGATGATCCCCTTTCTCTAGAAACTAAGCTAAGCAATACTGGGCCCATTTCTAGAAGAAACGTCCCACACAGGAGCCCGGTCCAGG
This sequence comes from Poeciliopsis turneri, assembly GCA_922788865.1. Lineage (NCBI taxonomy): Eukaryota > Metazoa > Chordata > Actinopteri > Cyprinodontiformes > Poeciliidae > Poeciliopsis > Poeciliopsis turneri. The sequence goes on along the minus strand of CAKLNU010001061.1, from coordinate 26,689 downwards.
TCGCCTCCGGATGTTCCTGAACCTCCTGAGCCCAGACTCACATCATGGATGTGTCGCTGACAAATCTGCAGCAATTTGATAGGGTTCATATGAGTTCCCAATATCCTTTTGGCCTCCATGGTACAACTGGCTGCATTACTGAACTTTTTATGTTTTCTGAAGTTTCTTAGGTTGTATTCTGGCCCCCAAGAATCCATGACAGCTCAGAACCATAGGGGATAAAAAAAAACTTTTTTGATTTTTAACAAAACATTATATACAATAATAGAGTGCAAAAATATGATTAAAAACATACAATATCACATCAGGACAAGCTTAAAAACACATTAAATAAGGTGCTTGTTAAATATAAGTTTTCCCTGAGTCCCTAAGTTGATATATTGCACAATATCCCATTAAAACCCCAAAGCTGCAGGATATTTTCCATGTTGCCAGTGGATCTGTGGAAACAAAACTCCAGCTTCAGCCTGCTTGATGTCAAGGCAACGTCAAGCCTGGCCTTGACGTTGCACTTCCACAGAGCCATGGCATCGAGTTGAGGTCCAGCCTGGAGTCTGTCTCAATGAGACAAATAAATAGTCATTTTTGCTCCTGCAATTAAGAAATTTAAAATCTGACCCTTTGACTTGTTGGCTTTGTTAAAACGCACTCCATTACTAAAAATATAACTGGTTAAAACAATGCCAAAAGAGCTAAAAACACTGATCAATGAACTAAAAATTGTTGTCAATCTCCTACAGTCAATAAAAACATGAAAAAGGCTCTCAGACAGACCACAGAAAGGACACTCATTAAAAACCCCTGGACTAAAATCCAATAAAAACGAGTTTGTGGCTATGGCGCAGGGTAAGATCCTCCATTGGAGATCGACAGTCCATTTTCTTATAGGTGATTTGTAGAGGGTCCTCTACTGAGGGATTTGTCCTCCCAGTCGGTTCGCCCAGACGCTCACGACTCTATTTTGCAGAGTTCTTTTGTTCAGGTCTTTGACAAAGTTTCTATAGAGTGCTTTTTGGTCCGTACTCTAAAGCTCATCTATGAGTCTTTAATGGATAGCAAAGGACTTTTGTCTTTTGTGAAACCGGTGTTCTGGATAAAATCAGGGAGCAGGTCTGTCGGGTCTGGTGAAACCTTTTTTTTGTGGAGCAGCTGCAGGAGACACCTCTCCCCAGCCATCAGTCTTTCTTTCACCAGGCCCAGGTGAAAGAAAGCGCTGCACAAGTCTAGCTGACCGGACCCCCAGCAGAGAGGCAACAACTTGGGCGTTGGAGAAGTCTGTTCCAGCTGTCTCCACCAGATGTTTCAGTCTTGTTGTCTTGGATCTGCACAGTGCCTCCGACAGTCCCGGTATTGCACCGTGACATACATCCAGTCTGGACCCACAGACTAAAGGCTCATTTAAAAGCCAATGCAGAGTCCTGTGCCTGTGAATGACATAGTTTAAAAAAAAAAACACAGGATTTAAAAACACCCTGATGAAACTGAGGCAACCCCTTTAGCTTTAAAAGACTAAAATCAGAGCAGCATCCAGCCCCAAAAGATTAACATGTCTGAGAATGCAGCTAGACACATCCGTCCACACAGGGGGACCTGTCAGGTACTTTTGAAGGAACTGTAAATGAAATGTAGCTGTTCTACTGGCTAAGTGGACAAGGCCCTGGTCCCCCTCCTCTCTTCATAAAAATAAGACAGACTGTGGCACCCAGTGAAGACTGTTCCAGAAAAAATTAACCATCTCCGTTTGAATTTTCGCAAGTAAACCAGATGGTGGGTCTAACATGGAAAGCTTGTGCCACAGCTGTGAAGCAACGAGGTTGTTTAAAACCAGCACCCGGCCCTGGTAGGACATTTGTGGGTGCAGCCACTTCCATTTTGACAACTTGTTTTTTATTTTTTGCTCAATGTCTTCCCAGTTCTTACTCACAATATCTTTTCTGCCTAGAAACACACCAAGATATTTAAAACCATCTTTCTTCCATAAAAGACCTTGAGGGAGAACTGGGAGTCCAACAGACTACTCGCCGATGGCCAGGGCCTCGCTTTTTCCCCAGTTCACCCTCGCAGCAGACAAAGTAGAAAACTTTTCTTTGATCTTGGTTAAAATACTGACATCTTGCTGATCTTTAATAAAAACCAAAACATAGTCACCATAGGCAGATAAAATCCATCCATCCATCCATTTTCCGTCACCCTTCTCCCTAACGGGGTCGGGAGTTGCTGGTGCCTATCTCCAGCTGCGTTCCGGGCGAGAGGCAGGGTACACCCTGGACAGGTCGCCAGTCTGTCGCAGGGCAACACAGAGAGACAAACAGGACAAACAACCATGCACACACACACTCACACCTAGGGAGAATTTGGGAAGGCCAATCAGCCTGACAGTCATGTTTTTGGACTGTGGGAGGAAGCTGGAGAACCCGGAGAGAACCCACGCATGCACAGGGAGAACATGCAAACTCCGTGCAGAAAGACCCAGGGCCGGGAATCGAACCCAGGACCTTCTTGCTGCAAGGCAACAGCGCTACCCACTGCGCCACTGTGCAGCCCGGCAGATAAAATCATGTTCTTAAAACCAGGTAAAACCAGACCATAAACACTCAAGCATATTTTCTAAAGGAGGGGTTCCAGGGAGAGTGCATAGAACATCCCTGAGAGCGCGCAGCCCTGTCGAATGCCTGTACACACCCTAAAAGGCACACACAGGCTACCGTTGATCTTCAGCACACTCTCAATGTCACTGTACAATACCTGGATCTTGGTGATAAGACCTTCACTGAACCTGAAACCCCCATGGTTTTCCAGAGGAAGCCATGTTCAATGCAGTAAAATGCCTTTTCTTGATCTAGTTAAATCAAGCCAGTTTGTAAACCAAATTAACCGGAGATCTCCAAAACGTCCCAAATTAGGTAGATGTTATCTACCATGGACCTGCTGGGGACGCAATAAGTTTGATCCCGGTGGATGACCTGCTCTATAGCCTCTCCTAGCCTGGTGGCCAGGGCCTTAGAGAGGATCTTTTAGTCGGTGCAGAGGAGGGACACAGGGCGCCATTTCTTAATATCCTGCAAGTTCCCCTTTTTGGGCTGCAGGGTGATGACTGCCCTGCGACAGGACATGGGGAGTGAACCAGTTAGCAGACTCTCGTAGACGTTGAGCAGGTCTTAGGCCAGAAGGTTCCAGTACACCTTGTAGAACTCAACAGTGAGCCCGTCAATGCCTGGGGACTTCTGGCCCTGCATGCTGAGGAGGGCAGTGTGGAGTTCCTGAAGCCCCAGGGGGTGCTCCAGCTCGGTATTGGTCTTCTCGGAGACCTGGGGTAGTTCCCCGCAGAACTCCCTGAACTGTTCCTCATTCTCCTTGTAATCGTTGTGGAACAGAGAATGGTAAAACTCCACAGCCGTCCTCCTGATATGCCCTGGTTCACTCAGTTGCTGCCCCGTGTCTGAAAGCAAGGAGTGGATCAGCTTCCTCTGCCCGTTCTTCCTCTCCAAGCCGAAAAAGAAGCTAGAGGGAGCATCCATCTCTGTGATGTTCTGGATCCGGGACCTGACCAATACACCTTGGACTTTCGTTTCCAGCAGGTTTGCGAAAACTAGTCTTTTAGAATTGAGAGCTTCAATGCGCTCTTGATTTCCTGTGGATTCACTTTGTTCTAGTTCCATATTCATCTCCAGATCTCTAATAGATCTGGTAATGTCATGGGTGACTGCTGACTCAGCAGTTTTATTTGAACTTTCCCATGGTCCCACCACTGTCTCAGACAAGTAAAATCAGCCTTCCTCAATCTAAAACCAGTCCAAAAATGACTTAAAATCTCTTTAAAACCTTGATCATATGTTAAAGCTGAATTAAAATGCCAGTAAGCACTTCTAGGTAAAATGTTTCTAATAAAAACAGTACCTAAAAGCAACGAGTGATCTGTAAAAGCCACCGGTAAGATCTGGCATTTTTAAAACACGTTAAAATGGTGTTTAAAACAATAAATACAATTAAGACGTTCTATAGAGATTTGGTTTTCCTTAATGTAGGACCATGTGTATTGCCTGGAGCCTGAGTGCATCCTCCTCCATACATCCACCAGGCTGTGAGATGAGGTCTCCATACATCCAACATGCCGCAGAGCATGTTGGGCCACATAACTGTAATCATGCGGCTCTGCATGATTACGGTCTAAAAACTCATTTTCACTACAATTAAAATCCCCGCCTATGAAAACATAATTCTCAGATCCACAATCACCCAAACTTTCCCCAATTTTTTCAAAAAAACGCTTTTTCTCTGCATTGGTAATGAGTGCATAAATATTAATAAATAACAATGATCAAACTTTGCTTTGACTAAAAGACACCTCCCTTGAACAACATATTCAACTTCGGTAGAGTTTGGTGTGAAAGCTTTAGAAAAGAGGAAGCCCACTCCTGCACTCTGGGAGGTGCCATGGCTTAAAATGACCTCCCCCCCTCCATTCCCCGGCCCAGTCTGTATCAATTAATTGATCACTATGAGTCTCTTGTAAGTAAATTATATCAATTCTCTATTGGTTCAACATTTGATCAATTAAAGCACGTTTTTCAGCCTCCCTTGTCCGGTAAGATTCAAAGATGCTATTTTAAAAGAATCCATATTGGGTAAGAAGCTAAAACCAACACACCAAAAAAACTATAAAAAATAATAATAAAATGCTTCTGTGCATCATTGTAATCAAAGTTGTTTCCTTACTTTGGACATTATTTTCTTTAATCTAAAAACTTCCTGACCTGATAACCCTCATGCTTCTTTGTTCCTTATGTGATGCCTTGCTTAGAAATAAAAACATCTTAAATTAGGAAAATAGCTTTCTATTTTCGTTCCTCTAAAACCTTTAGTTTGTTTTAAAAACATTCTAAAAGATTCTGCAGGGTGCCTAGGTACTTTAATACCAACTTGAGACACACACACTCATACCACTGTCCACCGCTGATGCCTCAACAATACCGTCTGCTAGCTCTTCAAGGGCGGGCTCTTCCGTCACTACCGCGGGCTACCCCGCAGCAGCGGCTTCCTCCGCAACACCTTTATTCTTTTCATCAAGTGACCCTAACCCTCAACTGTAAGAAACAACGCTGAAAACACAATCGCATTATATACTTTTACACCAGAAATCTTCTCTCAAATTGAGTTCTGAAAGTGTCACCAGTTAATCCAGGTTTGCTCCTTAACGCGCAAGGTGTCCATTAGATCAGGATCAATAACAGATAAGATCATCGCATTGCCGTTAGCCAATATAGTGTGGTGGATAAAACAGCGCTCTCGAAACTCATCGATTGCTGATACGAGTTCAGTTAGAGAAGTTGTCTAATTCACATTTTGGACCATTTTATTGTCTAAGAAAATAATATTCACTGGTGTGGTATATTTTGGTGATATTTCCATATATTCTTGAATATTCCTTCACATACAAAGAATTATTATTGTTTTGAAGAGCTCAAAGAGAAAGTCATTTCTAATCCATTTGTTTACATATGTTGCGTTTTGATCAAGAAACGACACAGACACCTATTTTTTTACAAACATCTGCGTTGATGATGCTGTTTGACTGTCACAAGTTTATTCAGGTCTTAATGCGGCTCATTTTGTTTTTAAGTTTATTTCCAGCCTGCAAACTGTTTCCCAGCGGAGAAATTGTAGATATGGCTCATAATCTGTTGGTATCTGACAGTGTAATGTAGGAATGTTTATTATTATCATTTTGGCTTGTCCATTTTTTGTATCATCACCAACTACAACATTGTCTGTTAACAATTTATCATTTAGATGATATTTTATTGACATTACTTGATATTCCTCTCTATTTGGACACGTAAACACCACAAGCAACAACATTAGGTATGTCATTTAAATTTTATTAAATGTGATGACACCAACCTCAATGTTTAGTGACACTTCCTGTGGGTAGTGTCGCTAAGAAAAAGAAGCAAATTAAGAAACTGTTTGGTTGCCGGCTCCGAGCCAAAAACAGTAAGCACATTGCGCAAAACTCAGAAACAAGAAAACCAGGACATGGAGCAAAGAACTGAGAGTCAGAATATGAAAACAAAGAATCTGGAGCTGAACAGTGAAAAATCTGTGGCAGATCAGGTGAAACAAATGGTAGTTAGATTGTGCAGTCAGGTGAATGGCTCAGTAATAAGTAAAGATTACTGGTGAGTGTCAGTAGAAAGTGGAAGCAAACTAGTAACAGGAGAGAAACAAAAGGCGGCATAACAATAAACCAATAAAGGATAATACTAATCAAAAGAAACTAAATGGAAATGCGCAAAGAACAAAATGCAAGAATACACTAAGAAACAAAGCTAAATACAGAAGCAAGGACTTTCGAGTAATAATTAATATACGGTACTATGAATATGGCAAGAATAAACAAACATTGTTTTCAAATAAAAGGTAAGATAATATTGTTGATGTGCCATGGGCTTTTTGAGACCACATCTAATTAGAAGGCATATATTTTACAGACAGTAAAAGCACTAAGGAACTTATCATTTATTAATGGTTTTAATTAATTTTTGTTTTATATTTTTCTTTCTTCTGTATTGATTTGATACTCCCACTGAAAATGGTATTGGCTATTTTCAGCAAATAAGAGAGATTTACTGGATTCTTATATGAGACCGAATCTGGGGAACACTAAATATAAAGTACACTATTTGGTGGTGTGAAAGGGCCAAGGACATTAGAAAATTCCCTAGATTCTCCATTAGATATTCAACCAGCTTCGCATTGGGATGTTAAAACTTAACTTAGAAGTAATAAAGAAGCAGACAGCATTTTTCTGACTTACACCACACATAAAACATGCTCTTGACAGGGGTAGACATGGTGAGCACATAAATAAATGTCTAGTTTTGAACAAAAATTACATTGTGATCAGCATGTTGGCTATTGTACAAAAGATACAAATGAAAAATCCCATACTCTCTTCTTCCAGTATTCTGACCATGTTCTTTTAGGGGAGGGTTCAATTTTATAATGAAATGAAGGGGAAGGTCGAGCTCTCACTAAGCTGCAGAGCAAAGCAGGACCAAAACAAAGAACAAGCAAGACTGTGAACGGCTGCAGGTGTACTCACACTCCCACATATTTTCCCTTCCTTGCTAACACAAATATCAATGAGCAATGGCATAAACTCAACACAATTAGCCATTGGAATGGAATAAGTTGTGTTAAATTATCCGAGATAACAACTATTGTATAATTCTTCATCAGTCCAGGTATCAGTTCAGAATCACAAAAAGCTTTGAATCCAGAGTTAGGTACTGCAGAATTCTCCTTTGTGACACATAGCTGTGTTGTCATATAGATGAGCCCAGCATGTTGGGCCATGACATGCTCATCAGGGCTCCCTGCAAGTTGGCATTTTGCAGACAATAGCACTGATTTCAATGCCAGCATCCTGTCCCTGTCCCTGTGTTTTCTTCTGTCTTACAGAAATGGAAATCAAATTGAAGCCTTACTCTGATGTTTCACTCTTTCTGTCCAAGCTTAAGAGAATGACAGATTATTATTTTTTTTTTTTTATCATTTTTTTTGCTAGTGGCTCGTATTTTCGACAGTAGGCAGACAGGAAAAAGGGCAAGGAGAGGACGTCCGCGTCGAGGACTGAGGCTTCCAAATGTGGGGTGTACCTGCACCACCACAGCACTCCCCGACAGATTTTTTTCTGAGTGGATGAACAAGACGTTGTGGAGATGGGACATGCGCGTACCATCCACACAAGGGTGGGGGGACTTCAGGACGTCACCCCATCCTTCGCCTCCCACCCAAAAAAGAAAAAAAAAACATCCAGCTTTTTTGGGGGGCATCTGAGCTCTTTGATAGAATTGTAAAGCAGCAGAATGAACAGATGTCTCCCAGTGATTAATGTTGGCTCAGAGGGGTTGTGTGCTCATGCATAGCCTTCCACCTCTTCCCTACAACTCTATAAAGATAATTTACTTAACTCATAGCTGTCTCTACTTTTTCACTGACTCCATCTTATTTCATCCCTTCCTTGCTATATTAAAACTGAATCTTTATTTCTTATTTCTGGGTAAATTTCAAACAGCTGGGTAGGTTTGAATAATGACGAGTTGGACAAGAATTACCATAATAATGGTAAAGAGTCTCATTTGTACATACAGGAGAGCAGAGGTATAAACAGAAGTCCCCATGAGATGTGATGTGGCAGGACAGCAAACAATAGAACTCTTTGTTTCATCAATCAATCAAAGAGACAAATAGAAAGAGTAAGGCTCTGTTCTCTCCTCCTACAGTAATTTACCAAAACAGAAGAGTTCAATGAAATGGTGTTTGCCTGACCCCTAGTGATAACAATAGGACTTCAATCTTTTATTTTATTCTATTTCTGGAATGTTCGGCAGAAAATTTACTAGATTTATGTAATGATGTTTTTTTTACCTTTCATGTATTGTCTTCCTTATTCCACATACGGTGTTTTTCTGAAAGGTAGATCATCACAAATTCTTAAGTTTTTCATTCACAAAACCCATCTACTGAAGTCAAGTCAACAGAGACATGCTTTATACAACATCTTGAAACACAAAATAAAATTGGTCAGAATTTACTGTGAAGAACCTGCATGTTTTGCTTTCATGACCATCGTAGTTTGGCCATGACTTTCAAGTTACCAAGCTCTTTGCTCTACAATTCACCAAAGAGCAATAGCGTCCCCTGTTGTCTGTCAGACACACAGACACCTTACACTTGTTGAGGTGAAGGGGTGTGTGTGAGAGATGGGGTGGGGGACTGCCCATTAAAATTCAGCACTACAGCATAATGAACACCAGGCCGATGGTAAAGGGCTCATATTAAATATTTACAATCTTGCTTAATATTTTATATGGTAATTTTGTATTTAAATTGGATTTAAAATTTAATATAAATACAGAGCTAAGTGGGGCATGCTGTCCTCAAACACTGAACCAGACACCTTCCATACGGCTCAGGGGAGGGAATATGACACAGGCTGCATACATATGTATATCTGCAAAGTCAGAACACACACGCACACACCCACGCACGCAGGTTTGTAATTTTACCCACAATATACTCTGAATTGCATTCCATTCATTTTAGTTACTGCATTTATGCCTTTCCCAGAAATTTTCCTAAACTATAACCGTAACCCCTATCTTTCTTTTTGTTTTCCTTTCTTTTTTGTACCTGACGCTGAATTATAAACAATGCATCCATAGTCTAAAAGTGATTAAATTAATCCAGTATACATAGCCTTAAACGCTGCCCTATCTGCCTCCCATTCACTTTAGTTAAACACCTCATAATACCTTCTTGCATTTGTTTAAAACTTTCTGAATATGTATTGTCCAACATAATTTCACAGATTGTCATCAAACAAACCCCAAGAAATTAGAATTGTTTCACTTTTTTATTTATTGATTATATAATTTTAGTTTAATATTGTCTCTAATAATTTTCCTAGTAAAGAACATTGTCTTTGTCTTATCTACTGAAATTTTAAGCCTCACTTGTATAACCACTTTTCAACTTTAAAAACAGCTTCTTGCATCTTTCTAGTAATAAACTTAAAATTCCATTCTCTCTTCCACATTGCTCTGTCATGAGCAAAAAGAGAAAAACCCATCCCATTATCTACATTTTTAACTTTATTATTCATTTATCAATAATGAAAATAATAAAGGACATATTAAACTCCTTTGTGGAGTACCAATTTCTACAATATATTTCTTAAAATAATTACTTCCTATCCTTAGTTGTCCACTTTGTTCCAGTTTCAAACAAGAACTGCTGCTTCTCAGCACTTCTGTGCTGTTCTACATCTCATAACAATGAAAATTTTATGTACTGGTGAGATTTCACAGATTGTCCATTTTTAAATACTTTTGGCCTCTCCCTTGCACATCCCTTGAAACACAACATTTAGAATTGATTCCAGTTTTAAACAACCAGAACTGCTGTTTCTGGTTGTTTAAAACTGAAACTGTGGAACATCTGTGACATGTTCCACAGCTAATAAAGCTGAAAATTGAATGGAGTGCTGAAAATTTAAAAAATAATATTGAACATATTATATGCCTTTGTCCTACATTTTTTTGTTTTTGATTATATTTTTGAATCGAAGTATATTATATATATATATATAAATATATGTGTTTTTACTTGGTTTCAGTTTTATCAGCCAAAACAAATATTTTGCTAAATTTAAAAGAAATTATACAATTTCAATAATATTTTTACTAGGGTTTTTAATATTTTTTTTATTTTCAAAACATCATCACTTGTTAACACATAGAAGTTATGTATTCATTTTTAATAGTATTGAATTACTTATAATCACAATCAATTATCAAAAATTTTATCATTATTATTTGTAAATGCCTGTTTTTTTCAGTTATATTAATAGTTAAAGAATAAAATAACATTTAAGCATAAGTATAAATGTAAGTTGTGGCTAAAGTTTATTAAACACAATCCTTTCTATATTTATGTTCAATGTTTTAATTTTATACATCCATCATGGCTTGTGTTCTTATAAATTGATTTAAAGAAATAACAACGGTAAATTAAAATATTTATCCATCCATCCATCCATCCATTTTCCGTCACCCCTAAAATATTTATAAAGTAGGTTATTGTGAATTATACATAATTTTAAAAAGCGTAATACCATAAATTCATAAAAACTATTTGGTTTGTGTTTTTTCCACATATACCATCGTCACATCCTATTCTGCCTTTGCTCAAAATATTTTTCATTAATTTTGTTATTTTTATTCTCTGGAAATGGAAAACGAAGAAGAATTTGAGTAAAAATTGAACAAGTTTCAAGTAAAAGTAGACTTAGTACAGGCAATATGCTAAGAATGACTTTGGTTTAAAACTGGAGTATTACAACTCTCTTAAGCCTATCTTAAAAGAGCGTAATGATTTGATACAAGATACACCCATAAATGGGGAAAATGCCACATTTTGGGAAAGAGCAGCCATGAACTGCACCACTGTTCCATGACCTCCTTCCAGCAGACAGTAAAGATTTCTCTTTATCATGGATTGAATCCCTGTACTGCTTCTATGAAGAAAAATTTTACATATGGTGTAGAAATTTCTCTTTGAAGGAATGACTACTTAAACAACAGAAAATGTATCAAAAAATTTTGTTTAATAGATTCTAAGCTGGGGTGCACATAAATTAAGGTTAAGAAGGATGCCAACTGCCTACTTTTTGAAGGATGATTATGACTTATGGATCTTTGATATTTTGTATGAGCTCTATATCAATGGCGCACACTATTATTGCATGTATGAGGAGTCAGATTCTTCTGAGATATGAATTAAAATGTTATCAGAGGTCTGAAAAGGTAAAGTTTTCCTTCCCACCACCTTTTTTCTTTATTGGATTTTCATTCTCTTTTACCCCAGTTGCTGTTTTATTTATCATACAAATTTCCTTTTCATTTTCAAGTATAAAACCATTTTCATCTGTTTTTTGTACATTTACTTTATATTCCTGGCTTTCATTGGCTTCCCTTCAAGAATTGCTGCCCAATTTCACAATAATCACTTTTCCTTCTTATTGTATCAAAATTGTAGATCTCGTCACATTTAATTTCATTGTTATCTCCTTTAATTCTTTTTAATTGATTATTTTCTCCCTCGTTTAAAATAGAATTATCAATACTTTCATCCTTAATTGTTATTTTGTTCTCCTTTATAAATTTTCTGTACATACTTTCTTTAAGGCTCTGGAAATGTTCATCTTCACACACCATTAACGCTTTTATTTTGGTACATTTCTATTTGATTCATAAGTGTGCTGAAGGCATTCTTATTCTCCTTCTCTACAAATTCTTTACATTTATCAATAAATACCATTTCAGACAAAATTGATAAAGTTGGAGGTTTCTAAGTGGGAATGTAATATGGCATAGATATCTGTGTTGTTCTCAGCAACTAATTTATTCTCCTTTATTGTATTAATTTTCCTTTTCCTGATACAAAGTAAAATATTGTTATGGTTTGCTATCTGGTTAGAAAATATTTTGTAGTTGAAACTTACTAAATGAGATTTTGCCATCAAACCTTAATCGCAAGAGTGGCCTACAAGATTCACGAAAAAATGTGTCATCACATTTATCACATTTACATACTGAGCTTAGCATGTCATTTATTTTTGACTTTATAACATTTTTATTGCTTGTGCTTATAGTATCAAATAGAAAAGGCCTTACACTTTTCAACTCAACCCTCTCTACATTAAAGTCCTCATCAATGTTTAGCTTGTAACAGTATTTTTTTTTTACCTATCTCAGCCTCACATAATGATGTTCTCAATGTACTTCCACAATGCAAAAAAGTTTGTCCATTTTTTTCATGGAGCAATGGATTATGTTCATGTTCAAAAATAATGAAATCCAAAAAATCAGGTGTGAACTCTGCTGGTAAGAGATCTTTTTTTTTTTTTGTTCTTTCTATACTATTCTGATGGACAATTAAAATGTTAATGTCAACATCTGCTTTCAAAAATTTTATACTTTTTTGCAAAATCAATTTATAAGCCCTGCTTTCCCTTACATGTGACAATACAGTGCTATCCTTTTCTCTTTTTTAATTACTAGTGGTTTGACTGTGATTTTTTTCAAAGTTTGTAATTTTGTCTGCATAATTTATTAATCCAGTCTGGTGAAGAACATCAAGTGCTGAAAGAGAACCATAGCCACAAGGATCATCGTGGTTGCCGTTTTTAACTATGATTGGGAACGATATAGATACAAGATAAAGATATTTATATTTGGCCTTGAATAATTAAGTTTCTCACTGCAACATTAAAAACAGAAAACACTTTTTAACATACCAACCTATTATATTATTATGTTTTAACAAAATAATGATCTTTAGAATGCAGACTAAACTACAACTTTGTTTTTTAACCCTTTAAATGTGATACTTAGAAATCAATTTGGTAGCAAAAGTAAATGCTATTTAAAGTCAATTCGAAATTAAGAATTGTTATGTAAATTTAGAAGCATGTTCTTTAAGTATACAAAAAAACAAAGAAGACACCAAAACTTTAGAACAATTTCACATCTTGTTAACACACTGGAGCTTGCGAATCTTAAATCACAGCATAAGCTTAGAAAAAATTATTTTAAGACCAAACATGTCAGAAATTTAAAACGATATCTTTCTAGTTTTAATACGCAAAACTAGATACATTGCCAAAGAAATGGTCAATATCTACATCCAGAACACCATTGGTATAAATGGAAATAAGAAACAAGACACAAGACAATTTTCTGTTTAAGTAGTCATTCCTTGATGTACTGTAAGTGGAGACACATTGTTGATGCAATCATTATAAAATAACTTCAAATTAAGTATTGGCAAAGATCAATGTGATTTTCACAGGTGGTGGAGCGTTGTTGTTGTTATCAGCTGCTAGAAGTAACTAAAAAAGTTACTTTAATGTAAATTAGTTACTTTCCAAATCGAGTAATCAGTAATCTAACTAAATTACTTTTTCAAGGTGTAATCAGTAATCTCATTAAAGTTACTTTTTCAAAATAACTATGCCACCACAAGATGAAGTATAAATTTAGTTACTCTGTTGAGATATTTACTCCATCTAGAGTTCAAACTGAGAAGTGTAACAGAGTTGAGCTCAAGCTTTTTGTGTGGGAAATATTCAATTATATTTTCAGTATTTGCTGCAGGCCAATAAAAACTGGTCCGTGGGCCGCAGGTGGACCGTAGTTTGGACACCCCTGCTTTAGGCTATAAGCCTATTTTATTTTTTGCTAAGGAAGAAAAGTCTTCAAGCACAGAACAACAAAGGAACACTAAAAGATAAAGAAATTGACAGCAATACTGAAAACGCATATGATTTGGTTGAAGAGAAAAGCTGCAAAGCAACTAGTGTGGAAGGACAAATTCAGGAAACAATAAAAGCAATATAAAAAAAAATACAGATGTAGAAGTAGTAGTGAATGAAGAGATGGCTCCAATTGGGCGATAAACCACAAGAGAATAAAGTAACAAGTGGAACACAGTTCTGTGGATATAAGAGAAACTACAAACAATTACGATGAAACGGTACAAATTCAAATTGAATCAATGCAATCATTGAACATAAACGGTGATAAATATGAAAAAGTTATTTTAAAGTATAAAATACTGCGAATTCTAAGAACTGGTATATTGAAAGACATTAAGAATGATATATTCAAATTCAACTTTTTTGTTGAAGTAAAACTGAATAACTACAAGTGTAAAATTCATATCACAATAAAATTTAACAAATAAATTAAATGAAATAAATAAAGCCTGAGCCATCAAAAAATAGTTTTTCCCCTCCTTAATTAACTCTTGTATTTTTTTATTGTTTCTTGTTTTTTATTTATTTTTTTTTATGTCTTCGATCATTGGTATGATACCTTAACACTTTTCCTGAACAGAACATATAGAGGACCGCCTCCCTGGCAAGAGGGGTTGGAACATAAGTTTTCCAACCTCACGCAGTGATATTGTTATGGGAAAAACAAGGTTACTGCCAGTAGATTTTTTGTATTTTGCATATATGTTAATTTTTTTATGTCTTCCAGGACTCTGTTATGTTGTGTCTTTTGACTGAGAAGGGGATTGTTGATTATGTTGATTCATAATAAATATATCCATATTTATTTATTATCAGAAGAGGGGATTGTCATGGAATAATTACAATAAGGTCACAACTGCAAGTCATGTCATATGAAATGTTTGTGAACTCTCACCAAAAGAACTATTGTAAAGGACTTCCTTGTACAAGGTTTGAAGGTTGTTTTCTACAGCTGCGTAAGGACCAGACCGTCTTACCCCTTGTTTTCCTTCCTAATAATTGTATAAAAACTTACATGTTGTAAGCTGGCAGAGCTTAGTGAGCTGGGTTAGACTTGCATCCCAACCGGATTGATTGTCTTATGAGCTCTCATAATTGTGCACAATGCATGAATAAACCTGATTGAGTCGTTCTACCTGAACAGTGCTTGGAAAGAGTTTTTTTTTTTTTTCCACGACACACAGGAATTAGACTTTGTTTATATTTCAAACCATCAACACTACAGCTCTCATTTCTATGCTGTTTCAAAAAGGGTTTTTCTCGAGACGAAAACAGACCTGCTCACATTTTTGTTGCTTAGAAATAAAGATCTAAGCAATCTTAATATTTTGAGGACGTGTTTTAGAAAGACGCTGGAGCATTCACAAAGAACAGTTCTGGGTCTTGAAATTGAGAAGGAAGGGTATTAAGTGCAACACTGACATTACTTACAAACACAGGAATAAACATTGCTCAGATTGTGATAAAATTGTGATCTGACTGATGGGACTTCAAATTGAGAAGAGAAACTTATATCTCATCGCACAACTCAATCTAAAATTAGAACAATTCATAACAATGAAAATAAAGAAAAAAAGTAACATATTACCAGATGAAACAAAATGTTAAATGAAACATAAAATGCATATGTAGAACATGCAGAAAGGACAGGCATCTGTCTTTTTTGTGAAACATAAACATTTCTATAATTTGAAAAACAGTATAGGAAATCTAAGCTAGGATACTAGCCTAAAAATATCAATAATTACATTATTTAAAACAAAAAAAAAGACAACACATCATCTTCAACATCACTGGAGGCCAAAAAATCCAAGTAATCAGAGGAAAAATAGACGACACAAAGTGGAAAAAGATGAAGGCGTGATCGCTGCCATGATCTTGTCTTTCCATTTCTTTCTCTCTCCGGAACTCTTTTAATATTTATTTAAGGATGATATGGTTATTTTAGATGAGGAATTTGTCAAGAAACAATGTATTAGTAGAAATCTTCTTGTTACAAGAGTGACAAGAAAGATTACGTTAGTAAACAAATACCAATGTGATATTTTAACTGTTTGATTTATTAGTAGTTATCGCTAAGTAATCATTATATTAAGAAAATTATCACTTTTTTAACTATTCGTTATATCATAAAAACAAGACAAACACTGTTAATATTTTAACATGAAACACAAAATAGTATGCACCAGAATATATTATTAAATGTAATGTTTTTTTACTCTTCATGACTTTATCAGTTCCCTACGTGTGAGTGTGTGTGTGCATGGTTGTTTGTCCTGTTTGTCTCTGTGTTGCCCTGCGACAGACTGGCGACCTGTCCAGGGTGTACCCCGCCTCTCGCCCGGAACGCAGCTGGAGATAGGCACCAGCAACTCCCGACCCCGTTAGGGAGAAGGGTGACGGAAAATGGATGGATGGATGGACTTTATCAGTAATTCATAAAGAGACAAGCCTGTCCAGCTCAGCATCTTCATGAATTAAATTAAGTTTCTGTGGCTGGCTCCATCTCCTGTTGAAACTCAGAAGTGCAACACAGTTGAGCGCAAGCTTTTTGTGCAGGCAATGTTGAATTATATTTTCAGAATTTGCTGCGGGCCAATAAAAACTGGTAGTTTGGATAACCCTGCGCTATCTAAAGTTCTTGATGATTTTGGGCTAAAAAACAAATATGTCATAGGTCTAATTAAATAAATAAATAAATTATTTAATTTGGTTTGCTTTTGGATTTGAAGGAAAATTATGCTGACAGCTCCATTATCCATAATGCTCTGGCTAAAGCTGACGTGATGCTGTTTGTTCATGGCTTTGCATCATGTGATCCTGTTACTGTTTTTATTATGACTTACTTGGGATTTCTAGTCACACTGGATTTCAACTTTGTTTCAGCTTCAGACAAACATAACTTATTGTTTTCTACCTTGATTCAATGAAAATAAGATAGAAAAATGAATGTAATGCTGAATACACAGAGTCAGTCAATTTGGCATTTTCTTGCTGAGATAAAGCTTTTTTGATCTCTCAGCTTGGGATTTCCTGAAACACTGGCTTTTAGCTTTGTTTCATCTTAAAGATTCCCATTTCGATTTTGTCGAGTACTTATTATAAGTTGGTGATGAGGCAAGAACCATTCTATAAACACAAGAAATAAGCCCTTTTGTAGTAATACGTTTTGGATCCAGTAAACATGATTCAAGCAGAGTTTCCTCTGGTTTATCTGGAAATATTTCTGATGATTGACTCTTAATCCAGTGTCTGATCTGCAAATATTTGAAAAAACTGTGTCTATGCAAGTCATAGGATTCAGATAATTGATCGAAGCTGGCAAATACATTATTGGTATAAAGATCACCGACTGATCTAATGCCTTTTCTGACCCAGGTTTGTAATATACCATCCTCTATAGGTGGGGGAATGCTGGGGTTATCTTTAAGTGGAGTGTTAACCAATAATTGTATGTTTAGGTGCAAGAAGGTATGTAGCTGTAACCATGCATTGTGGGTAGCTAAGATTAAAGGATTTGATGTAATTGTAGAGAGTTGCTTTTTTGAGCTCAAGAAAGGGATGATTGACAATGATCTGGATTTCAATTCTTGTTGTTCTATTGAGACCCACCTCACATTGTTACCATTTGAATGGGTCCACATCCATAGAGTACGGAACTGGGAAGCCAGATAATACACTCTAAAATTTGGAAGATTTAATCCTCCTTTAGCATAGGGAGCTTGTAAAGTAAGAAGCTTAACTCTTGGGACCTTCTTTCGCCATAAAAATAGAGATATTGCTTTATCCAAATCTTTGAAAAATGTCATTGGGACTTTTAGGGGGATACATTGGAATAAATAAATAAATTTAGGTAATATAGACATTTTAATTGAGTTAACTCTACCAATCAAGGATAATGGGAGATCTATCCATCGTTCCAGTTCTGCTTTGGTTTTATTAAATAATGAGATGTAATTCCTTCTGTAAATTTGGTCATGCGAAGAACTAATATTAATGCCAAGGTATGTAAGACCATCCATGCACCATTTAAATGAGCCAGGCAGTAGTTGTGTCTCCTGTTCTGTCATATTAAGTGGAAACGCTTCACTCTTGGAGTAATTGATTTTGTAGCCGGAAACTGCACTGTATGTCTCAAGGCATGTCAGTAAAGATGGTAAGGATTTAGACGGTTGAGATATAAATACTAACAAATCATCCGCATATAGTGCAATTTTATGTTCTTCTGTACCTATTTTTATACCTGTAATAGATAAGTCAGATCGGATAGCTATCGCTAATGGTTCTATAGCAATAGAAAACAAGCTAGGAGAGCTTGGGCAGCCCTGTCGACAGCCACGAAAGAGCGAGAAGGCGTCGACAGAACCCCCATTAGTCAGAATCTGTGATCTAGGGCCATTAAAGAGTGTTCTTACGTATCTAATAAAGGTTTCACCAATATTCATGGTTCTCATGGTCTCAAAAAAGAAAATCAGGTTCAATTCTGTCGAACGCCTTCTCAGCATCCATAGAGAGAATCACCAGGGGGTGTCTCTGTCTTTTAGTAATATCAATAACATGAAGTAACCTCCGGATATTGTCCGCTCCCTGTCGATTCTTAACAAAACCTGTTTGATCTGCATGGATAATTTTTTGGGATTATTTTCTCCAGTCGAGACGCTATTATTTTTAGACAAGATTTTATAGTCGGAATTGAGAAGGCTCAGGGGTCTATAGTTGCTGCACTTTTGTACGTCTTTTTCAGGTTTGGGGAGTAATGTTATTGTTGCAAGTTCTAAAGATTGAGGAAGTGTTGTCTTTTGGAATGCCTCCTTGATCATGTTTGTAAGGAGGGTTAATAATTTGTTTGAAAAGGTTTTAAAAAATTCAATTGGAAAGCCGTCTGGTCCTGGGGCTTTATTATTTTGTAATGATTTAACAGCAAGGCGAACTTCCTCCTCATTTACTTCACCATCTAGTATGTCTTTGTCAGTTGTATTAATCTGGGGAAAATGTAAATGATTCAAAAATTGTTTTATATCTACACTGTCTTTGTGAAGCTCAGATTTATATAACAATTGGTAATATTTTTTAAATTCCGAATTAATGTCTTTTGTATTTTCTAAATGTCTACCATCATCTGTGTTAATACTCTGAATATATCTTTCACTATCCTCTTTTTTTATTTGCCACGCCAGGAGTTTGCTTGTTTTATTGCCGAATTCGTAGTAATGATATCTTGTTCTAGCCATTGCTGCCTCAGCTTTACTTGTACACAGGTTGTCATATAAAATCCGTTTTTGTTTTAAAACATTAAGTAATTCTGGGCGCTTTGTTCTTGAATGATCAATCTCCAAACTCCTTATATCTTTTTCTAATTGAGAAAGCTGCTCCCTTTTTTGTTTGTTTTTATATGAGACATATGAAATAATGTGCCCTCTCATATAAGCCTTGAGCGCTTCCCATATGTTTGAATGTGAGGAGGTATTTAAATTTACTTCCAGATATATATCAATTTTGGTATTCATAAAAGTGACAAATTCAGGGTCTCTAAGAAGATATTCTCTAAATCTCCATCTAGGAGAAGAGAAAACTGGTTGGTGTAGTTCTAGCTTCATTTGTATGGGATTATGGTCTGAGATCGTAGCAGCTAAGTAAGAACAGGATTTAATTTGTGACAAAAGTGGGTGTGAGATCAAAAACATGTCAATTCTTGAATAAGTGTTGTGGACATTGGAATAGTATGAATAATCTTTACCGGTAGGATTATGTAAGCGCCATACGTCCCCCAATCCTAATTCTTTCATGCCCTGGGTCAGAACCACCGCAGATCTGGATAGTGTAACACGTTTAGGAGAGGAGCGATCCATTGATGGATTTAGAACCAGGTTATAGTCCCCGCCCAGAATACATGGCGCTTCAATCGCTGCCAGTTTTAGAATTAAATCGTTAAAAAAATTCTGGATTGTCAAAGTTTGGGCCATATAAGGGTACAAGTATTACCCTATTTGTATTTATGACACAATCTACTAAAATTAATCTGCCAGATCTGTCATTATCCATATGATTTAATCGAAATCTAAGATTTTTATTGATAAGTAAGGCTACACCTCTAGCTTTAGATGAAAAAGAAGAATAAAATACCTGACCAACCCAATCCCTGCGCAACTTTAAATGTTCTATATCAGTAAAATGGGTCTCTTGGATAAAGGCGACGTCTGTGCTTTGTTTCTTAAAGTATGTTAGGACTTTCTTCCTTTTAATAGGGTTGTTAATCCCTCTAACATTTAACGAAACACAATTTAGTAGTCCTGTCTTATTCATTTTAAGTAATATAAAGAAAATATTCTGAATAGGTAACATGGGATGTACATAACTTGGACAAAATAAAGAGATCTTTGATCTTTTACCATGAGCCTACAGTTTTCAACATTAACGTGGTAAACCCCATAGAGAGAGTGTCCCCTAAATCCCAAAAGAAATGAATAAAAAGAGAAAACCCACACTTTAACCCCCATTAACCAAAAAAACAAACAAACTGTGGGATAAACTCCGCTTCTACACATTTGTAGTATCTTCGGCAGAAAACAATTTTTCCAAAAAAGAACAGGATTGCTCCAGAAGAAAACGCTCAGGAACAATATTACTATATTTAACAAAATCTACTTAACTCACCTATAATTTAATAGGCCGAGGCGCACCCACTGCTACACGAAATGGCTTAACATTTGAAGGAAAGTCAAAAATTATGGGTTGTTTAATGTAACGTTGTTTTACCGTTAACAGTCATGGTGCCTGTTCTTCCTACAAGGGAGAAGATCTATCCTTCATTCTGAACAGAGGTCAGGAAGGTCTCCACCTCTGATGGGGTTGAAAAAAGCTTAAATCCTCCTCCATGTCTGATCCTCAGCTTGGCAGGGTAGCGGGTGGCGTATTCAATATTTTTCTCTCGTAGTTTTTTCTTCACCTCGCTGAAAGCGAGCATTTTGCGTTGCACCTCGATGCTGTAATCCGGGTAAAATGAGACTCGATTATTATCCAACAGCACTGTCCCCTTGTCTCTGGCCGAGCGGAGCACTTTGTCTTTATCCCTGAAGTTCAGAAACTTAACCAAGATAGGTCTGGTCCGGTCAGTCGCTCTCCCCAGGCGGTGTGCCCTCTCGATGGTAACCGGGGTTGGGAAGTGTTCCTCCCCGAGAAGCCGCGGGATTAGCCGTTCCATGTAACCAACCATGTCAGTACCTTCGGATCTTTCTGGGATGTTTATAATTTTGACATTTGATCTCCTGCTCCGGTTTTCCAAGTCATCCGCTTTTTCTTTCAGGAAAGTTATTTCCTTCTCCATTTTGAGTATGCGTGTTTGTGCATCAGAGAGGTTGTCTTCGTTAGCTCCGACTCTGGTCTCCATTTTCTGCACCTGTTCAGCCAGCGTTGACAATGACTGTTCTATTTTTGTTAGCGATTGTTGGATATAATCTGTTTTTTGATTTATATGCCCAGTGAGCTCTTCTTTTGATTCACGGATAGCCTTCATCAAGGATTTCAGTGTTGGTTTGTCTTGATCCGCCGCCATCTTCCCCGCGTGAGAGGCCTCTCTATTAAGCCGATGAAAAACTTCCAAAAACAACTAAGTTTCGGTACTAATTAGTCAGGTTCAAGTATTCCACTGTTTCAAGAATAAATTCTGTAACTGGAGCAATATAGCTGCTAGTATAAAACCATTGCCGCCGAAGACTACCAGGAGCTCACCGATACACGTCTGCCTGCAGAGGCTGCATCATGTGACCCCGAGATAAAGCTTTTTTGGTCTCTCAGCTTGGTATTTCTTGTGACAGTGGATTATAACTTTGTT
Organism: Poeciliopsis turneri; assembly: GCA_922788865.1. Lineage (NCBI taxonomy): Eukaryota > Metazoa > Chordata > Actinopteri > Cyprinodontiformes > Poeciliidae > Poeciliopsis > Poeciliopsis turneri. Next base: position 4,973 of record CAKLNU010001061.1, on the reverse strand, counting down.
TCAGCTTCAGACAACCAGAACTTACTGTTTTCTAAGTTGTTTGATAGTAAATAATGTAAAATTAATAATATAATTTGAACACTCAGAGTCAGTCAATTTGGCATTTTCTTGCTGAGATAAAGCTTTTTTGGTCTCTCAGCTCTGCAACAGACTGGCGACCTGTCCAGGGTGAACTCCGCCTCTCGCCCGGAACGCAGCTGGAGATAGGCACCAGCAACTCCCAACCCCGTTAGGGAGAAGGGTGACGGAAAATGGATGGATGGATGAAGATAGAACAATGAAAGTAGTGCTCAAAACACAAAGTTTGTCAATTTTGCATTTTCTCGCTGAGATAAAGCTTTTTTGGTCTCTCAACTTGGGATTTCTTGTCACAGTGGATTTTAATTTTATTTCAGCTTCAGACAACCAGAACTTATAGTTTTCTAAGTTGTTTGAAAGTAAATAATGTAAAATTAATAATATAATTTTGAACACTCAGAGTCAGTTAATTTGGCATTTTCTTGCTGAGATAAAGCTTTTTTGGTCTCTCAGCTTGGGATTTCCTGAAACAATGCATTTTAGCTTAGATTCATCTTAAAAACATCCACAACTTAAATTTTTACCTTGATTCAATGAAAATAAGATAGAAAATGAATGTAATGCTGAATACACAAAGTGTGTCAATTTTGCATTTTCTCGCTAGAGATAAAGCTTTTTGGTCTCTCAGCTTGGTATTTCTTGTCACAGTGGATTATAAGTGTGTTTCAGCTTCAGACAACCAGAACTTATTGTTTTCTAAGTTGTTTGATAGTAAATAATGTAAAATTAATAATATAATTTTGAACACTTAGAGCCAGTTAATTTGGCATTTTCTTGCTGGGATAAAGCTTTTTTGGTCTTTCACCTTGGGGTTTCGTGAAATACTGGATTTTAGATTTGTTTAATCTTAAAACATCCACAACTTATATTTTTCTACCTTGATTCAATGAAAATAAGATAGAAAATGAATGTAATGCTGAATACACAGAGTGTGTCAATTTTGCATTTTCTCGCAGAGATAAAGCTTTTTTGGTCTCTCAGCTTGGTATTTCTTGTCACAATGGATTATAAGTTTGTTTCAGCTTCAGACAACCAGAACTTATTGTTTTTCTAAGTTGTTTGATAGTAAATAATGTAAAATTAATAATATAATTTTGAACACTTAGAGCCAGTTAATTTGGCATTTTCTTGCTTAGATACAGCTTTTTTGGTCTCTCAAGCTTGGGATTTCCTGAAACAATGCATTTTAGCTTAGATTCATCTTAAAACATCCACAACTTAAATTTTTCTACTTTGATTCAATGAAAATAAGATGGAAAAATGAATGTAATGCTGAATACACAAAGTGTGTCAATTTTGCATTTTCTCGCTGAGATAAAGCTTTTTGGTCTCTCAGCTTCGTATTTCTTGTCACAGTGGATTTTAGCTTAGTTTCCGCTTCAGACAACCAGAACTTATTGTTTAATAAGTTGTTTGATAGTAAATAATGTAAAATTAATAATATAATTTTGAAAACACAAAGTGTGTCAATATGGCATTTTCTTGCTGAGATAAAGCTTTTTTGGTCTCTCAGCTTGGGATTTCCTGAAACACTGGCTTTTAGCTTAGTTTACTCTTAAAACATCCACAACTTATTTTTTCTACCTTGCTTCAATGAAAATAAGATAGAAAAATGTATGTAGTGCTCAAAACACAAAGTGTGTCACTTTTGCATTTTTTCTTTGAGATAAAGCTTTTTGGTCTCTCAGCTTGGTATTCCTTGTCACAGTGGATTATAACTTTGTTTCAGCTTCAGACAACCAGAACTTATTGTTTTTCTAAGTTGTTTGATAGTAAGTAATGTAAAATTAATAATATAATTTTGAACACTCAAAGTCAGTGAATATGGCATTTTCTTGCTGAGATAAAGCTTTTTGGTCTCTCAGCTTGGGTATTTCTTGTCATAATGGATTTTAGCTTAGTTTCATCTTAAAACATCCAAAACTTATATTTTTCTTACCTTGATTCAATGGAAAATAAGATAGAAAAATGAACGTAATGCTGAAAAACGACAAAGTGTGTCAATTTTGCATTTTCTCGCTGAGATAAAGCTTTTTTGGTCTCACAGCTTGGTATTTCTTGTCACAGTGGATTTTAACTTTTGTTTCAGCTACAGACAACCAGAACTTATAGTTTTCTACGTTGTTTCATAGTAAATAATGTAAAATTAATCATATAATTTTCAATACTCAGAGTGTAGTCAATTTTGGCATTTTCTTGCTGAGATAAAGCTTTTTTGGTCTCTCAGCTTGGGATTTCCTGAAACACTAGATTTTAGCTTAGATTCATCTTAAAACATCCAAAACTTATATTTTTCTACCTTGATTCATTAAAAGTAAGATAGAAAAATGAATGTAGTGCTCAAAACACAAAGTGTGTCAATTTTGCATTTTCTCGCTGAGATAAAGCTTTTTTGGTCTCTCAGCTTGGTATTTCTTGTCACACTGGATTTTAGCTTAGTTTCATCTTAAAACATCCAAAACTTATATTTTTCTACCTTGATTCAATGAAAATAAGATAGAAAAATGATTGTAGTGCTCAAAACACAAAGTGTGTCAATTTTGCATTTTCTCGCTGAGATAAAGCTTTTTTGGTCTCTCAGCTTGGTATTTCTTGTCACAGTGGATTATAACTTTGTTTCAGCTTCAGACAACCAGAACTTATTTTTTTCTAAGTTGTTTGATAGTAAATAATATAAAATTAATAATATAATTTTGAACACTCAGAGTCAGTCAATTTGGCATTTTCTTGCTGAGATAAAGCTTTTTTCTCAGCTTGGGATTTCCTGAAACACTGGATTTTAGCTTAGTTTCATCTTAAAACATCCAAAACTTATATTTTTCTACCTTGATTCAATGAAAATAAGTTAGAAAATGAATGTAATGCTGAATACACAAAGTGTGTCAATTTTGCATTTTCTCGCTGAGATAAAGCTTTTTTGGTCTCTCAGCTTGGTATTTCTTGTCACAGTGGATTATAAATTTGTTTCAGCTTCAGACAACCAGAACTTATTGTTTTCTAAGTTGTTTGATAGTAAATAATGTAAAATTAATAATATAATTTTGAACACTGAGAGTCAGTCAATTTGGCATTTTCTTGCTGAGATAAAGCTTTTTTTGGTCTCTCAGCTTGGGATTTCTGAAACACTGGATTTTAGCTTAGTTTCATCTTAAAACATCCAAAACTTATATTTTTCTACCTTGATTCAATGAAAATAAGATAGAAAAATGAATGTAGTGCTCAAAACACAAAGTGTGTCAATTTTGCATTTTCTCGCTGAGATAAAGCTTTTTGGTCTCTCAGCTTGGTATTTCTTGAAACACTGGATTTTAGCTTAGTTTCATCTTAAAACATCCAAAACTTATATTTTTCTACCTTGATTCAATGAAAATAAGTTAGAAAATGAATGTAATGCTGAATACACAAAGTGTGTCAATTTGGCATTTTCTTGCTGAGATAAAGCTTTTCTGTCTCTCAGCTTGGGATTTTCTGAAACACTGGATTTTAGCTTAGTTTCATCTTAAAACATCCAAAACTTATATTTTTCTACCTTGATTCAATGAAAATAAGATAGAAAAATGATTGTAGTGCTCAAAACACAAAGTGTGTCAATTTTGCATTTTCTCGCTGAGATAAAGCTTTTTTGGTCTCTCAGCTTGGTATTTCTTGTCACAGTGGATTATAACTTTGTTTCAGCTTCAGACAACCAGAACTTATTGTTTTCTAAGTTGTTTGATAGTAAATAATGTAAAATTAATAATATAATTTTGAACACTCAGAGTCAGTCAATTTGGCATTTTCTTGCTGAGATAAAGCTTTTTTGGTCTCGGGATTTCCTGAAAAATGCATTTTAGCTTAGTTTCATCTTAAAACATCCAAAACTTATATTTTTCTACCTTGATTCAATGAAAATAAGATAGAAAAATGAATGTAGTGCTCAAAACACAAAGTGTGTCAATTTTGCATTTTCTCGCTGAGATAAAGCTTTTTTGGTCTCTCAGCTTGGTTTCTTGTCACAGATAGCTTTGTTTCAGCTTCAGACAACCAGAACTTATTGTTTTCTAAGTTGTTTGATAGTAAATAATGTAAAATTAATAATATAATTTTGAACACTCAGAGTCAGTCAATTTGGCATTTTCTTGCTGAGATAAAGCTTTTTTGGTCTCTCAGCTTGGGATTTCCTGAAACAATGCATTTTAGCTTAGTTTCATCTTAAAACATCCAAAACTTATATTTTTCTACCTTGATTCAATGAAAATAAGTTAGAAAATGAATGTAATGCTGAATACACAAAGTGTGTCAATTTTGCATTTTCTCGCTGAGATAAAGCTTTTTGGTCTCTCAGCTTGGGTATTTCTTGTCACAGTGGATTTATAAACTTTGTTTCAGCTTCAGACAACCAGAACTTATTGTTTTCTAAGTTGTTTGATAGTAAATAATGTAAAATTAATAATATAATTTTGAACACTGAGAGTCAGTCAATTTGGCATTTTCTTGCTGAGATAAAGCTTTTTTGGTCTCTCAGCTTGGGATTTTCCTGAAACACTGGATTTTAGCTTAGTTTCATCTTAAAACATCCAAAACTTATATTTTTTCTACCTTGATTCAATGAAAATAAGATAGAAAAATGAATGTAGTGCTCATACACAAAGTGTGTCAATTTTGCATTTTCTCGCTGAGATAAAGCTTTTTTTGGTCTCTCAGCTTGGGTATTTCTTGTCACAGTGGATTATAACTTTGTTTCAGCTTCAGACAACCAGAACTTATTTTTTTCTAAGTTGTTTGATAGTAAATAATATAAAAATTAATAATATAATTTTGAACACTCAGAGTCAGTCAATTTGGCATTTTCTTGCTGAGATAAAGCTTTTTTTGCTTGGGATTTCCTGAAACACTGGATTTTAGCTTGTTTTCAT